>CM044900.1:87966847-88575367 GCA_024500145.1 Gentiana dahurica var. dahurica
ATGTAACATCCCGACTTTTCGAAAAGGACAAAAGAGTCTTTTAACTAAACTCGATTTTCGTGTTATTTAATTAAACGATTTAAAGTATATATATATATATATATATATATATATATAATATTCGAAACCTATATATTTAAAAGGATTTTGGGGTTAATTGGTAATTAGGAGGTTGTTTTGAGGACTTAAATGGTAATAACTCTTTGGGGAGTTATTTTCTACATTTAAACCTCCCACTAATAAGAAAGGGAGTTATCAGGCAAAGAGTTATACGTTAAAAAAGAAAAAAGAAAAAAAAGAGAGAGTCTGTGAATGGAGAGCAAAGGAAGAAGGAGAAGAGACTTCTTCAAATTCACGGTTCATCTCTACTCCGATTTCAGTTTCGTCTGTAGCAGGAGCATCGTGAGTTTTCGAAGATCGTTTTGATACCAAAATATTCAGGTTTTATCGAGGTAAGAAAATAACCCTAATCTTAGTTTCTTCACGCTTTGATCGTGTTTGGTTGTAGAAAGTTGTTAGTTTCGTAGTTTAGATTGTCTAGCAACCTTTGATCATAATTAATTTAGGTTTAATTGTTGATCAATTAGGTTTGAGTTGGAGTTTCAGAGTGGCTACTGTTTGCTTTGCTTTTTGCTTGCTTTTGCTTTGGATTTAAGGTAAGAGGCTCTTCCTATTGTTTAATTGAGATCTTATGTTGTTAAGGTTGTGTTTTGGGTATAAATTGTGGTGTTTTGATGTTGAAATCATGTTTAAATGTGGTCATGCTTTTGCTTAATGAGATGTGATGTTAAAGTAGAGATTTTCTGCTGTTATGATGTTGAGATTGATGTTAAACATGTTTGGTTTTGGTTTGTGGCTTCAATCAAGTAAGAGGCTCTTCCTTTTGTATGCTTTAGTTGTATGATGACATGATTAGATGATGTTAGAAGGTTTTTATGTTATGAATTGTTTGTAGAAATATGTTTAAAGGTTGTTGTTGTGTTTAGTAGTACTTTATGAGACTTTTAGAGGCTGTTTTGATGTTGTTTTGTTGAGTTTTTGGCTGAAAACGTATTAAAAGCAGTGCAGATTTTCATTAGGTTTTAGAAAGTGGTTTTAGCTTGTTTTGAGTACTTTTCAAGTGTATCAAGCTGGGAATCAGTTCCTAACTTTACAATGATGTTATAAAGAAGACAAATGAACATGAACAAGCCTTGATTAAGCTTCCGATGCGTTTAGTTCCGGCACCGAATGTACTCTTCAAGGGAGTTGAAGTTCGGGACCGTCGGAAGAGTATGATTGTCTTGTGCTTTGATGAATTAGTATTCATCAATGTCTGTGTAATTGATAGCTTGAGTCTAAGAGTCTAAGAAGAGGGAGTAGGGAGATTTTTGTCCTGAATGACCCTAGGTGGCTAGCTAATCACTTAATAAATGTATTTGACTAGATAAAAGATTAAACATCATGAGAGCTTGGATAGGCACAGTACAATATCGGCAATGTGAGGTTTGGCCAGATAAAGTGGTGATGATCACTGCCGGATTCTAGACCCGCCAGATAAAGTAGTGATCATTCCGCCGGACAAACTCACGAACGAGATAGACATTCACCGGTCAGCTCTTTAGGGTTGGCCAGACAAAGTGGAATGACTGTCTCGGGACCGCTAGAGATTTATCTCTATAGGGTTGCGTCTTTTGTCTGAGTGCATATCTCACTAAGTGTAGTGCCCTCGCAAACATGTTGTAACAAAGATAAGTTAAGATAGAAACACTTAGTCACGAAGTGTTGATGAGCACTTAGTGAACTATAGATTGAGTCGGTCACTTGAAAGATAACTTTAATAATGTGAATCTTAACGTTGTAAAACTTAAAGTATACAATAGCTTCTCACTCTTACTAAGTACTTTGTACTTACCTCAATTGCATATGTTGTTTTGTGTGCTTTTGGGGTGAGAAGACGAATAGGTTGTCCTTGAGCTCGTTGAGGAGTTCGATGATGTTTTGATGACGTTGGTGCTGATGATGCTTTCTTTTAAAGGTTGTACTATAGTATGTTGTAGATTCTTAATTAGCATGTTGTACTTTTATTCCAAGTTTGTAAGACAAGGGTTGTATCTTTATTTTGTAACATCGTACGTTGTAAGCTTTATCTCGTTGTTGTAAGCTTTTCCTTTCTACCCCTAGTCGGTTTGTATTCTATTCTAGTAGCATTTATGATTTTACCCGAGCCTTTTGGGCTTCCGTTGCTTTAATTTTGATACGACGACGTAGAGGCTGGCGTATAATATTGGAGTTATTTAATGTTATACGCGCCGAGCGTTCTCTTCCGGATAAGGGCTCGGTATCCGGGAGCGGGGCGTTACAGTTGGTATCAGAGAGAAGCGTTCCTTGCTTTTCTAGGCTTCCATCTCTCCATTACTTAAGATAAGACTTCTTTAGACCACTTAGTAACCATTCTGACTTCCTTCATCTTTCAGAATGGTAGGAACCCGTAGAAGTTTCTTTACTAACCTAAGTTCTGTTCTCAAGATAAGGTATCTTGGATCTTTTAGAACCTTTCTGATCTCTCTTGTTCTTGGTGGTAATTTTCGTAAAGCTAATAATCCTTATACCGTGGTTAGTTTTCACTAGAGCCTAGTGAAGAGTCTTCTTAGGCGAAGGTTAGGTTGAGTTCTAAGCTCACATCTTTTATGTGATGCCCTCAAGTTTGTTCCTACTGGGATCCTTAATAGAATCCCTATCTTCTTTCGACCTTTCAGACTTTTCTCTCTTTGCTATTTTCTTTGAGGATTTAAAGTTTCCTTATTGCGACATTTTGATCTAATCATTTCTCCTATTTTATAAATTGGTGTTATGCAAAACGAGTAAACGATTTTATTCATGTTTCTATAAGTCTTGTTATTCTCTTTCTGGTGTTCCAAAAAAATTCTGTAAATTTTCAGTCACTTAGAAAATTGCCTTGTCTACAATTTCTCTTTTGGCATCAACTTAGTTTTCAGTAAGGATTGTTCATAAATTGCTTAACAAGGAGGAGTACTCTGTTCAGAAAATTCTGCAGCGGTACTCTTACTTATGAATCTGTTTTGAATGAGCTAAACCCCTTAAAATGACTTGAATTTTTGATATGTTGTAGAAAACTCTCTACCCTGAAAATTTTGTTTTGGAGTCAAGTGCAAATTCTTTCTGGTTTGAGTAAAATCTGCAAAACGATGCAGATTATAAATTTCTGAAATTTTTGACAGCTTGCAGCAGTCGATGAATATAATTATTTTAACCAACCTATAATTTTCCAAAAATTTTGATTTTTGAGCAGCAAGTGTAAAACTTATATACCTGCAACTTCTCTCTTTGTATCATGTTCAAAATCAGTTTGGTTTGTTTTGTGCAAGTGAATCATTTCATGGTTGATGTATGTACCTAAACTTTTTTAAACCATTTAAGTACTTGTTCATGAAAGGTTAGACAACATTCTTTCACCTTAGAAGTTTAGGTGTGGGGTTAGAGGTGTTGTGAAGGTTTTGTAGCATAAGACTTTTAACTTAGTTGTTATTCAAAATAAGAAGTTGAGTAGGTAGGTATTAAGTGTTGTTGATTTAATACCCTTCTGTGACGAAAAATAATTACATGGTGACTTTCCAATCCCACGTTTTCTTTGACGTCTTGCTCTTATAAAATATTTTGGTTTCATACTTGGTTACCCCTAATTTCAAATCTTTCCTCATTCATACTATTCGAAACCCATGTTCTAGCTAAATCATCCATTTGAATTCTTTTGGAAACTCAGTAAAAGTTCTCTCATTGTAAAGTTTTGTTTTCCAAGTGTATAAGTTCTCTGATGTGTCCTTTTTTTTATTTCTTTATGAAGATGTTTTTATCATGTCAAGGGCTTGATTTAAGGAAATAAGTTTCTCATCCTTCGAACTATTTGAACCGGCAACTGCATATCATTCCATGGTATCATGTTTAGCTAATTCGGGACAATACACTTTTGCATCCTAGTGATTACCTTCAATACATCCCCTACTAGAAGTTTTAATGCAAAAAAAAAAAAAAATTTATTTAAAGACTCAACTCTTTCGTTAGGATTTTACACAATTTTGATAACCCGTTGAAAGATCAAACTTCTCAAAATACCCATTTTAATTACATATCTTTTTGTCTTCTAGTAATAATGTGTGAGCAACTATTTCTTACCCAAATGTCATTTAATAGTTCCATAATATTTTTAGAAATATATATATATATATACATATGCTTAAAAGTCCTGTCGATAAATACTTTCAAATTACTGCATTTTCGCTTCCTTACAAAGTTTGTTTCTAAAGCGAGTAATCAAACCTCTTTTATGTCTCATGCACACTTCTTAAAGTTATGTTTTGATAAAGAATTTTAGCCTGAAACTTATTTGGTTGAGAGTATTCTTTGACCAATTTTTGCTACAAGTGTTAAGCTGTTTGTCTTATTTTAAATCTTTCTTCTTCAAATTGGAAGAAATGACTTTCTGATTTTCTTTTTAAACAACAAAGGGTTATCTTCATCCCTTTGAACATTTTCACCCTCGGTGTAAATATTTTGATAATTTCACAATAGACCTTCTTGTGTTAGTCCTTGAACGACACGAAAACATGCATTATTTGAAACTCTTGTGTTTTCTTTACTCAGTCGTCACTTATGATTTATTCACGAAGCACTTCTATGATTTACCTTTATCATTGAAACTTTGGAGAAGATGTTCCCCGTTTTCCAAAAAAAAAAGAAGTTATTTTATGCATACATGTTTGAACAAGATTTGAAACTTCTTCCCTTTCAGACCTTTTATGTTGAACTCTTTAATAGCGAAGTAAGAAAATTTATTCTTTTGCATTCAACTATACTAATTACTTCAAGAGAAGGGAAAATGTTTTCAATATGGATTTTGTAGAATGGCCTTTGGCTGTAATAAATGTCTCTGTCAGAGGACTTTTGTTTTTATTGACTTATCACAAGTACCCTCATATTGGTAAATTTTATAAGTTATCCATTTTGTGTTATTCAAACAAATGTTTTACCATACGCATGTGAACCAAATTCAAACCATCTTTCATTTTGTGTTACGCGTCTCAAAATTTCCCATTTGTTATCTCCTTTAGTAGTTTCAGTTTTCAAAAGACTTTTATAACCATTCTTACATTTCTTCTGGAATCAAGGTGAGAATAAGTTTAAAACTTTGTTTCTTGTATATGTTTTGCTTAAAAATAAATTCTTTTACAACTCCAGTCTTCTGTTCGACTATAAAATTATGGTTGCTGATAAACTCACTGTCAAAAGTTGTTTTCTTGTCTATAGGAAAGCCTTATAAGTTTGGTAGAAGATGTTTATATGGTTTCCTTTTTCAAGACTAGTAAAGATTGAAGTATGTCTATGGTTTGGGTGTGCTATAGATGGTTTAGTCTGGATTAATAACAAGACGGAGTTGAAGTTCCTTAAGTTAATAGCTAGTTTCTTGAAGGTAAGGCGGATGTATAGGTCAAAGCAACCCTCGTATAAGTATGGAAACAGCTGTAAGGGTGACAAATGGACGAAGAACCTAGAAGAATACTACTTGTTAATTAGTGGATTGATGTATGACTTTTGGGACAAAGTGTTATAGGAGGAGTTTTAAGAAGTTAGGTAGTAGAGTTGCGTATAACGTAGATGAAAGGTGTGAATGAGCTAAGAGGAGTGATGGGGTCTGTAGTACAAGATTGGTTATATTGGACGCATTGGAGTCTTGACGATGAAAATCCTAAGGTTCAAATCAGTTGGAGATAACGTTTTGTTTTGAAAGTGAACTAAAAGGTAGGCAAGCTGGTATCTAAGATGTAAGAGGAGTTGGTCCTAGAAAGTTTCGAGGGCGAAACTTCTTTAAGGGGGGAAGAATGTAACATCCCGACCTTTTCGAAAAGGACAAAAGAGTCTTTTAACATAAACTCAGATTTTCGTGTTATTTAATTAAACGATTTAAAGTATATATATATATATATATATATATATTGAAGGGAGTTATTTTGGATTTTTGGTAGGAGTTAATGGCTTTTAAGTGGGAGGTTTTATTTGAGAATAACCTCCCCACTTACTAAAAGAGTTGTCTGAATTTCAAATCCCCTGATTAGCGTGCAAACTTAGAGAAAAGAAAAGAAAGAAGAGAAAAATTGGAAGAATCTTCAAAAATTCATATCTTCCAATCCGTAGTTCCGTTTTACAGCCGTGAATAGTCAAATCGACCGTCTCAGAGCGTAGATTATTCTAAAAATACTCTTACAGGAAGTAATCCAGGTATGATTAACTCGTTTCTGATGCAAAAATCGTAAAAGATCATGTTGTTTTGTGTTTTAGGATTTTGGGCATAACTTTTGATCCGTGAATCCGTTTAGAAATCCGAAAGTACCGCTGGAATCGTGAGAAGACGAGGATTGTTTTGATACTAGAATTTGGGTCTGATTCTCAGGTATGTGGGAGTCGAATTTCTGCTGTGAATTCATGAAAAGGATCATGAATTCATGTTCTAGGGTTTTGGTTCGTAGTTCTTTGTTTAGAAACTTTGATCATCAATTAATTCATGTTTATTGTGATCTTTTAGATCTTGTTTGAGGCATGTTTAAGTGCTGCAGAGATTGGTTTTGGTTTGTGGCTTCAATCAAGTAAGAGGCTCTTCCTTTTGTATTTTAGTTGTATGATGACATGATTAATGATATTAAGTTTTTATGTTATGAATTGTTTGTAGAAATATGTTTAAAGGTTGTTGTTGT
The DNA here is from genome assembly GCA_024500145.1 of Gentiana dahurica var. dahurica. NCBI lineage: Eukaryota > Viridiplantae > Streptophyta > Magnoliopsida > Gentianales > Gentianaceae > Gentiana > Gentiana dahurica. The sequence continues at coordinate 87,973,594 of CM044900.1, forward strand.
GTTTGTAGTACAAGATTTTATGGTATGTTTTGATGTTGTTTTGTTGAGTATTTTTGGTGAAAAACGTATTAAAACGGATGTAGAATCAAGAGAAGTTTTGAAAGTCAGGTTTAGGGCTTGTTTAGAATGCGCACGTTTTAGCTTGAATGCGCACGCTTTGATATTGTTTTCAAGAAGTATCAAGTTTGATCTATGTGCTAACTTTCAAGTGATGTTTCTTGATCTACAAAAAGAAACAAATGAACATGAACAAGCCTTGATTAAGCTTCCGATGCGTTTAGTTCTGCACCGAATGTACTCTTCAAGGGAGTTGAAGTTCGGGGCCGTCGGAAGAGTATGATTGTCTTGTGCTTTGATGAATTAGTATTCATCAATGTCTGTGTAATTGCTAGCTTGAGTCTAAGAGTCTAAGAAGAGGGAGTATGGAGATTTTTGTGTCCTGAATGAACCTAGGTGGCTAGCTAATCACTTAATAAATGTATTTGACTAGATAAAAGATTAAACATCATGAGAGCTTGGATAGGCATAGTACAATATCGGCAATGTGAGGTTTGGCCAGATAAAGTGGTGATGATCACCGCCGGATTCTAGACCCGCCAGATAAAGTAGTGATCATTCCGCCGGACAAACTCACGAACGAGATAGACATTCACCGGTCAGCTCTTTAGGGTTGGCCAGATAAAGTGGAATGACTGTCTCGGGACCGCTAGAGATTTATCTCTATAGGGTTGCGTCTTTTGTCTTAGTGCATATCTCACTAAGTGTAGTGCCTTCGCAAACATGATGTAACAAAGATAAGTTAAGATAGAAACGCTTAGTCACGAAGTGTTGATGAGCACTTAGTGAACTATAGATTGAGTCGGTCACTTGAAAGATAACTTTAATAATGTGAATCTTAACGTTGTAAAACTTAAAGTATACAATAGCTTCTCACTCTTACTAAGTACTTTGTACTTACCTCAATTGCATATGTTGTTTTGTGTGCTTTTGGGGTGAGAAGACGAACAGGTTGTCCTTGAGCTCGTTGAGGAGTTCGATGATGTTTTGATGACGTTGGTGCTGATGATGCTTTCTTTTACTTTCTTTTAAAAGTTGTACTATAGTATGTTGTAGATTCTTAATTAGCATGTTGTACTTTTATTCCAAGTTTGTAAGACAAGGGTTGTATCTTTATTTTGTAACATCGTACGTTGTAAGCTTTATCTCGTTGTTGTAAGCTTTTCCTTTCTACCCCTAGTCGGTTTGTATTCTATTCTAGAAGCATTTATGATTTTACCCGAGCCTTTTGGGCTTCCGTTGCTTTAATTTTGATACGACGACGTAGAGGCTGGCGTATAATATTGGAGTTATTTAATGTTATACGCGCCGAGCGTTCTCTTCCGGATAAGGGCTCGGTATCCGGGAGCGGGGCGTTACAAAGAATTTTACGAAGCTAGGGAATTCGAAGAATGCATGTGGGTTTTTTCCATATGGAGCATCAGGGGTGTTTCGATGATAAAGATTTCCATGATTAACTGCGGAGTGTTTATGTTCTCTTTAATCTTAAACACATAAAATCATTTGGTATTTTTTTATTATTTTATAAGCTACACCGTGCATCGCAAATTATTTAAATCACAAATTAAATGTGGAGTGACCAAACAAAAATCACCGGTTAAAGCCATTTTCGACTGACAATATTTTTGTTTGCAACCCGTTAAAGCTCTCAGAATGTTTGCAGATTTGCGCAACTTTTGTATTTTAGCATATGAAGTATCAAGCTTTCTTTCGGAGTCATACTTTATACTTCTGAAGGTTTGCTGAGTTACAAAGTTTTGTAAAATTTTCTTGTTTTGTGTAGATGTTTTGTTTACTGAAAACTTCATTCTTTTTTTCTTTATATTATGTGGTTCAAATTGGATGCCTCATTATTTTATCTGATGACTTTCTATTCTAACTTTTTTTAATATTAATTATCTGATAGTATTGTGGGTTCTATGAGTTTCAGTATTAGTAGTGATTTTCTTTCCTGAAGCGAAAGGATTTAAATAAAAACAAACAAACAAATACCGCCAGAAAACATCCGGACAATTTCCGAATCCACACTAGCCTAGAAGCTGTACACCACCACCGGAAGAAACGAAATAAAACAGAAATGGGGATAATCCCATTTCCACAAAATTAGTAGTGATTCATTTAATGTTTTTTTAGGGAATGCTTTTAGAAAATAATAAGTATGATGTGTTTATGCTATTTTTAAAGGATTTGATTTCCTGCACAATAACAACAAAATGATGCAAAACTTATTTCCAGTGGTACTTCAAGTGATGCTTCAATCTATTGTTGCATCATCACTTGCTTAATATTTGAGTAGGTAAGTTGTAAGTTGTAAGTTGTATGTTACTACTTTCGAAAATTTTATGGTGGGTAAGTTGTAAGTTGTACATTACTACTTTCGAAAATTTTATGGTGCACAATACTTTTTGGTTAACTGCTAGGACATATATTTGCGTCAATTTTCAATTTTAAGGGTTTGGGTTGTGACGATTGGGGACATGTCACTAATTATTAGGTTTCAATGAGAAAAAATGTGTAACAATTGTTTAGTGGCATGCTCAATGTGGGACTTTATAAATATTTAGCATTATTTGCTTATTGAAACTAATTTTTTGTCGTCAAATATATCATGAGTTCTCATCTTCAAAATTGTTTAGTTTCGGAATCCCCATGCATTATGCACGGGTTTGTGGTTAGTATATATATATATATATATATATATATATATATATATATATATATATATATGAGAGGAAATAAAATTGATTTTGACCCAAATCCGGAAAATATCCGATTGACCCGCTCCAAACCCGACATGTGAAAAAAAAAGTAACTCCTAATAATAAGTGTGCAGATTCTCGAAATCCGTTGCAATAAAATTAATAAAATAAAAGTCAACAAAAGATTTTCATTCTCCTACAAAAATATGGCAAGTCATACACGTTTGAATTTCCAATCTCGCCAAACCTCTCAATCATCCCTTACTACTCTCAACACCCGGTAAATAACTTATTCTCAATCTGATTAACCGATTGATTTTCTCTTTATTCATTATTCTCTGATTTTTCGGTGTGGCCTCTCAATTAACTAAATTTCTTTCATTTTGCAGGATAATCTATAATCAAGGTGATATTTTTTTTTGTAGGGTCTCTCAATAGCCGTTTCAAGGTTTGTTTACGTCCAACCCTTATCTTTATTTATTTGATTAAGCATTTGATATTTTTGTTCATTGGTTCCAATATGTGCCTTGCCAAATGGCTGAATTGCAATTGTAAGATTTGTTTTTTTTTTTTGTTTTAGATTTTATCTGATTGATTAATCTTTTGTTATTTTTGTTCCAAAACTGACAATTGTATATCAGATGTGCTTAAAAGTTCACTGCCTTTCATCCTCTTTGTTTTAGTAAATGATAAGGGTCCGACTGATTTTCTCTTTATTCGTTCTTCTCTGATTTTCTGTTTGGTCTCTCAATGAACTGAATTTCTTTCATTTTGCAAGGTAATCTATATATTTTTTAATCAAGGTGATTTTTTTTGTAGTGTTGGTCCCTTGAAAAGGCTTTGGTTAAGTTTAGAGGGAGGGGGGGTGAATAAACTTAACACTTAAAACTTTTGGAGTTAACAAACTCAGCAACTTCAGCAGCCTGCTGATACTTCAGTAGTCTGCTGACACTCAGTAGTCTGCTGACTGTGACTTTACTGAATTTGTGCAGTGGAAATATATCAAAAATTAAGCCTTGTTACTTGTTGTTAAATATGATACCAAGTATTAGATACTCAGTAGTGTATGTGTGTGAATACAGTTGCTAGATTCAGTAGATTGATGTGTTAAATAAACTAAGTGCAGAAAGTAAATGCATAAAGTAAGTAGGCAGATTTTATAGTGGTTCCAGGTCGTGTAATCCTGCCAGTCCACTCTTCTCCTGTGATGTTGGAGGAAATTCACTAGAGATCTTTGAGATAGCAGTTACAAAGATTCCTAAGTTGCTTGTCCTTCACCAATAACTATGGCTTCACAAACTGAACACTTGGAACAGGTAGGATTGCTGCTCCAAAGTCTTCCACTGGTCCTTGAAGGGTAGGATTGCCTCTTCACCAGCTCCACCACAAACAACAGTCTTTCACACAGATGTGCTTCACTGTCCTCAGCAGATTTCTTGTAAAAGAAAGATTGAATCAAGTAAATGATTCAGTTGCAGCAGCTTGATCAGGATGATATGATCAGCAGCTTGCAGTCTTCAAGTGTGTAAACTTGATTTAGCTTGAATGCAGATTACACTTGAAGATTTTCTCTGGATCAGTAGCTTTAAGCTCAGCAGGGTGTTTTTCTTGATAAGAAAATGCAGCTCATAATTATCTCTTGTTTTTCCTCAATTTTCATCATCTTTTTCTGAGTTAGAAGTCCTCTATTTATAGGTAGGAATGCTTGTGACTTATATTTGAAATTCAAATATAGCCGTTCCAGATTTTGTCCCATTTGACTCGCTTTCTGTCACTGTTCATAGTACTGACACAACAGATCGCTTTTTGACAGAATGCAGTCTGTCCACCTTTGACTTGTATCCATTGGATAAAGTCCCGAATCATCCCAACGTCCTTTTAATCTCAACCATTGATTTGTTTGATAAATCGAGGTTGTTAACTGTCCTTATCCTTGTTTTCTTCCAATGTAATCTTGAATAAATCGAGGTATATGTATCAGCAGGTTCATAAGTCTCCTGAAATACATATCAGGAAGCTGAACCATAATTTGCTGTGTTTAAAACAAAATGCAGCTTACTTCTTTTATCTAACTTTTATTTATGAAGTTAGATTACACATTTTTGCATATAACTAAGTTCCAATCACCATCCAACTTATGGAACTTAGACCTTGTACACAAGGTATATGTAATCAGTTTAGGTCATCACAGACTTCCCTAAATTCTGATTCCATATCCTTGACTTTAATTACTAAGTTTGATCCCTTAGCCTTCATTAACTGAGTTTGAGCCCTCAGCCTTCAGTCTTCAGCAGGTTCCTGACTAGTCTACTGACCTAGCTACCCTACTGATATAGACTAGTCTGCTGATATAAGTCAGCTGACCATTACAGTGCTTGTTTGATCAAACCTATACAAAGATCAAACTCTAATAAACCTATACATTTGATCTAGACATCTTTTTGCCTTTGCGCTATGACAGCTAGTCTGGCACTCATCACTAAAACTCAGAAATAAGTCCAACAATTTCCCCCTTTTTGGTGATGATGCCAATACCCTCTCCTAACAGCAAAGCAAAAAGATTAACACAAAAACATAACAAACTTGGTCATTTCTCATTATAATCATTTGTTCAAAGGTATTACAGTCTAGATACAGCAAAGATAAAACAGTGTAAAGTATGCTGATCTACTGTCTTCTTTCCCTTTCTTCTCTTGCTTTTTCTGCTTGTTCTTGGTAAGCTCTTATATCCATGATCATCTCTCTCATCCATTCATTTTCAACCAGGGAGAAGTTAATGTGAAGATTCACTTCTTTCCACCAATGCCATGCTTCAGGTAGAGTAAGATTTATCTGGTGTACTCTAAATCCTAAACGCATGTATACTTCTTTGAATTCATTAAGTGACTCCTTTGCATTTGTGGTAGGCAAACTCCTTTCACTTCTACGACCTCTTCCACCTCTCTTTGAAGCCCTCATGGCTTTAACTCTTGCTTCCCAAAATTTCAAGCTCAAGAATGAGTTTAGACCTTCATGAAAGCCCTTGTCATGATAAGGTCTTCTTCTGTTGTTGTATACATTCTTGTATTGTTTGAGAAGATCATCAGTAAGTGGAAGTCTGCCAGGTGCAGGTTCTCTAAATGCATTAGTATCAGCTTCCCATCTTTTCTTTGCAAAAATTCTAGCAGCCTCTTTTGCTACTGCTGTTTGGCTCTCTTCCCCCTTATTGACATCATCAACAAAATGGGACAGCATGCCATGTACACTCTCCTGTGTCAACACTAGATTGTTCATTTGACCTTCAATAATTTCAGTCCTAGTGCCAATTGCTGTGATCCTTTCTTGCATTGTTTGTTCCAGCAGGGTTATCCTCTCAGTGATTTTAGGATCCAGTACAACAGGTTGAGGTGCAACAGCAGTTGCAGCAGGTCTATGTACCTCAGCAAGGTTATCTAACTTTTGATGAATAGAAGCAAGTTGATCTTTCAAAAATTTCTCCTTCAGTGTGTTGCCCTGTTTGATTCCCCTCACATATTGTGTTAGATCAGTAATGGCATACTGAGTAGATGTGTAGTTTGAAGCAACTGTCTCAGTAGACTTTCTATTGTTATCCACTAGATTCATCAGTTCTTCAAATCTTTGTTCCTGTCTATCAAGTTGAGTCCTTAACTGTGTCATGTCATTCCTGACAGCCCTCAACTCATCCAGGACATGTGCTGGTACCCCACCAGTCATGCCTCCAGCAGCTTCATCAGCAGGCTCTTCTACATTATATTGTTGCCTCTGTCTGCTGATAACCACGGCATAACTCATATCCCTTCCAGCAGGGTGAGGTCCTTGCTACTCCTCCAAGATAGGATCAATAGCAGGTTCTTCCAACACTGGCTCATCATCAGTAGATCCTTCCTCATCAATTTGAAATTCTTCATCACTGTAGTCATAGTCCACCAGCTGCTCATCCTCATCAATAACAGCAGTCTGCTGACTATCTTTCCCTACAGTGGTCTTGTCTCCTTCAGTAGGCTCCACTACAGCATCCTCCTCAACAACAACAGCAGGGGTTTCCTCCAAACCCAAAGATTGTTCCAACCTTTGTCCAGGTGCTGTTTGTACCTCAGCAACCTGTACCTCATGTTCCAACCTTTGTTCAGGAGCTGTTTAAACCTCAGCAACCTGAACCACCTGTGCCACAATAACCTGATCAGGGAACACATCTATATTTTCTTTTTGAAACTCCCCCATATCATGAATCCTTCTTATAAAGTTTACAGCCTTGGTTAGAGTGTCCTCAATGTCAATACAGTCTTGATATTGAATGGAATCCTCATAACTGACATTAGGCTCACTATGGTTAGAAATCCTTTCATCATCCAAATCTACAGTCTACTGATCATCAGTATGCTCAGCAGGTTCAACAACAAACAAGGTATCTATCTCACCAACCATCCTGTTTGCACCAAAGTCTATTCCCTCATTGATTTGTGCCTCTATATCATCCATGGTGAGATCTTCCATGTCCTCATCCATTTGACCAGCTTGTTGTCTCTCAGTAGACTGTCCATCACCAGTAGACTGCCCTACAGTTGGTTCAATAATCATTGCAGTCCCACTGGTTCCTCCTGGACCTGATGGATGATCATCTCCAGAATCAGATGAAGATGAGTCATCATCATCATCTCTTGGATCCCTGAATTTGATACCCTCCTCCTTCTGTTGTTCATCAAAGATATCCATCAATCTTGATTGTAGCAGAGAGGTATCAACTAGATCCAACAAATTTTCAACTCCCAACTTATCAAAAGCCCATTCTTCAAAATCTGTCATTGGTTGTGCAGCAGGCTTTTGTCTTTTATAATATCCAAATTTCCATTGGAAATAGTCAGCTACTTGTTGGAGTTTAGGATCAACAAACTCCTCTTTCTTCTTCTTCTCATGTCTTTCAAAAGGCATGGTTGGCTTTGTAGGAGCTGTTTGTTCACTCTGCTGACCTCCAAAGGTCCCAACTAGCAGAGTCAGAGTTTCTTCAACAGATGCCTCTAGGTCAGTAGGTTGCTCAGATTGTATATTTGTTCCTACTACCTCCATCTGTACCACACTTGGTTCCCCCTGACTTATATGCTCATCAGCAGGGTTAGCAGCAGACTGCTCTTCTATTGAACTATTGCAGGAATTGCAGGGTCTTGTACCAATGTTTCAGTTACCACAGCAGGTGTAGACTCAGTAGTCTGCTGTGGTTCTTCAACAAGTTGCTCAACAACAACTTGTGCACCTTCAGTAGGCTCAGCAACCTTTACTGAGGATGATTCAACAACTTCAACAGCAGGCTCAGGGTCAGTAGTCTGCTGTGACTCTCCAGTAGGTTGCTCAGAAACAACCTCTACATCCTCAGTAGGCTTTATAATAGTTAAGGGTTTTGCCTCAATAGACTCTCCTTCTTCTACTACTACTTCTTCTTCTTGTTCCCTTTGAGCCTCCAAAACTTTCAATTGCTTGCCTTTGCCATGTTTCTTCTTTTTGGCAATCTCTTTCATTCTTTTGGAAAGTGGATCATCTTCAAGATCAATAACTTTCCTTTTTCTACTAGCTTCTTTCTGTTGCTCCTTTAAAACTTCAGCAACAGTCTTCTTCTTAGCAACTACAGTAGGGTCAGTAACCTCAATCTCTACTTGACCCTCAGTGGACTCAGCAGTCTCTGCTGTTTGCTTCCTTGTCTTTCTAGGCTTTAATAACTCTATTATTTTTCTAGTATCTGCAGCCTGTCTTTTCTCAGTAACTTTCTTTGGTGCAGCAGGCTTGACAGTTTGCTTAACCTGCTCACCACCAGCATCACCATCATCTCCACCATTATCACTATCAGCAGCCTCATCAACACCTTCTTCATCATCATCCAGACCAGGGATAGGATAGTCAATCTCTTTCTTGTATCTGGATTTATTTATCTTTTATGGTGCAACATCAGCAATTTCCAAGTGATTCAGTAGGGCCTGAACCATTAATCCTAAGGGTAAGGCCTTGGATTTCCTTGTCCCTTCTTTTTCTTCTTTTGCAACCTTCTTCATATAGTGGATAAAGTATCCAGCCCAATCAAACTTCATACTTCTACAAATAATCATCAGCAGTTCGATTTTGGGTCCTGATAGTGTGTTCATGCTTCCAATGAGTCCTAGGATGTTCTTTGCAATAATCTTGCTCAGCAGGTTGTACTCAAATCCAATGTGTCTCACATTAATGCCTGGAATTGATTTGATGGCATTATTGGTCTTGATTTTGTCAACAAAATCCATCTTTGACAATCCCATTTCCTCAGGATTTGTTGGAGCATCTATTACTTCTGCAAAACCAAAAACTTCCCTCGATAGATTTGAGGAAACTTCAATCTCCTGAGCATTTACTGTGGTGGTGAATGCTTCTCTTCCTTGTCTTGTTACAATATTTCTCCAGAAGCTAACAACATTTGTGTATGAGATTGTTTCCAATCTTATGTTAAGCACATTTTCCAAACCTTCATATCTCATTATTCTTCGACCAATATTGATAGCTAATTCTGTTTGATTAGCATCAACTACAAAACCTCTTACACTTTGACTTGTTCCAATTTGAACATCATCCTTTTTGGCCATTGTTATAAGAAAAAGATGAAGAAAATAACTTCTCAAATCTATGTTCACACAGTGTAAATGCAGAGAGATAGCAGATTGAGAGTAGAGAGTATCTTCTGTGTAATAGACTGTATATATATAGACAGATGCAGTTGTAACTGTCAGAACATGTACAGTGCTATTAACCACGATTAAATCTGAGTGAATGCGGTCTTGACACGTGGCCCATTACTTCTCCATAACGTTTGTAACCGTTAGATCGTGTTAACTATGGTTATAAAGGATAGAATAAATATCCCGCCATTTACTTTTTGACTTTTATAAGTTTGACTGAGTAACGTTTCATTCAGCAGCCTTGTCATCAGCAGGGTTGGCTCAGCAGCCTGCTGACAAATATGCCTCAGAAGCCTGCTGACAGTGTAACTCTGCTGATCTTGATTCCTTCTTGTTTTGTTCAATTGATAATACAAGATGAAGTTTAATACCAATGACTGATCTGTCAAGTGAGCTCACCCAACATGACAATGACCAATCCCCTTGGCAACTTAATTTGTTCAATTGTCCAAAATAAGTACATGGAATTGTTGATACCAATGGCTAGTCTTCTAAGTGAGCGCACCCAACATAGCAAAGACTAATCCCCTTGGTGAATTCCAGTACTCTGCTGATAAAATAGAATGTCACTCAACTTTTATAATTCCAAGTTGTTGGTCCCAGAGAAGGGTGAAACTATAGTCAGAGGGGGGGATGAATGACTATAGTGGAGTTTCAAAAACTTTTCTTTTATTTAAAAGCTTTTGGGCAGCGGATAAGTCCCTTCTTACTATGTTGTTTTCAAATCAGTTTAGACAATCACAGAAATAAGTTATGATGTAGGCAAATTAAATAAATGCTGTAAAGTACATTGCAGAAATTAAATTGACACAAGGCTTATAGTGGTTCAAGGTGGTGTAATCCCTTAATCCACTATTCTCCTGTGATGATCGGAGGAATTCACTATTGTTTTCACAGATACAATAGTATGATTGTCCTTGGCTTCCTAAGCTTCACAATCTACAAGACTATCACTCCTTGACTGCAACAGCTTCAGTGATTCGTCTCCTTTGCTGCTCCTTGAGATCAAAATCTTTCAACAGCTATCACAGGTTCAACTCCTTCTCAGATTGCCTCTGATTCAGTTGTTTTACTTTGATGAGAATGTGATTCACAAACTTGCTTGATCAATCTCAGTGCTGAGTATGACTTTGTAGCTCGATGTCTGAGTTGATAACTAGATGTGTCTTTTTAAGTTCAGAGAGAAGGCTTTTCAAATTGACAGGGTTTTTGTTTGATTTTTCTCTTCTAATTATTCCACACACCTTTTCTCTCTTGATTTCGAAATTCCGTCCGTTGGCTATATTGATGAGGGAATAATTCTTGATTCCCCCTTAATTGCATTCTTCCTTGATTTCAGTGATCGGATTCTTTCTTCAATCGTACAGCAGAAAATCCGTCCTTGATTGATCCTCTAATGATTGTGCATTTAATACATGATCTTCTGAATCTTCAACGTATATTAAATCTAATCTGGTAAGTGTTCCTTCGCCGTTTTCAGAACGGTCAAGCGATCCTTCTGACTTAGCCGATTTAGATCTTCATTCACCGTTTTGTCTTCACTCAGCCGAAAGTCAGTTTACTTTGCCGATTCACAGTTTTCTTCTTTGCTTCAGTTGAAGGAGAATCTTTATACTTCACTGATCTTAGATTGGGGTGAGATCAGTGTACACCATATTCGAATATTAATGTACATCACTTGTAGTATAACTTAGACTTGTCCAAGGTCATCACAGACTTCCTTGGTTACAAGTCAGACCTTTAATGTCTGCATTGCTTCTCTGCTGGTGCTTGGCTGGCTTCACTCTGCCGAATATCTAGTTTTGCTTTGCCGTCCTACCAACTAGTACAATACTTGTCTGACTCAACTTATACAACATGTCAGACTCTAAGTAAAGACTTAAACAGCGAATTCTAACTTATTTCAGGCTTGCTATAACAGCTAGTATGGCCATCATCAAAACATAATAAAATGTTCTAACAATTTCCCCCTTTTTGATGATGCCAAAACCCTCATAAGCCTGAACATAAGTAATCGAAATAATAGAACAAAAATTCAACAGTTTTTATTCATCCATCATAGGGCAATAAGATCAAAAAACTTTATTCAAAGGTTACAAACTACATTTTGCTTAATTCAGCCTTGTACCTCTTGAACTTTGTAGTCTGAACCTCTTCAATGTCTTTCCAATCAATTTCTGGAAACTTCCACTTCCAATATGCCATAGCTGTGTATTCAGATACACCCTGAAAGACTCTTTTGGCAAAGAGTCTGTTGAAATCCGGCATGGTCTCATTTGCCTTAGGTTCTCCAAAGTGTTTTTCAAGTATTTCCCTAGCCTCAGCAATATGTGAATCTGCAAACTTGAGGCTTTTGTAGAGACTCCACTGCTCCTGTTTCTCTATTCTTCCCATAGGATTGAAGAATTTTGCCATATATTTGAATTCTTCTTGTTGTTCAGCTGGCAAATCTTCTGGTCCTTTTGCAGATAGTGGTATGGCTGAGCTTGGTTTGTTGTTGGTTTGTTTGAGAAGTGCAAACTCTCTTTTGACTTCATTGTAGAGTTTGGCCATATCAGTTCTCATCCTTTCATCCTGATAGCTTAGCCAATCAGCCCAAGCTTCATCTTGTGAGGAGTGAGGATAAAGTCCTTCCTGTACTCTGAAAAATTCTCTTACATGGTCCAGTACATCTGCATCATATTCTGCTTTGCTTTGGTGACCAGTGTAAGTTTTGTGTTCCCCAGTATGTCTGGAGCTGCTGCTGCTTCTGCTGGTGTTTCCTCTGGTGCTGAGTCTGTGTTGACTAGCTGATCCTTTTTGCTGACTAGATCCAAGCCTTTGCTGTCTGCCGGATCTGTCTCTATCATCATCTTTTCTTTGCATAGGAAGATGAAATCCAATGCAGGGTTCCTTTAGGGCCTTTTCTCTTTCTTCTCTGACCCTTCTTTGCTGTTCTTCTGCTTCATTTCTGATTCTTATTTCTCTGTCTCTTGCTCTCAGTTGTTCTTCAGTGAAATTTGGGGGTCTGATTGTTGATCCTTCAGGTTCAGGCTTATCCCGATTTTCCCCATTTTTGGCAGCATCATCCCTTTGCTGGAGTAAGATGCTATTTGTGGCCTCTGCCGTGCCGATCAGAGAGTCAAGCTTTGATTCAATAGATGTGAATCTGTGGTGATGATCATTCAGTTTCTCATTCACACTACGAAGTTTAGTGCCAAAGGCCACTGCCATTGATTCATTTTCTTGGGAAATATGCTGTCTGAGCCCTGCAAGATTGTTGGTGATATTGATATTAAGCTGCTTCATCAAATTTCCCTGTTGTTGAACCACAATGTTTTGTGCATCAATGTACTCTGCAATGGCCTGAAACTTGTGTTCAATGGAGGAGCTTTTGTCATTAAATGCTGAAGTCATGGATCTGAGATACATGGCTTGCTACTCCAATTCTTCAGCCAGCAGGTCTGCTGCTTTCTCAAAAGTTTCATTGGTAATGCCAGTGGCCAGCTGAGAGAGTTTGTGCCTTATGTCAGCTGGTTCTGGATCTGTTTGCTGTCCCTTGTCTTGATGTTGAGTGACATCTGCTCCAATTTCCAAATCGTCAAGAATTTGGGTAGATGTGTATGCTGGAGTTGCTTGAGCTGCAGTTCCCCCTATCTCTGTGCTGGGGGTTGCTTTGACTGGTGTGGCAGCAGCTGAACCAGTGTCCACAATGTGTGTGTTGTTAGCTGGAACATTCACAGTCAGTGGTTGAGTGGCTGTCTTTGCCGGAGTTGAGGACTTGTTGGATGCTTGTGGTTTCAAGAATGTACGGAGAAGAGTTGTATCATCAATTGCATCTGGTGCAGGAGCATCCTCTTCTCTGTCTTTACCAAAATCACCATCATTATCATCATGATCATCATCATCATCATGATCATCATCTTCCCCATCGTCTGAGTCATCACTCTGTCTCCCAGAGGCCTGGGGCAGTTTTGTCTTGGCTGCATCAACCAAGTCCCATAGAGGCGATTCATCAAGTACACCTACCAGAGTTGTGATTCCCAGAAAATTAAATAGCCATGCTTCTTCAGCAAGCATGCGGTCTGAGTCTTGAAGTTGTTTTCTGGAATCCCCCTCCTTCCACTCAAGATAATCTGCAATTCGATCATCTATATCGTTTGCAGACAATTGTGCAGCTTCTTCTGGAGATGCCTCATCATCTCCAGTATCTTCCCTATTAGGATGTTGCTCATCCTCACTGTCATTCTCTTCTTCCTGTTGCTCCACCTCAGTTTCAGAATCCTCTTCCTCTTTATCTTCATCAATTAATTTTCCAAAGTCTGTCTTGTCCAGATTTCGCTGAACCTTTTGCTTCTTTCTTTGACTGGTAGTGATTTGTGTGGATTTCTTCCTTTTTCCGTCTCCTGTCTTCTTTTGTTGTTTAATATAGGTAAACATGACTTTGGATTCATGCAGTTTGTGGAGTTGAACAGTAGGGACTTTAAGACATTGCATTAGATAGTGTAACTGAATCCCATATGACTTTTTCACCCAGAATTGGCCTTTCTTTGTCTTTCCCTCTTTTATCCCCTTCTTTTCCGCTTTTACTTCCCCTTGGATTTGCTCTTTGATTCGTAGGAAGAAGTATTTTGCCCAATTGAATTGTAGATTGTTGTAAATGATTCCCATTAGCCGCATTCTAATTTCTGTCATGGCATTATTTGCGCCCAACTTTCCTTCAATGGTTTTGCCAATTAGGGCACTAAATTCATTGAATGGTTTCTTCAATGCAAATCTCAGACAGTTGACTTTTGTAGATCGTGGGTTTGCCGTTTTGGCGATAGTTGCCCAGAAATCATCCAAGTTTTGTGGAACCAATGTTACTTTTGCTTGACCTTTATTTGAAAGTTTGAGATGTTTTTGAATTACCTTTTCTGTAATCACCACTTCTTTGCCGTTGACAGATGCAATGATCTTGTCCGCTTCCCACTCGTCACCTTCTTCAGCAAGGAGCCCAGATACGTATTGTGCAGATTTCCAGAAGGATATGAGATTTTCATAGCACACCTCGGTTATTGGAGGATTGAGAAAGGTTGATAAATTTAGATTTTCACAGCCTGCTGCCAATCGTTTGGCATGCTCGTCATTTCCGCACAGTTTCAGGTAGTGTTATGCTTGGAAGAATGAACCAGTGGCAATCGATTTTTCATACCCAGCTTGGGTGATTGAGGAAGATGATGCCATTGTTGAAGAGGAGAGGGGGTTTGAAAAGGAACTTGAGTTTGCAATAGAGAGAAACAAGAGTAGGGTTTGTAATTTTCAAGAGAGCGTAAAGATTTCTAAAAATCTTTAAGTCTGGTTTATATAGTGTGATTTGGGTAGTGTGAACGTGGTTTGAATATGCAAGGATTTTGTGACATCATGGCGTGATTTTGTGTATGTGAATTGCGATATTCAAGCGTAATGGCGGAGTGGTTTGAGGTAAGTAATGATAGAGCCCGGGAATCGAGGAGTTTTCAATTCGAAAAATAATACAATTACCTCCATGATCATAAATTGATCTCCACGTGTGTAATCTTTCACAGAATAATCCTCCATAATTTCCTTATTCTCCACGTGTAATCAGAATTGATTTTGTTCACACTTTTAATTTATCCAAGTCTTTATTTCGGTGAAGTGCCTTGGCTGGTCACTTAGCCGATCAAATGAGTTCTTCACTGAGCTGCTCCATTTAACTGTTCCTAACAATCAGTTAAGTTACCTTCACTGGATACCAATGCCTTACCTGCTACACCTCCTGTAACGGCAAAGGTTGTACCAGTTGATGAAGTTACTTAGCCGATTACTCCAGTTGGCCGCTCCTTGATACTTAGCCAATTTCAATCATTCCTAACTCAGTTCTCAACATACTAAATCTTTCATAACTGAGTGGTTTAGTGAAGATGTCAGCCAATTGATCGTCAGTAGGTATGTATTTTAGGATGACATCTCCCTTTTCAACATGGTCTCTGATAAAATGGTGTCTCACATCAATGTGTTTTGTTCTCGAATGAAATACTGGATTTTCAGTAATAGATATTGCACTTGTGTTATCACACATGATTGGAATTGTTTTCTCTTCCATTCCATAGTCCCTTAGCTGTTGTCTTATCCAAAGTACTTGAGCACAGCAGCTACCTGCTGCTATATATTCTGCTTCAGCTGTTGATGTAGATATGGAGTTTTGCTTTTTGCTGAACCAAGAGACTAGTCTGGTTCCTAGCATTTGACATGTTCCAGAGGTGCTTTTTCTATCTATTTTGCATCCAGCATAGTCAGAGTCTGAATATGATATCAATTAAATCCTCCATCTTTTGGATACCAAATCCCAACATTTATAGTGTTTTTCAAGTATTTGATTATCCTTTTGGCTGCTAGAAGATGTGATTCTTTTGGTTGAGCTTGAAATCTTGCACACACTCCTACTGCAAATGCTATATCAGGTCTGCTTGCAGTTAAGTATAATAAGGATCCAATGATTCCTCTATACATTTTCTGATCAACATCCTTTCCTGCTTCATCTTTTCCAAGTATGACTCTGGCACACATTGGTGTGTCTGCTGTGCCACTTGTATCCATCCCATACTTGTGTATCAAATCTCTTGTGTACTTGGCTTGACTAATGAAAATGCCATCCTTCATTTGCATTACTTGAAGGCCAAGGAAATAGTTTAATTCTCCCATCATGCTCATCTGAAATTTGCTCTTCATCAGGTTTGCAAATTTCTCACAAAGCTTTTCATCCTCTGATCCAAAGATTATATCATCAACATAGATTTGTACCAGCAATGTGCTTGCTCCTTCCTCTAGTTTGAATAGAGTCTTGTCAATAGTTCCCTTGTTGAATCCATTCTTGATCAGAAATTGTGATAGTGTTTCATACCAGGCTCTAGGTGCCTGTTTGAGGCCATAGAGGGCCTTCTTGAGTTTGTATACTTTGTCTTCTTTTCCTTTGATTTGAAATCCAGGAGGTTGTTCTACATAAACTTCTTCTTCCAAAAGTCCATTTAGGAATGCACTCTTGACATCCATTTGATAGACTTTGAAGTCTTTGTATGCAGCAAAAGCTAGAAAG
The DNA here is from genome assembly GCA_024500145.1 of Gentiana dahurica var. dahurica. Taxonomy (NCBI): domain Eukaryota; kingdom Viridiplantae; phylum Streptophyta; class Magnoliopsida; order Gentianales; family Gentianaceae; genus Gentiana; species Gentiana dahurica. The sequence goes on from CM044900.1 coordinate 87,990,117, forward strand.
AGTCTGATTGCTTCCAATCTTGCTACTAGTGCAAATGTTTCATCATAATCTATTCCTTCTGCTTGAGAATAGCCTTTTGCAACTAGCCTTGCTTTGTTTCTGACAACAGTTCCTTCCTCATCCATCTTGTTCCTGAATACCCATTTTGCACCAATGATGTTGGCCATATCTGGTCTGTCAACAAGGTCCAAGACTTCATTTCTTTCAAATTCATTTAGTTCTTCTTGCATTGCTGTGATCCAATCTGCATTTTGGATTGCATCATCTATGGTCTTGGGTTCCACTTGTGATAGAAAGCAAGTTAGCATGTGCTCCAGTTGTCTTCTGGTTCTAACTCCTGTGTGAATATCTCCAATAACTTGTTCTTCAGGATGGTCTCTTAGCCAATTTAGATCTGGTTGAAGTTGTTCTTCACTTGGTGCTTCCATACCTTCATGCTGAGCATGAACTTCAACTTCAGGTGCTTCTTCTGTTGTATTGATATGTGGCTCCTCTTGATTTTCAAAGTGATGATTCAGGATAGTAGCTGGTATGGTTGCATTTGTATAGATTTCCCTCTGTGCTGCTTTCTCTTCTTGGTCTTGAAGATCTTCACCATTTGTATTTGGTTCATCAAAAACCACATGTATTGATTCTTCAATCACCAATGTTCTTTTATTGAGTACTCTGAATGCTTTGCTGGTGTCTGAGTATCCCATGAAGATTGCTTCATCAGCCTTCTCATCAAAGGTATGCAGCTGGTTCCTGTTTAAGACAAAACATTTTGATCCAAACATATGAAAATATGAGATATTGGGTTTTCTACCATTCCATATTTCATATGGAGTCTTTCCATGATATTTGTTGATGATTGATCTGTTTTGTGTATGACATGTTGTGTTTGCTGCTTCAGCCCAAAATCTCTTTGGCAAGCATGCTTCAGCAATCATTGTTCTAACTGCTTCTTTGAGAGTTCTGCTTCTTCTTTCTGCTACACCATTTTGTTGTGGAGTGCCTGCTGCAGATAGTTGATGTAGTACTCCATTTTCTTCACAGTAGGTTTTGATGATTTCATTTAGAAATTCAGTGCCTCTGTCTGATCTGATCTTTATGATCTTTAGTTCTTTCTCATTTTGGAGTCTTCTCAGCAAATCTGGCAGCTTTTTGAGTGTCTCTTTCTTCTTGTTCATGAAAATGGTCCAGATGTACTTTGAGAAGTCATCCACCACTACAAGGGTGTATTTTTACCACTCACACTTACTGGTGTGACTGGTCCAAACAGGTCCATGTGTAACAGATGTAGAACTCTTGTTGTAGATTGATAAGGCTTTGACTTGAATGAACTTTTGATCTATTTTCCTTTCTGACATGCATCACATAGACTTTCTGAATGTGATCTCTGGCAAACCTTCAACTAACTTGTTCTTTGATAGTTTATTGATGGTCTTGAAATTCAGATGATTTAATCTTCTGTGCCAAATCCAGCTTGTAGATTGTTTGTTTTTGACCAGCAGACATGTTTCTGCCTTGGCTGTTCTCCAGTCCACAACATACATGTTGTCTTGTCTTCTACCTGCAAGAACCACTGTGTTGGTTTGGCTGTGAATCACTTTGCATCCTTCTTTGTTGAAGTGCACATTGTAGCCTTTGTCACAAAATTGACTGATGCTCATCAGATTGAAACTTAGTCCCTTGACATATGCCACATTTTGAATCTTCAAATTGTTCTTGAGTATTATGCCTTCCCCCTTAATCTTGCCAGGGTTTTCTTTGCCTCCAAATGTGACTTTGGGTCCATCAAAAGCCTTGAAGTCAGTGAGCCATTTCTTGTTTCCTGTCATGTGTCTGGAACATCCATTGTCTATGTACCGGACATCCTACAAAACAGATTAATTAAGTTTAGGTACCCAACACTGTTTGGGTCCATACATGTTAGCAATCATGCCTCCCATACCAAGTGTGTATCCAAAAGGTCTTCTTTTTGGATAATTGAAGTCATCAACTTCATATGTATAAGGCATGGCAGAATAGCTTCTAATATTTTTGCTGAAGGTATTCTGATACTTTTCTCCACCTTTTGGTGCATTTACATCCTTCTTCACTTTCCAATATGCAGTAGGAAACCTTTCTTGCTTCAAGTGTCTAGGAACAGATTGGTTTTTATTAATCACATGATGCATTTTGTTGAATGGTTTTCTCTTGTATTTTGGAGGTGCAACATTCCAATCATCCTCTGAAGGGTAAAGTCTGCCTTTACCTTTCAGATGGCTGTTGTTCTTGATTGACTGGAATGAGGATTTAGTCTGCTGTTTCACTACACTAGGTTTTGACTTCACCGGAACAGGATGATCTGTTGGAACTATGGTCTATCCCTTTCTAAATTTTGATCCATTAATTGTCCTGAATTTAGAATTGTGTTGACCATTATTCCTACTTTCATCCTGACTGTTGTAGCCAAGACCAGATCTGGATCCAAACCTTTTTGAGGGTTTGTAAGCTGGTGCTTTTAGTGGTGCAGTGGTTACCTTTACTGGTGAGGAGATTTTCTTAACTGATCTGTCAATAACAGATGTATGATCATCTGCTTTTTGTTGATCATTTAAGTAGGTCTCCTTACTAGTTAATTCAGCTTTTGCTTTATCCAGTTCTTTCTTTAGTCTCTTATTTTCTTTTCTTAGATCCTTGCATTCCTTTTCCAGAATTTCATGATTCTTTTCAATTTCATCAAATTTAGTCATGAGATTTTGGACTAGGTCTGCTGTATCTAATGGGAGAGCAGAAGATTGTGCAGTTTCAGATGTGGATGTATTAGATGAAGAGTAAGAGCTAGATGATACCTCAGATTCATCTGATTCTTTAGCCATTAGACATAGGCTTGTTTCTTCAGTGTCTGAACTATCACTTTCATCTTCATCCAATTCTTTGGTCATGAGGCATATGCATGCTTTCTCTTTTTCTGAGCTGTCTTCTTCATCACTATCATCTGAATCATTATCAGATGATTCTTCATTCTTCTCACTGCTGGATTCTGCCTTGAGTGCCTTCTTGCTTTTTCTCTTTTCAAATGTTTTGTATTTCTTCTTTTCATCATCTTTGTCATTTTCTTCAGGACAATCTGCCTTGAAGTGACCTTTCTTGTTGCATTTGAAGCATCTGTATTCATCATCTTTCTTCTTCATGTCTCTGTTTGAGCTTGACCTCTTGTTTGATGATGAATTTCCTTTGAAGGGCTTCTTTTTGCTAAACCTGTCAAAGCGTTTAACCAATAAAGCTACCTATTCTTTAAGTTCATGTGTTTCTTTGCTGATGTAATCGGCAAAGTTACTTTGCTGGGGTGCAACCAGTGCAGTGAGTTTTTGTGTCTCTGCCGGAGCACCATCTTCACCGTTCAATTCGAATTCATGAGCTTTTAATTGGGACATCAGTGTCAGAGTGTCAGTGCTTGCAAGATTTGTTGTTCCTCTGATTACGGATGTTATGATCTTCCATCTTTCAGGTAGTCCTCTCAAGATCTTCAAGCATACTTCTTTTTGGGGATATGTGTGTCCAAGCTGTTGCAGTTCACTGATGATGCTTGAGAGTCTGTTGTCCATTTGATCTATGGATTCACCAGTCTTCATTTTGAAGTTTTCAAACTTCTGTTTTGCAACAGATAATTTGTTTTCTTTAACTGCTTCAGATCCTTCATTTATCAATGATAGCTTGTCCCACATCTCCTTTGCTGTTTTGCAATCTTTGATTCTCATGAACATGTTGCTATCTAGGGTCTTCAAGATCATGTCTTTTGCAACAAAGTCCAGGTTTGCTCTTCTCCTGTCATCCTTGGTCCAATCCTTTTTAGGTTTGTCAATTTCCTTTCCTTGATCTGCTTCTGTGCCTACCACAGTAGTGATTGTGATTGGTCCATCATTAATTACATCCAGCATCTCTTCATGAGTTGCTGCAAGATGAGATAGCATTCTTATTTTATATTCATCAAAATTATTAACATTAAAAACAGGTACTTTTGACAAGAAGTTTCAGGAATCCATCAGTGCCAATGAAGATATAAATGTAAATGTATAGAAAACTCAGATTTGAAAACTACTTTGAAAATATGTGATCTCCTTGTTACCAGAAATTAGATCTGAACAGGTTCTGATACTAGGAACACTGCTCCGATACCAATTGTTGGTCCCAGAGAAGGGTGAAACTATAGTCAGAGAGGGGGTGAATGACTATAGTGGAGTTTCAAAAACTTTTCTTTTATTTAAAAGCTTTTGGGCAGTGGATAAGTCCCTTCTTACTATGTTGTTTTCAAATCAGTTTAGACAATCACTGAAATAAGTTATGGTGTAGGCAAATTAAATAAATGCTGTAAAGTAAATTGCAGAAATTAAATTGACACAAGGCTTATAGTGGTTCAGGGTGGTGTAATCCCTTAATCCACTCTTCTCCTGTGATGATCGGAGGAATTCACTATTGTTTTCACAGATACAATAGTATGATTGTCCTTGGCTTCCCAAGCTTCACAATCTACAAGACTATCACTCCTTGACTGCAACAGCTTCAGTGATTCAGTCTCCTTTGCTGCTCCTTGAGATCAAAATCTTTCAACAGCTATCACAGGTTCAACTCCTTCTCAGATTTCCTCTGATTCAGTTGTTTTACTTTGATGAGAATGTGATTCACAAACTTGCTTGATCAATCTCAGTGCTGAGTATGACTTTGTAGCTCTGATGTCTGAGTTGATAACTAGATGTGTCTTTTTAAGTTCAGAGAGAAGGCTTTTCAAATTGACAGGGTTTTTGCTTGATTTTTCTCTTCTAATTATTCCACGCACCTTTTCTCTGTCTGTCAAAGCCTTCTATTTATAGCCTTGAATACCCTTGATTTCAAAATTCCGTCCGTTGGCTATATTGATGAGGGAATAATTCTTGATTCCCCCTTAATTGCATTCTTCCTTGATTTCAGTGATCGGATTCTTTCTTCAATCGTACAGCAGAAAATCCGTCCTTGATTGATCCTCTAATGATTGTGCATTTAATGCATGATCTTCTGAATATTCAACATATATTAAATCTAATCTGGTAAGTGTTCCTTCGCCGTTTTCAGAACGGTCGAGCGATCCTTCTGACTTAGCCGATTTAGATCTTCCTTCACCGTTTTGTCTTCACTCAGCCGAAAGTCAGTTTACTTTGCCGATTCACAGTTTTCTTCTTTGCTTCAGTTGAAGGAGAATCTTTGTACTTCACTGATCTTAGATTGGGGTGAGATCAGTGTACACCATATTCGAATATTAATGTACATCACTTGTAGTATAACTTAGACTTGTCCAAGGTCATCACAGACTTCCTTGGTTACAAGTCAGACCTTTAATGTCTGCATTGCTTCTCTGCTGGTGCTTGGCTGGCTTCACTCTGCCGAATATCTGGTTTTGCTTTGCCGTCCTACCAACTAGTACAATACTTGTCTGACTCAACTTATACAACATGTCAGACTCTAAGTAAAGACTTAAACAGAGAATTCTAACTTATTTCAGGCTTGCTATAACAGCTAGTATGGCCATCATCAAAACATAATAAAATGTTCCTAACACAAGTTCAGTCCTTAGTTTAGCAAATCTTTCACTATCCAGTGGTTTAGTGAATATATCAGCAAGTTGATCTTCAGTAGGGATGTAAAGAACCACCACATCTTTCTTTTCAACATGATCTCTTATAAAAAGATGTCTTACATCAATATGCTTGGTTCTTGAGTGCAAAACAGGATTTTCTGTGATTGCAATTGCACTTGTGTTGTCACACATAATTGGAATTTCTCTTTCTTCAATTCCATAATCCCTTAATTGTTGTCTTAACCACAGTATTTGTGCACAGCAACTTCCAGCAGCAATGTATTTAGCTTCAGCAGTGGAAGTTGATATAGAATTCTGTTTCTTGCTAAACCAGGAGACCAGTCTATTTCCCATTAACTGACAGGTTCCTGTGGTGCTTTTTCTATCAATCTTGCATCCAGCATAATCAGAATCTGGGTAGAATATAACCTTGAAACTTCCATCTTTGGAATACCATATCCCTACTCCCAAGGTCTCTTTTAGATACTTGAGAACTCTTTTTACTGCACCTAAATGACTTTCTTTAGGTTTTGATTGAAATCTTGCACAAACACCTACAGCAAAGGATATATCAGGTCTGCTGGCAGTTAGGTACAGCAGATTGCCTATCATCCTTCTGTATAAAGTCTGATCAACATCTTTGCCTTCCTTATCTTCATCCATTCTGATATTTGTACTCATAGGAGTTGATATTTTGGTGCTGTTTTCCATACCAAATTTCTTCAGTAACTCCTTGGTATACTTGGTTTGATGAATGAAGATTCCATCTTTCATCTGTTTGACTTGCAATCCCAAAAAGTAGTTCATTTCTCCTATCATACTCATTTGGAATTTACTCTTCATTAGATTTGCAAACTTCTCACATAGCAATTCATTTTCAGAACCAAATATTATGTCATCAACATAAATCTGTACCAGCAGGGTGCTGTTTCCTTCATTGATTCTGAAAAAAAGTCTTATCAATGGTGCCTTTTGTAAAACCATTGTCCACCAAGAATTGTGATAGAGTCACATACCATGCTCTTGGTGCTTGTTTCAAACCATAAAGTGCTTTGTTGAGTCTATACACTTTATCTTCTTGATCTTTAACTTCAAATCCAGGAGGTTGCTGAACATAGACCTCCTCTTCCAGAATACCATTTAAAAATGCACTTTTGACATCCATCTGATATACTTTGAAGTGTTTATAAGCAGCATGTGCTAGGAATAATCTGATGGCTTCCAATCTTGCAACAGGGGCATAAGTCTCATCAAAATCTATTCCTTCTGCTTGAGAATATCCTTTTGCCACTAGTCTGGCCTTATTCCTCACAATGGTACCAGATTCATCAAGTTTATTTCTGTATACCCATTTTGTACCAATTATATTTGCATGACTATGCCTTTCCAGTAGTGTCCAAACTTGATTTCTTTCAAATTCATTCAATTCTTCTTGCATAGCAATTATCCAATCTGGATCTGAAATTGCTTCTTCAAAAACTTTAGGTTCCACTTGAGATAGAAAACAAGTAAACATTGCTTCTAATTATCTTCTAGTCCTCACACCTCGCTGTATATTGCCAATAACTAGGGTGATCCCTTAACCATTGTGGATTCTGGTTAGATTGATTCTCAGGAACCTCATCTTCAGTAGGGTCTACTGTTTCTTCAACAGGGGGTTCAACAGATCCTTGAACTGCTTCAGTTGTTGCATCAGTAGTGTCACCAGCAGGGTGTTCAGCAGGGGCAGAATCAGAAACTTTTAAGTTATTAAACCTTTCCAAAACTTCAATACCATCTGGATCAGTGACTTGTAAGTTCTCAGCAGGTTCACAACCTTCATCTTCCATACCAGTGAACTTAGGTTCATCAAACACAACATGTATTGTTTCTTCATGTTTCAGTGACCTTTTGTTCAGTACCCTGAATGCCTTGCTGACTGAAGAATATCCCAAGAAAATTCCTTCATCTGATTTAGGTTGGAATGTCTTCAAATGTTCCTTATGATTCAAGATAAAACACTTGCTTCCAAATGGATGGAAATAGGATATATTAGGTTTTCTTCCATTCCAAATCTCATAAGGTGTCTTCAGCATCTTTTTGTTCACTGAGGTTCTGTTTTGTGTATAGCATGCTGTATTAACTGCTTCAGCCCAATATATTTTAGGTAGCAATGCTTCACAAATCATAGTTCTTCCTGCTTCTTTTAGAGTTCTATTTCTTCTTTCAGCAACCCCATTTTGCTGAGGTGTACCAGCAGCAGCAAGTTGATGTAGTACACCATTCTATTCACAATATTCTCTTATAACTTTATTGAGAAATTCAGTACCCTTGTCTGATCTGATTTTTACTACTGTCAAACTTTTCTCATTCTGTAATCTCTTCAAAAGTTCAGGCATCTTTTGAAGTGTTTCACTTTTCTTGTTCATAAATATTACCCAAGTGTATCTTGAATAATCATCCACAACTACCAGAGTGTACTTATTTCCTGTAACACTTGTTGGTGTAACTGGTCCAAATAGATCCATATGCACCAGCTCCAAAACTCTATTAGTTGATTGCTTAGTCTTTGATTTGAAGCTTGACTTTGTCTGTTTACCTTGCTGACAAGCATCACATATAGAATCCTTTTTGAATGTGATCTCAGGTAAACCAATCACCAGTTTCTTCTTCACCAACTGATTGATATCATCAAAATTTAGATGATTCAACTTCTTATGCCATAACCAATTAAGTTCTGACTTGGTATGCATAATCAGGCATGTTTCTGGAACTGCAGTAGACCAATCCACAACATACATATTTTGTTGTCTTCTTCCTGCTAACACAACTTGATCACCTCTTTCACTAATGACAATACAGTTGTTTTTGTCAAAAATGACCTTGTATCCCATGTCACAGAATTGACCAGTGCTCAGTAGGTTGCAGTCCAGTCCTTCCACATAAGCAACATTTCTGATTGTTAATCCATTCCTCATAAGTGTGCCATATCCTCTTGTGTATCCAGGAGTATTTTTATTGCCAAAATCCACCCTTGGACCATCCTTTGCCACATAACTTGACAAACAGTGCTTATTCTTTGTCATATGTCAGGAACATCCACTGTCAAAGTACCAGACACCCTACAAAACAAAGTTAATGCATTTTAGGTACCCAAAACTGTTTGGGTCCATAATGGTCAGTGGTAAGCATGACCCCTGGCATGTTTCCATAAGGTATTCTTCTAAAAATGTCATATTTTGGTTCATACATGTATTCTACACATCCATATGGTTTAACAAGTGGTTGTGTAGGATTCACATATGTTTTCTGGCCTTTTGGTATGTAATGTTGTTTGAAGTGATTTCTGTTGTTAGAAACATTAGCATAACCATTGGATTGCTGTCTGTTAGGAGCAGCTCTGTAATATGGAGTCTGCTGAGGTCCCTGCTGAGGCCTTGTATAAGTACTCTGCTGATCCCTCTGCTGATTCTATTGCTTGGGTTTTACCCTAGCAGCATGGTTATACTTGTTGTTTCTAGCAGTAGGTGCAGGAATATTCCAATCAACATCAGTAGGGAACAATCTACCTTTCCTCCTGAGATAAGTATCCCTAGAATGATTAACATTTTTGGGTTTGGGATTCTTATCCTTGGAATATTTCTGGTTTTTCCCTTTTTGTTGTCAAGCAGACTTGGTAGCAGGTCTGCTATCAGTAGGTCTAGAAGGTCCAGCAGTCCTACCTTTGGATTTACCCTTTTTGTTAGGTACTGATGTCCTTTTAGACTTCTGATTTTGCCTCTTTGAAGCATTCTCAGTAGGCTTCACTGTCTCAGCAACCATTTTGAGAGTTGGATCTTGTGCTGGTACAAACTTAGGACCAATCCTGGTACTAGGTTCAGTGACCTTACTGGATCCACTCTTATTGGATTGTTGAGTTCCAAATCCAAGCCCTGTTCTATCACCATAAGGTTTTCCAGATTTGAATGCAGTGGAAGAACAAGATGGTTCAGCAGACTCAACAGCTACTGGATGTTCAGCAGGCTTATGCTGATTCTGTCTAACTTCATTTTCCTTTCCTTTGAGAATTCTTAATTCAGCATTTAATCTTTCAACTTCTACTTGAAGAGCTTCTTTTTCAGCCTTCACAATCTCATAACCAGATTGTATTATCCTCAGTTGATTAAGGATGGCATCCAAAGTTTCTTCATTGTCAGAATTTTTTGGATTTGAACCACAAGTTGATTCACAATCACTTCCAGCAGGAGTATTTATGGATACAGAATTGTATACCTCCTCTGTTTCATCCATGTTTGCCATTAATGCATAGTCTTCCATATCATCAACAAGTGTAGTGTCATCAGATTCATTTCCTTTTTCTGATTCCACTTCGTAACCTGATTCATCTTCAGCAACCATAGCCTTCTTGCCATGTCTTCTTTGTTGACTCTTGGTCTTCAGTAGGTCTGGACAATCAGGTCTGAAATGTCCAGGCTTTTTGCAGTTGAAGCAAAGATAATCATGTTCCTTACTTTGTTTTAACTCAGGACAGTCAGGTTTGAAGTGTCCTGGTTTTTTGCATTGAAAGCACAAGTAATCATTGTCTTTCCTGGAATCATCCTTCTTTTTTTCACTGAATTTCTTAGTGAAATTCCTTGGAGAACCCTTTCCAGTTTTCATCATCCTGATTTTCTTGCTCAGTAGGGCAATCTGCTCTTGCATCTCATCCAGCAGATCATCTTGAGCTCCTGATGTTTCTTCTTGATGTTTGGCAGCCAATGCAGTGGTCTTTGGCTCTTCTTTTTCAGTGGTAGGTGCCAATTTCTTGTTGAATTCATAAGCTTTAAGATCTGAGAATAATTTGAAGGTATCCTCTTCATGTAGCTTTCTCATTTCTTCTATGGCAGTAACCTTCATCTCCCAAACTTCTTTTTTAGGTAATGCTTCCAAGATTTTTGAGTTGATTTCTTCTTTTGAGTAGCTCACACTCAGTAGGGTGAGTTCATCCAAGATTGCATTGAATCTTGATTCCATTTGCTCAATGGTTTCATTAGGTAGCATTTTGAACTTTTGAAATCTCTTTTTGGCCACACTGATTTTGTTCTTCTTGATTGCATCAGTGCCTTCACATATTAACTGTATCTTGTCCCAAAGTTCTTTTGCAGTCTTGCAATCTTTCACCTTCATATACATATTGCTATCCAGAGTTCTGTAAATAATACCAATAGCAATGTTGTTAAGATTTGCTCTCTTTCTATCTTCAGCATTCCATTCTCTTTTTGGCTTTGGAATGTACTGTGTCTCATCTCCCACTGTTACTGCTTTGGTGATCTCCAGTGGTCCATCAGTCAGCACATCCATCATTTCATCATGTGTTGCAGCTAGATAAGCCTGCATACGACGTTTATACTCATCAAAACGATCTAAAGAACACAACAACATTGTTCTAGCATACTGGTTGTTATCCATGATGCAAAGCTTTGAAAATCAGTAACATGAAAAAGTTTTCAAAGTATTTTCACAAGCACAACAAGTAGGATTACTTCAGAACAGAAGCACTGCTCTGATACCAATTGTTGGTCCCTTGAAAAGGCTTTGGTTAAGTTTAGAAGGGGGTGAATAAACTTAACACTTAAAACTTTTGGAGTTAACAACTCAGCAACTTCAGCAGCCTGCTGATACTTCAGTAGTCTGCTGACACTCAGTAGTCTGCTGACTGTGAGTTTACTGAATTTGTGCAGCGGAAATATATCAAAAATTAAGCCTTGTTACTTGTTGTTAAATATGATACCAAGTATTAGATACTCAGTAGTGTATGTTTGTGAATACAGTTGCTAGATTCAGTAGATTGATGTGTTAAATAAACTAAGTGCAGAAAGTAAATGCAGAAAGTAAGTAGGCAGATTTTATAGTGGTTCCAGGTGGTGTAATCCTGTCAGTCCACTCTTCTCCTGTGATGTTGGAGGAAATTCACTAGAGATCTTTGAGATAGCAGTTACAAAGATTCTAAGTTTCTTGTCCTTCACCAATAACTATGGCTTCACAAACTGAACACTTGGAACATGTAGGATTGCTGCTCCAAAGTCTTCCACTGGTCCTTGAAGGGTAGGATTGCCTCTTCACCAGCTCCACCACAAACAACAGTCTTTCACACAGATGTGCTTCACTGTCCTCAATAGATTTCTTGTAAAAGAAAGATTGAATCAAGTAAATGATTCAGTTGCAGCAGCTTGATCAGGATGATATGATCAGCAGCTTGCAGTCTTCAAGTGTGTAAACTTGATGTAGCTTGAATGCAGATTACACTTGAAGATTTTCTCTGGATCAGTAGCTTTAAGCTCAGTAAGTTCAGCAAGGTGTTTTTCTTGATAAGAAAATGCAGCTCAGAATTATCTCTTGTTTTTCCTCAATTTTCATCATCTTTTTCTGAGTTAAAAGTCCTCTATTTATAGGTAGGAATGCTTGTGACTTATATTTGAAATTCAAATATAGCTGTTCCAGATTTTGTCCCATTTGACTTGCTTTCTGTCACTGTTCATAGTACTGACACAGTCAGACTACTTTTTGACAGAATGCAGTCTGTCCACCCTTTGACTTGTATCCATTGGATAAAGTCCTGAATCATCCCAACGTCCTTTTAATCTCAACCATTGATTTGTTTGATAAATCAAAGGTTGTTAGCTGTCCTTATCCTTGTTTTCTTCCAATGTAATCTTGAATAAATCGAGGTATATGTATCAGCAGGTTCATAAGTCTACTGAAATACATATCAGTAGGCTGAACCATAATTTGCTGTGTTTAAAACACAATGCAGCTTAGTTCTTTTATCTAACTTTTATTTATGAAGTTAGATTACACCTTTTTGCATATAAGTAAGTTCCAATCACCATCCAACTTATGGAACTTAGACCTTGTACACAAGGTATATGTAATCAGTTTAGGTCATCACAGACTTCCCCAAATTCTGATTCCATATCCTTGACTTTAATTACCAATTTTGATCCCTTAGCCTTCATTAACTGAGTTTGAGCCCTCAGCCTTCAGTCTTCAGCAGGTTCCTGACTAGTCTACTGACCTAGCTACCCTACTGATATAGACTAGTCTGCTGATATAAGTCAGCTGACCATTACAGTGCTTGTTTGATCAAACCTATACAAAGATCAAACTCTAATAAACCTATACATTTGATCTAGACATCTTTTTGCCTTTGCGCTATGACAGCTAGTCTGGCACTCATCACTAAAACTCATAAATAAGTCCAACATGTAGGGTCTCTCAATAGCCGGACATCCAACCCCTATCTTTATTTATTTGATTAATCATTTGATTTTTTGTTCATTGGTTCCAATATGTGCCTTGCCAAATGGCCGAATTGCAAATGTAAGGTTTGTTTTTTTTTATATAGATTTTATCTGATTTATAAAGCATTTGTTATTTTTGTTCCAAAACTGAAAATTTTATATCAGATGTTCTTAAAAGTTCAGTGCCTTTCGTCCTCTTTGTTTTAGTAAATGATATATTATCATGTATGAAATTATGCGTGATGCAACATTGCCTTGCCGAATTGTTGTTTAAAGGTTTGTTTTTTAGTTCTACATGATGGATTTTTTTGTTTGATTCTATCCGATGGATTAAGCATTCAATAATTTTGTTCATTGGTTCTAAAACTAATGATTTTAGATGCGTGGAGAAGAATAAAGCAAGAAAGGCAATGGATGTGGATAAACAAATGTTGTAATCTTGCAAGAGAGGATCGCAGAGAGGAAGAAGAATATTGATGTCAATATTGACATGATCTAATCACGAAAATAAAGGCATAAAATAACAACATAACAATTCAAAGGAAGAGTGAGAAAGACATTTAAGGGAGTTGAAGAATAGCAACCCGTAGGAAATTGTTATGGTTGAGAGATTATAGGGAGAGTTAATTGCTTTCTTCTTTAATGCGTTGATTTTTTTTACTTGACTTGCCTATTTTCTCCCGGGTTTGGAGTGGATTCTTGAGATTTCCTAAAAAATTGAATGGATTTGCATTAAATGTGTGATTTTATTTTTGGAATGAATTAAACGTGTGATTTTGTCTATGTTTTAGATTGAAATTTGAAATAGTTCTTATGGTTGAGGGATTATAAGGAGTGGTTTATGCATTGATTATGGAGAATTTTAATTTGAAATTTGAAATTTGAAATAAAAGAAATTGTTATGGTTGAGAGATTATAGGGAGTGGATTGATGTTGATTGTTTTCTTCTTTAATGCGTTGATTTTTTTACTTGACTTGCCTAAATTCTCCTGGGTTTGGAGTGGATTCGAGAGATTTCCTAAAAAAAAAGAATGGATTTGCATTAAATGTGTGATTTTATTTTTTATTTTATTTTTGGATTGAATTAAACGTGGGATTTTTTCTACGTTTTAATTTGAAATTTTTAAAAAAAAAGTTCTTATTTTTGAGGGATTATAAGGAGTGGTTTATACGTTGATTAAGGAGAATTTTAATTTGAAATTTAAAACTTGAAATAAAAGAAATTGTTATGATTGAAAATAAGTCCAGCTACACTCTTTTCACCTGAATGCAAGGTTTTTTTTTTGGGTGGTCTTTTTCAGTCATTAACCTAAAACACGCGTTTCTTCTTTTCTCATAAATATAGAATGAAAGTTTTCATTTTTTTGTTTTGGCTTCAACCTATACATGTTTTTTCTTAATGTTTACCTTCGACCAATGCATCTTAATTTGCTTTAAATGCATCTTTGTAAATATATTAATCCATAGGAGAATGTAACCGTCTCTTAGTTGTTGAGTTTATTGAAATTAACTTGATGTTTAAATGTTTATCTATTTTTGTAGGGTCATAAAGTAATTAACGTTCAGAAGTTGATTACACTGGTGTACCATATCCATGCCAGGGCATGTTCGCAAGTGAGGGCTTGGATGTAGTAGGATATTTTAGTGAAAATATGATATGGGGTGGGGGTTTGGTAGTGGGGTGGTGGTTAGGTAATTTGATATTGTGGTGTATGTATATCATACCAATTGTTGTCTTATATGTTAATGATTTGTTGGATATATATAGTTGATGTGTAATGATTTTCATTTGATATATATTTGAGAATATCAACATCATCATATATTAATTTACGTTGAATGTCCAAATTTATTATTTTTTCCTAAACTCAAATAACCCCGTGCATGGCATGGGTTTTAGGCTAGTATATATATATGTCAGTAAAGTGACTTAAACTCTACATCTGGTGGAACCAATCGAGGACTCAGCTGTGTGATGGACAGCTAAGAAGTATATCCAATTCTGTGCATCAGTAGGGTGGAGTCTACTGAAGCTTCTGTCAGCAGAGTGAAGTCTGCTGAGTACTGGAATACAGCAGGGTCCCACGTCTGTTATGTGACAGTTGTACAGTGTCATTTAAAGGAGGACACGTGTAGGGGTATATATGGCGTATCAGACAAAGATTCCTTGATGGCTAGGGTTTAGGGATTTGTGCCTATAAATACAGTTGCTGTTGCATTGTCTGTGTGTGTGAAATCTGTAACTCAGTGCATAATAATAAAGATTTCTTTTCTGCCCGTGGTTTTTTTATCTCTCTCACTTTGAGAGGGGTTTTCCACATTAAATCTGTGTTCTTCTTGTTTTCTGTTATCTCCCTTGATTATTTACGTTTGATTGCATCTGATTCTATTTCTTGTATTGAAGTTATCTCCATCCGTCATAACAATATATATTAATTATATATCAATTATAACCGGAATGTCGTTGTTTTGTGTTGTGTTGTAACGTTAGAGGGGGGAGGGGTGGGGGGTAAGAGAAGAAGATAATAGTGTTTTTACCAACGTCATAGAATACTTGATGATGACGAGGGAGAACAGATGCCGGACGGAGCCGGCATAACAGAACTTATATTTTCAATCTAACGGGTGCCTCACTTCCGGCTGAAGATTTACCAGGCTGCTAGGGACAGGAAAAGATGCTCTATTGAGCAGACCTAATGAAATTTTCTACGAGCTACCTACCAAGAGCCCCAATACAAAGCCTGGGGATTAGGCATGACACAGCGGATCAGAAGGAATCGAAAACACCCTAAGGAAAGCATGCAATTCTAAGAACCTCATCAGGCCGAGGCTTACCATGGAATTCAGTTCAAGATTTTTGTTATTGTAATTTCAAACAACATTAATTTGTCGTTTGTTTCAATTTTTTAAATCACATACTTGTTACCGATAATTTCAAGGGATGTTATCATACTATCACAAAATACGTAATAAAAACCCATACATTTGAATTGAATTTTCATCTTCCACTACAACAACAACATAATCAACTTATAACCAAACCAATAAAACACATTCGGTACACAAGTTTCGTTTATTACTACGCGCGATCACATTGACATCAACCAAAATAAGAATGTATCATTATCCAAATATATTATCAAAATATATCAACCAAAATAAGAATGTATCATTGACTACCCTAATTATCCAACGAATGTCAATTCCATTATCAAAATATATCATCAAAATTAATCATTTCTCTACCCTAAAAATGCACATACTACGCTAAAAATCGAAAATTTATAACGTTAACATACTCTATTGATGTGTACAAATAACAAAAAAAACAAACACGATAAATAAATTTATTCAAACTTAAGTAATTGCTTACCCATTTGTTTAGAAATACAACACCGGTGAAATAAAATCAACGCAGCTCAAAACCCGGTTTTTTTTTTGTTTTTTTTGTATCAATGGTGAATTTTTGGTGTAGTAATAGTGATTTTTTTGGAAGCAATGGTGATTTTTTTGTGTGATGGAACGGTGAAGACAAGAGGCTGAAAGAGTATATGAAAAGAGTGAAGAAGACATGATAAGGGTTTCAAATTTGACGTTTCCGTCGAAATTTGGACGAGGATTTCTCCATTTTGACGAGGCTGCCTAATGGATCCGTCAAAATTTGGACGGATTCACTAATGTGGCCAAAAAGGACGGAATCCGTCTAAAATTTGGACGCTCCGTCTATATTGTGACAGAATACGTCACAATTTGGACGATGTGTCCAAATTTTGGACGGATTCCGTCCTTTTTTGTCATTGAGTGAATTTGGACGAAAAGGAATGAATATTCTAACGTTTTGTCTATATTTGGACAAAATCGTCCAAATTTGGATGCGGAACATAAAAAAAATGCCAGAAAAAGTTTGACCTGAAAATAAATATCAGAAGTTGCAGTGGCCTGATTTACCAATTTCCCACATGTAGAATATGTCACATGTATATTTTAGTATGTCTACATAGTCATTTATAAAAATTCAATTGAATTTCACTTTTATTTTTATCTTATATAGGAAATAATATAGAACAATTTTAATATATGACATATGTAATACGTGACATACATGACAAGTTGCGTAAAATTTTAATATCTATAAATACTCCCTTGAGTTCGTGTTCCAGGTAAGATTTTATTATAACGACGAGTCTCGAATTTTCACATAGTAAGTTTGATTTTTTTTTCCTTTTTTTTTTTCGATGGTCTGACTCGGGTTTCTCTTCCAAGCCCAACTACCATGACAATTTCACTCTGTAGCGTACCCCTTTTTCCCTTTTATATTATTATACCCATTCTTCTCTTTTGCACATTGGACTGGGCACACAGCCCTCTATTTCTCAAGTAGGCCCAAAAGAACATAAACCTATTCCTGAAGCATCTTCTTCTATCCAAGTCGGCTGCCGCTTTTTTCTTGTTCTTCACGCATAGGTAATTTTTGCAGCCATCAACACATATATATGGGCTAAATTACAATTTTGGTCCTCTAACTAAACACGTTTTCGATTTTGGTCCTGTTTTTTCTCCGTTGACAATTTTAGTCCTGTAAGTGGTGTTTTTTTTGCAAAAATAGTCCTGAACGCCAGAAAGACCACTTACAGGACTAAAATTGTCGCCGGAAAGATCACTTACAGGACTAAAATTGCCGCCGGAAAAGACCAATTTTAGTCCACTAAGTGGCCTTTCCGGCGTTCAGGACTAGTTTTGTAAAAAAAAAACCACTTACAGGATTAAAATTGTTGCCGGAGAAAAACCAGGACCAAAATCGAAAAACGTGTCTAGTTAGAGGACGAAAATTGTAATTTAACCCATATATATGTGCTAATGTCCTTGCTTAATAGTGCAACAAAGGTGTCGAGTACCATTTTTTTTTTAATATTACTTTTAATACGCAAAATTTATTCACACCTTTTTATTGAGAAGACATTCCCAAGAATTATTAAGCCCATTCAGACAGTAGAATTCGTCACCTTGGCCGGAGATATTTCATATTTGCCGGTGATAAATTTTTGGGGTGCTTTCTAAACATTCTGTAAGCACAATTACGTTCAAACTTTCTTGATCATACCTTCCTGTATGTACCGAAACTTTCTTGATCATCGGGTTTAGATTGAATATAATATACTTGTCGCGTTGACTTTTTCCCTCTCTTTATGACTTCGTTATTTGGATGTTTAGGGGAAAATAGATGGAGATGGAGCAAGAATTAGAGTGGCAAGAAGCCCAGAAAATCGTGATCAATGTGGACCTTGTGAAGGCCGCCAAAAAGCTGCTTAAATTTCTTGCAGCTGTTGATAAAAACCGATGGCTTTATGAAAGTCCTGCCCTTGATACAGATACAGCCATTCACAGGTAAAAGTTGATTCTTTTAAGATTTTGGGCATGGGTTTTTCAACGAATTAGTTGGATTGTAAATTGTTTTTGGTAGTTAGCATGAACCCTTTTGGTGACTTGTAAATACAATCATGGGTTGAAACATTTGATTTTTGTTTCTAGGTATAATTTTTACTGGCTTCCTCTGCTGGCAAAGCATATGAATTCACCCTTAGTTGAAGGTCCTCTGGTTGTCCCTTTTGATTCTGAATGGATTTGGCACAGCCACAGACTCAACCCTGTAAGTTTGGCTTGTACCATGAGTATATATGTATAATTTGTAGTCTTATTTGCTTTAAAAAATGGTTGCAGTGATCCGTCTTTCTTTTCATCAAAAAAATTTTTTTTTTTGCCCGTGTGTTTATTCCTCTTTTATGATCATGGGTAATTGATTCATGTTCTCCACATCATCAGACTTTACTGTGAGCATTATATTAGAGACTTCCTTTATCAGCTTTTTGCCGTTTGCTTGGTGGCGGAACCAGAAAAAAATTTCGGGGTGATCTTGGTATATAAACTGCAAAGCTAAAAAAAATCCGGGAAAGAAATATGGGGTGGTCTTGGTACTGTATGTAGACTATAAAGCTAAAAAAAAATCCGAAAAAAAATATGTTGGTAGTGGGATTTGAACAAAATCCGGGAAAATAGTTTGTTCTTAAACCACTTGGATATAAGGTGTTTTTTTCAAGAAAAAGACACATAATATACTAATATTAACACTACTACTAATACAATAATAAAAATAATTTTTTTTTTCAAAATTGGGGGGGGGGGGGGCTTGAGACCACCCCACCCTCACTTAGTTCTGCCCTGCTTGCCGTAATCGAGAGTTTCCGTACTTTTTCCATGCAAGAGCTGAGTCAGTATAACGACAATTCTCCGTTCTTCCCGCTTTTTGCTTCACCAGACCCCCACAACAACCTCCCCCCTCTTCTTTTTTTTTTTTGTATTACTTTTTATACACAGATACATATAGTAAGTACATATATATATATGTGAAAGAAAAGATAAGAACATTAGCGTTGTAACACCCCTAGACCCCGGGCCTGATAGCGCTAAATAAATCATAAATGACTCGGTCAAATGCTTAGACCGTCGTCCTCGTTTGGTCTAAAAGGGCTAACCCGAGTTGACAAGATTTTTATATCTCACACTTATATGGGGGTGAACAAGACTTTACTTTAATGATGTGGACTTTACAGGCGTTACCTTTGGAAAATGATATATCCACTACACATAGTGTGTGGTGGATGTATCACCACCCATAGAGGCCATTCCCCAAAAAGGGTGTCGACTGGCCCACCAATAAAATGAAGCAACAAACTCATGTAAAGATTTAAGACAATTAAACCATAACGGCTCTCCTAAATTAACTCCTGAGCAGAAGTCTTCTATATGGACTTTTATGTTTGG
Source organism: Gentiana dahurica var. dahurica (assembly GCA_024500145.1). Lineage (NCBI taxonomy): Eukaryota > Viridiplantae > Streptophyta > Magnoliopsida > Gentianales > Gentianaceae > Gentiana > Gentiana dahurica. Next base: position 88,009,770 of record CM044900.1, read on the forward strand.
AAGCCCAACTTGATGGTTTGCTTAAAATGGCCTGAATAAAAAAGCCATTACGAATAATTTCATTTTAATTCACGTCTAAATTTTTTAACGGATCAGAAGAAGCCGTGGTTTTAGAAGCCACTACGGTTACCCTTAACCATTGATTGATTTTTTTCTTTTTTCTTTTTGTGTGTGTGTGAGCATATTCCCATTACACTGATCCTTCAATCGCATAAACAATCATATAGTCAGCCAAGGACGCGGGTGGGGTACTTAGTGACTTCAATCTGCGTAGAAGATCCATATACTCACCTAATCAAGGACGCGAGTGGGGTACTTAGTGACACCATCCTGCGTAGCACATCCAGAATCCAAAGATCTAGGCAGTCAAAGACGCGAGTGAGGTACTTTGCGACACCACCCGGCGTTGCAGATCCAGTCATCCAGCCGATCAAGAATGCGAGTGGGGTACTTTGTGACACCACTCTGCATAGCAGATCCAGTCATCCAGCCGATCAAGGACGTGAGTGGGGTAATTTGAAACACCACCCTGCGTAGCAGATCCAGTCATCCGTCCGGTCGAGGACGCGAGTGGGGTACTTTGTGACACCACCCTTCGTAGAAGATCCAGACAGCCAGATGGTTATATTCAAAGAAACTGCACGAGACGGTGAGAGATATCTCGTTGTGCTTCTTAATGCTCATGCCACTATGGAAACTGGGATCAAGCTCTGGATATGCCCTTCTATCATGCTCCATCTTCTCATGATATTAAAGCACACCGCTCTCTATTGAGCTTCGATTTTCATAGAGTGAACCAATCCACAACTCAGAGCCCTCACCAACACACATTTGTGACTCTTGGGCGACGCGTCATTGATAGGGAGGTAAAATAGGGCCTGCAACATATTGAACAACGAGCATTTGGATATGTTGAACTGTATTATGAGTGGCTTGAAAATGTTCTTTCCCGTAGCGGTGATGTGTTCAAGAAGAGTTTCTTGTTTGATGCCTTATATATATGCATCTTTGTTTACCTACACCCGGAATAAGATCGTGGTTCGTGCCTTCTGTAAAGCTTGGTGCCCGGAGACTAACACTTTACATACTGATGCCGAGGAAACGCCAATCTCATTTATGGACTTGTGGAAGATTTGTGGTCTCCCTATCGCTGGAGGTTGTTATGAGGAGATCATCCCAAGCTTGCGGGAGCTAACCAGATCCAATGCTCATCTTTTGGGGCCTCTCCCCAAGAGTTGTCAACATTTATATACAGCTTTTCTCCATTGATTGGGTGGTGAGTGTGACATCTACAACCCTCAACTTCCCGTTGTTACATGGATTAACTTCGGTATCGCCTGCCCTTGAAGCATCCCAAGCCCACTACAACGCCAGCAAAATGAGCGAACCGGCCGAATAAGACCTATTGACCAAATGGAGTCATTTCGGACAAGCCATGACCAAGGTCATCCCTGAATGAAACTCATTTTCTCGAGCTTGAAGTAAACAAATAGCTGAAGGAAGAGACCTACTTGGCGGCTCTTGTTGCATATTGGTTGTGTTTCTTTATCCTTTCGACCAATGGTTCCTTCATCAGACCTTCCACATTGAAAATGGCAAGCCTAATTGCTTCTTGCTGCCCCCGTGTTGGTTAGTATATACATGGGTTAGGCAAGATTGTTTATCCACCGACCCCCGAACGAGCAGGCACTTTTCTCTCATGGCATTACGTGTTTGGATGGATAGCCCGATACTTTGACACTCACCATAGAGTACCATATCATTTGGATGATCCTTTCATGGTGTGTTATTCAGGTGAAGAATGATCAAAGCCTTTTGATGACCACGCTGCTAGAGTGCCATCTCATTTGGATGATCCTTTCATGGTCCGTTATTAAGGAGAAGGAGGATCAAAGCCTTTTGATGACCACGCTGCTAGGATCTCGTCCATAAAGGTCATGACATCGATTGGTGCACAACTTCCATTAGTACGGACCGCACAGAGATCAAAGAGAATGATGGTAGACTATTTCTTTGAGAGAAGACATTTTTTCATGCTGCTAGGTCAAGCCTTATGGTGTTGCATTGAAATGGTTCATGTTGGGTCGAGCCATACAGTCCTTGTAGGTTCGCACGGCAATCAGGGTTCTATCAAACCATTCCAAAGAAACTTGCAACCGACATTTGATCCACCAGTATAGAGTCGGCCAGAATCTTGTGGAACAAATTTATCAACCTTCAGAGTTGTTCTAGATTAGCATTTCCAACCTACCTAAGTGAAATGAGCAACCACGCTTCTTCTGATTTTCGAGCGTGGTGGCCAAAAGTGCATGACACATATTTGATTGATAGGAGACATTTGCTTTTGGAGACGACTGCAAGAAAGTAGAAGCCCGTTCCTTAAGCTAAAGAAAAGCCAACCAAGCCTTCCCATCCTTTGAAAGCATCTCCCCCTAAAGCTCCCCGTCTTGCCTCTAAGGTATTTGCAAAAGACAAGGCGACTTGTACCACATCGAGAGAGAAAATCCATCCCGATACGGTAGTTGAAGTTAGTGAGGAAGGAGTAGCAAACTAATTAAGTAAATTAAAGTCCAGTAACTCTTGGTGGGAAAGCTAAAGCAACTCGCCATCTTCTCTAAAGCTCCATGTTCCCCGGGTTGCAACTGAGGTGCACTCTCGAGTTCATTAAGGCCATTCTGCAATTCAGATGCATGAACTGTCGTACTCTGCCACTCCTCATTGTGGCTTGCAAGTAACAAAGTCATTTCCGCTTCCTGTTTCTTCAAAGCCTCAAAGTTTCTCCAAATTCTCCCTTCTGGACATGAGCTCGGCAGAACTTGACTTTGATGATTAGTCTCTTTCAAAAGATCTGTCTCAACTTCCTTAACATCAACAAGTTGTTTCGAAAGAGTAGAATGCTTTTCTCAATATAAAGTTATAGTGAGCCTCCCCTCAATGTCCTTTTAAGCTGCACTGTGATGCGACACATTATCAAAGAAAAGAGAGTTTCCAAGCCAGAAAGGTCTGACTTACTATGGCGCTTCATCTCATCAAATATCTTATATGCATCACCCCTTTTCGAGGCAAAGCCTTCTAAAGGATAATTGGAGATCTTGGTTTTAAGTCTATTTCATAACATGTTGGTCAAGTATTGATAGAAATCCTCGATGATACACCCAGAGTTAAACTCTGAAACTGCCATGGGTTATAGATGCGGATGAGCAAGAGGTGTCACCGGCTGCACACTCTTAAGAGGCTCTTGATGTAACCTTTGGTGGTGGTGTGGTTTGATGACTGGGTCATGGAATGCACGTTCTTCACACCATTGTCAAGTGCCTGGCAAGAAGTCCCCACGAGGAATTGAGGTGTTGGCAATAAGACTTCATTTTCTCTATCTGTTGCAGGCAAGTGATGATTCATCTTAGCCGTCTGAAGCACCAAGGTGAAAGCATCAGGACTATTGGCGGAATTTTCACTGCACTCTACACCATCATCCATAAGAGGATATGGTAAGACCAACTGCAAAACAAAAACAAAAAGCAAAACGAACTCACAAAAACAGAAATAATAACAATGAAGGCAATAAGTCAAGTAAAGGTCTTACAAGCCTCGTGTTGTTAACACTAAAGTTTCTTAGAGATGGAAGGTCCCTAAAGAACACTGGCCAATCAACATCGATATCCTTTAGGGAGCAAGGGGTTACATGTCTCTCAGGCTCTTTTGGCTGGCCCCCTTCTTCTGGCGCTTCCAGTTGACATCACTCTGAGAAGTGCTGTCACTAACTTCAACTGCAGTATCGGGATGCCTTTTATCTCTCGATGTGTTACAAGTCGTCTTGTATTTTTCAACAACCTTATAGGCAAGGCGGGGAGTTGTAAGGGGGATTCTTTCAAAGGACATGAAGGCTTGGTTGGCTTTTCTTTAGCTTGATGAACGAGCTTCTTCATTCTTGCTGTCGTCTACAAAATCAAAGGTCTCCCATCAATCAAATATGTGCCATGCACTTTTGCCCACCATGCTAAAAAATCAGAAGAAGCGTGATTGTTCATTTCACTTGGGCAGGTTGGAAATGCTAACCTAGAACAACTCTGAAGGTTGATAAATTTGTTCCACAAGATTCTGGCTGACTCTATACGGATGGATTGAATGTCAGTTCCAAGTTCCTTTAGAATGGTCTGATAGAACACTAAATGACATGCAAACCTACAAGGATTGTATGACTCGACCCCAACATGAACCATTTCGATGCAACACCATAAGGCTTGACCAAGCAGCAATAAAAAATGTATTCCCTTGAAAAAATAGTCTACCATCGTTTTCTTTGATCTATGTGTGGTCCCTGCTAGTGGTAATCATCCACCAATCGATGTCATGACCTCTATGGATGAGATCCCTAGCAGCGTGGTAATCAAAAGGCTTTGATGCTCCTTCTCCTGAATAACGGATCATGAAAGGATTATCCAAAACGAGATGGTACTCTATGGTGAGTCAAAGTATAGGGCCATCCATCCGAACACATAATGCCATGGGAGAAAAGTGTCTGGTCGTTCAGGGGTCGGTGAATAAACAATCTTGCTTAAACCCTTATAAATACTAACCAACACGGGGGCAACAAGAGATAACCTCCTTCCAGAAGCAATCAGGCTCGTCATTTTGAATGTGAAAGGTCTGATAAAACACAACAAACATGCTACAAGAGCCGCCAAGTAGGTCTCGTCCTTCAGCTCTTCGTTTACTCCAAGCTCGAGAAAATTAGATTCATCTTGGGATGACCTTGGTTGTGGTATGTCCGAAATGACTCAAACTGGATTATATGTCTTATTCGGCCTTTTTTTTGTTGGCGTTGTAGTGGGCTTAAGATGCTTCAAGGGCAGGCGACACCAGAAGTTAATCCACGTAACAATGGGAAGTTGAGGGTTGCAGATGTTATACTCACCACCCAAGCAATAGAGAAAAGTTGCATAATGTTGACAAATCTTAGGGAGAGGCCTCAAAGGATGAGCATTGGATCCAGTTAGCTCCCGCAAACTTGGGATGATCTCCTCATGACAACCTCCAGAGACAGGGAGACCACCAATCTTACACAAGACCATCAATGAGATGGACACTTCCCCGGCATCAATATGTAAAGTTTTGGTCTCTGGACACCAAGCTTCGCAGAAGGCACGAACCACGTTGTTATTCTGGGTGTAGGTAAACAAAGATGCATATAAGGCGTCAAACATGAAACTCTTCTTGAACACATCACAACTACGAGAAAGAACATCTTCAAGCCACTCCCAGTACCGTTCAACATATCCAAACGCTCCTTATGTCGTATGTTGGGGACCCTATTGTACCATGTTATCTTACAATGTACCCCATTCGCGTCCGTGAACGGCTAGATGACTGAATGTGCTACGTATGGTGGTGTCACTATGTACCCTACTCGCATACTTGACTGGATGGATCTCTAGATGTGCTACGTAGGGTGGTGTCACTAAGTACCCCACTTACGTCCTTGATCGGCTGGATGACTGGATGAGCTACGCAATGCGGTGTCACTAAATACCTGATGATGGTTAAAATAGTCTATCTTACGACATCAATATTCTATCAATTATGACCTAAAAATAGTTGTTTCGACCTACAAATATGAACCATTTGTGTTGAATAGCATATGTTGGGTTCGTGAGTCGAGAAATCTGCACTTAGCGTTTATTTTCCTTGTTTCGATATTATTTTGTGCATTATTTGATCATTTTCAGGATACGGAATATTGGGTTAAGCATGATGGATGAATCTGGAGTGGACTGGATGAAAAGAATAGGCCTGGGGTATTCCAAAAGCATCCAAGTTAAGTTGGTTGAAGAAAAAAGTCGAAAGTACCCCCGGTAACCCGGGAGGCGGTGCCGACTTACCGAGGATCTAGATCCTTCCGAAACACGTTTTCTTGGACAAGGGGTCGAACTAGATGTTCCTTAGTCGGTTTAGATAGCTATAAATAAGAGGCTTTGCCTCGAACATAATGTACCCAAAATTATTCAAGGAAAATTATGCAATTAAAGTTTTTTGTTCTTTATTTTATTTAAGTTATGAGTTCTGGTCGGAAAGACGACGGAGTCGCCGCCTAGGGAGAGATCCGAAGGAGATCTACGCTCGTCTTCGAGGGTATGATTTTCTGTCTTTTCCAAGATGTAGATCTATCGTTGTTTTATTTGACTAGTATGTTTTAATTGCTTATTTGGTTTAATTATGTAGTAGTTAGTTTATTTTACCCCATGTGTTATAGATCTGATTCGTTGGTGAAGAAATCATGAGATAGTAGTTGCTTTCTTCAGATCTGCGACGGTCTACATCGCTAGATCTGAATACCTAGTAAATTTCTAATTCATGATAATCGGCGCTAGCTACGTTGATCGATAGATTTAATTTACATGTTAGTAGTCTGATCAAATATTTGAATGTCATCATAAACTAGCATGAAATATGAATAGTGAAGTGCTATGTTTCGACATTATCTAGAATGGACCGTAGGAACGTGCTGGTCAATGTCGACAGCTGTTTAGGCGGGTTTGCGGTATGAGTTAGCGCTCAATATCGACAGCTCTAGTTCTTTATGCGTATGGGCTATTACGGACCAACTAAGGAGGGTAGCTTGCGTATAGATTGTCTACTGCCATTGTCGGAGTAGATAGGGTAAGGAGTTGTACCCGTAGCTGAACAATGAATAAATTCACCAATGGGGAGGACTGTTGCATGTGTGGGGGGAATAACTAATTACTCATAATTGAACTAATACATTAGAAATTCATTTTGCTTAGTGTGAACTAGCATAACCTTGTAGTTTGAGGAACCAAATTCACTACTATCTATATTATAGTTGGCCGTAGACCATAATCGTGACAAGCTCAATCTTGATAATTAGACGTTCTTATGAGTCTCTGTGGGATCGACCTTGATTTGCCAGTACTCTACTACGATAGACCTAGTCCTATTGCTAGTAAGTGCCTTGCAAGCGATCAAGATTTTTGGTGCCGTTGCCGGGGATCGAACCCGGGTCACCCGCATGACAGGCGGGAATACTCACCACTATACTAGCAAGACACTAACCTACGTCGATAAGTCATCACCCCGTATTAGCAAGAATACATGTAAATATACTATAAAAAGAAATTGGTCTACGATGTACCTAGTATTTTATATTTACAAGTAAACTAGCATGAATTCGGATATACACGTCATCATAGTATCTACAATCCGATTTATTTTATTCTTGCTAGAATACTGGCAGTTACTGTACCGCCATCTTGAAGATATAATAGCAAGAATACTTGTAAATATAAACGTTTTAATTCTAATTAAGAAGTCGTTTTATTTTATTTTATTTTATTTTGAGTCTTGAGTCGTTCTGGATCAACCATGCACATGTTAAACTGCCAGAATAAGAAATTTCAAGGCCGATTTACCGTGGCTAACCTTCGGGTTACCGAGGCCTGAAAAATCAATTTCTGTGCAGTTCCTGTTATTATGTGTTATTCCCTGTTCATTTAGTTAGTAGGTCCGCAGCAGTTGAGATCACACCCAACTGAAGCGGAAGTTGCTGACCTTTTCCTTGTTTTATTTTGTCTTTTCGCAGGAAAATCAGAACACTTCAAAAATTCGATCAAACCCGAGTTGAAAAAGAGCAAACAAGTCAAGCAATATGCCTAGAACGATATTGAACATCACACCGATTTCCATGTACCCTGGATCTGAAACAAGAGAGCATTGTGAAGCTATAAAGAAACGGTTGGAAAATGAGAAAGAAGAAATCAAGCAAGAGCCTGAAGAGAACTTAAAGGAGTATAACACGTATCGTCCAGGTGAGTTCCCTTGTGAGTTAATTGATATATCGTCTTAGGATTAGGATTATGAGGATCCTGAAGAGGATCCTGACACGATGTTTTTTGAGGTTGAGGATTACCCAGACTCGGACACCGTGGTAAAGTTAAGAGACCCTGGCATGTTCAGACTCTCAATTTCTGTTAATGGTATATCAGTAGGATTAGGTCTCTGTGACTCTGGCTCGAGTTGCAACATTCTACCCTTTTCCCTCAGTCAAAAGATCAAGCTTCCGGTCATAATGAATCAAACCAGGACCATGACTTTCGTTGATAGAACTATAGATATGCCTGCCGGTCTGCTTAGAAAGTGTACGATTAAGGCAGGAGGGTTCACATATCCTATTGACTTCATGGTCATAGATGTACCTGAGGACCCAAGTGCCCCAGTTTTGTTAGGGAGACCTTTCTTAGCAACAAGTAGGGCGGTTATGGATTTTGATAATGGGGAGATTACTCTAAGGTTGAATAATGACGCGGTATCTTTTAAGATCTTAGAACCCCTAGAAAACCGACCGGAAATTTGCAAGATGACGTATGCTTCAGGAAAGGTGGAAATTATGGAAATAGAGGGGCATAAGAATAGAGAGGTTGTAGTAGAAACCATTGAGCAAGAATTTATGAGACTAATGCTGAGATAAAGAGAAGACAAGATGCTCACGGAAGCTAGTCCTTCCGTGTTCCGTAGTGAACGAGTTGAGCTAAAAGTGGAAAACGTTGAGTCCTTGGATCTAAAGTTTAAATATCGACGCAGAGGCAGACCTAGAACGCAAGCAAAGAGAGAAATACATGCTAGGAAGAGAGCTCAAAAATGTTCTATAAAGGTACAAGCCTCTGGAGCAAAAGTTTGGCGAGTTAAAGCTCCAACCCTTGAATGATCGGAGATCTGAAGAAAGTCGAGCTAGCGACTATAAACTCAAAACAATTTTCTCTAAACCCTTAGGTAGATTAGGAATGAATAAAAGTAGCCAGATGAATGGACGAGATTTTTTTCATCCTACCGCACCCATAGGCTTGAAACCGAATGGTTGTGGAAATGTTTTCATCTGGCTACTTTTATTCATTCCTAATCTACCTAAGGGTTTAAAGAAAATAGTTCTGAGTTTATAGTCGCCAGCTCGACTTTCTTCAGATCTCCGATCATTCAAGGGTTGGAGCTTTAACTGGCCAAACTTTTGCTCTAGAGGCTTGTGCCTTTATAGAACCTTTTTGAGCTCTCTTCCTAGCATGTATTTCTCTCTTTGCTTGCGTGCTAGGTCTGCCTCTGCGTCAAGATTTAGACTTTAGATCCAAGGACTCCACGTTTTCCACTTTTAGCTCAATTCGTTCACTACGCAACACGGAAGGACTAGCTTCCGTGAGCATCTTGTCTTCTCTTTCTCTCAGCATTAGTCTCATAAATTCTTGCTCAATGGTTTCTACTACAACCTCTTTATTCTTATGCCCCTCTATTTCCATAATTTCCACCTTTCTTGAAGCATACGTCATCTTGCAAATTTCCGGACGGTTTTCTAGGGGTTCTAAGATCTTAAAAGATACCGCGTCATTATTCAACCTTAGAGTAATCTCCCCATTATCAAAATCCATAACCGCCCTACTTGTTGCTAAGAAAGGTCTCCCTAACAAAACTGGGGCACTTGGGTCCTCAGGTACATCTATGACCGTGAAGTCAATAGGATATGTGAACCCTCCTGCCTTAATCGTACACTTTCTAAGCAGACCGGCAGGCATATCTCTAGTTCTATCAATGAAAGTCATGGTCCTGGTTTGATTCATTACGACCAGAAGCTTGATCTTTTGACAGAGGGTAAAGGGTAGAATGTTGCAACTCGAGCCAGAGTCGCAGAGACCTAATCCTACTGATATACCATTAATAGAAATCAGGAGTCTGGACGTGCCAGGGTCTCCTAATTTTACCACGGTGTCTGAGTCTGGGTAATCCTCGGGCTCAGAAAACATCGTGTCAGGATCCTCTTCAGGATCATCAGAATCATAATCCGTAGACGATATATCAATTAACTCACATGGGAACTCACCTGGACGATATGTGCTATACTCCTTTAAGTTCTCTTCAGGCTCTTGCTTGATTGCTTATTTCTCCGATAATAGGCGTGTATAAAGGGTTCGCGTTTATATCCGAACATATAATAGAATTGCAATCCTGGTATCCGATTGCAATCCTACTATTATTTTGCCAGTAACTGCAAAATAATACTTGCTATTTTATCGCTAGAATACACGTCTAGATCAATTCATGCTAGATACTACGATGACGTGTATATCCGAATTCATGATTCTTGCAATCCTGCTATTATTGCTATTATCTGAATTCATGCTAGATACACGTCTTCATTGCAATCCTGCTATTATTTTGCCAATAACTGTCAATGCCAGTTACAGAATTGAAGTCGTATAGGTGAAAATACAATGTACCTTGTATTTTATTGTAATCCTACGTCTCGCGTCTTTGACTGCCTGGATCTTTGGATTCTAGATGTGCTACGCAGGATGGTTTCATTAAGTACCCCGCTCGCGTCTTTGATTTGCTGAGCATCTGGATCTTCTACACAGGGTGAAGTCACTAAGTACCCCATTCGCGTCCTTGGCTGACTGTATAATTGTTTATGCTATTGAAGGATCAACGTAATGGGAATCTGCAAAAAAAATTATAAGGTAATATGAAAGCAATAAATTATAGAATCTCTTAAAATATAATTAGGAGATTTTATTCATTTATAATAAATGTGGAATTTTCTAGAAATTTTCTAGAACCAATCAGGAGATATGATGCATTTAATGCAAATCAATCAAAGGCTCTCAGCTACCACTATAAATAGGAGGCCTGGGTCATTTTCAAAGACACACAGAAGCACACAAGGAGTTGGTGACTCAACATTAGCGAGGAAGAATCAATCACTCTATTCAAGCAAGGAGTAGATCAAGGAAACACTAGAAGCATAAGTCTTCTCCAACCTTTGAAAATTAATTCTCCATCAAATCCGGCTCTCTTCAATCATCATTCGAAGATAATCCATCAAGAAATCAAGTTTTTCAACAAACACCCATAGATCTTGCATCTCAACCAGGAGGACGAAGGTAAGTCAAAGCACTTCTTCAAATCTCACTCCAAACCAAATATTCTTCTGCCATACACGGGAGTAATTAACCACAAAGCCGAAGACAGAAAGGAGATCTGAATCTTTTTGCTGGCCACAAGTTCACGGACATGATGGAAATCAATCTTGATGTGCTTCGTCCAAGCATGGAAATTAGGGTTGGCAGCTAAATACGTGGCAACAATGTTGTCACACCAGAGGGTAGGAAAGGTGGAAGACGTGAACCGCATTTATTTATGAAGTGCACACAAAGCCATTGAACTTCAGCAGCGGTGTGAGAAACAAATTTATATTCTGCTTCAATGCTGCTTTTAAAGACTATTTGTTGCTGTTTTGAACGCCATCTAATCAAGTTGGGGCCGAGAAAAATACATTAGGCACCCACAAAACGCTAATCATTATAATCCGAGGCCCAGTCGGCGTCGGTGTACGCATGGACAGAGTAGAAGCAAGAACGTGCAAGATAAAAGCCATATGAGATAGTGTGTTTGAGGTAGCAAAGGATCTGCTCACCGCGGCCCAATGATCATCAGTAGAAGCATAAATGAATTTGCTACAAAGGCAATGTCGGGTCGAGTGAAGTTGAGATACTGGAGACCCCCAACAATGATGCGGTAAACTGTAGGATCAGGAAACAGAGGGATGCCAGTTTATTAAAGACGACAATTTGTAGCCATAGTCGTAGTGAAGGGCTTGGCAGCTGTCATGCCAGCCTTTTCAAGTAGCTGGAGAATATATTTCCACTGAGAGAGAAAGAGACCATCGGACACGGGAAAGACCTCAATATCAATAAAGTAGGATAACGAACCAAGATCCTTGACCGGAAACTTACGGCCTAAATAATCCAAAACATGCTGAAGTAATGTATCAGAGGAGCCAGTAATAACAAGATCATCCACATAAATGAGCATGTAGACATAGTCGGCACCACAAGAGTAAATGTAAAGTTATGTGTCAGACTTGGAGGCATGAAATCCATGACTAGCGAGAGCCTCGGTGAGGCGAGATAACCAGGCCCGAGGAGCCTGGCGTAGGCCATAAAGACTGTGCTTGAGACGGCAGACATGATGAGGAAATTCTGAGGTTGCTGCATGTAAATTGCATCAGTAAGATAACCATGTAAAAAGGCATTTTGAATATCTACCTGAGGAATGGACCATCCATGAGAGACAACAGGTGTAAGAAGAAGCCGAATGGTGAAAGGATTCACCACTGGGTAAATGTCTCAGGAAAATCAATGCCAGCAACGAGCCGAGATTTGTGACGATCAATTGAACCATTTGCAAGAAACTTAACATAAAAAACCCAATTATTGCCAATAACATTCATATGAGGTGTGTAAGGGACTAAATCCCAAGTGTCAATACCGATGAGACGTTACTTTCAGCTTGCATCGCCTCACACAATACACGGTGTTTGGAGGCTTCGGTATATGAAGTAGGCTCAAGAGGTTGGGATGTTATAAGAAAGCCTTTGGGAAGAGGGTAACGAATGAAATTTGGGTTTTAGGGAGTTAGTGGTGCTGCGAGTGACCATCCAGGGAGGTGGAGGGCGAGATGGCGAGGTAGAAGGATATTCCTTGGGAGTAAATGATGGATAGTCGAGTGGAGGTGATCCGGAGTTGGATTGGGCCGGAGAAGGGCTGGAGTGGGCCGAACTGGATGATGATGGAAGGGGAGTGGTCGGCTCAGGTGATGATAAGATTAGAGTAAATGATAAGATTAGAGGGCTTGATGTAGGGGAATGTGGATTCAGTGAAGACAGCATGACGGGAAATGTAGATGCGGCCCGTAGTGAGGTCCAAGTATTTATAGTCGTGGAGAGAAGGACATTAACCAAGAAGATGCATGTTTTGGAATGGAAATCGGTTTTGTGGAAGTTGTAGGGACAAAGATAGGGCCATCAGGCACAACCAAAGACTTTTAGGAATGAGTAGTCGGGATGGCGGCGATGAACCATTTCATAGGGAGATTTATGTGAAAGGATAGGAGTAGGAAAGCGGTTGATAAGATATTTGGCGGTGACGAAAGCATCTTCCAGTAAGGAAGGAGAAGTTTGGATTGAGCAAGGTGGGAAAGACTAGCCTCAACAATATAACGGTGACGACGCTCGATGGCACCCATTTGTTCATGTGTGAGTGGACAAGATTGACGGTGTTGTAGGCCCAAGGTGTTAAGACTTTTATGTAGGTGGCAATATTCTCATCCCCAATTGGTTTGCAAAGACTTAAGGGTTATGTTAAATTGGCACTCAACCATGGTTTTGAAGTTAAGAAATGTGTGTTCAACGTCAGATTTTAAACGCAAAGGATAAACCCACAGAATTTTGTATAAGCATCCAAGAAACTGACGTAATAACGGTTGCCTAAATAGACGGTTCAGCACATGAGCCCAAACATCAGAATAAATCAAATCTAACGGAGTAGAAGAAGTAAAAGACGATACTGATAAAATAGACCTATGAATTTTAGCTAATTGACATGCTTTACAAATAGACTCAGAAGCGTTATTAGAAATGGAAATATTTTGTTGACGAAGAACACGGCAGAGAACATAATGGGAGCAGTGACCAAGACGTTGGTGCATCGAGTTGGAGAATAGAAAACAATGACATGAGCTTGAGCAGAGAAGTTGTTGAAGGTGGTGGAAAAGTGATAGAGGCCATTCTTCAGGAGACCTCTATGATGGATACGGCCCGAGTAGTCCTTCACAAGAAAACACGAACCATGAAATTCAAAGTTATCAGAAGCAAATTATTTAGTAGAAAGGAGATTATTAGTAAGGGGGCAACAAGAATATCAATAAGTGGAAATGAATGACAGGGGGAGGGAAGAGTGGAGGAGCCATAGTGGGTGATAATCAAACCTGAACCGTCACAAACATGAATTTTATCAGGACAATCATATTGTTCAGCTTGTGAATTTAGGAACTGAGGATCATTAGCCATGTTATGACTGGTTCCAGTATCAGGGATCCAACCGGGATAAGAGGCAGGTGAAGCTTGAGCATTAAGGGAAGCAGGTGCTCGGCTTGGTGGAGCATTCAGTGCATTCGGCCTTGGCTGAGGAGCCTACGGTTGGAAGTTGGTTTCAAGACGGTGCCAACATTCTTGCACGGTGTGCCCCATTTTAAAACCAAAATTGACATTGAGGAACCTGTCCAGGTGGGTATTGTGTACCATGAGAGGCACCTTGGCCTCGATTAGCAGAGTTAAGACATCGCCCATTTGAATTTTGATTGCAATGGCCACAGTTGGCATTAGGAAGGGCCGAACTGTAGTTTGCAAGGGGCCGAGAGTTTGGCAAGGCTGTAGTTGGTCCTTGGACGGGCTGATGATAAAGGATTCGAGATTCAGTCGTGAGAAGAAGCGCATAAACTTCGTCAAGGCTGATCTGCGAATGAGTAGCGAACATGGTGAGCATGGAATCATATTCTAGACCCAGGCCTGCTAGGAGATACGGAATAATAACATTAGAGGTGAGGGAATGCCCAGTCATGGCGAGTTCGTCGGTCAAATGTTTAATAGACGTTAAATAATCCGTAGCGGTTTGGGTGCCTTTTGGATTGGAGGCCAATTGAGTCCGGAGATGAACTAGACGAGCACGGCTTCGAGAAGTGATGAGAGTCAACTCGACTCTGTTTTCCTACTTGTTTTATACCCCATTTTGACTCGTTTTACTTAAATCCGGGAATATTTGGCTTGATTTCAACACATATCGCATCATTTTGATGTTTACGAGATCCGGACTTATAAATCAAAAATTCTTGAGTTTTTTTCGGTGTATTTATTAAACTCTCGGTCACCCTAGTGTCTGTAGGGGTTACATGTGGTATTTGTTGTGATTTTGTCCAGAATTAGGTGTTCGGCATGTCCGGAAGGCGAGATACGGGGAGATAGGCTAGATAAGATCAAGTACTCAAAGCCAACTTACTAAAGTCGGCAATAGCATATATATATATATATATATATATATATATATATATATATATATATATATATGTTATGTTAGAAAAGAAAAAACAACAACTTTCCTAATATATATTATTATAACCTACTTTCATTTCTTAGCAACGAAGGAACAACAACTTTCCATATATATATACTAGTGCTTGGTAACTATGCAATGCACAGTTTATGCCCCTGCAGAATTTTTTTGTTTTAATTTTGCCTTTGTATCTTTATTTGTATGGTTGGACATAGATTTGTTTATGATTGTTTTTTATTTTTATTGTCGTAGAATAACAGTTGAATGTGGGTCTATGAAAAGTAAGTCTAAGCCCATGAAATATAATTTAATAGATTAACTTACTATGCAATCATGTAGAGAAAACTTAAAACTATAAATAAGTGTTTAGTAGAAGTCATTAGATAATTTACAATAGAAATCCATGTCAGTGTTCTTACAAGGTTGTTTCTTAATATTAAACATCCGACAAAAGATCATACACGCTACGGTAATACCAGAGATGCATGAGAAACGTTTGATCTAGTCTATTCCAAAAGCTGGAAGAAAAATAAGTCAACACCGAAAGTTGTTAGTGCTTATGAGGCACTCAAAAGAAGCCACATATTATCAATCATTAACATTCCTGAAAGTTAGAATGTTAATAATTTAATATGTTGCAGGTTGATAGAAAAGGAACACTGGCTTTATTTATAGGATATTTTGAGGAACATGAACTCACAATACTTGGTTGGAACAAATTCTAGGCCTCTTCTTTGTTCATCTTAGACTTCTTGGGTGGAGTTGTTTGCAGTGGATCTGTGGATGGCAGAACGGCTTCAGTAGAAAGAGTAGCTACACTGGATAAGCAACTAGAATCTGAATCAATGATTGAATCCGTTGTTCCAGTTGTTTCAGCCTGTTGTAAGGTTATTGTTCGCTTAGCACCAGAAGGGTGATCATGTTGCAGGTTTTCAAGGGAATGGTATTTCGAAACCTCATCTAGGATTGTTTTGGTGGTAAGAGTAAAGAACTATTTCTCAACATTTTGTTGTGCTGCAGAGGATGAAGATGCAATATGCTGTAAAGTGTTTGTGCTGACTAAAGCAGATTCTTTTGTTGCAATTGCTTGCTGAGTTTCATGATATGCTTGAAACTCATCTTCAGTGTACATCTTAACCACCGGATATTGACAAATAATGTTGCCTCTAGAGGCTCGATCATAGTACTTGAGGAAACAAAATGACATGTATTTTTTCGATTGCAGCCTCAACCTCTTTTGTTAATGGAGTATTTTGTTTTGTCAATATAAAGCATATCAGGGATTTATTTCATAGGTTGTAATTGGTATATTTGTAGGGTTTAGTGAGTGTGAACTACATACCTGTTCAACAGCAAGCCTGAGTTCATTGCTGTGAAAGGGATCAGATTTTCAATATCAGGAGATTTAATGGTTGCCTCAACAACAAGCCATTACTAAGGAAAACACCCATAGTACCACTGAATTTTCAGAAAATACAAAAGTTATAACTAACACAATGAAATGAATTGTACATATTTAGTAATAAGATTTAAAAATAACATTAATATTGCATCATCATTACCGGACAGTCACATTAGTAAGTTCTTGACAAGTCGGACACCAAATTTTCCATTATGTATCCACGTCTAACGGATTTAAACATTTCTCACATGTTTCAAACCATAGTTTATCTTGAGTAGGGAGATAAGTTAAGTTTCCTTCAGTCCAAACAGCTTTAACATGTATAATATAGTTTGTATGAAAAGCTGTTTGAGTTTTATGTAGAAACAATTAAGGAGTTATGATTAACAATTACATTTCCAATTGACGCCAGAGCATGATCCAGAGGCATGATTTCAGTAGTGCGTGGTGGATGGAAAAGCCTACATGTATCCCTATAAGAATGAGTTTCAAGCAGCAGTTTGATATCTGTTGCATGAGCTGCATACCTGGTTGATAGATGAAATAAATATCAAACGATGGATATAAATAGAAATTTGAATGAGTACGGGGATATGGTTACCATTCTTTTAAAGAGTGTTTCTCTGTGAGCGGTGGGTTATGTAAGAAATAAGCATTGGGCTTTGTCCTAAGCGACAGACCTGCATTTTAATTTATACCAGTTTCATAAATGGACTACTAAAATGTGGGTGAAATGAAGCAGCTGTGGTCATTAAATTATAAAAACGCAACATCAGAGAGCAAATAATTGCAGCTGGTAAGTCTCAAGAACATATATCTTTTTTTTGGTTAAAGGTAAAAAAAATTTATAACCAAGATATGTAAAATACAAGAAAATACATCCTAATCAGAGAGGAACTACCTACCACCTACAAATGTTGAAATGAGGTTAGATTTGTTGATTCCCAGAAGCATAAGACCCCTGAGGTTATATGCTACAAGGAACAACATATATCATTTTTTTCTTTACGTGTGCTAGCTATTAAGGATAGGTTATATTTACAATCATGCGTACAGAATTTCCAAACAATGAACTGACAGTAACATTCAAGGTAACATGCGTTTCTTTTACCATTGCAAGTAGTTATACCAAAAGAGTATTGAACGTTATGTAATGTCTATGTAATAATTGTAAAGTGAAGCATACCGTTATGCGTTGTCACTTTCAATCCATACGCAACAATCAAGTTTGGAATCTTGTATTTTGTGTTGATATTCACCTCGGTGTCAATTAAAAGGTCATCCCATACTCTCATCATCATATGAATCATTCTGGAAAAGTAAAGAAATAGTAAACAGACAATAGTATTAAGAGGAAGCAATTTCTTATTGTTGAACAAAGTAACATTTATTAAAAAAAATTAGTAGTTGCTAGGAAGAAAGTAAACATACTCTTCGTCTATCACGACAAAGTCTCTAACTGATGTAGATTCATTGGTATCTTGAATTGGTAAAGCATGGATAACCAAGGCTTTGATACCTAAATAAAAGATTACCTCATTTGGTTGGTTATTTGAACAATGGAATCCGACTGTAGGTAATTTTTAAAAGAAAGTTTGATGAATACTTACAGACTGGACGATCTTGGTCAGAAAACCGGTAAAAATCCGAGAACTTATCATACGGAAAGGTGCAAGGCAAATCAGGGGGGATGGACTCATGATAAGGCTCAACAAGAATTCTACGATGTTGGGTCCAAGTGTATGGATATTCCAAGACCCAGTATGCGTTTGGAGTTTCCTTCACAACTGCGTTCGATAAATAGTACCTTTTGAACGGTTGTAGTGAGTTTGTAAAGAAGGCTACATTGCCATCGAACATCACGATAGGCACTTTCGTACCCTGTTTAATCAAAAGAATATAGAAACAAATAATGTTAACAAATATCCGAAATGAATACTAAAGGAAAAAACTAAACTAAGTCAAGAATGGGCAAAAATACGTTATCTTTGTATCTGTAACCATGTAGTTCCTATACAAAGGACCACCATCGCTTTTTTGGGTTTGCGGCGTTCAATGACCTGAACTAAGCATGTCCATTTCTTCTTTGAATCTGTGATTTGAGTGGCATCAAACAACGGTCTGTCCATTTCTGGGTATGTTGCAAAAGTAATTGTTGAATTTTTAATATGTTCAATATTATGCTTTGTATATTGGCTCTAAAGCAGGATTGTAACATAAGTATATATATATGTAGCTTCAACAAAACATTAAATTGTGTATTGTTAACAACTCGATCATAATTGCGTATGTATCAGGAAAAGAAAGTTAATGTAATGACCAAATAGAAGATTGTTCTGTAAACACACAAAAATATATAAAGAGTACAAAATTAATTGCACTGTTATGTGGTCAATACTGCAAGACTTCTTTATATACAACATTTCGTGTGTTAGTTTCTGTAGATTCATCAAAAGTCGTGTTGTTAATGAAAACCTTAACATGTGAAGAAGTTCTTGCACGGGACAATGCTACGTATAGCTGACCATGTGAGAATGCATGTTCTTTTAGGTAGACCCCTACAAAGTCTAAGGTCTGCCCTAGGGATTTATTTATTTTCATCGCAAAACAAAGTCGAACTGGGAACTGTACTCTTTTAGAAGGGACTGGACAAAATTCACCTTTTGTTGGTTGCAAAGGAATTCTGGGTATAAAGACTTGTTTTCCTGTGAAATCTCCAATTACTATTTCAGCACGTATCACGTTTTTTGAGAAAGATTTGCAAATCAAACGTGTACTGTTACATAACCCCTCCCCTGGATCAATATTTCTTAACAAAATAATTGGTTCATTCTGTTTCAAAACATGTCTATGTGGAGGCAAGCCATTTGGTGACAAACTATTCAACATATCTTGGTACAACCCTTGTTTAGAGGGGTTAGTAGTTTCATCAAACCCTATGTATTCAACTTCTACACCGGGAAATTTCTATATGATAAGTTTGTTAATCTCATTGACAAACAAGTTTTTTGTTGTAAGGATAGCTCTGTTTAGAAAAGGGACATGAACACCAGCTATTTCTTTTAAATTTGCATAGACAACTGAGATAAATTCATCTAGATTAGTGCTCACATATATCTACGTATGGAAAATATGCAGAGGCAAGGAAATCATCTTAATATCTTTAGTTTGATTTACGCCATTACCTATGGATAGGAGAAAGGATGTGAATTCTGGATCTAAACGTGCACGCATATTTAAAAATAGTTGTAGATGTATAAGATTTGGCCACAAAGAAGACTTAATTAGAGAAGCATTGATAGTTTCTGCTTTAGTTCCCTTTGTACCACTGGTAAGGTTTGGTGGAATTCACCTCCTAAGACAACTACCTTTCCACCGAACATGTTAGTAGACTCCATTAAATCTTTGAGTAAGCTATCTAAGGCCTCAATACCGGTTCTTTTTGCCATTGGAGCTTCATCCCAAAGTACCAATTTTGTTTCGTTGATTAGTACAGCCAAAGCTGACTGTTTACTAATTCGGCATGTTGAAACATCCTCCAAATCAATTGGTATTTTGAATCTAGAATGAGCAATCCGACCCCCGGGTAATAAGGAAGCAACAATGCCTGATGCTGTTGTGGCTAAAGCTATATGGCCTTTTGACCTTACACAAGCTAAAAGAGCATGGTAAAGAAAAGTTTTCTCGGTCCCACCGGGACCATCTATGAAGAAGGCTGCTGGTTTGTTTTCGTAAATAGTTTCTATTATAGATGTAAAGGCTCTTTTTTGTTCAGCATTAAGAAGTTCTTGAGAAGACAAATCTAAATCGGAAACAACAATATTCTGTTCCATCTTTAGTTCTCTCGTCGGGTCACGTAATTCATTAGAAATGTATGAAAAGGAATCTGGGCAAATGTTAAAGTGTTTTATATTTTTACCCATACCAATCAAAAAAGAATTAATCTGATGCAAGACTTTTTTCCTAATTAAATGGTTTGGTAAGTTCGATTGATGAACAAAGTCGGTAGACATGCTGTCTTCAAACTTAGACCATAAATCAGAAGGATTGTTAGGGCATGAATGTACCAATAGGTCAGCAAAAAGCTTTCTAAGTGCATAAGGCATATTGTACAATGCAGCTTCTGACATGCATTGCTCTTGGCTATTATTTTGTTCCAATAGCCCACGTTCTAAGGCTGCTTCACGATAAGTCGTAAACAATTGTCCATTGACAGTCCAAGGTTTGTATATGATGTTTGGCATCGGACCTTACTCAAAAGTAAACGTAAATAGTAAAGCTCGCCTTCACTCGTTTGAATTGTCACTACCCTACCAACTGAGTTTCCCCTTGCCCGTAGTTTCCAGATTTTTTTTATCTTGTAGCTAGACAAAGTAATCTGGGAATTCTGAGTAAGTACACATTTTTTCCTTGGCATTATAATATTTTTGGTTCATTTTGAAAAATTCAGTCAACATGGTTTTTTTATTCATAGGATTCTGAAGAACATGTGAAAGAAGCTGTCTATACTTAAAGGTCACGTGCTGGTAATTTTCTAGATGCAAATGCATTTGTATGACTGGAGGCTTCAATATTGCTCTATCTCATTCACTTCGTTGTTGCTATCAAAACCTATCTCAGATTGGTTATTATTCGACAAGTTGAATAAAATACGATCACTTCCCTTACAAATGTACTTATAAATGTACTTTACAGCTTTTATAGTTGAACAAACCTCAACATTTATGTGACAATCGAACTTTGCTAGAAGATAAGGATTGTATGGTACAATCCAACGATTGTCCAACCAAACATCTCGCACCTTTACTCTTGTATTGTTATTTCACCTACGATAGTTTGGATAGGCATCATTGTCACATTTGTTTCGGCATAGAAACTTTTAGGAAAGAAGTTTTTGCAAGTTCCGTTTTTTTTCTTACAAGCATTAGTAGGATTTTTATCACCACAAGGGCCATGTAACATGTGCTTTAGAACCAGCCTATACAAATGAGGATGAGTTACCTTATTAGGTATTTCAGCACAAAGAAATCTATCAAATTCTTCAGGGCGGTACACTTTGCATTGTGGTTTAAGTATCCACCGGAAATGTGCATGGGGTAGGCCTCTCTTTTGAAACTCAATGACATATGTGTACGCTACAACCAAACCAAAGATATTTCTTTTGAACAATTCATTCTTGAGGTTCTCTAATTTAGCCCTAAAAATCTTACAAAGAAGATCAGGTCTATCTTGAGATTGCTCACCATGTTTTAAATGCTTCTTTATCTCTAGCCGGTTACATGTCATCGTCAAGAAAATGTCGGGTTTTCCAAATTTCTGTACCAAAGACATAGCATCTAAGTATTTTTTTTCTCATGTGTCTAGGACCGCCTATGAACGTAGCATGCAAGACAACACGTTGACCTATTTGGCCACAATCTTTTTCACCCGTAGCCAAAGCGTCAGCAACTCCTTGTAAGAATTCATGCCTAATGTTTTCTTGTTGGGATTTAAAGAAGTCTAATCATTGAGTTTCTAGTTTAACGAACATATCCTCAGCATATTGCTGGAACAGCCGTCCAAAATGTAGCAGATATGATTGGTCAGAAGGCCTAATTTGGAATCTATAGCAATAATATTCACGTATAGAAACATTGTTAGAGTTTTCTATGGTAACATTCATAACATGTTCTTCATGTTCAAGTAAATCCTCAGCATTGTATGCATTCAAATGATTCAATGGCATATTAGTAATGTCTGATCTAGTTCTCTTTCTAGCATTTTTTTCACACCTAGCTTAAGAATGCCTTGATGCCACCCTAATTGACCGTAAGGAAACAATAATGGATATTGAAGCGGGTCATAACATCCATAGTAATACTGAATTTTTTGAGAATGACCACTGTGGCTGAAAATTTTAATGCTTTTCTGTGATGATTTTCAGTGCCATCTACCAAAATACCAGCAACCTGATGAACTAAAGGTTTGTTATAAACACGCTGGTCAACACTTGGGTTACAATACAACAGAATACTATGTTCTTCAAGGCCAGGATCATTTCTTAGGCTCCTAAAGAATTTGGCATATGGATTTTCCTCAAGCACAAAAAGAATTTTTTGAAGAGACATTTCGTATAACCTTGGACAGTTAAGCAGCCTATTTGCAAGCTCATGTTCTGTGTCATGGAGATAAAATTGTAGGTTATTTAAGAAAAAGCTCTTTTATCTACTAAGTCTGGCATGAAGTGGTATACCTGACCTTGGACCCTAAAAGTGTAGATACCTTTATTTTGTCTCGATAAATCCTTATCATATGTTGCACCTAGGGAGGTGAAAGCCAAATGGTTGTTATAAGTACTAATGCATGATCTAAAGTTTTTGGACTCTTCAGCAGCAGAAGTTAATAGTTCAACTAAAACACTCGGTAAGGGGGTATTGACCAAAACTATATCACCACCATTACAACAGGAACTGGGACTTTCATGAACAAACCTAAAAGCTCCACATGTAACACAATTCTCAACAGTAGTTAAAACATCAGGGACTAATGCAATGTTAGTAAGGGGATCGTGTACACTGTGTTGTCTGATGGGATTTGGTTTGTGGGTTTTTTTCTTTGTCTTTTCAGGAGAGTGGATAGGCAAAGCATGAAGAGAAGTTGAAGGACCACTTATAGATGTAGTAACCATACAATCTGATTCAGGAAGGTTAGAACCAGGGCAAGGTTCAAGTTGTGTACGTGATTTTCTACTACGCAACTGTACTTTAGTTTTTTTATTGGTACCACCAGCTATAAGATTCCTATTCATTTTGGTGACCACAGGCTTTGGGCAAAGACTAAACCCTGCATCAGACCTAACAGGGAACACACTTTTGGCAGCCATACTCTGGGATTTTCTTTTCTTTTTTGAACGCCATTTTTCTATCGATAAACGTCTATATTCTTTACGGTTGCCTATTGGATCAACCACAGATTTGTCTAACCCAGGTATCGAAGACTCTATTAATCCATAATCTATTGTCATACTTTTTAAACACCATGTACTGATTTTTATAAAAAAATCACAGCAAGCACTATCACTAATTTAAAAAACAAACTTGAAGCCTATGGTAGATGGGTTATATGGATTCTAAACAGACCACATAAAGGGTAGGTACTATCAACAAATTAATCCATTAAGATATACTACAAATTAGAGGCTACAGGGGAAAAAAACACAGTGGATACGAGAAAACCAAACAATACACATATGTAAGCATTAATTTCTAGAGTTTCAAAGTTAACAAAGTATAGAATTCATACCTAAAAGTGAGTGATGTTTTGACATGCAGAATCCAAATGAAACAATTACCAAGCCTGATAAGAAATTCAACACACACAAAACATATAAATGAAACTTTTATGTTCTGATCTAAGAACTATCTACCGTGCAAAACAACCTAATTAAAAATGAGACCTTTATATTGAAATTTAAGGATGCTTATATACCTAAGATACAAGTGACGTGTGAATGTGAATTTTCTTTCAGTTAGTTCTTGTATTTATAAGGACGAGAAAACAGTATGTGAATCTAAATTTTAAGTGTTCATACATAGGTTTACTCTATAGGAGCTAATAATTGAAATTAACTATTCATTTTAAAACAATTAAACTTGTACTTACATGGATTGAAGGTTTTCTTCCTAGCATGTGACATGCATCAATGAAACCATGCGAATTCATCATCCATGACCATATACAGTCTGAATTCTATAAATACTTGAGAGCACCTCGAAAGAAGCAGCAATCCATCCAATTCTCCACTAAAAGTATCCAAAAAATCGGTTCCATCTACCAAAACCCGAGCCTTTCTGTCTGTAAAAGCTGAGATCGGACGTGGAAGAGACAGAACCGTACGTAGAAGAAGGAAAAAAAGGGTATTCAACCCTTGAGAATCGGGAGATTTGTTCAAAGTATAATCTCGATTTTTCATGCCAGCTAACTCTTTCTAATGAAAATGATATTAAACTATTCTAATTTCCTATTAGATAGAAAGTAATAAAAAAAAATTACGTGGGCTAAAAATATGGTACACACGTGTTAGGGTCTCCCTAGATATAGACGCCAGCTAAACCTTTATAATCAGATATTTTAAAACTATTAATAAAATTTTTATTAGATAGAACGTAAGGTTTTTTTTTTTTTTGCTTAAAGCCACTGATATCCGGAACCCACTGGTTCGACTAATCCCGTATCGATTTTAATTTTGTAATTTAAAATAATACATTAATTTTGTTTTTATACGTTTCCAATTATCGATCTTAAACCTGTAATTTTTTTATTAAAACAAATTGATGACACTTAAATTTTATGCCAAGAGCTCTATTTTTTTTTAAATATTCCAACTTAAAATAGAAGGAATGTTTTCATGGATGCTTTACAATAAATTCTAATCGGGTCTGGTTCTCGTGAATCCACACCCGTTTTAACAATAGACTACAACATCGAAAAAAATAAAAAAAGAATATCGGAATTTCGATTTCCAAAAATATTGATGTGTTTTTTAAAATGTCGCAAAGGTGTTATTTTTAAAGTTATAAAACAAAAATCGCTAACTGCAAACGGATGAGCTATAGTGAAAAATATTTCGATGCACAACATAAAAAATAAGAAGAAAAAATAATAGGATTAGGAAAAATAATAAACACCGACAAAAAAAAAGAGCAACAATAAACAAACACTCGTGGATCCACACCCGTTTCAAAATTATACTACAACATCGACAATAAAAACCATAATCCCCCAAAAAAAATTTAATATCGGATTTTCGATTTCCAGAATTATTGATGCCTTTTTTAAAACGGCACAAATATGGTGTTTTTAAAAGCTACAAAACAGAAGTAGCTAATTGCAAACAAGGGAGCTATTTCGGGAAAAATTCCATAGATAAACAACTGATGGACCAAAAAAAAAGATCACGAAGAAAAAGCATCATACACAAGCGATCTAAAAGAAAACGATGATCCAAAAAATTACCATTCATTAACTAAAAAATCGACAAAGCAAAAAAAAAAAAAAGGAAAAATCCGACACCCCAAAAGATCCTACAAGAGAAGTAGCTAATTGCAAACAAGGGAGCTATTTCGGAAAAAATTCCATAGATAAACAACTGATGGACCAAAAAAAACGATCACAAAGAAAACACGTCATACACACGCGATATAAAAGAAAACAATGATCCAAAAATTACCATTCATTAATTAAAAATCGACAAAGCAAAAAAAAAAAAAAAACAAAAGAGGAAAAATCCGCCCCACACAAAAAAAAAGCCAGCTGTCCTCTCCCCAATCCTCCTCAAACCCCAAAACTCAAGCTAACAAAAATACATATATATGATACCTGAAACGGGGAGGGGGAAACAAGCAGGAAAAAAAGGAATAGTAGGGAAAAAGCCACGTGTCATCTCCCTTCCTCCCCTTCTCTTTGTATTAGTTAGTTAGATAGTTAGATAGTTATAGTTTCGATCTTGATTCTTGTTCAATTTCTTTGTTTTTTTCTTGCACTTTGATTAGTATAATGAGTAGATAATTTCCGATAGCCGAGCTATGCAATAATTTTTGAAATCGAACCATAGTTTGTTGATTGAGGTGTTCTTGATATTTTGATTTTTTTATTCTCGATGCTACCGTAGTTCTAGAACTTATACTTAGTCACGTTTGTTGAATTGACCATTTGATAATCGTATTACACGTATCATCTTTATATATGTATTTTGCGAGAGGATACGGGAACCGGGATCACCCTGTAAAACCGACTGAGTTGTTCAGATTCGGTTTCGTTTGTGAGGTTTGTATCAACTTTTTGAGAGTTTCATTTATCGTAGACCGTGTTAGGTCGGTTAAATCCAGTCAGCGGATTGTTGAACCTGACATAGGGGGGTAGATATGGAAATAATGTCTATTCATGGAATTAGGAAACGACACCCTTCGAATGATACCGAGAACGTTTAAGTAAGTCACCCTTCCGGATCAAGCTAGGGTTTGTGAGTATTAGATTGGATCATAGCTCGGCTATCTCTTTGTTCATAGTTTAAACTCTTTTATTTTGTGTATAGTAGTTTGTAAAACCGGTGATCCGACAAATCACCATCTTCAGTAGTTGTGTTGGCCTCAACTAGGAACGATCCTGGCTTTGATACTTATCCAAATTCCCTGTGGGATACGACCTTGCTCGCCATTTATAGTACAACCGACTCGGTAACCTGCCGGTTAAAGTTGCTTTACTGTAAAACGGCCATCCAGATTTCTGGCGCAGTTTTCGGGGAATCCGGTTGATATCTTGTAAGTAGGTTAAGTTCTTAGGATTAGGTCATTTTATTTTTCTTGTTGTTTGTTTTTCATTTCTTTGTTGTTGTCTGTGAGTCACACCATTTACTCCAGTAGTGGTATTGACTAGATACCGTGATTGTGTTCGTGTTGTTTCCTTGATTTGCAGATAATGGATCCTTACGGAAATTACGGCTCATTCCATTACTCATTCGGAGGCTACAACTACGGTGTTATGGGTTACAGAACACAACCCTATTACCAGTTCAACCCATACACCACATCATACGGAAATGAGTGGGATAATGCCCCAACTTACTTTGATCAACAACTCGATACTTATCCACCTCCGGAAATAGAGATCTTAACGGATGAACATGTGCCACTTGAGCAAACTGTTGACAGTTGAGTAAAGTGGTCGAAGATCATATCAAAGAGTTTCATAATGGCTTCGGAACAATGCAAACAACCATACGGAACTTGGAACATCAAGTGAAACAACAGATCGAAAGGGAGGAGGTTGAGAGGAGAGAACGTGAAACTTCGGTAAAAATCACCCCGGAGGAATGCAACGAGGATGGTATGAATCTTGAATCTGGTGAATCACTTTTTCCATCTTTGTTTATCCCTACTGTTATACCTACGGAGGTGCACCCTATTGAGTTTGTTGTTGATATTGAGCCTATTTGTTATTACTTGGTGCTAGAGTCATTATTGGTTGGTATATGTTTTTGTTCGGGGAAAGTGAATTCATTGTTCCGTGTAATGGATTCATCGAACCAATCATGGTGGTGGGGATTGAGCCCTGTATTTGTAACTTTTCACTTTCGGGGTGCTCAATTCCTACAATTTTTGTAGGGAGAAGCAACGGTTTGATCTCCTTTTGTATAACTATCCTTGGCATAGTTCGGGGTAGAGAGTCTAGCTGAGGACTTTAAACTCAGAATGTGTTTATCTGTTGTGTTGTTTTTTATTTTCCCTTGTGTTTCTTTAGTTTTTTTGATATTTCGGGTAAGTTTTGATGTTATATATTCCG
The DNA here is from genome assembly GCA_024500145.1 of Gentiana dahurica var. dahurica. Taxonomy (NCBI): domain Eukaryota; kingdom Viridiplantae; phylum Streptophyta; class Magnoliopsida; order Gentianales; family Gentianaceae; genus Gentiana; species Gentiana dahurica. The sequence continues at coordinate 88,037,433 of CM044900.1, forward strand.
GAGAAGTGTGTTTTGGGGAGGCTAGTGTGGTGTTTTGATTTTTGATAAGTTGTGGTGATCCGTATAGTTTCGATTCTTTATCTTCATACATGTGTATTCTTAGATGTCGTGTTGCTTGTCGATATTAGCACAGGTACCCTGGGAGGACTTTTATGGATGCCACATGATCGTACTTGCACCTTTTCCGGTTGTAAGCTAACTTTTCTACCTTTATCATTCGTGTTTTGTTTTAAAGTATGGGTGGTTGGTTTAGCTTCAATGTTTCATTTTCATGTCGAACTAGTTATAGATAGCGATTATTATCCCTTTGGTGTAAATGAGTCGGTTTTTAGAAATTTTGATGCCTTTGACATTGGTTTAGATACATTAAGCCTATAGTATTGCTTTGATTAAAAATATAGTGATTATACGAATGCATTTCATTTGAGTTGGGATCTTGTATTGAGAATGGAATAGTTCTATCACGTTTGCTTCGACTCATCGAATCACCTTGACTAGTGAACGAGGTAGTTATTAATGACCAAGTTACCTAGAACTTATATTAGTAACTTCGAGGAGAAATAGAAATGTCATTTTTGGTTAAGTAGAGGATGACGGTTATGGCATTTCTTTGACCCGATCGAGCCAAATGCCATCCCTTATGTATATATCCCTAGTTCCCCCTCTAAGCCTTTTGTAGGGTGGTTAGACCGCCACCCGAACTAGCCGTTCGTGATGATTAGCTCGTAATTATCGGAACTCTAGCCTTAATTTCGGTCTACGTTTATTTGACCACCTTGCAAGTTGAGCTCAATGTTTACGTATTTTTTGAATATAGTGTGGGGTGATTATGAAGCGTATTTTTCGAGTGGTGTTGTAAGTATGAGTGTATCCCGGGAGAGGTGGAATATTGTGTTGTGTCGACTTTGACTCGTGATCGTTTTGTTGGAAAAAAAAAAGAAAAAAAACAAAGTTGAAAAAAAAATGATGAAAAGTGTTGAAAAATGCCAGGTTTTGGAACTCAAGTTGAGTTGTGTTACCGTAATGTTGGTGACGGGTACTTCTTCTAATCTAGTACGGAGAAGGGGATGTTGTTGTGTTCTATAGCGGTTTATTCCGGGTTGACGAGCTTAGGTATGAACTAGACATGGATGTGACATACGTCTCCGACTTGAGGAATGATGTGGAGATGTGGAAGGTGAGGCGAATTATAGGTTGAAGCTTGTTTGATGGTTCATACTTTTTGGGCGAGCATCCTTATAAGGAGTTGAGTCTTCCGTTACTACGAAGGAAGAGCTTCTTGTTTGTGTATTTTTGGTTTGAATAATCTCACTTGCACTTTCTACTTTCTATTTTATTGTAAATATCCCTTTCGTTAACCCCCACCCAAGCCTAACGTTACAACCTATCAAGTCCTACCTGACCCAACATGACTTCGATTGACCTCGATTAGTGGAGATGTTTATGAAGTATAAGACTATGGTGTAACCTCGGTACATTATACATCTATAATTTAAACCAGTCGTAGGTGACGAATGATGAAGAAGCAACACACACACACATTTTTTTCTCAATACAAGGTAGAACTTAAATCATATGTATTTGTATAGTTTGTTGTGTTTTATCATTGCAATGCTTATAGACTAGATGTATGATAGCAATGTTGACTTCATCTTTATTTTTGAATCGCTCATTTTGCTCGAGGGCGAGCAAACGCTAAGTAGGGGGTAGTTGATGAGAGTCAACTCGACTCTGTTTTCCTACGTGTTTTATACCCCGTTTTGACTTGTTTTACTTAAATCCGGAAATATTTGGCTTGATTTCGACACATATCACACCATTTTGATGTTTACGAGATCCGGACTTATAAACCGGAAATTCTCGAGTTTTTTTCGGTGTATTTATTATACTCTCGGTCACCCCAGTGTCCTGTAAGGGTTACATGTGGTGTTTGTTGTGATTTTGTCCAGGAATTAGGTGTTCGGCATGTCCAGAAGGCAAGATACGGGGAGATGGGCTTGATAAGATCAAGTACTCAAAGCCAACTTACTAATGTCGGCAATAGCATATATATATAAATATGTATGTTATGTTAGATTAGAAAAAACAACAACTTTCCTAATATATATTATTATCACCTACTTTCATTTCTTAGCAACGAAGGAACAACAACTTTCCATATATATATATATATATATATATATATATATATATATATATATATATATATATATATCTAGTGGAGGTAACGTGCTATGCACGTTTTTGCCCACGAGTTTGATGAATCTTCGCGTGCATAAATTATATATGTAATTGCAAAGGCTTTGGTTAGACATGGATAAGCGCATTTACATTGTTAAAACTGATGTACTAAGCTTATATCAAATCAGTTACAAAACATGCCAGAGTGTGTTTTAGGCTACATAGTTTATAGACACAGCAAAAGCTACATTCTTAAGCAGGCTTCACGTGCAAACATATACACCTAGTCAACAACCTTTATGGGGATTTCAACTTTAGTTTCTTCATTGGGCTGGAGCTCGTGTCAGAAGCCAGAAATAGCTAAACGCTATGATTCTAAATTGATGTGAAGTATAAGATCTGCAAGAACAAAAATTCATTTAGAATAACCTCAAGCTTGATTATAAAAACCTGTATCCAACACACAATTGCTGGATACATATGTGAATTAGGTAAAACTAAGAGCATAAAATGAAATTTATCAATTCAACCTAAAAACAAAAAACAAAACAAACAAACAAAAACTATAGGCGGGGTAGCAACATCCGATGATGTATTCTTCTTGACAGCTAGATTAAGACACAACATAATGCAAAGACTCAGAGACTCGGACAACATCATTAACAAACAAAAATAGGCAGGGAAAGCCAACTCAATTAATAATTGGATGGTAATAGAAAATGAGCTGAAGAGGACTACCACGGCTCTATTTTGAGCTCATGTTGATTGAGCTGATGTTGATTGCGGATATGGAAATATAAAAAAAACATGGACGGACAATTAAGGCATAAATTATACCAATATCATCTCTTTCAAAGTGTCTCTCTCCACATCCGTCCTGCATCGGGCCATCTTGCCGACCTCTCTACGAACACCTGCCTGAGCCAATTGAATCACATACCATACCCCCCAGTACAGCTCCTGCCATTAAATCCCTTCGAAAATCATTTAACCAAACAGATATGCCCCTAATCTTCTCAAAATAAAAGACTCCTCTTTTGATAAAACCTCCCCTTCATTCTGCTCCGAACCCTCTCCCTCTTCTGCACCCATTTTTTCAGGTAATAACCACGAAATCCACCTCTCAAAATGCCGTATTACAGAAAATTTAAAAAATGAGGGAAAAAAGGAAATCCTATTAGTAAATTTTGAGAACAAGGAGAAATAAACCTGTATGAATTTCTAAGAACGATAACAAAACCTTGAAAAATACTATCAAATATTTGTGTCTCTAAAAATAGAATAAAAAGAAATACAAACACAAGAAAAGAAGCTACATGTGTGTAAACAAATGAGGCAATTTAAAAAGAACGTACAATTTGAACAGACATGCCCGAGAAGCAGCCACTGCTGCTGCCATTTTCCTAAGAGGCTATGCACATCATAATTTCATTGGGGGAATCAACAGAAGAACAACACATTAAACAACCTGCAAAAGTAGATTTCTGAGAAGGAAATCCAAAAGGCACTTTCACCAGCCATTAGCAGTGGCAACAGAGCACAAACACTTTACATAACTTGTTCAAATTCCAAACAGAAAAGGGCTTGCTAATTAGTTTTTTCTGTATAACAGTTACGCGTTGGATTTATTCGGGTCGTTTTCCATTAAGTGATTTATATGAATCACTAATCTTCCTATCATAGAGTTTTTCCCTTATTCATATAACTCTCTATTTAAAAAAAAAAGAACAATTTTTTAAGCATAATAACGAGTTCAAGTGCTTTTTTAAAACTGCACTAAAATTGTTCATGTTTATGCTATATTAGTCTTGCAGTAGATCATGAAGCTCGTAAAAATACAAGAACATTACCCGTGTCACAAACAAAACAAACAACGTCATGAAATCACAATACAACAGTCTGATGTTCGTTGTCTTCCTTGTCTCGGCTCTTCATTTTTTGTTTTGAATTGGCGGCCTGGTGAAGGGCATTGAGAATTTTGTGATGGAGGTTCCATGAAGCTGTAGAAGAGAAAGCGTAGACATCAGACTTTTGGTGAAAATTCATTTGGTACATTGTTTAAAGACCAAAATATATGAACAAGATGATGCCCAAAATTTACGAAGTAGAGAGGATATTTCTACAACCGCCTTACAATTTAAATACAAGCAGACTGATGCATTATTTTTTATATACAATGATATTTTCACACACAGCCAAAAAGCATTCTGAACATAAACATACCGTTAATCCCTTGCATCGCAGATTGATGCTGAACATAAACATACCAATAATCATCAAGTTTTTTTTCTTTATTCATCTTCTCCTGATACAAGATCTAGTAAAGGACCAAAATAGAGATAATAGCAAGGAGGAGGAACACACACAGAGACACAAAACAATGCAACATATCAGAACAAAAATAAAAGAACAATACTCACACTCTATCAAAATGATCTCAAGTTTAGAAAACAACCCCAAAATTCTGAAAGACATGATTTTTCTTATATACAATTCTAAAAGGTTAAACAAAATATGTATATATTCGCAGATGAAGCGGTTTTCAAGAATCCAATCAAATAAATATATTTAGTTTTAAAGTTATAACCTGTGCAGCCTTTTAGGCATTTGGGTATTCTCATCAGCCTCTTTCCTCTCTGCGCCAGTCTTAAATTCAGCCGAATTCTCTGATTATTCCCCTTCAATCTCCCTGCTTTCTTTTGCTGCTGCCATTTGCACATTTCTTCATATCTGTATTTAAAGAGTGCAGGTTGTGCTCTGTGGAATGAGTGAAATCACAAATTAGGCAAAATTTATGCAAACACAAAAAGAATGAAATTGACAAAGGAGAAGCCAAATTGAGCCCCCACACAACATGTAATCCCAAAAAACATGAAATTGACAAAGGAGAAGCCAAAGCCACCATTTTGGTGCAATCAGGCGCAACAAACCACCCTACGTAAGCAAGAAACCCACCACACAGACAAGCAAAGAAGACAATGAGCAGCAAAGACGACAAGAAACATAGCGTATCTTGAAAAGGATCGAGAGCCTGAAATCCGCGACGCAATCACGAGGTAACAAACCTGCAGAATCAGAATTAACCTGGATTTGATAAACAATTTAGTAGTAGATTGATAAACAATTTAGTAGTAGATTAACCTGGATTTGGTAAATTTAACAGTAGATTACAACCCTATAACATATCTTAGGGATTGCCTGAAGAAATACATTAGGAAATAAGAAGGAAAAAAAAAGCTTACCTGATCGGAGACGACATCCCGCCGAATGATGAAGGGCGACAGACAGGAGAAAAGAGAAGAAGGGAGAAGCTTGGAGATAGAGATGAAGATGAAGAAGCAAATTAGTGGACGTGGTGTACATAAATCGGGCGGTGAACGTGGAAACAATACAGCGCAAGAACCGTAAATGTTACACCTGCTTTCCTAGGTGACCGGCACGTGGATTTTTCCAGAAATGAAGAGGAATACGTCGTCGTTTTACAATTAATGGGAACATGGGCAGCCAAGCAGGAGGAGAAAATTGAGGGGGTGGAGGGGAAAAGAAGAAAATAGAGAGGGGTTAAAAAGAAAAAGAAAAAGAAAAAGAAAAAGAAAAAAATAAGGTAAATGACAAAAATAACGACGAAAGATGCAAAAATAATAAGCATACTACTATATATGATATATATATATATATATATATATATATATATACTAGTGGAATGATCGTGCTTTGCACGATGAGGCCCTCGGTTTTGTTGTTTTTTGCGTGTTCGAATGACTAAGTTGTTTTTTTAATGTCTTGCGTTGTGGGGGTAGGAGAAGATGTGGTTGTAATATGTCAAAATACGTCCATTATGATTTTTTTGCTGAAAGTAGTTGTGCTTGGAAACACGGCGTACATGTATCGACGTGTTTCCCAAAATACATTGTTACTGGTCTGACTACAGTTGTTCTGGCATGCTGGTGTTTGTATCTTACATAAGCTGCCGTTGTGGGAGTAGTTAGCAAAATAGACAGTGTTTATGGACCTAGGGGAATAGGGATCTGGGTTTTTACATTGCTGGGGAGTAAAGTCCTTAGATATCTGTGAACTTCATTCTTTTGATAGGTGTCACCGGTGCCAATGAGTCTGCATTTCCATCTTTCCGGTGTTCAGGTGCACTTTCTCTTGCGAGTCTGTCTTTCCTACAGCGTGGCTGTCCTCTGTTTCCGTGTTATTTTGCGGGCGTTTTCCTGCTGAGCCTGCAGGTTAACATGTTTGTTTCGTTTAGTCAGTGATGTGGCTTTTATTAATGGTGAAACAGTAGATGAAGTTGCACGTACATGGTACAAGTGGGACAAGTATTTAGTGTATCCAATTACCTGTTGTCTTCTTCTGCACTATTTCTGTTGTGAGGTTGTAGTTATGATGGTGAGGTTCGTTCGGGCGTCGATGGTGAGGTTCGTTCGGGCTCTCGAAGATAACTATGTCCATGCAAGTGTATTTGTCAGGTTGAGTCACTTAATTTACACAAGTCAATAGAATGGCATCATCCTTATTTACATTCCAAAACAGATTTTTAGTTCTTCATTTCTAAGGCTGTAGTTATGTAACAAAAGATAGATATTGCCCTGCCAAGTCTATACTGAAGTACGAAGTTCCATTTATTACCTCTTGTCTGGAAATTCGAACTTCACCTTTTTCGCTGGGCTGGAGTCTATTGCATTGCGTGACCTTTTTTCCTTTTCAGAGCAATAAGGCTCAGAAAGTTTATCAGAACACCAAGTCTTCGTCTCATTACTATTGATAACACAAAAAACATCGCAATCTGCAGAATATACATGTAAAATCAGCCACTACATTCTCCTGATGAAGTATATATAACAAGTAAGAGATCGTGCTTTTCCATGATCAGGCAGAAGGGAGTTTCAGAAAATGCACCTAAGATTTTGAGGATGTATTTTGAGCACCCCTGGAAAGTGCTTTTTGAATAGTCATATCAGATAGAATGCTATTCAATGACCATATGACAAAGGAGTTAAGTCCAACTTCTGAGTGTTTATCTATCCACTCAGCTGAAATGTGATTTAACATCTTTAAAAATGTGACAGAACGGAACCTGATTCAAACTTTCAATGCATCAAAATACATAAATGAAATAATCATGGCAAAAAGGAATCCACCAAGTTCCACAGAAGACAATGAGCCACCAATAGAAGCTATTGAAAACGTTTATTTCGAGAAGCTAACATCAACAATTTCGTCAAGTGATGAGTCACTGAACAACTTCAACCAAGGAAAATGTGCAGCACTCACTGATGAAAGCACTTGTCCAAAATATTATGTGATCTTTATTAGCTGTATATCCTCTTGTGAAGCATAAGATGCCTGCCATCCAGCAAAATGCAATGCACAAAACACAAGATACGAAAACAAAATACTTACAAGTGTCATTTGAGGGCGTAAGTCAGGTGAGCATCTGATGCAAAGGCTAGCAGCCAATACCATTTGCTCCAAAAAAATCAAAGTCATGAGAATCATCAACCAAAGTTGTATTTTGGATCTAGCAAATCAGCAAACTTGCCTCCTTTCAATTTTGTTTCTGCCTAAAGGACATATTTTCACCAAATTATACATAAGAGAATCAATATATTTAGCACCTAAATTTTAAGGGGAAAAGAATTGAAAGTCAATGAAAAGTCGATTCTAGAGCTCAGAATAGACTTTCAAATAGACCAACGGAAACTGATCCTTGGCTCTAGAATCGACTGCAAAAAAGACACTTGTTCGTGAATCAAGGCATAAACTTTAAAGCTTTAAAGAATATATATATATATATATATATATATACCCAATAAAACAAAGTTTCCAAGCCTTTTGTATGTCAGTTTTCGATCGGCTTTCTACCAGACAAAAGCTCTAGCAGAACAACAGATATGCATATACATCAATTTTGTCCATCACTTTTCCATGCATAACATATTCGAGTCTGATAGCTGCCATAACACACTTTGTGATTAATATTTTGATCAAATATGAATGAAAATATTGCTAAAAAGAAGCTTAGAGAACACCAAACTCACCCAATATACATCAATTTTGTCCATCACTTTTCCATGCATAACATATTCTGGAGTCAGATAGCTGCCATAACACACTTTGTGATTAATATTTTGATCAAATATGAATGAAAATATTGCTAAAAAGAAGCTTAGAGAACACCAAACTCACCCAAAAGTTCCTGCAACATCTACATTGTCAATGTGGTATGAAGAACCAGAGCCTAACATCGCGAGTCCGAAATCCGATATCTGAAATATTCAATCAGAAAATTAGTAATAAACATGATTTTTCTAGAGCTGAGAATAGACATCCAGCTTGGACTATATCCCATTTGTGATAAGTACCACAGATTCCAGAACAGAAGCTCTGTGTCATACGTTGTGCAAAGTACCACAGCCTTGCAGTGCTCTCGCTACCACTACGATTAGTCACTGTCATGCATGGAATCAATGCTGTTTTAGTAGAATACATAGATGTGAAAGTATCAATTAGATGGAAAAGAGACGATACTGTACCAGAGAGATCTCTGCCATGAGATGTAATTGACATCAAGAAAGCTAGGGACTCGCATTGCCGTTCAAGATTTGTAACCCACCTTTGAGCACCAAAGCCTATACCTGATTTCAGCAAATGACGGAAGCATGGATGGACATCACTCTCATCATATTCCATGTGTTCTACCCAAATGACCTGCAGATCATATTACATGTGTTTTACACAGACATACTCACACAAAAGAAAAGAAAAGGCATGTTGCCCAAAATCAAGACAATAAAGAGTTGAATACAACCCGTAAACCCATATTGAAACAAATACAATGTGAAGACTAATAGGAAGTTCATAAAGCTACACATGGAATGGCAAGGCCCTAGAAAAACCAATAAAAGTAAAACAACACAGAAGTCTATACTCTGAATTTTAGGACAACATCTATACAATAAAAACACCACAGGCCTCAATTACTAACATGCAAAGCAGAAAAAGAATCACAGAATACCGAATAGGCACATGCAAAGCACCAAATGCAATACAAAGCAGTAGGCAGGCAACACAATCCAAGGAACAACAAACCGCACACTTCCAGAAGAAAGAATGCCACTCTCCCTACTCTGTGAGCCAGTAGGGAGCATACATTATCACAATTCCTTCACTCTGGTTGCCTTGGTGAAGTGAATGACAGTAAATTGGACTCCCAAACCAGGAAATACCAGCATGCATGAATAAAAACCATCAGATAACTTACCAACAGAAGAACCAAAGATGAAACCTCGTTTTCAAAGGGAAGCCGGCCAAACAAATCCACAAATGCTACCTGTAAAGCCAGGAGCACTCACATATTCAGAGCAACAATCAAAGAACAACCCACAAAGAAAACAACAACGAAAAAGAAGCTATTTACCTTGTCAAGCAGATAACTATCGGTGAGCGGAAATGGATAAGAGAGTGATACAACAATCGAAACAGAAAATGCAACCGACGAATGACGATATGAAAATCCAAAGACTAAACTTTCAGACTCGATTGGAAGCAGGGAAAAGGCCATGGTTGTCCTTCGAGGACCATTTATACTGCAAAATTCCAAGATGAAGCGGTGGTGGAGAAGGGCGGCAGATGAAGCGGTGATGGAGAAGAGCGGCAGCAAATCAGAGCTAGGTTTAGTGGAGAGCATCCAAATGACGTTTGAAAGCCAAGACTTTATCAATTGAATGCAGAACGACGTCGTTTAGATGTACAGGTGGCACAAAAAAAACGGAAAAGCAGACAAAGGCCGAATAAGACAATATAGTCAACTTCAATTTGCGTAAATAATACTATGCAGAGGAAATTGAAGATATATATATATATATACTAGGTGTATCCAGTGTGCGTTGGACACGTTCGTCGGTGGTTCGTTGTTGTTTGGTTTGGTCTCCGTAGGTGTTATATCAGCGGCTTTATGTACAATGTACAGAAGATGCTGTGTAATTTGGAAGGCGGTCTAGGCTGAACAAGAAAGTGCCCAAGCTTGGGAATTCACTACACGCGGGTTCATTTGATGTTGTTCGCACGTGACCAGGTTAGCCACTACAATGCCTTAGGATGGACAGCGAACTAATTCACTAAGCGACAACTGTAGTGAAGCGCAGTAGAAACGAATGGAACTACTGAATGTAAGTACCTTAGGAAAACAAGTTAGAGGGCAGACAGAGTAACTACCAGACTGACATTTCATGGGCAGATTAAAAAGGAGTATTTGAACAGAAATATCAACAACAAAATACAGTGCATAGAAATTTGTATAACCTGATCATAGGAAATCTCAGTACTATGTGATATGGAGCAAAGGGCAGGAAACACATCGTACAAAGTATCTAAGATATCCTCGAGTCATATACATCCGCACATGCAGACAAAAGTTGAAGAATACCCTCAGGACACAGAAAGAGTTACCCTAGCAATAATGATCAGGACAATGAAGATTACAAGACAAACTTCAACGTCTGCAACGTGATGTGCACAAGAAATCGACACAGCAACACATGCATTAGTAGAGCAGAATAGGCATAGCAACTCGAGAGGAAGCACAGCGGGGTTAGGTAAACCAAAAAGTATTACAACAAGTACAAAGATTCTATGAGTTTTCCCAGCAATTACTAATGACGTTGGAGAGCGCGTACTTATCATAGTGAGAACAGTAAAAACCATAAAACCTAAGTAAGAATCTACAAAAAAAAACACACTGAAAGAGTGCCTAGTTAGCTTATGTGCATATAGTGCAGGACAATAACTCAATGTTCCAGGCTAGCAACCATACCAAACTAAATTTAATCGGTGTGTAAATTGCTATGTAGCTGGCCTTGAACGTTAGGTAATTTCTTGCTGTGAAAATACCTATCCACCTGGGAGAAGATAAGGTGACAAGAAAGGCCTGAAGAAAAGTGACAGAAGCATAAATAATGTACTTAGAGAAGACTGATAATAGTACCTCGTCTGTATCATGAATACTGCATATTGAGCAGACAAAATAAACATTGTTACCACTGAACGTTGGATCTGGAAGAATCATTTTTGCAGGCCAACCACCATGGAGAGTATAGGGAAACCTCAGAAGCAAATAGGGGAAGGGAAGATACAAAATATACCACAGAAAAGACAGACAAAGCATAAGCATCCTGGAGAAGAAATGGTTTAGCTAGATCATAAGTACAGAACCAAAAATAGGGGATGCTAAACTCTATGAAACAATACACTCAAATAACAGTGCAGTTGCACAGCGATAAATACTGCAAATGTAATTTGCAAATACAATCAGAAGCACAGAAGAGACATCTTACTAGAAACGATATATACTGTCAAAAGTCTGACATGAAGTACAACGTCTGGAGTAAAATGCACCGAGGATCGTGCAACTGTGTAGCCCTGAGGCCATATATTATACAGATTATCTCGTGGTTTTGTTAGTTACATATGATGTACGTTTGATTACTTGGATTTTCGGATCCTTTTGGTTAAACAGCATCTAAGATTCACCTAGTTTGTATGCTACACAAAATATGCATTGGGTTTTTATGCTATACAATACATGCACTTGGTCTATATGATACACCCATTGTTAGTCACTGCTGCTAATTTTGTTGTTCAGGTCTGACTTTCAAAAGCGTTGTTTTTTTTATGTCCTCTGATTTGACGCTTTGGTTTCATGTAGTAGAAGTGAATTCCAGCTTCACTTTCTTTGTTGGTATCTCTTCTCTTTTGCCCTCTGGTGTTCCAGTGCTTCTTTTTCCTTCTTGCTTCTCTGTGGTAATTTAATTTTATCTGTTATTTGAGTGCATTTTTCGTTAGTAATATTGGTGTGTATGATATCTTGGTTTAGTAGTTTACCTGGAGTACTTCCCATTTCTGTTGTGTCTTTGGTAGGTTCTGAGGTGCCTGTTCTTGTGGAGTCTGCCTCTGTCCAGCGATAGACTGTAAACCTTGTCCTATGGTCTGTGTACTACTTATTTGATGGTCGTAGTTCTTCACTTATTCTTTTCTGTTTCATCTGGTTGTTTATTTCTGATAGCAGCTGTTGTATCTCCTGGAGGGAAATGATTTACTTTGTTAGGTGCATTCTGGTAATGTTACTGATGAATGTGCTTTGTGGTATGTCTGTGTTGTTTAGTATCTATGTTACTCTTGTCTGAATGTGTGTACCTGGGGGTTCTTGTCGTGCAATTGTGTTGTTGTGTGCCCTAGCAGCCTCTCAGCATTTTGGTCATACATAGTAGCTGCAATGTTTTCTGCAGCTTCTTGCAGCTGGATTATTACTTTGCACCAATGTTTTCAGCATTTTATACTTCTGTTAGTTTCGATGTTCGTGAGTGGTGATTAATGCGTTAGATACCTTGTGTGTTTTACCTGGGGACTGCGATTTCATGACTGTTGCACGCATTGCAGTGGAATTCTTCATTTGCTGCTGTTGTGGTGACTTGGGAGAATTGTGGACAGTTGCAGTAATGGATTTCCTGTTGTATGTCTGAGATTGTCACAGCTCATGTCATGTGTCGTGCCTGTTTATTTGGAAGTTAGCTTTACTGTTATTCGTAACCTAGTTTGTTGTGTGTGTGTTTTGTGTTCATAGTTGACTTTTGTAGCTTATTACCTTGTGCTCAAGTTGTTGTGGTGGGTTTTCTTTGATTTCTACTGCTCTGTTCTACTGTTGTGCGCTGTTCGGGTAATTGGTCATTGTAGGCGCCTGTTGGATTGCATCCACGTTGTTTGTTACCCTGTGCATCATGGTACATTATATTAGTGGATATTTAATGGGCTGCATTCGTTAAGTGTTGTTGTTCTGTGTATTTTTGTTTACTAGTTTCTTAGCTGATGCACTTATGGTAGATCAGGATCTACTGTCATGTAGCAGAATGGAACGGTTGACAATGTTCCACCTGCATTAGTTGCATTCAGTTATCGTTGTTGTAAGTACTTTTTATCTGTGATGTATATTTATGAGTTTATTGTATGTACCTGAGAATTTAGCGACGGTAACTTTCCTGCACACAATGATGGGCATCCTGTGTCTGCTTTCGTACAGTTGTTGTCCTGGGTTGGTTACATAGTCTCCCCACATGGTTAGCATCACTGTATTTAAACTGACAGTAGTTCCACAATGTGTTGGTTAGAAGATAGTGGTAACATCTTTAGTTAAGGTATTTGCTACTGTAAGTTTGAATATATGCAGGTATTAAAATTTAGATACTTGTTTAAATATGTGCAGGTTCTATTGTCATTGAAACCTATATGCAGGTTTATGTATATGCAGTGTTCACAATTTTCTGCATATGGTTCAATGTAATAATGGTATTAAGGCGTATGGGAGTACTTTAGCCTACTATATTCAATTGTTTACATTGCCAGTAACCTACTGCATTTATATTGAAACTTCTCCTAAGACCTATTGAAATTTATGCAAGTTTACCAGAATTTACTTGATTTGTTGAAGCTCGATGTATTTAGACATGTGCACTTATGATGATTCTGAAGATCGGTACTTACTGTTCATCTACCAGTACTATTTCCTGTATTGGTGTAAGCTTCCCATTTGCAAGCACTTCCCGTAGTGTTTTAAAATCTACCATCACAGCTATAATATCTGACAATATTAAACATACTGAGTAGTTAGATGAATAGTAGCGTAGTTAAATAGTATATTTGCGGCATAATCTATGAAGTTGACCTAGTTATTTTATATTGGGTGCTGGTAGTGCCTATGTGTCTATGAATGGTGTAGGATGTGTGATATAGCGTGTAGTTTATTGGATGTTTAATCAGGAAAAAGGGCGTGGCAGCGCTGCTTTGTGAATGTGTTAAATGTGGTTTCGGATGTTAGGCAGGAGTGTTATACCACATGTCTTGGTAAAATTCATTTATATATGTATGTGTTATATAGACGTCTGCTTCTGTTAGCACTGACAGGGAATGCCCAACCCTAGACATTGTATTACATACATTGGATAGACACTATTTGACATTTTCCTACTAATATATACTTGTAAAATTATGCAGAAATAGTAATGCTTCAACTTGTGATTATAATAGGTTAGGGTAGCATATGTAGGTATCAAAAGAACAATGATTAGCTAAATGCCTACTTAACCTTAACAAATTTAGAGTTTTTACTCTGTGTGCAGATCTGAACGTATTTTTACTTCATCAAGATACTGCTGAATATTTCCTCTGGGAATCTGGTGATGTGTTGGTTAATGTATGTTTCTCGGTAAAGTTCATTAGATTTTTTGTATGTAGATATATGTACCTACTGGTGTCTTGGTTCCTGCTAGTGGTGGTGTGTCGCACAGTGGAAATGATTGTAGTGCTGGGTACGCAATCATTTCTGCCGGATCAGTTATCTGCCGTATGAATGTTGCAGCTGTGAATACCCATTCGTGTGTCATTCCGGGAGACATGTTCTGGAATGCTGGTTTGATCTGTTGCACTTGTGCTCCACCGATAGTATACGTACAAGCGTGAGTCAATCTTGCGTCGATTTGGTCTATAGTCTCATCCCACATAATAGCTTCAACGGTGTTTCCCTGTTCATTTTTAGTGGCGTTTTAGTTCAATAAAATCATACGTAGAGTGGAACAGGAAATAGTATTATGAGTTGTATTTGAAAATGTACTTGTGCATATTGTAGAAGCAACTTCTCAGTTCATCGGTTGTTTGGACTGGTATGTACTTTGGTTTTATCAACAAGTACAACTTTTATTCTCCAGTTTCTGGTCGCGTGAGAGATCTCGTTGATGAGCAGATTTTGCATATTTCGAGCCATGTCTGCATAATAAGTTTATGAGCAACTGTGTACTTACATATGTTGACGTAATGTTATATAAATGTTGTTATTGCTGTGAATATGTACAACTGATGTTCAACAAGGTAATATTGATAGTGGACTAAGGTTGAAGTTGTGCTTGTGCCCTTTGAACTATCTCCGAGAATACTATATTATGTGTTTTCCTTTCGTCAGAATTATCTGCGAGTGTGGGCGGAGCTATAAGCACTTTTAGTGCATTGAAACTTCGACTCTCGAGAAGGCAACGTAAAGTTGCCCGTGTGAGAAAATAGGCTCGCGTAGGTAAATGCCTGCACGATATAACGTTTGTCCTTGGGCTTTTTTAATTGTCATTGCATAACATAGTCTAATTGGGAATTGGTACCGCTTGAAGGCTACACCAAATCTTTCACTTTTGGAGGCCTGTAAAGGAATTTTGTGTAATAACGTTGTATGGCCTGCATATGATCCCATTCCAATTTCGGCTACAAAAGTATATGTGTTGAGTTCTTTGCATATCATTCGAGTTCCGTTGCATAGGCCTTCGGTAGGACTAATATTTCTTAACAGCATTACTAGGGAGTTAACTTTCATCAAGTTGGAGTGGAGGAAGGCTGCTAGGATTCAGCGAATTTAGAAAATCCTCGTAGTCTCCTTGGTGTTGTGGATCAATGGTAACGTCGTTGCTGATGTACGTCGTAACTTCACCTTCGATTCTTTCCAAAATGACATTGTTCATTTCATCTGCACAGCTATTTGTAGGAGCTAGTAGTGCTCTATTCATTACTACGTCGTAGTTATTGCTGAGTTGATGCATGTTCGGGTACATGATGAGCTAAAATTTACCCCTCGAAAATATATTTATAAAGACTCAAAAACCGTGGGTAAACTAACTCTCTAACCGGCAGTGGACCGGGTCAGATTGTTAGAATAGCTACAGGAGAACGATGTCGATACCAAGGGACAAGTGTTTGTAAGTACCAAAGTGAACGTGTGTCTTAGTCTAGGCGATCAAGTTTTTGGAAGGTTTGTTACTACACGACAATAAAATAATTTTGTTTTATATCAAGTCTAAAGAGAGAAAAGAGAGAAAGAAAGTTAAACTACTAGATTTTAAAGATAGGTTAAAAGACATAGCCGAACCATGATCAAAGTATCTAATTTCAACCCCAAGGATAGACAAAACCGGGAGTGTGCATTATAACAAACGAACTCTCACATTCAATCTCACGGGTGCGTGCTCCTAATTCTGATGTTAAGATCTGAACAACTCTCCTTTAACATCCTATGTGCGGTTAATTAATTCTCTTTTTAGAAAACCGATTATCCTAACATGATTAAGTGCTGTGAGACGCTTAATATAACCCTCATTACGGAAACAAGTCCGAAATCACTCGGTCGAAGTTACTACCGATTCATACTCATCAACGTACTACACCAAACATCTTAACGAGAATGTGTCAAAGCAGTAAACCGAAGCTTTACCTAATCCATGGTCTACCCGAAAGACTCCGTGAAACAACTTGTCATCGTTGGCTCAAGAACCACCCGGCACTTCATAGTTCAACCCCGGGGTCTAACACTAAACTACACTAATCTAGACTACCACATTCAAGCTAATCTAGCCCAAATCCGTTATAACAAGTTCTAAGACGTGAAATATGTGAGATTCAACAATAAAAAGCACAACACACTCCCAATTTTATCTTCCAAAGGTTGATTTCACCAAATTTTACATGATTTGGCTATGATAAGTTTAGCTACCCATATAGACGGATTCTGTCAACATGTCATGGATTAAAATGGCAGGAAATTTTACATAATAGCCTTCTGTCAATATGGCAGAATTCTATTAAAACCAAATTAAAACCGAAATCCAATCATTTGTCAGATTCTCCTATATATGGATACTACTACAGATACATATATATATATATAACGAGAATGAAAGAAACAAGAAACAACAAGAAAGAAATAGCTAGATATAGATATAACAATAATGGAAGAAAACAAAAAAACAAACTTACTATTATAACAGAGATATCTTCGATCACATAAAAAAAACTTGATATTACAACGATTTCAGCAACACCAAACTTTCAATAATTTCCCGAGCATTACAACGATACTAATATTACTAAATTTATTTCGGCATAAGGCCTTATATACAACCTAAAAACTAAAGAAAAATAAGAAGGAGATATATATATATATATGGTGTATATATATATAATGGTGTACCCTCTGTTGCTCTCTGAATGCTCTTATATATAGGCAGAATTCCAGGGGCCGGACCAGTCCTTGATATGGCCGGACTGGTCCGGCCTAATGGTGACATTCAGCCCCCTTGATTATCTAAGTTACGGATATAAATTTATATATTTGAATAAAACTTCTAAAATTCATATCTTGAGTTGTAGACATCCGATTGATGTGATTCAAAGTGCGTTGGAAATCTTATTTGAAGATATACAACTTTCATGAAGGACACTTCTTCATAAAATGCCGTTTTGATGGGCCATTCGTTCGTCGAAGATATTTCTCGATTTCCACTAAATCGAATCGATTAGCCACTTGACCACTTGACTTAGTGACACTTTTTATATCCTTGAAAATGTCGTTACTCGGGGTCTTGGTCAACCTATAATTCTACAATAAACCACCAAAATACCAAACGTAAATCCGACACGACACTCCGGTTACTAAACCGGTACAAAACTTATAAAAACACGATAAAAATACGATATTTTACATAATAACTACTACTAACATATTTGGATGAATCTAAGGAATTAATGACTTGAAATGATATAAAAGTGCTCAAAATGATATCGAAACGGGGTAAAAGTTATAAAAATAACTATGAATTTTTCCCTTATCAACAACCCCCCACTTAGCTTTTGGTCGTCCTCGAGTAAAACAAGCGATAAAACAAAATGAATGAAGGAAAAATTCATGCAAAGATAAGATAATAGGGACAACCAGATGATATAACCATTAGAATTACAACCAGGCGTTAATCTCAATATAAATGTATAACAGTGTGTGTGTGTGACAAGCCTTTTCAATTTCCACTATCCTCTCTTGAATAATTCAAGCAATACGCACAAATATCCATTCAGACAGTCCTAATGACTTTCCTAGGTCTAGGCAGTAACAGTTCCACACAAAGTCCTCTCGTGTACTTATTAGGATAATCCCTAAAGCATATCATTCAGTTTATACTGGGGATAGTCAGAAGATAACTAAGTTTTCAACCATGCTTAACCAAATTGTCATTTTTTTTCTTTCACATTTGTAGCATATGCCTTCATTCCCAGCAATAGGACGTTTCGTGATAACACCCTAGCTGGACTACTATCATCGGGCAGTCGGGAGCTTTTAAACCTCATAGTGTTATAGGACGTTTCGTGATAACGCCCTACTGCACTCAAATCATTGGTAGCTACAACCGACATATATATAGTTCATCTTAATTTGGTATTTTTCTTTTCATTCCACTTAACTTATATCCTTTCTATCACATTCAAACCTTCAGATATTCACAGTACACGTTCAAAATTAGGTACTAAGTTACTGCAATTATCTCTAGAATAACCACTAGGATACTGAATGGATACAGTTTAAAATTTTCGCTTCAATATCAAAGGCTTACGTGAACAATGAATTCATGTTACACAAATAAATTTGGGGTTAAAATGCACTTACGGTTCACTTTGGTTATATACATCCAAATCGATCATTACGTCATCAAATCCATGAAATATATACCTTATACAATTTATTTTAATCAACTAAACAATGCTCGAAAAAGATCGAAAACTAAGGGATTTTCTGATACAAAACAAGCACTAATGCCATTGCTAGACCAACCACGACGCTACCCCCCACTTACGAACTTGCAGTGTCCTCAATGCATAGTGAGGGTAAATAAAAGTGGTTGGAAAAATAATGGTTCACCAAAACAAGTCAAATAATTACCGAGATGATATAAAAGGGTGGTTGGGTTTTTCAAAGTTATGACCATTGTGTGTACAAATAAAATAAAAGTGTGTGGAGTGTAACATTGTAGTGACAAAAGGTAGATAAACACACCACATGAACTTTTATTGATTTAAAACACACAATATTACATAGTAGTTGAACTAATACATAATAAGAAAGATATGTCACACAATATTGGAAACAGACTAGATTATAAAATGAAATGTGCGGCAAAGTATTAAGGAAGACTTAGCTTATAAACCCGGCAGAAAGGCGCTTATCGAATCCCGTAACAGCCTCGTGTAAGCACGACCCGGAATCCCTATATCAATGTAGACAGAAAACAACAAAAAGCATACACAGGACATAGTCCTCGTGCCAGAATATAGAATAGGGATATGGGGGTATACAATGTTAAGGCACTGCTACGTCAGAAAACTCGATACGCAATATGCAACACACCTAATGGATTGCTATAGATGGATAAATATCCCCAACGGGTAAAGTATAGAACATCTAAGCATGAAAGAAAAACCACAGAATCATATAATAGAAAAACAATATCCATAGTGCGTAGTCAATCATCATCCGGGTAAAAGCAAGTATCACATACTCATAGACTCCTAAGTCCAAGAAATGAGGCATTTGAATTTTTTCTTTGTTCTCCCTCGGGATTTTCAGATAACCATATAATTGTTCCCTTAATTACATTCAAACTTTCATCCTAAGACTTAGTTGTACTTTGTGTTGATCTTCCATTGTGTTCATTTTTTTTCACAGATTCTTCATCTCATTAAGACTAGTCTTATTATTATTATTATTATTATTATTAACGGGCTGCCTCCCGGTAGCGCTTTTGTTTAACGTCGTTGGCTCGACAAGATGAATTATACGGTGCCAACTTTTTCAAAGTTATACTATTGGCTCTGGGCGAGGAAAAGATAGAAAAAGACGAAGGGTGGGTGAAAGATTAAATGAGTCAAAGTTTATAGTCCGTGACAAGACTTGCATGATTTGTCACAAGGGACAGGATCCTCGAGAGTCACTATCTCTAAAGCTTCATCATAAGGTAACCGTTCATACTTTTTCAACCTTAAGCCGTTTGTGGTAAACGTACCAAACTTAGGGTGGGTGATCTTGATAGCTCCTGACGGAAATACTTTTGACACTACATAGGGACCGGACCACCTAGATTTCAACTTCCCTTGGAAAAGATGGAGACGGGTGTTGTAGAATAAGACTTCATCGCCCTCATTAAAAACTCGAACTTTGATCAACTTATCATGGATCAACTTAGTCCTTTCCTTATACTTCGTCGAAAGATCATAAGCACGAAGGCGGAATTCATCCAATTCATTCAATTGAGCCATCCTCCTCTCACCAATTAAGGTGTCATCTAAGTTTAGCATTTTTATTGCCCAATACGCCTTGTGTTCAACTTCCACGGGGAGGTGACACGACTTTCCATAGACTATCATGTAAGGTGACATGCCCAGCGGTGTCTTAAAAGCTGTCCTATGGGCCCAAAGAGCATCATCTAGTTTCAAGGACCAACTCTTAACATTCATATCTACCGTCCTTTCCAAGATACGCTTAATACCCCTATTTGTGACCTCAACTTGGCCACTCGTTTGGGGATGGTAAGCGGTTCCGAGTTTGTGCTCCACCCCATACTTTTCTAAGAGTTTATCAAATGGCTTGTTGGCAAAATGGCTACCATTGTCACTAATTATAGCTCGGGGCACCCCAAACCTACAAAAGATGTATCTTTTAAGAAAACGGATAACAACGTTCCTATCGTTGGTAGGTGAGGCTAAGGCCTCAACCCATTTTGACACATAATCGCAAGCAACTAGGATGTATTTGTTACCACACGAGGATGGATAGGGTCCCATGAAATCAATGCCCCAAACATCGAAGACTTCACAAATGATTATTGGATTTTGAGGCATCTCATTCCTCTTAGAAATCCGACCGGATCTTTGACAAGCGTCACATGATTTCACATAAGCATGTGCATCTCGAAATAGAGTGGGCCAATATAGCCCACTTTGTAATACTTTCAAAGCGGTCCTCTCCCCCGAAAAGTGGCCCCCGGCCTCTTTATCATGACAAAACGAAAGCGCGCTTACGATCTCACTATTGGGGATGCACCTTCTCGGGATGCCATCCGGGCACAATCGATACAAATAGGGATCCTCCCACACATACTTACCCACTTCACTAAGAAACTTACGTCTTTGATTCGAATCAAAATTAGGATCTACGAAACCACACTCATGGTAGTTGACAAACGGTGCGAACCACGGGCTACCTTCCTTACCAATTTTTAGAAAGTTTCCTTTCTTAACTGATAGGATGGTGTCGATAGCATAAAGTTGCTCATGAGGAAAACATCATTTATCTCTCTTTGCGCTTTAAACAACTCCTCACTAAGCTCTAAACGACTTAAGTAGTCCGCTACCACATTCTCACACCCTTTTCTATCACGAATCTCAAGGTTAAACTATTGTAAGAGCAAGATCCACCTCAAAAGGCGGGGTTTGGCATCTTGTTTGGCAAAGAGGTACCGCAAGGCAGCATGATCCGTATGGACAACTACACGAGAACCAATAAGATAAGATCGAAATTTATCGAACGCAAAGACAACTGCTAAAAGTTCTTTTTCTGTGGTGGTGTAGTTTTGTTGGGCAGGATTCAAGGTATAACTCGCATAGGCAATGGGCTTGAAAATTTTATCAATCTTTTGACCGAGCACCACACCAACCGCGGTGTCACTCGCGTCACACATCAATTCAAACTCTTGGTCCCATTTTGGAGCAACTAAGATCGGAGCGGATACAAGCAATTGCTTGAGCAACGTGAATGCCTTAATGCAAGCTTGGTTGAAATCGAATGGGACGTCTTTTCCAAGAAGAAGAGTAAGAGGACGGGCTATTTTCGAAAAATCTTTGATGAAACTACGATAGAACCCCACGTGACCTAGGAAACCTCTAAGAGTTTTTAGGTTGTTGGGTGGAGGAAGTTTATCTATCGCCTCAACCTTAGCCCAATCGACTTCTATACCCTTACTAGATATCTTATGACCTAAGACTATCCCCTCCGTAACCATCAAATGACACTTCTCCCAATTTAACACTAAGTTCGTCTCCTCACATCTACCCAACACTTTCTCTAAATTGTCGAGACACTCCTCAAAGGAATCACCAAATACGCTAAAATCATCCATGAAAACTTCTAAAAACTTTTCAATCATATCCGCAAAAATGGCAATCATGCATTGTTGGAAAGTCGCGGGTGCATTACACAACCCGAACGGCATCCTACGGAAATCAAAAGTGCCATAAGGACAAGTATAGGTGGTCTTCTCTTGGTCTTCTAAGGACACATGTATTTGATAATATCCACTAAACCCATCAAGAAAACAATAAAAAGCATGACCACTCAATCTTTCAAGCATTTGATCAATAAAGGGGAGGGGAAATGGTCTTTTCATGTTTGATCATTCAACTTACGGTAATCAATGCAAATTCTGTGACCACTTACCAACCGCATAGGCACCGCCTCGCCTTTTTCATTGATTTGAATAGTCATACCTCCCTTCTTCGGCATCGATCACTTGAGTGGGACTCACCCACTTGCTATCAGAAATGGCATATATGATCCCAAGCTTCAACATGGTGACCACATCCTTCTTCACCACCTCTTGGAGATGTGGATTAAGTCTTCTTTGAGGTTGTCTTACTGGCTTTGCCTCATCTTCTAATATGATCTTGTGTTGGCAAATTGTGGGGCTTATACCCTTGAGATCACACATCTTCCACCCAAAAGCACACTTGTGCTTTTTAAGCATGTTTACCAATTGTTCTTCCTGCAAGGATGTTAGTGTAGCAGAAATAATCAAAGGAAGTAATTCATCATTTTCAAGAAAAACATACTTCAAGTGGGGTGGAAGTGGCTTCATCTTCAAATCTTTGGGTGGGTCTTCAATTGATGGTTTGTCTAGGTCCCCTTCGAGACCAAGATCGATCTTTTCACTCCATTGCTTGCCCACGAAAGCTGTCTCTTCAAGATCCAACTCTTTATTCTCATCCATCACCTTGCTTTCTCTTACTATACATTCATTGGATTTGTCTTTATACTCCTGCATGTCAATATACTCCGAAACACAAGCATCTACAATATCAATGGAAAAACAGTCCTCGGTACTCTCTATAGGGTGTTTCATAGACTTATACACATTCACCGTGACTGTTTCTTCTCCAACTCTCAAAATTATCTCTCCACTAGCAACATCTATCAAGGTCCTTCCGGTGTTTAAAAAGGGACGTCCTAACAACATGAGTGTTTTGGAGTCCATCTCCATGTCTAAAACCACAAAATCCACGGGGCATCAAGACTTTCATATATAGCACGGGGCATCAAGCTTACACTAGCCCCCAAATCGCATAAAACACTAGGAAAATGAGTCGTACCAATTGTGACTGGAATAGTAAAACTACCTTTGTCTCTAACCTTCGGGGGAATTCTAGATTTAGCATTAAAAATAGCGGAACATTCTTCATTTAGGCACACAACTTCTTCCAATTTACTCTTTTTAGCTAGCAAACCTTTTAAGAACTTACAATAAGAGGGCATGTTTGCAAGTGCTTCAAGAAAAGGGATATTTAAATCAATTTTCCGCAAAATTTCAATGAAACGAGTTTGTGCTTTGTTCAGACAACTTTGCCTATGGTTTTTGGGGGGAAAAGGGAGAGTGCTCAAGTCAAAATCAGGAGGAGGAGGAATTATACCTTTTTTACCTTTCGCTCGTGGGGAAGATGGCTCTTCATTGGCTCATTTCATTCCTTTCTTGTAGGTTCCTCCTCTTTTATATCAAGCACCACAAAGTCACCTCTAGCTTGTGCCTCTTTTCTCTCAACTTCCTTCCTCTTGGCAAACTCTTCATGATTGACATTATCCTCAACTTCATCAATATCACCATCCATGGCTCCCGCTTCGGTCTCAATAGAAGCTTTTCTATCTTTGTCCTCCCATAGGACTCTTTTCTCACCACATGTGCCCAACACTTTACCACTCCGAGTTGCAATGGCGCTTACATTCCTTGGATTTTTCTCGGTGTTGCTTGGTAAGCCGCCTTTTAATTGTACATGTTCCACTATTTGACCAATTTGAGTCTCAATATTTTTGATAGCGGACCCATGTTTGTAATTCATTTCGACCATGTCCTTCTTCATCTCTTTCATTTCCACCATAACTTTGCTTACTTGTTCCGCCAGGACATCGATTGCACTCTTTTGAGGTATAGGTGCCAAAGGTGGAGGGTTTTGATATGTGTTAGTACCTTGTTGGTTATACCCTCCTTGTAGTTGCCTTTGGTGTGGTGGTTGGTAAAATTGCCCTTGAGAAGACTGTCCTTGGTTTGGGCCGTGTCGATAGCCTTGGTTTTGGTTTCGGTTCCAACCTTGGTTGTTGTTATTCCTCCATAAACCATCACCTTCATTTCCAAAATTTCCTCCTTGACCTTGCCCTACATAGCTCACATCTTGAGGCTCCTCAAACGGTGGTCCACCTTGTTGGTCTCCTACAGATTGGCCTTGCAATTGGTTTTGAAATTGAGGTCCCACATTCCATTGCTCCATCGAGCAAACACTCATCATTCGCTTTGCCAATTCTTCCATATTGATTTGAGGTACATTGTTAGATTGCCCCTGATTCGAAGATTGTGGATAAGCCATGTTTTGAGCTTTTGTTGTCATCCTACAATCCTTTGCTGAGTGCGATCCACTACAAATTTGGCACAGCTTAGCATTTTCCATCTCTTTCTGAAACCTTCCCAATTTCTGTTCCATTGCTTGAACTTGGGCATGATATTGATCGCTTGATTCCACTTCTTTCACTTCTACCAAACTGGGCTTCTTACTCCTTGCCCCTCTTCTACTTGAAGAAATGTATTGCCTCGAAGTCTCCGAGATCTTCTCTATTTGATTCATGGCTACCTCGGGCACCATACTCATGATATCACCATTGCACGAAGCATGCAAGGTACTTTGGTGAACTTGATCTAAACCTCGGAAGAACGCATGAACTACCTCATAGGATCTCAAACCGTGTCCCGGGCACTCCCTCAATAAAGCTTTAAATCAGTCCAAGACTCATGTAGTTCTTCTCCTTCATATGCATTGAATGACATGATAGCTTCTTTCATGTCCATGGTCTTTGATGGGGGATAGTACTTGAGTAGAAAAGTTTTGATCACGTCCTCCCATGAGTGTAGAGAATCGTTAGGCAACGAATCATACCACCTCTTAGCTTGATCCTTCAAGGCGAATGGAAAAAGCATAAGTTTAAGTGCTTCATCACTCACTCCATTGATCTTTGTTGAGTTGATCACTTGGAGAAAATGATCAATGAACAAGTGAGGATTTTCCATGGCGGTTCCCCTGAATATGGCATTATCTCCCAACAGATGTATGATGTTTCGATTCAACTCCAAATTATTTACGGCCACCGGCGGCATTCGGATTGGACTATGCCCCATTATTGCCGTATGTGCCATCACAAAGTCTCTACATGTCAAACCACCTTGATTTTGCTCTTGTTGTCCATTAAACCAATGCGGCATAGCATTTGCACCCTGGTTTTGAGCTTGAGGTTGGTTTTGGAGAAACTGATTCCTCATCCATGCATTAAACTGTTGCATGACATGGGGATTTGATTTTCTTGTCCATCCCCACCCCTTTGTGCATTGTTATTGTTAGGCGGTGGGTTTTGATTCTGGCCTCCATTATTTCCATCAAAAACTTGTTCACCGTTGTGTGCCATAACGGAACTTTCTCCCAACTCACCCAAACTACTCTCTTCAAAGTCCGGTTTTGACTCCCCTAACAGACGACCTCTTCTTCTCTGACTATTCCTTTGTCTTGCGTAGGCTTCAATTCCGTCTATGTATGGTTCGAGTGGTGTTTGAGAGCTCCTGGTCATGCACTACGAAAAGCAAACAATCAAGAAAACAATAAAATAAAACCTAGGCCCAAGCCTTCGGTTCACTTACAAGATATCACAAATAGCACACTTGTCCCCGGCAACGGCGCCAATTTTTGATGAGCTAAAATTTACCCCTCGAAAATATATTTATAAAGACTCAAAAACCGTGGGTAAACTAACTCTCTAACCGGCAGTGGACCGGGTCAGATTGTTAGAATAGCTACAGGAGAACGAGGTCGATCCCAAGGGACAAGTGTTTGTAAGTACCAAAGTGAACGTGTGTCTTAGTCTAGGCGATCAAGTTTTTGGAAGGTTTGTTACTACACGACACTAAAATAAATTTTTTTTATATCAAGTCTAAAGAGAGAAAAGAGAGAAAGAAAGTTAAACTACTAGATTTTAAAGATAGGTTAAAAGACATAGCCGAACCATGATCAAAGTAGCTAATTTCAACCCCAAGGATAGACAAAACCGGGAGTGTGCATTATAACAAACGAACTCTCACATTCAATCTCACGGGTGCGTGCTCCTAATTCTGATGTTAAGATCTGAACAACTCTCCTTTAACATCCTATGTGCGGTTAATTAATTCTCTTTTTAGAAAACCGATTATCCTAACATGATTAAGTGCTGTGAGACGCTTGATATAACCCTCATTACGGAAACAAGTCCGAAATCACTCGGTCGAAGTTACTACCGATTCATACTCATCAACGTACTACACCAAACATCTTAACGAGAATGTGTCAAAGCAGTAAACCGAAGCTTTACCTAATCCATGGTCTACCCGGAAGACTCCGTGAAACAACTTGTCATCGTTGGCTCAAGAACCACCCGGCACTTCATAGTTCAACCCCGGGGTCTAACACTAAACTACACTAATCTAGACTACCACATTCAAGTTACTATGTTGATAATAAAACACCAATGAGCGCGGGCCTGAATTCACGACCTAAAACCCCGGTATGTTTTACCTCCCGATCTTAGAACCATTTTTCCCACACCACTCTCTCTGAACAACTCTCAAGAATGATGTGTGTGATTTTTGACCTAGGTAGCTAATCTAGCTCAAATCCGTTATAACAAGTTCTAAGACGTGAAATATGTGAGATTCAACAATAAAAAGCACAACACACTCCCAATTTTATCTTCCAAAAGTTGATTTCACCAAATTTTACATGATTTGGCTATGATAAGTTTAGCTACTCATAACAACGGAAAAGGAAAATATACTATACATATACATAGATATATATAAGTGCATAAAAGTAAATATATATATATATATATATATATATATATATATATATATATATATATATATATATATATATATATATATATATATATATATATATATATATATATATATATATATATATATATATATATATATATATATATATATATATATATATATATATATATATATATATATATATAGTTATAAGTGCGTAAAAGTAAATAAAAGCTCGAAAACAATAATCTATTGATAATTATCCCATTACAACGATACTATATATATATATATATATAAAACATATACATATATATATATACATACATAGACATATATATATATATATATATATATATATATATATATATATATATATATATATATAGCCCCAAAATAGATGAAATGAAGTTGAAATGAAGAGAAAATGGAATGATAGATATATATATATATATATAAGGATATATATATATATATATATATAGATCTAGTGATCACCAACGATGGTGAGGAAGATGATGGTGATGAAGAAATAAAAAGATGGAGAAGATGAAAAGAAGAAGATCTAAGAATAGATATATATAAGGATATATATCCTTCTCTATATGAAAAGAGAGCAAAAGCTCAAGCACAACACCCACGTCGACGGTTTTTACCATTTTTTTCGCGTTTGGGCTTTTTTTATGTATGTCCTGTTTACATCCGAAAGCCTGGTGATCCGTTTACCAAAAAAAAAGCCTGCCGATCCAATAGTATATATATTACTGTGCTGACCTAATTACACATAACCGCTTTTACCTCGCCTCCCTCGTCTGTCTGAAGAAAGCGATCTCCACTTGAGTTGCTGCTTCTCCTTCGCGAATCCCTTCCGGCAGCCTTCTTTCCATCGAATTCACTTCGATCGATGATGTTATCTTCCATTTACTTTCGGTAGTAGTATATAGGTTGGAGATAATCTTTTCTAGGGTTTCATTTCACGTTCATTGCGGTTGAAACGGCGGCTGCGTTATTGTCTCTGCTCCTGATTCTCGATGGAAACTGATTTCTCTTTCCGATAATGGAGAAAAGTTGAATGCTTGGTCTCTAAAAGCCTCTGCAAATCTATGTTTCTTCGATTCGCTCTCAACATTTCTGTTTTTTTAATATATTTTTTGATTTTACATATGTTTATGAATATGTTCTTTTCCTGTTTTTGCAGATACTTCTTCTTCGTCTTTGTAAAGGAAGAATTTTTATCATAACTTTTTTGTTTTTAAAGCACTACGTTCTTGCTATTTTTTTTTCCTCAATTTTGTTTACTTATTTGTCTTCCTTATGCTTTTCCTTCTCAGATCATGAAGAGCTTCTTCTATATCACGCCGGTGAGTAATTTAATCTGTATGTGTTTTTCTTTCTCTACATATTTTGTTCATTTTCGAGCTTTAGGCTTTTACAGTGGTACTTGATGTATAACATTTATATGATAAAAATTATACTTTATCAACTCTTTTTATATAAAATATAAAAAATTATAACGATAATCTTATGAAATATTAATAGTTATGAATAAATCTAAATACTATAAAAATCTAGCAAAAGTAATAAAAAGATACAAATTTTGTACCGGTTTAATAACCGGAGTGTCGTGTCAGATTTACGTGGGTATTTTTGGTATTTTATTGCAGATTTTTAGGTAAACCAAGACCCCGAGTGACGACACTTTTTAAGTAAAAACATGTCTTTTGAAGGAAGTAAGGAAGTGCCATGAGATTTAAAGTTCAAGTGGATCAACGGTTCGTGATACTATTATCGAATTATATTCTCGACGGACAAATGGCCCATAAAAAAGGCATTTTCTGAAGAAGAGTCTTTCATAAAAGTTATAGATATTTTCAAGAGCTTTCCAACGCTTCTTGAATCATGTCATTTGGAGACCCAGACCTCAAGTTATGATTTTATCAAGTTTCAGATCAAGATGTGAAAATAAACTACCCGGATCAATCCGGATTAACCTCGGATCGAACCGAGGGAACATAATGATTATCAAACATGTGGTCATGCAGAGAATAATCTAGGGGATAATATTTTTTATTCCCGGATCGATCCGGCATCACCTCGGATCGATCCGGCCCTGGGAAATTCTGCTTATAAATGGAGCAGTTCATACAGCCTGCAGGGGAGTACCAATATATCTTCAAAACCTCTTTTAATTAGTAGTAGTATGTATATAGGCTTTATGCCATAAATAAAGTAGTAATAAGTATCGTTGTAATGCTCGAGAAATTATCAGAAGATCAATGTTGTTGAAGTCGTTGTAATGTCCGGAAGAATACAACCTCTGATTCAGCAGTTGTAATAGGGTAAAATTTCTAAAGTATTTATGTTTGTTATGTTTGTTTTTATATTTTTATAATGTTATTAGGCTAAATCTAATAACTAGCCAAAGTTATGTAACCGTTTTATTTCGATCTTTTCGATAAAGGAATGCTGTCTAATTAAAATTGACTAAAATTGAGTTAATTGAATCTTTTTCAATTTTGCAACGTATTGATAATATTCGGATTGACGTAATTAACCAAGATGAATCGCACCATATAACCTAACGATGAACTGACCAGAGAAGTTAGGATATGAGATAAAAGATAGAAAAACCGGAGGGTAAAATTGGCCGTGCGAAAGCGTGACAACGGAATCCTATTTCCTACCCGGGGCAGATTTGTCTTGGGAAAGATGAATCTTATTAAAATTGTGCTCGAGATCATAATAATGTTAAAATCAACGGTTTAATTGAAACTAACATCGGAAAGTTAAATCGATCCGCCTGACAACCGGAGCCTTTTGAATAACATCGGCCGTCTGACAAACGGAATAACCTCTTTTATCCGGGGTAGATTTGTACTCGGTACCTATTCAGACTAACTGAGATTAGCATGGGGCAGTTGTGGAGATTGAACTGATGACAATGACATATGACAATTTCATACGCCGTGTGAGGAGGAATTGTTAACCTTAGGAGTGCACCGTTTCATTTACTCAATTGGACCTAATAATAAAGGAAAGATCGAGCACATTCCGTTTACTGAGAAAGATCGTATAAATCAATTATATAAACTTTGGCTAGTTCTCTAATAATATATTGGTATCTATATATTTATATCTATATATATATATTGCAATCTATGTATATTTATATATATTTATATATCTATATATATTATATTAGAATAACTTTTAAATTACGCATTTATTTTATGTTAAGTAGAATAGTAGTAATCTGTGTTATAAAATTGCGGTTTAGATCGAGTTAATAACAGCTCTTTGGTGTTTAACCACACTTAAAAGAATTACCACGTTTCCCTGAGGATTCGACACTCTGACTCACCATACTAGCACTACAGTTTGACCCGGTACACTGCCGGTTAAGGATTATAATAGCGTTAGAAAAGGTCCTGTCAGCTTTCTGGCGCCGTTGCCGGGGATCACGTCACTAATTTCTTTCTTTGTGTCTATGGTTACTACTTGTATTAGCTCAAAATTCTCGAGAATAAGTCAACACTTTTTCTTATCTCATTTCTATTTTATTTTTCGTTGGTATCTACTTTCTTTTAGTTACCAATTTTCTTTTTACCAAAAGTCGAGTATTTTCTATTTTTCGTTAGTTGATGACCAGAAGTGGTAAGGCCCCGCTCACTCCTTATAAGCCTGATATAAACACTTACGAAAGGCAGTTAAGAGTAGAGAGTAAACGTGGTCATACTAGTCAGGGAAATCCTGACCAAGAATCATCTTCAAATAGAAATACGAGAATGGCCGAAATCAGTGATGAAACACTTGAACAAGGACTAGAACATGCTCTAGGGCATGGACAAAACCCTGTTAACCCTAATAATAATCAAAATAATAATAATAGAAATAATCAGAATCGGAACCAGAATAATCGTAATAACCCACCAAACCCAAGACCTATCTGTGATCAAACCATAAGAAGGAACCAGACTAATAATCCCATACTTTTACCCAATGAAGGAGCAAACAATTTCGAAATTAAATCTCATCTTTTTGGTTTAATTGACGCAAGAGCCCAATTTCTAGGAGAGGATGATGAAGATCCACATCATCATCTCTATCTTTTTGAAGAACTGTGCAATACAGCCAAAAGTCAAGGTGCTCATAAGGAACTAACGAGGATGACTATGTTTCCTTTTTCTTTAAAAGGACGAGCCCGAGATTGGTTTATGTCTCTTCCACATCATTCACTTACAAGTTGGGAGGATATTCAAACCGAATTTCAAACAATATTTCACTCCTGGACGAAATTTGGAATTAAAAGTCGAGGTTGCTAACTTTAGACAAGGATCTGAAGAAACGCTTGGGAATGCCTGGGAAAGATTTAAAAAATTGTTAAGAGCCTGTCCCGATCATGGCTATTCTTTAGATATGCAAATTCAGCTTTTCTGTCGTAAATTAAGAAAAGATTCACGTGCAGATGTAGATCATGCATGTGGTGGTTCTTTAATGATGAGTGAAGCTCAAATAGTTTACGATGCTATAGAAAAGATTTCCAAAAATAACAGAATGTGGTAAACCGGTTCTAGCACCAGAAAAGTAGCTTTTGCAAGAGAATGTACATCGAATACGGAAGTTCTAGCACATTTAGAAAATTTGAGTAGGAAATTTGATGGCCTACAATCAAACAAAAACCAAAGCTCAGAAAATAGTACACCAACTGAATACTCAAATCAGGATAATATGCCAATAGGGATCGAAGAACCAACAGGATATTCAAGAGAGGAGGTGAGTTTTCTTCAGCAGCATAGGAATTTGAACAATGCATACTCAAACTCGTTTAATGCTATTCGAAGAGATCACCCTACTTTTCGATGGTCTGAAAATCCTAGTAAGCAAGGACAACCGCCATATCCAGTTCCTTATAGGAATATGAATAATAATCAAGTTTATCAAGAAAACACATCTAATCAGAATTTACAATCATTACCTAGATCCTATCCTCAGCATACCACTCAAAGTATACAAGTAACTCAAAGTTCAACTCAACCTGCAGAAGGAGTTGAAAAATGGGAAAAACTAATGGAAAATATGATGGGTGTGGTATCTACTCAAGCTAAGAATATGGAAACAATGATGACTTCTATTGGTACAGTCACTAAAGATATGAGTACAATAAAAACATCTATGAGTGGACATGATACCAGAATGAGAACGATAGAAGCCTCATTAAGGAATATGGAAGATCATTTGAGTAGGGAAGGTGAACGTAATAACAGTAGACCTCCTGGAGGATTACCAAGTAATACTGAAAGAAACCCAAGAGAGGTAAATGTTGTAGTTACGAGAAGTAGAAAACTCTGTGGTAGTAATGGAGTAGAAAACGTTGGAAATAATGTAGTAGAAAATGATTTAGATGGAAAAAATGATGAAACTAAAGATGAACTTGAATTCACTGATGAAGAAGAAGAAATTATAGAGAATTTCTTGAAAAGGAATAGAAGTTTGGAACCTGAGAATGAAGGTGAGAAATGGGTAAAAATCCCTAGGATTTTGAAAGATCCCATGGATAAAGATTCAAGAAATTTATTCAAGGAACATGTTAGAATAGAAGATAATGAAAACAAGGATGAAAAACAAGAAGAACTAAAGGAATCAAGTAGAGATGGATTCAGGGAATGTTTTAAAAGAAAAAACTCAAGATTATGATACTTGGTGATCAAGTAATACTCAAAAGTTTAAGGAGAAAGGAAAAGAGAAAATGACTCTGGGATCAAAGGTTATAGATTTGGAATCTTTACCTTACCCACCTAAAGATCAAATTAAAAAGACTAAAACTGATAAGAAGTATGCTCGTTTCCTTGATACTTTTCGTCATATTCATGTTAATATCCCTGTTATCGAAGCTCTAATTAGTATGCCTGCTTATGGAAAGTTTCTGAAAGATATTCTGTCAAACAAGAAAAAATTAGAGGAATATGAGAATATATGCCTAAATGAAGAATGTTCTGCGGTTTTGCAAGATAAGTTACCACCTAAACTGAAAGATCCTGGAAGTTTTACCATTCCGTGTGAAATTGGAGGATTTCTGTTTAAGAAGGTCTTATGTGATCTTGGAGCTAGTATAAATCTCATGTCTTATGAGGATTATAGAAAGCTAGGCATAGGAAAGCTTACGAAGACTGAAATGACTCTGCAGATGGCAGATAGATCGATTAAATACCCTAAAGAAATCATTGAGGACGTATTGGTTAAAGTAGACAAGTTCTATTTTCCAGAGACTTTGTAGTTATGGAAATGGAAGAAGGATATTCAGCACCACTTATCTTAGGTCGACCATTTCTAGCTACAGGAAGAACTTTAATAGATGTCCAGAAAGGAGAGTTAATTCTGAGAGTCAATGAAGATGAAGTTACTTTCAATATTTTCAAAGCTATGAACCATCCATACAGATCACCAGAATCATGTTCTTTTATAGAAGATATTCATTCTGTCTATGATAATCAGTCACCAACTTTTGAAGACAGATTAGAAGAATGTTTAACTCTATCTATCTATAAGGAAGATGAGAAAGACACCGAAATGAAAGAAATAATTCTTTCTCTAGATAAAGGAAGTTTTACTTTTAAACCATCATGGCATAAGTATTTGGAATTAGTACTAGAAGGACCAGTTCTTAAACCATCACTGGAAGATCCACCTAAGAATCTGGAATTGAAACCGTTACCTTTAAATCTGAAGTATGCTTTTCTTGAAACTAATAATCTATTACCAATTATTATTTCGTCATCTTTAACTGAGCAACAGGAAAATCAATTACTTAGAATGTTGAAAAAGCATAAGAAAGCTTTTGGATGGACAGTTGCCGATATTCGAGGTATTAGCCCTGAGATTTGCGTTCATAAGATAATTCTGAAGGAAGATGCTAAACCTTGTATTCAACCGCAACGCCGCCTCAACCCAAATTTGCAGTTAATTGTTAAGAAATAGGTCATTAAGCTATTAGAAATGGGGATAATTTTTCCCATATCAGATAGTGAATGGGTAAGTCCAACTCAAGTGGTACCAAAGAAAGGAGGTTTCACAGTGAAAGAGAATGAAAGGAATGAATGGATTCCGACAAGAGAGATTACAGGTTATCGAATGTGCATTGATTTTAGAAAACTAAATGATCATACTAAGAAAGATCATCATCCACTTCCATTCATAGTTCAGATGTTGGAACGTTTAAGTGGACATAAGTATTATTGTTTCTTAGATGGTTATTCAGGATATTTACAGATATTCATTGCAGCAGGAGATAGAGAAAAAACTACTTTCACTTGTCCTTATGGAACTTTTGCTTATAAAAGAATGCCGTTTGGTTTATGTAATGCACCAGCTACTTTTCAAAGGTGTATGATGGCTATATTTGCTGATATGGTTGAGAAATTTTTAGAAATTTTTATGGATGACTGTAGTGTTTACGGAGATTCATTTGATGTTTGTTTGTTACACTTAGAACGAGTGTTACAACGCTGTGAAGATACCAATTTAGTACTAAACTGGGAAAAATGTCACTTAATGGTATCAGAAGGAATTGTTTTAGGTCATAGAATCTCTGAAGAAGGTATTGAAGTTGATAAAGCTAAAGTCGAGGTAATTGAAAAGTTACCTCCACCAGTTAATTTAAGAACCCTAAGAGGATTTCTCGGACATGCAGGGTTTTATAGAAGGTTCATTGCAGATTTTTGAAAAATAGCAAAGCCTCTAAGTCATTTACTTGAAAAGGAAGTACCTTTTAACTTTGATAGTAAATGTATGGAAGCCTTTCAGACCCTAAAAGCGAGGTTGACTACTGCACCAGTGCTAGTAGCACCAGATTGGAATTTGCCGTTTGAGATTATGTGTGATGCAAGTGATTTAGCTGTAGGAGCTGTTTTAGGTCAAAGGTATAACAAAATTCTCAAAGCTATCTACTATGCATCTCACACATTGAACGCAGCTCAACTTAATTACGCAACTACATAAAAAGAACTATTGGCTGTAATTTTTGCCTTAGATAAGTTTCGATCGTATATTGTTGGTTCTAAGGTAATAATTTATACAGATCATTCAGCCCTGAAGTATTTACTGAGTAAGAAAGATGCTAAACCACGTCTTCTTAGATGGATTCTCTAACTTCAAGAATTTGATATTGAAATTAAAGATAAAAAAGGAAGTGAGAATGTAGTAGCAGATCATCTAAGTAGAATGGAAAATGGTGAAGAAATAGGAAATGAAATCAAAGATTCATTTCCTGATGAACAACTGTTTAGAATAGATACTCCTCCAACCATGCAGTTATTAAAGAATGGAATCCCTTCTAAGGAAATGTCACCTTGGTTTGGAGATATCATTAATTACTTAACACGTGATTATATTCCGTCTCATTGGACTTGGCAACAGAAAAAGAAGTTCTTTTATGACTTAAAATTTTATTACTGGGAGGAACCAGACCTTTTCCGTAAATGTTCGGATGGGATAATCAGAAAATGTGTGCCTGATAATGAAATTTTAAGTGTTTTATCATTTTGTCATGATCGTGAGGCAGGAGGTCATCATGGAGGTTGGAAAACTGCTTTTAAAGTTTTACAATGTGGTTTTTATTGGCCTACACTATATAGAGATGCTTATAAGTATGTTAAATCTTGTGAATCTTGTCAAAAATGGGGAAATGTATCTAAAAACATGAAATGCCTATGCAACCTATTTTAGAATGTGAGTTATTTGATGTTTGGGGTATAGATTTCATGGGACCTTTTCCTATATCTTTTGGAAAAAGATTTATTCTTGTAATGGTAGATTATGTTTCAAAATGGGTAGAAGCTGAAGCTCTTCCCACTAATGATACCAAAGTTGTCATACGATTCCTTAAAAAGAATATATTTACCAGATATGGCATTCCGAGGGCTATCATTAGTGATAGAGGGTCACACTTTTGTAATAGACCATTTACTAAGATAGTTGAAAAATATGGTGTAACACATAAACTAGGAACACCCTATCATCCGCAGACCAGTGGACAGGTAGAGGTGTCAAATAGAGAAATCAAAAGAATTGTGGAGAAAACAGTGGACTCAAATCGTAAAAACTGGGCAGTTAAATTAGACGATGCATTATGGGCATACAGAACAGCTTTTAAGACACCAATTGGTTGTTCTCCCTATAAGTTAGTCTTTGGTAAGTCTTGTCATCTCCCAGTTGACTTAGAACACCGAGCCTTCTGGGCTATTAGATTTCTGAATTTCGATCCTAAGGCTGTCGGTGATCATAGATTGGTTCAGTTAACAGAACTAGAAGAATTTCGTCTCGATTCTTATGAAAATGCTCGAATCTACAAGGAACGCACGAAATCTTTTCACGATAAGAGAATCTATAGTCGTGAGTTCCATGTAGGTGATCGAGTGCTCTTGTACAATTCACGTTTAAAGTTATTTCCAGGTAAGCTTAAATCAAGATGGACAGGTCCATTTAAAGTAACGAGAGTTTACAAATCTGGAGCTGTTGAACTAACCGATGGAAATAAAACTTTTATAGCCAATGGCCACAGAGTGAAGTTATTTGTGGAAGGAGAAGGAATCACACTGAAGGGAGAAGTAATGTTACTAACTGATCCCCCGACAAAGTAAAAAGCAGAGAAATCAAGAAATTGAAAAGCAAAGAAACTTAAAACAGCCGAATACCAGGTGCTATCCATCTTTACTCTACTTTTCTGTGTTTTATATGTTTAAACTAGTTTCGTCTTTTACCGGATAGACGTAAAAGAACTGGATGTCTTTTTTAGATAGAATATGAGTTTTTATTTTACTTTTAAAGTTAGGCCTTGATAAAGATGTCGCATTTGCTATAGAAGCTTTAGTTTTTGAGAAAAACAAGCAATTGTTGAGAGAGATCAGATTGAAAGAAGTATGTAATGGAAAATCGAGAAGTTCGATAAAGAGAAGGGCAAAGTTTTTAAGAAGATGCAGGATCTGTGGAAAAAGTGAGCATGATGGGAAATGCGGAGAAAACACAACCAAATCTCAGGATGAATGTTTGAATGTTGTTAAGAAGGGAACGATTAGGTGGTTATCCGAAAATCCCGATGGAGATCAAAGAGAAAATTCGAACGCCTCATTTCTTAAGGTTCGGTTGATAGAACGTTATATCAGAACTCTGGAAGATTTAGAAATAGAGGAATTAGGACCCCTATAAGTTTTATAATATTTATAAGATTTTATACAACTTTTGAAAATTTTATAAATAGGATCTTTATGAAATTACTTAAAAGTTTTATAAAAATTCTTGTAAAAGGTTTTATTTAAAATTAGCAGAGATATTACCAAGATTTTATTATGTTTTATAGAGTTTTATGTTGAAAAAAAAAATAATAATAAAAAAATATAAAATTTTGTCGGATCGATCCGACATGACCCCGGATCGATCCGGAGACTAAAAAACCTAAAAAAAGGGGAACGGGTTCTCTTCTTCTTCTTCTTTCATTTCTTTCAAACAGCCGCCCCTCCCCTCTCCCCCATTCGAAATTTTTTCTTCAAATCATCACATAAAATTACTATTAAAACTACCCCAATCCTTACACTCTTCTCATTTTCCTCTCTTCTCTTCAAATTTTCAATTTTATTGAAGAAATTTTCAAAGAAAAGCTTCGACTTTCACTCCGGTGATATTCATCTTTTCCGGCCAACTTTTCAACCTTTTAAGTACTATAAGGTAACATTGTAGTAATATATTTTGTTAATTTCGTTTTTTATGCAATTTTTTATTTAATTTCAACTATTTTGTTACTCATTTGTCTTGTTTTGTGTTGTTTTTTTTTTTTGTTGTTTTGTGTTGTTTTGTTATTGTGTCACTATCGTAGAATGACCGAATCATCAAAAGCCAGTAAAAAACGTAAGCCGCATATCCCTACCCAAATCCCGGTCATAGAGACTAGGCCTTTAACAGAAGAAGAATTGGCTGTTAGTTTTGAAAGAACCGCGTCTGTAGCAGCTAGAAATGCCTTAAAGAATAAATTTGGACGGTGTTTAGTTGCAATAGAGAGGGGTTTGGATTTCAAGGATTTGGGAAGGGAGGTAAAAGAGATTTTCGAAAGGCGACAGTGGTTGGAGTTAGCCAGTTTAAGGGCAGGTGAAGTTAACACAACCTTAGTAGCTGAATTTTATTCTCTGGTAGCAACTCATAATGAAACAGAGAATGGTGAGTTAACTTCTGTAAGCCTAAGAACCAGAACAGTGCCGTTGAATCCCCAGTTTATAAATGCTATATATGGTATCCCTGATATACCAGAAAATGAGGATTATTATACGGTATGGAATCTAGATGAGCCTGCAGACTTTGACCATATAGTCTCGACAGCCCAGCACGAGTTAGATCCCACAACTGTTTGGCATGAAAATAGGTTTTCCTATGGAAAATGTATAAGGGATATGAGAGCTATCAAACGTTTTATCAGTTCGACTTTTTACCCTTCTCGTCATTTGACATCTTTTGGTAAGGAGGATCTGTGTATTGCTTGGGCTATGGTCAATGATATACCTGTGGATGTAGGCAGGGTTATGTATAGAAGGGCCAAGGAATTTGTCTCAACTGCTAAACCAGGCAGTCACATGCCTTTTCCTTGTTTTATTTCTTCCTTGTGTCGCCAGATAGGTGTTCCTGAGCTTCCAAATGATAATCTGATTATGGTTGACGAAACACTTATAGGTCCTAGTTTACCACTTAGGCCGGCAGGAAGGATAGATTTTATGAACCCTAACCGCCAACGACCTCAGCCTATGCCACATGTTTCTCAATCCACTACTGTTCCTCCATCATCTAGTCAAACTCAAACTCAACTTCCAAACACCATCACATACGACATGTTTCAATCCTTGGCCTATGATGTTCATCGTGCCAATGCCAATATGGCTGTTTTTGCGGAAAGGAATAGGTTGTGGTCTGAAGATTTACGTCAAGGCATGCAAGGTATATATCAGATGAATTTACTGCAGCACCCTACCTATGCCGAGATGGATATTCCGCATTGCCAATCCGCACCGTATACCTTGCCCGACTTTATTCCACCGATGCCACCTCG
The DNA here is from genome assembly GCA_024500145.1 of Gentiana dahurica var. dahurica. NCBI lineage: Eukaryota > Viridiplantae > Streptophyta > Magnoliopsida > Gentianales > Gentianaceae > Gentiana > Gentiana dahurica. The sequence continues at coordinate 88,076,721 of CM044900.1, forward strand.
ATCAAACTTCCAACAAATGCCACATTCTTTTGGATTTCAAACTAGTGGTATAGGGGATTTTTCGACAGGTACTACGGCAGCTGCGACATCTGATTGGGAAGGATTTGGATCATTTAGCCATACCACGACGGGATGGGGAAGCACTTTTTCCGATGTCACGACAGGGATGAGCTCAATGGGATTAGATGGCTCGATTAGGATGTCGACACATTTTCAAGAACCATTTCATGATTCGACTTATGATCCGGCCAGTTCTCAAGCCATGTCAAGCTCGAGTCACGTCGAGATGAGGATGAGGAGGATTGATTTGAACCATTTTATGATTATTGACATTGAAAACAATTTATTTTCGTACGATTTTAGGTTATTTTGATTTTATTTTCGTAGAATTTTATTTTACTTTCGTTTGATTTTATGTATTACGCACCGTGTAGTAAAATTTATCATTCGATATTTTGATAACATAATAAAAAGAAACCAAAGTTAGGGAGAAAACATATCAAACTAGGAAAAAAAATCTGGGCATTTTTCAAGCCAAAACAACTCTGTCCGTGAATAGTGAGTTCCCGGATCGATCCGACCTAACCCCGGATCGATCCGGCGTGAGTGTACCGACCTGACAAGATTTCTAGCTGCTAGGCCGGATCGATCCGGCCCTTTTCAGGATCGATCCGGGAAGTACAAAAACACCAAAAAAGTAGATTTTTTTTACTTTTGCATGATTGGGACATTTCTATAAAAGGAAAGAGCAGCAGCCTTCAAACATTGCTCATTCCTTTTCTACTTCTATCTGTCTAAGCTTAGTTTCTTTATCTGATAAAAATGTCTAATCACTCCTCCCCCTCGGTTAATAGTTACGAACCACATACGCCTGATGGTGTGGTTCCCGAAAGCCATGCCTCGTGTTTTCACAATGACGTTCCAAGATGTCTAAATTTCGTCCATTCTCCTATTATGATGGAAAAAGGCTTAAATACGGAAAAAATTGATCAGTGGGGCGAAATCTAATCCGAGGTTGCGGATGGAAAAAGCTGATTAGGACTCCCAGAGGTAGAATTAACATTTCAATTGTTACAGATTTTTATGCATCTCTTACTGATATAACGACAGCAGCCTCGTCTCATCTTATTACTATTAGGGGCATCGTTATATCCTTTTCTCCAGTCATCATAAATCAAATCTTTCAAATCCCACCATCTACCTTTGATCAAAACCCACACTTCGAGTTTCTATGGGAACTCGGAAATGCTTATAATGTTGTCAATCGTACTGCAGAAGCCTTTCAATATGTCTTTCCATTGTTTGATCATAACTATGATTCTTCAACTCTGGCTTTACCCCCTCATTTGAGGGCATGGAAACGCTTCATTAATTCCCGGATCTATCCAACTAGAGATTTTTTTGGGGTTACTGATGATGAAATGCTGCTATTGTATGCACTGACTGTGGGGGCATCTATTGACTGGGGGATTTTGATGTTCGAAATGGCAATTAATTTTGCAGTGGAGAGGCGTAATAGGGGAAGACCACTACCGTTTGCCTGGGTTATCTCTCAACTATGTGTTCATCTAAATCGAGTGCCTGAGTTTAGTACAGACGAAATTTTTCCATCTCGTGATTCTCAGTTGGGATTACTTCCGGTAGATACTCCCGGATGTTCATCGACAGTTTGATGTGTTGTTTGAGTTGGTAGAAATCAGTTGATAAGATGTCAGTTGGAAGTTTGTTAAGTTGTAGTCAATTAAGTTAGTCGTTTAATTTCTTATTTAATCAGTTTGCATAATGTTTAATATATATGTGGTTTTTTTTAATTAAAATAATATATGTTGAAAAAAAGATAATAATCAAAATCGTATAAAATTTTAAGTTTTTCTTTCGAACCTATTTTTTATTACTCACTGAACATCGGGACGATGCCATTTCGTAAGTGGGGAGTAGAGGTAAGTTAGTAAATAAAAATTAAAATTTTCTCATATAAATTTATACTTAATTGCTTAATACTTAGTTTAATAAAAATAACTAGATAATATCTAATTAATATGAATAAAAATAATATAAATTGGTAAGAATAGATTTTGATTAAGTAAAGTAAATTAGATATATTATAATTATATTATATGTCAGTTTTAGATTTTTATAAGATTTTAAGTATATGTAACTATACATAAATATTATCAAGTAATTTTCTTATGAAATTTAGTAGATATACTTATATCTATAATAAAATGTTAGAATAATTTTCTTTTCAAAACAAAATATGAATATGGAATCGGATTAGGAATGATGAGATTTTTGGCACCGCAAAAATATAAACTATAGCCAAATAGCTTACCTAAATAAATTTCTAATTTTTGTCCCTACCTCAGCCTTGATTAGAGTGATCAAGACCTCACTCGAAATAGCCATTTTGATTAAACTAATTATAACCGACCCTTAGCTTATTTTGGTCTACATTTCCTAAAAATCCCCTGAGTTTGTACGTACTTATGAAAGGAAATGATGACACGAGAGCTAAGTATCGTTACAAAAGAATGGTGTATGCTGAGATTGTAAAAATTAGATAAGTATCAGTATATTCGATCTTACCTCATGACGCTTGCAAGATAGTCGATTTTGGTAATGAGTTCGGATATGTTAAGAACGAAGCACCATATTTACACAGAATTAATCAAATACCAGGTACCTTCCTTATCTTTGATCGACAACTAAAAAATAAAAAGAACATATCGGTTGTAGCTACCAATGATTTGAGTGCAGTAGGGTGTTATCTCGAAATGTCCTATATCACTATGAGGCTTAAAAGCTCCCGATTTCCTGATGATAGTAGTCCAGCTAGGGTATTATCTCGAAATGTCCTATCGCTGGGAATGAAGGCACAAAATAAAAAAAAGAAAAAGTCGAATCAAAAGATCTCAAGAATGATTACAAGTTTAAGGAAACCGGACTTGTAATTTTCGATCGAAAGAGTATTACTCCGATCAATCTTGATGAAGCAATGCTTGTAAGTTTGATTTTCTACACACACGCACGCTTTTAGTTCTTAAAAAAAAATAGAAAAAAAAAAGAGAGAAAATCTGGAAAAAATGTTATTAATCGAGATATTTTTGATCAAAATTATGAAGGTGTAAGTACGTACGACTTGCTTCTTTCTCTTTTGATTTCCTTTTCTATCCTTTCGATTAACCAACACCCTGAGCCTGAAAAAGTATAAGCCATTTTGTCAACTACTTGACTTAGTCTTTGATTCTAAATATTTCATATAAGTTGAGATAGGAGAATAAATCTAGAATTTTAATTATATTTATTAAGTAGATTATGCAGAATTTCATTTAAATGATATTTGATAACTAATTTATCTAAGTTATATACACTTTTTATCTTGTTAATTTCTAAGAAAGATATAATTAATATATTTATAATATTGAAATGATATTTTACTAACTTGAAATTTAATCTACCAAGTATATCATTTTTATTGTAATTTTTATATATTACCGCTTATTTTGCTCGAGGACGATCAAAGAGCTAAGTGGGGAGTAGTTGATGTATAACATTTATATGATAAAAATTACGATGTTTTATATACTTTATCAACTCTTTTTATATAAAATATAAGAAATTATAACGATAATCTTATGAAATATTAATAGTTATGAATAAATCTAAATACTAATAAAATCTAGCAAAAGTAATAAAAAGATACAAATTTTGTACCGGTTTAATAACCGGAGTGTCGTGTCAGATTTACGTGGGTATTTTTGGTATTTTATTGCAGATTTTTAGGTAAACCAAGACCCCGAGTGACGACACTTTTTAAGTAAAAACATGTCTTTTGAAGGAAGTAAGGAAGTGCCATGAGATTTAAAGTTCAAGTGGATCAACGTTTCATGATACTATTATCGAATTATATTCTCGACGGACAAATGGCCCATAAAAAAGGCATTTTCTGAAGAAGAGTCCTTCATAAAAGTTATAGATATTTTCAAGAGCTTTCCAACGCTTCTTGAATCATGTCATTTGGAGACCCAGAGCTCAAGTTATGATTTTATCAAGTTTCAGATCAAGATGTGAAAATAAACTACCCGGATCAATCCGGATTAACCTCGGATCGAACCGAGGGAACATAATGATTATCAAACATGTGGTCCTGCAGAGAATAATCTAGGGGATAATATTTTTTATTCCCGGATCGATCCGGCATCACCTCGGATCGATCCGGCCCTGGGAAATTCTGCTTATAAATAAAGCAGTTCATACAGCCTGCAGGGGAGTACCAATATATCTTCAAAACCTCTTTTAATTAGTAGTAGTATGTATATAGGCCTTATGCCATAAATAAAGTAGTAATAAGTATCGTTGTAATGCTCGAGAAATTATCAGAAGATCAATGTTGTTGAAGTCGTTGTAATGTCCGGAAGAATACAACCTCTGATTCAGCAGTTGTAATCGGGTAAAATTTCTAAAGTATTTATGTTTGTTATGTTTGTTTTTATATTTTTATAATGTTATTAGGCTAAATCTAATAACTAGCCAAAGTTATGTAATCGTTTTATTTCGATCTTTTCGATAAAGGAATGTTGTCTAATTAAAATTGACTAAAATTGAGTTAATTGAATCTTTTTCTATTTTGCAACGTATTGATAATATTCGGATTGACGTAATTAACCAAGATGAATCGCACCATATAACCTAACGATGAACTGACCAGAGAAGTTAGGATATGAGATAAAAGATAGAAAAACCGGAGGGTAAAATTGGCCGTGCGAAAGCGTGACAACGGAATCCTATTTCCTACCCGGGGGCAGATTTGTCTTGGGAAAGATGAATCTTATTAAAATTGTGCTCGAGATCATAATAATGTTAAAATCAACAGTTTAATTGAAACTAACATCGGAAAGTTAAATCGATCCGCCTGACAACCGGAGCCTTTTGAATAACATCGGCCGTCTGACAAAAGGAATAACCTCTTTTATCCGGGGTAGATTTGTACTCAGTACCTGTTCAGACTAACTGAGATTAGCATGGGGCAGTTGTGGAGATTGAACTGATGACAATGACATATGACAATTTCATACGCTCGTGTGAGGAGGAATTGTTAACCTCAGGAGTGCACCGTTTCATTTACTCAATTGGACCTAATAATAAAGGAAAGATCGAGCACATTCCGTTTACTGAGAAAGATCGTATAAATCAATTATATAAACTTTGGCTAGTTCTCTAATAATATATTGGTATCTATATATTTATATCTATATATATATATTGCAATCTATGTATATTTATATATATTTATATATCTATATATATTATATTAGAATAACTTTTAAATTACGCATTTATTTTATGTTAAGTAGAATAGTAGTAATCTGTGTTATAAAATTGCGGTTTAGATCGAGTTAATAACAACTCTTTGGTGTTTAACCACACTTAAAAGAATTACCACGTTTCCCTGAGGATTCGACACTCTGACTCACCATACTAGCACTACAGTTTGACCCGGTACACTGCCGGTTAAGGATTATAATAGCGTTAGAAAAGGTCCTGTCAGTACTATTACACATTGAATTTATTTATTCACTTTTGTGTTGTTTATAGTTCTTCTCTTTTGTGTTGTTTATATTTTCATTAGTGCTCGAATTTGGTTGGAATCAACTTCTAGGTGTTTTGTCGGTCTGGATGAGTTATCATTGGACATAATGATTTCACTATTTACCATTTTGAAGATTGTGGTATGGTGAGTTTGTTGATTCACTGTTTAGAAGAATGGTCGTGTTAGATCTTTTGATATATGTATCACTTTGTATTCCATTTTTTGTTTCTGAACACTGCTTCCTTTTTAATTAGCTAATCTTTGCTTCGTAGCTTTATTAAATGCATGGAACTAAGGAAGTAACAAAATGTCATTCAATTAGCTAATCTTAATAGATTATATATTTTTTACTTTCTTGCATCATTTTTTCTGATAAGCTTTGTTTTTGTGCAGACTCCATTGATGCTAGCTGCAATGCATGGAAAGATCATTTGAGTAGAAAAGCTAATCAAAACAGGGGCCAATGTGAGCAGATTGCTCTGTTTCTGTAGCTATTATGTTGAAAAGTAAAAATAGTCCAAATCTGAAGCTAATTGAATGATTTTTTCTTCCGGTTTTGAGGTTCGATACTGTTAACGAAACAACCTGTTTGCATTATGCTGCTTATTATTGTCATTCTGAATGCCTAAAAGCAATTCTTGATGCTACTACGACTTCTCATGTTGCTGTTTCTTGGTAGTCCTAATATATAGGTTGGAGATAAGATGTGCACAAATGGTCTTACGGCTCAATAATCGGTATCGTTTTTTAGTTCTCTCTCCATTGAATTAACGAACAAGCATATACAAAAGTCATTCAAATTCAAAATTCAGGTTGGGTTGTTGGAAAATAGATTGATAGATATTTCTTTATTCATATAGATGCATTTTCTAAGATGCATAAAGTTGTTTGTTTGATATTAGAAATGGATTCTAATAATGTTCTTCTATGCTTGCTGTTTGTTTGCTGCTACAAATAGAATTTGTTGGGTTCTTCTGTGTTGTGATGAAAAGAAACAGACTTCTGCATGTTTAAGATTTTTTCTTTTCTCACACAAAAAAAAAGGTTTTGCCTTGGTTAAGTCTTTTGTGGGTTTTTGTTTTACAGGTGGTGATCATTAGGATTTGGAATTCGAGTTGTGCTGCATTTCTTCTTATTCGGCTTAAACAACAGGTATAAAGCTTTAATCATGTTTACTTTTGGGTAGATTTCTTTATTTGGCATCTTTTTTTCTTCATGTTCTGGCGTTAGTAGGCTTTAGAACTTTTTAAGTGTTATATTTTTTAGCAGCATAAAGATAGATGCTTTGGCTTCTTCTGTAGTTTTAAGCGTTCCTACAAAGATAAAGATAAATGTTAGTACTTCTTATGTAGTGTATCTGCTTCTTGTATGATACCTAGCAATAATAACGAAAAGGAAGATGTTTTAAGGTTAATCAAAGCAGTATACCCAGGCATTGATAGCACACCAACGACTACGATTTATGTTAATGCTACAAATGAAACCAACAATATTGTTTACAAAGAAGTGCTGACACAATCATAAATAATGTACTTACAAAGGTATTTTGACCTTACGCGGCTCAAGTGCTGTTGCTTCATGTTTTTTGTTCTTTGTTAGCTTTTCTCTACTCTGCTTTTTTATGAAATCTAGCCTTATGTTTACTCTTCTTATTACGGGAGCTTATCTCATACACGAATACTATTTTGTTTATTTTGCTAAATATTGTAACACTAATGATCCACCATTTACATATTCTCTGATACAATCAGGTAGTATGGCAATTGTACCAGCGAGGAAAATCTTTAATATCTTGGACATCGAACGAGAAACTAAAGATTGGACTGTTACAGTACAGGACGTCGAACGCCATTGTGAACAGATTGGGAAAGGAGGTTTTGGCAAATTATATACGACTTCTCATGCTGCTTATTATTTTTTCTTTTCTTGTGACCACATATATAAAATTTTAAATTGCTGATGTTATACGTACTCCTGATTTCTTGATTTCGCCGGGGCAGTGCATCATTGTGCCTCATTAATGGCCTCATTACTTTTTCAAATTGCAGATTTCTGCTGTTGTTTTGCTTCTGCTTTGGACTGCAACATTCCTGCGTGATGCAAGTTGGATGAAAATATTGATTGTAGCATACTTTTTCGGTTCGTTCCTCAACCTCTGGCATGTGGGAATTCTACAATTTCACATTTTAGATAGGTCTTGATGTTGCTATGGTGTATTTCTGGGGTTGGAAATCGTTTGCATATATGATCCTGTCTACATTTGTTGGAGGTGGAATGCATCCATTGGCTGGATATTTCATATCCGAACACACTGTTTTCAAACCAGAGCAAGAGGCTTACTCTTACTATGGTCCATTGAATCTTATGACATGGAGCGTCGGATACCACAACGAGCATCATGATCGAATTTATGCATCCTTTATTCGAACCACTTCTTAACAATTGAAGAAGATGAACACCTATGTCATGTTTACATAGAAATTAGCTAAGACCCAATATTGAGTAGCCAACGAGCATTGAATCTCATGACATGGAGCGTCGGATACCACAACGAGCATCATGATCGAATTTATTGGGTCTCAGCTAAATTCCTTCCATTGCAAACCAATATGTATTGATTTCACTAATCGAGGTTATTTATGCTAACTTTTTCAATCATCTACCACTAAATTGCTTACTTCTTGCTTCTATATAATGTTATCATTTTTTTATTTCTCCTGGGCATCCCGTTGTCGTGCCTTGCACGACCGGAACTCACTAGTATATATATATAATTATATCACAACAAAAATAAAAAAAGAAAAGAGGATGATCATGGACGATGGAGAAGAGGGGAGGGGGAAGAAGAAAAAGAGAGGTTGGAGAAGAGAGGTGAATGAGCAAGCTTTTGTGTTGATTTGGGGGTAGTATATATAGGAAATATGTGTATGTATGTATATGTATGTGTATGAATGACCATGGCTGATGAAGATGATGAACAGCACGTTCACTTTCATCATTGAAACAGCCGGATCGATCCGGGAGCATCTAGGATCGATCCGGGTCAAAAATCTTGATCCGTATTGTCAAAATTCGTCTATACGGTATTGCAGTTCAGTAAAATGGCCATATCTTGAGTTGTAGACATCCGATTGACGTGATTCAAAGTGCGTTGGAAAGCTTATTTGAAGATCTACAACTTTCATGAAGGACACTTCTTCATAAAATGCCGTTTTGATGGGCCATTCATTCGTCGAACATATTTCTCGATTTCCACTAAATCGAATCGATTAGCCACTTGACCACTTGACTTAGTGACACTTTTTATATCCTTGAAAATGTCGTTACTCGGGGTCTTGGTCAACCTATAATTCTACAATAAACCACCAAAATACCAAACGTAAATCCGACACGACACTCCGGTTACTAAACCGGTACAAAACTTATAAAAACACGATAAAAATACGATATTTTACATAATAACTACTACTAACATATTTGGATGAATCTAAGGAATTAATGACTTGAAATGATATAAAAGTGCTCAAAATGATATCAGAAACGGGGTAAAAAGTTATAAAAATAACTATGAATTTTTCCCTTATCAGTACACAAAGTCAATCAGCTGTTGTAGGGATTGTTCTTCGTTAGTAAAAGGGATTGTTATGTGATTTGGTAGTACAATGTTTCTGTTCTCATTCTCCGGTTCTGTTCCGTTGCCTACATGGAGTAGATACCCTGCAAAGAATTGGTCATCCATTGACCGCATATTTTGTGTTAGTCGTATCTGTGTAAAGTAAGGCCATAAGGAAGAGTGGAATAAGCTAGCATTGAGTTGCTCATCCCTGGTTCCTTGGGAAACTACAGGGAGGACCTGGCGGAAATCTCCCCCGAAGATTACAATCTTGTTTCTGAAGTGTAGATCAACCTCAGTTATGTCTTTCAGCATTTCAGCAAATGCTTCTACTGCCTCTCGATGAGCCATCGGAGCTTCGTCCCAAATTATCAATTTCACTTCCCTGATGAGTTGCACAGTTGCTGATTGCTTAGTAACATTTGCAATTTTATTGTCTTCATCGTGCACCGGCAGCCTAAAACGCGAATGTGATGTTCTACTGCCGGGTAGCATACAAGCAGCTACTCCGGAAGTAGCTGTAGCTAGTACTATGTGTCCTTGGGACCTTATGGTTTCCATGATCGCTTTGTATAGATAAGTTTTCCCGGTTCCTCCGGGACCATCAATAAAATAGGCCAACGGTTCTCCTGCATTGACCTGAGCCATTATTGTGTCGTACGTTGTACGTTGTTCTTGATTAAGCTGATCTACACTCAGAATATCATCAATCGACACTGCTACATCTCTCTCGTAAGAAACCTCTTTCCTTATGCTGATGTTATTGCACAACAAATCGGCGTCAGGTCCTAGATGGAAATCTGTTAACCTCTTCCCCATGTGTTGTAGATCTTCAGATATATCATGTAATGTTCTTCATTTCATCTCAGCATATTCGGGGCTGCATAATTGGTATTGCGCCTTATGGTTATCGCATAGGTGCTCTTAGTACTTTTGCCACAGTAGTCTGGGATTTGATGGCGAACAGAAAACAAGAATCGAGGCAAAGAGATGTTGTAACTGCCTAGGCATCTGATACAGCGTTGCCTCTTCTAAGCATTTGTCGAGATCAGAATCGGTGGACAACAGATCGCATGCTAATGCAGCCTCCCTGAAGGTTGTGTGTAGGCGACCATTGAACGTTAGCATGTCAGCATAGGATAATGGTGCCCTTACATGGTTCAATAATAATCGCAGGTAGTATCTCTCGCCTTCGTTTGGTCCAGCAGATACTAAGCGACCAATTACTCTTCCTTTCTTTCTTACACTCGAAGCGTTTTCCATTATCCCAGACAAAATGCTTTGGGAAATCTTTGTACAAAAGCTATAGAGATCTGGCGGTGTCGTCGTAGTGGTTCATGTAGGAAAATTGAGTCAACATGGTTTTTGATACGAAGCTGTTTGAAAGTAAGGAGTTCAGATCTTGATTAACTGCGAAAGAAACATAGTTGTTATTGGGTAAATGCAGTTCCAATGCTATTACAGCTGGTTGAATCTCAAAGAGATCAAAGGAATACATACGCCATGCAGCTTCGGGTGGCCCAACCCAGCGTCCACGTTGATATTCTTCAATTTCATTCTCCACATTTGCAACACACATTTGGAAAGCAACTTTATCAGGTCCTTTGTAAATGTACTTATATATGTACTTTACTAATTTGATTATGGAGCAAATCTCAACGTTGATGGGGCAATTGTACCTCTGAAGCAAATAAGGATTGTAAGGCACAACCCAACGGTTATCTATCATATACCAACGTACTGTGGCTATTAAACCATTGTTTCAATGTCTATATTGAGGGTAACTATCAGATCCATGTGTCGTTGCCTCTTGGAATTCCCGAGGGTATCTATTTTTGCATTTACGGTTTTGCATACATGGACTTTGTGGATTACATAAGCCACAAGGCCCATGGTTCATATGATTCAGCACAAGGTTATGTAACTCAGGATTCAGTATTGGATCTGGTAATTCTGTGCTTATGTAACGATCATATGCCTCAGAATTCAACGGCTTAGATTCTTGGGCCATTATTAGAAGAAGATGTGCATGAGGCAAACCACGCTTCTGGAATTCGATAGAGTACACGCACGCATCTGGGTTTCCAAAGATTTTCTCTTGGAGAAGATCTTTCTTCAAAAGTTGAAGTTTTGATTTTAAAACTCGGCTAAGCAAATCTGGCCTATTTTGCGGCAGTTCGTTAGGCAGAAGATACTTCATGATTTCGGACCATGCGGGATTACAGGTGATTGTAAAAAAGAAGTCAGGTTTACCAAACTGTTGTGCTAATGCCATGGCGTACATGTATCTTTTTCTCATGTCTCTTGGACCTCCCACAAAGGATGGTGGAAGTATAAATTTCTTTCCTACATTAGATCCGAGGGTATTTCCAAAAGCAATACTATCTATTAATCCTTGTAGGCAATCAGTCCTAATTTCTCTCTGTTGTTTGTAGTAGTACTCTAACCGTGAGGTTTCTATCTTTACAAACATGTCAACGATGTATTGCTGGAAAAGTCTTCCGGTGTGCAATAACATTGACTTGTCACTCTTGCGTATCAGTAGTTTGTAGCAATAGTATAGCCTGCATGATACAACGTTGCGCTTGCGTACACCAGCCACAATAGCTGCACAACCGATAAGGGCAAAGTATTTCAGAAAAATATAAGCAGAAATTGCTACGGATTCACGAGAGAGAGTTTCTACCTCATTCTTCTTCAAAGATCAGCTGCTCGGCAGTAGTGAAATTTGCTGGCAGAAGAGGTAGAGCCATTGTACAACAACGCTTCTGCTTATGCATATTGGGGGGAAGCTTTTCGATACCATGATGTCAGCCTACCTCACCACGTGTGTGAAGCAAAGGGTACTGAAGTGAATCAAAGCACCCAAAGTTATGGCATATTTTGTAAGGAGTACTGTTCGTGGAATAAATTTGAATGTGACATTGCGGGTTCAGAGTTGCCTCATCATCAACGCAGATAATGCCTGCAACATCACTGTAACTGGGTTCATTGAATACCCGTTGATCAAGCTTAGGATTATTGACGATGTATATTTGGCATCTATCTACCGAATCCAGATGCCTTAGCTGTCGTAGAAACACAGCATAAGGATTCTGAGATAGAATCTGAGTCAACTTCAACATAATATCTTGGGAAAAACGATCGGAGACCTTTACACGTTCTTCAAGTTCAGTCTCTGAATCATAGAAGTACAACTGTATACCAGTAGGCATTTCAGAACCTGGTTTTAGTGGATTTAGGAAATGATGCACTTTGCCCTGCACCTTGAAGATGTATATGCCTTGTGGATTTTTCAGCAAATCATTCTCTTTCTGAGCAGAAAAAGTAGTAAAAGCTAGATTGTTATTGTAGGATCTAACGTACTTTTGGAAATCAATCGATCCAGGATCACTGCTGGTAAATAAATTAGATAATGCGTGAGGCATTTCTGTGATTGCTAACCTAATTTCTCCTTCAGAGCAACAAAAGAAAGCTGGTTCATGGTAAAAACGGACAACACCACAGTATGGACAGTCAGGAGCCTCAGGTAACGTAGAAGTGTTGGACTCAGGTTCTGAAGAAACAGAGTTGTGGCATGCATAACGTGCACGTAACTCAGCTCTTGCATTGATAGAATTATAGAAATCAAGATTGACATCTGCCCTACGGCAAATTTTTTCATATACCAACAGATTGGCGGAATTACGAGATGCATTAGGCACCTCAGCAACATTACTTGCGGATGCAACCGAAGTACCAGATGCAGTAAGAGTACTCTGGATACTCCTTGGTGCCGCATACTGAGCACGTCGACGCCTAAGGAATGAATCCTTCTAAGCCTGACTCATAGACGCATATGCATTCCGTCTTTTCTCATTTTGAGACTTACGATTTTTAGTGTCCATGGAGTAACAAAAAGAAGGGGAAACCGAGGTTCGAAAGTAATTCGAAGCAACAGCACTGCTGTCGGTGTTGGAGGCACTGACATGAACAGAGCAGCTAGACAAGCAAATAAGCTATTGTATACCGAATGTAGATACGTGGAGTTACCTACAACTGTATCTACAGATGTACCTAGTGGACAGAATATCAACCTGCATGAGAATACAATGCTCAGTGACAGAGGCACCGCAGCTGTAGACAACAAGCAGAATAAGGTACAGTAACGAATGTACTACCAAGCGCATGTAGCCTAGTCAACTAAGCATTGCCAAACGAAGGCATAGGAAGAATCCCTAATAAGGTTTCCTAAAATACCTGTATCAACAACTATAGCCAGCAAAAAATGTTGGGGGCAACTAATACCAGTCTAGATCCTACAGTATTTATCAGAAGACACTACAATATTAGGACATCAAACGCTGCGCAAACGAACGGAAGCAAACTAAATCACTTTCCAAGTCAACCAAGAAACACAAATACTGAAAATCCTTAACACTGTAACATTATATTCCAGAGGAACTACCGAAAAGGAAGGCAGCAACCCAAGCTACATTGCAATAAAACCAAAAATATTATCGAAACGAGACAACGAAACATATACACCACAAGGGTAGTCTGCGAATCTAAGGGCAGCGTAGGGAGATATGCAAAAGAAACACAGTATTGGCAAAACACTCGAAGCCCGTAGAGAGAGCTAACAATAACAGCCACAGGAACATACGGTTCTACACATGTAATCTAAGGTTTTATTGCCATGCATTTGTTGTGTATAACATAAGTCAATGGCAAAAGGGACCCAAAAAGAAACAGCAGATAATGTGTGAAATTAGGCCACCAACAAACAAACAACCATAGAAATAATGCTAGGCAGCTATTTTTCCCGCAGGTGACAATACAGCTTAGAAGATTTACCGTTGAACGGAAAACATGGAAACTACAAGTGTAAAAATAGAGAGAAGTACATACCTGAAAACTGCCTGCAAATGCAGAAACGCAAATCACAATAGCAACTGCATATCCACCGAGAGGAGGAGAAATTAGAGATGGAATAAACAAAGACACTGAAGATAACAATCTGTGAACATAACACGCATACTACCACAGAACCAGTACAGTATCCAAATGCTCAACAACCTACAGCCTAAAGTTCGAGGTATATATGAGACAAGGCCAACAGACTACGAGAGAGAATCCTAATCGACTGAACGGGAAAAAAATAAACAAAGACTCAGAACAGCCACGAAACACCATAGCTAAAGAACATCAACACTACAAGTTAAAAAACCAGAGTAATTATCAGAAACTATAAACTAAGCAACAACTACAAACTGAAATCATAAAAATTATCAAGAGATACTTCCCAGACGCGGAAAATACAACCAAATGCACCGAAGCATACGACAGCCACTAAGACCATACACTAGAAACAAAACATCGGCAAATTATTCGAAGTCCTTAGACAAAGATAAGAACAACAGCAGATAGAGCATGTATTTCCAAACATATAGTCAAAGTTCTCGTAAATATGCATACAGTCAGTACGACGGAGGTAGACGACAGAGAAGGAGAAATCAGAGATGAAATAAACAACTCTGGAGAACAAACCTCCTCAACATAACAAGCGCACGACAACAGAGCCGCGACGGTATCCCAATACTTTACATTTAAAGCTGAAAATCCAAGGTATATACGAAATGAGCCAGGAAGAGTATGAGATGGAATCATAATCAAACGAACGGGAAACAAATAACCTAAGACTTAGATCAGCCAAGAGACACCGTACCCGAAGATCCTCCACAACAGAAGATCAGAAACCTAATTAATTAACAGAAAATAAAAACTAAGCAACAACTAAAGCAAAAACAAATCATAAAGAGCACCGAGAATTACTCCAGAGACGCACGTACTACAAACATTTACACTGAAGCATACGACAACCAAGAAAACACTATACAACGAACAGAACATCGAAGAATCATTCAGAGCCAGCCATTAGACAAAGCGAATAATCAAAACAAAAAGAGCATCCATTTCCGAGACAATACAGAAAGCAGAAGAGTAATTGGACCGAAATCTGGAGAAATTATAAAACAATGAATCCAATTTTGTCAAAGTAAGATGAGAGACTGTAATTATCAAATTATATATCAGAGACAGCAATAATCAAAGTAGAAAGAGCATGCATTTCCGAGAAACCACAGGAAGTATAGCATGAATTGGACCGAAAGCTGGAAAACTATAACAAAAATGCAAGAGGAAACACAGAGACGAAGTAACCAGCTGCAAATAGAACAACCTAACACATACCAGAAAAGGTAATACCAACAAAAACCACCCACAAACATTGCAACACAACACAAGCAAGCCTCACCTGGGGAAATTGAAAACCAAGAAAATGCAAGCGTAGCCGAGAATACTTGAAGAAGACGGTCCAAAAATGTTGAGTGTAGGAGAAGAGACCGAATAAATGGAAGAAGTAACAAGGCATGGAAACCAACCATTGGTCCTGAGGGACGGTGGTGGAGTTCAAACAAATACAAAATGTAAAGATAATTAGCTATGTAACCCAAATAGGAAAGAAATAAAAACGGAAAAGGACAAAAAAAAACGACGAAGGATGTAAATATGTAAAGTACTTCAGGGATATATATATATATATATATATATATATATATATATATATATATATATATATATATATATATATATATATATATATATATATATATATATATTACTACCTATCATCATCTTCTTCATCGTTTTTCTTCATTTTTATCACCATTTTTCTTAGATTAACTCAGTGTTCTAAAACTCGATAATATCGATCGCCTAGGCGCCGCCTAGGCCCCAGGCGCACCCCGAGCGTCTCGAATATACCCTAGGCGACCTCTGCTGGGTGATCCGGTCTTCTGGGCGGTGTTCCCATCACCAACTCAAAAAAGCCATAGGTCTACCAAATGGACCTTCCTTGTTCTTGTACATCACCAACTCATTGTTCATCACAATGTTTTGAATGTCTTCCTCTGTAAATAACCGTTTCATACATTCGTAGACCGTATTCATAACCCTAAACCCTAAAACCGCTTGGGCGCCGCCTAGGCGCCCTAGTAGTGCACCGACTTTAACTAGCGAATTTTAGAACATCAGATTAACTTAGACTTGTAAATATATAGCTTAGACTATGTTTAATTTCTTGTAATTCGAAGACTCCTGTTGTTGGGCTGTTGCAGTTTCGATTTGGATTTTTTTCTTCCTGTTTCTTCATCTCCATTATCGGTAATCTCGATTTTTTGTTTCGATCTTAATTCTTGTACAATTTCTTTGTTTTTTCTTGCACTTTGATTAGTATAATGAGTAGATAATTTCCCGATAGCCGAGCTATGCAATAATCTTTGAAATCAAACCATAGCTTGTTGATTGAGGTGTTCTTGATATTTTTTGATTTTTGATACTCGATGCTACCGTAGTTCTAGAACTTATACTTAGTCACATTTGTTGAATTGTCCATTTGATAATCGTATTACACGTATCGTCTTTATATATGTATTTTACGAGAGGATACGGGAACCAGAGTTCTAGGATCACCCAGTAAAACCGACTGAGTTGTTCAGATTCGGTTTCGTGTGTGAGGTTTGTATCAACTTTTTGAGCATTTCATTGATCGTAGACCGTGTTAGGTGTCTCGGATTTTATGCAATGAAAAATAAACAAGTAATAAAATTTATAAATCCGGTATTCCCCAAGTGTAGGGATCGTAGTATAGCGATTAATACCGGAGTCGATCTCAGGGAATCGGGGTATCTAGTTCATTAATTTTCCTAAGATTGTCACTATTATTTATTACTAAACCTAAACTAAAACGGAAAATAAGCTGGACAGAGGATTGTCAGTCCAAAGCCAGGAAGGATAAAAGCAAAAACGAAATCTAAACTATAAACTATAAAATAAACGGTAAACAAGAAGATGATCATGGTGATTGAACAATCGAACAAGTAATTATCCACCGATCCCGCAACCCTTAATTTCCTCTCTAAAGTTATCTTGTGATGATTTAATTAAAGATGTGGTTCACCTAACGGAGGTATGAATTCCTACTCTCGTAGATAATTCGCCTATCAATCTCTCATCTCTCGATCTATAAGATTGACGCTATCAAAACAAGGTGTAAGATCTCTCAATCTAGCAACCTAGAAATCTAACCTATCAACTCTCGTTATGTCAAGATTAAAAATCCAATCTTTCCTATGGTGATCTAAGGTTTACACCGACTCTCGTCATACGGTAAACATCAAATAGCAATACATCCTCGATATCGATTGCATAACAAAATAATCATGGAAAAGATACAACTTTAATCAAATTCACAAAACAAATCTAGATAGAAAATAAAGAACCTGCTGAAACAGATTCACATAGTTTGAACAATTGCTCAGCCTCCAAGCATTCAGCATAACAAAAGCAAAACGGAACAGAAAGCGAAAATAAAACAAGAAAAATCGCAACCCCAGCCTCCCCTAAGGGGGCTGGGGCCGCCTAGAGTTTTCTCCTAATGATTGTGTATCAATAGGTCTCAATAATATATCCTTAGGGTTGAAATACGCGCTGATATTTATAGAAAAGTAAGGCGGCTGCTGCTATGTCGGCTTAAGGACGCCCGTCCGTCTTGTTGGACGCCCGTCCAAGATACCTTGGACTTGCTTCAGACGCCCGTCCACTCAGCGTCCGAACTCTCTGAATCAACTTTCTTCTCCTGGACGCCAGTCCACCTCTTTGGACGCCAGTTCAGCCTGGACGCTAGTTCAAGATTCTGGACGCTAGTTCAGTCCCTTTTTCTTCCAAATTCATCTTGATCTTCATTCCAACTTCATCTCTATCTTTTTCCTTCCATGCAAATCATCACTTGAACATCTTTTAAGCTCCTTTCACCTCATACAAGCGTACCTACATCACGATAAAAACATGCAAAATGTAACATCTTACATTTAAAGATATTTATCCAATAAAATCACATAATTAGCTCGATTTTGCACTTTAATACTTCTAAAACTAGTTCATTTGCTCAATAAATCCTTTAAACCCTTAATTTCTATGCAAATTATACGAATATGGAGGAAATCATTATAAAATATATCGTTATAAATCGCATAAAATCACCCTTAACAACTCCCCCACACTTAGCTGTTGCTCGTCCCGAGCAAAACAAAACAAGATCAAGGCTCGAGAAAATATAGACACTTCAGCAAATATATCGCATAGTCAATAAATTAGAGGTTCACCCTTGTGTGTGTGCATAGCCATAGAAAACTTCCACTAAGTCCAAGCTTGAAAATTTCAAAGCAAACTAGCTAATACCCCCTTCAAACTAGAGATAAATGACACTTATAAGATGCACCCTACAAAACGTGATATATCCCGAAAAAGATGATAGAAGGTATCTAGAGCCTTTCTGAAATACTCAGAGGATAATCCCTACAACATATCTGTCAGTTTCTACTGGGGATAAGGTATACGATAACTTAGTCTTATATCCATTTCATAACAATTCATTAGTTGATTTAACTAGTTCACTTTTTAAACACACATCAGAATGAGCTCTTGCCCTCATAGCAGAATAGGATATTCGAGATATACCCTACCTTACTCAAATCATAAGGCAGCTTCTTCTGACTGTCGTGAGCTTTTGGTCATCATAGTGGTATAGGACATACGTGGTATACCCTATCGCACTCAAATCATCGACTAGCTTCCGACACACCCATTTAATTCATTATAAACTCAAAATTTTCATTTGACAATAAGTTACGTGTTACTTATCACATTCAAACCTTAGATATTCACAGTATATCATACTTGGATCTAAATACAAACTATCATAAATCTCAAGATACATACGTAGCACTAAGCACATGACTTATAAGATAATCAGAAACCACTAATCAAAAGGGGTATAACTTTGTATTATAGCTCATCATTCACTATGGCTCGTGATATATATATCTCAGGTGAAACAACTAACTTATCAAACATATGCTATATAGCTTGGATGAGTATAAAAATAACGAACATTGAATTGAATTGCCTACTCGGGACAAAACAAAAACAAAAATGTCGAAAAATTTTGAAAATTCTAGCTCAATGCATAGACTCGTAATAAATTAAGCAAATGTATAGATACATATCAAATCATTCCCCTCCCCCACACTTAAATATCAACATGTCCTCATGTTGTGCAGAAAGTAAATAGAGAAAGAACTTAGCTGATTGTAATTCGAATGTGGCAATTCTGAAGGTGGTCTAGATCCAGATCCAGAAATGCGTGAAGAAATCAGTAGACTGTGGACCATCCACCGGAAAACTGGCTTCATCTAAAACTCACAATTGCTATCGCAGATATCCTGCACACTTGAACAAACAAAACAAAACGTACCTCGGGGGACATAGGGGGAGATATATCATAGTGTGCAGAAAAGTTTGATATAAGCACAGGAAATAATTGCTCAGATGGAAAAATCACCACACAGTTAAAACACAGGACATCTAAGCGTCAAACATAAAGCCACAGAAGCTTTACAATACAAATAAGCCCAACATGTGCATACAGAAATAAGGATAGAGGACACTACAAAGTAGCAGGGCTAGGTGCACAAAAAAGAAAAGAAAATAATTAAAAAAAACAAAATAAAATACAATGCAACTAAATGATATGCAATTATATTGAAAAGGCAAAACGAAAATAAAGAAAATAAACTAGCCCACCTAATTCCATAGATATCGCCCTAATCTAAGCACGGTCAAAAATATAAACGTCTACTAAATAACGCCACAGAAGCGTAACGAAATTCGATTATGCAAAGCCACAGAAGCTTGCCATGTAAAGTGTAGACGTGCCTTTAACAACCCTAACACCCTAGATAGACGACAAAAGAAACAGCATAAATCAAATTGGAATCACGTCTAGCTATGTGAATTACTCAACATGGACTGCAATAGATGGAAAGAAAACCATAACGGTGAAAGAACAGGACATCTACACATATACAAAGGCCACAGAGGCTCACAATAAAACATCCATGTCAAATAATGAAGCATGTATCAAGATAAAATCTATTCACTAAAAATAGACAGACTGGGCGGGCGTTCGAACAGGTCAGACGCTCGTCTGAAATAAAATCAGGACGGACGGACGGACGTTTAGTAGTGCAGACGCCCGTCTATAACATGCATAGATGAATCATGTATATAAAAATTAATCAATTATTTAACATGGATCAGTAGATGGAAGGATGTAAACATGCAAGTTCAGAACATCTACGTAAAAATAATTAGCCACAGAAGCTCATATGAAAGTATCCACGCCAAATACAAAGATTAAAAATCAAGTCAAAAAAAAATTTGACAGACTAGACGGCCGTTCAACATACAAAACGGGCGGTTCAAAACATTTTCAGGGCGGACGGACGTTCAATGACTATGAACGGCCGTCTGAAAGCTCAGCAGAAAAGCACAGCAACTCGATTGATACCAGAAAACAGCAGCAACCCTAAAATCATAACCTAATACCATATCATTAAAACAGAAACCCTAGGGTTAATTAAAAACGAAAACAAAACTATGAAACTTACACTTCACGTTTCACAAATCGAGTAAAAAACTTTTTGCACATTCTTAACCCAACGGTCATCGAAACATGGCAAAAATAAAAAACCTCAATTTATTTAACGCTACTTTTATTGAAAGAAAAGAAATACCTACGAAAAATTTAAAACAGAAAACAAGAAAATAATAAAAGGGAGAAAAACGTGTTGAAAACTTCTGAGCCCAAAATGGAAGGGAAAACAGCAGATTTCGACCTCGAAAACGGTGTTGAACGGCCGTAGGTAGTTCACCACGTCGTCGGCGTCGGAACGAGCTTTCCGAATTGGGGTCCTGCGCGCCAAACGGACACTCGAGCCGAAAGTTACGGCCAAAATACTACCATGTGCCCTAACGATCCCTTTTATCCTAACTCATAACAAAAATCAGAAAAATTAATAAACTAGACAACCGTATCGATTCCCCGGCAACGGCGCCAAAAACTTGTCTCGGATTTTTGCAATGAAAAATCAACAAGTAATAAAATTTATAAATCCGGTATTCCCCAAGTGTAGGGATCGTAGTATAGCGATTAATACCGAGTCGATCTCAGGGAATCGGGGTATCTAGTTCATTAATTTTCCTAAGATTGTCACTATTATTTATTACTAAACCTAAACTAAAACGGAAAATAAACTGGACAGAGGATTGTCAGTCCAAAGCCAGGAAGGATAAAAGCAAAAACGAAATCTAAACTATAAACTATAAAATAAACGGTAAACAAGAAGATGATCATGGTGATTGAACAATCGAACAAGTAATTATCCACCGATCCCGCAACCCTTAATTTCCTCTCTAAAGTTATCTTGTGATGATTTAATTAAAGATGTGGTTCACCTAACGGAGGTATGAATTCCTACTCTCGTAGATAATTCGCCTATCAATCTCTCATCTCTCGATCTATAAGATTGACGCTATCAAAACAAGGTGTAAGATCTCTCAATCTAGCAACCTAGAAATCTAACCTATCAACTCTCGTTATGTCAAGATTAAAAATCCAATCTTTCCTATGGTGATCTAAGGTTTACACCGACTCTCGTCATACGGTAAACATCAAATAGCAATACATCTCTCGATATCGATTGCATAACAAAATAATCATCGAAAAGATACAACTTTAATCAAATTCACAAAACAAATCTAGATAGAAAATAAAGAACCTGCTGAAACAGATTCACATAGTTTGAACAATTGCTCAGCCTCCAAGCATTCAGCATAACAAAAGCAAAACGGAACAGAAAGCGAAAATAAAACAAGAAAAATCGCAACCCCAGCCTCCCCTAAGGGGGCTGGGGCCTCCTAGGGTTTTCTCCTAATGATTGTGTATCAATAGGTCTCAATAATGTGTCCTTAGGGTTGAAATACGCGCTGATATTTATAGAAAAGTAAGGCGGCTGCTGTTATGTCGGCTTAAGGACGCCCGTCCGTCTTGGTGGACGCCCGTCCAAGATACCTTGGACTTGCTTCAGACGACCGTCCACTCAGCGTCCAAACTCTCTGAATCAACTTTCTTCTCCTGGACGCCAGTCCACCTCTTTGGACGCCAGTTCAGCCTGGACGCTAGTTCAAGATTCTGGACGCTAGTTCACCTTTTTCTTCCAAATTCATCTTGATCTTCATTCCAACTTCATCTCTATCTCTTTCCTTCCATGCAAATCATCACTTGAACATCTTTTAAGCTCCTTTCACCTCATACAAGCGTACCTACATCACGATAAAAACATGCAAAATGTAACATCTTACATTTAAAGATATTTATCCAATAAAATCACATAATTAGCTCGATTTTGCACTTTAATACTTCTAAAACTCATTTGCTCAATAAATCCTTTAAACCCTTAATTTCTATGCAAATTATACGAATATGGAGGAAATCATTATAAAATATATCGTTATAAATCGCATAAAATCACCCTTAACATTAGGTCAGTTAAATCCGGTCAGCGGACTGTTGAACCTGACATAGGGGGGTTAGATTATTGAAATAATGTCTATTCTCGGAATTAGGAAACAACACCCTTCGAATGATGCCAAGAATGTTTAAGTAAGTCAAAAACACTTCCGGATCAAGCTAGGGTTTTTGAGTATTAGATTGGATCATAGCTCGGCTATCACTTTTTTCATAGTTTAAACTCTTTTATTTTGTGTATAGCAGTTTGTAAAACCGTTGATCTGGTTGTGTTGGCCTGAAGTAGGAACGATACTAGTTTTGATACTTAACCAGATTCCTTATGGGATACGACCTTGCTCACCATTTATAGTAAAACCGACTCAGTATCCTGCCGGTTAGAGTTGGCTTTACTGTAAAACGGCCATCAAGAAGCAAAGCTCGTTTGTAAAGTAGACCAGATTTCGGTGGATGTAGTTACGTGATACACCTGTATAAGCACATCATCAGATAATGAGGATGTGTTGGTGCTTAAAATTAAGTTGTCCTGATTTTGCCATGAATCGAAATCAGGATTGGAGTTGTTGTATCGTCTACACTATTCAGTTTCGCCGGTGAAGAGGGAATCGTACCGTCAATATATCTGTACACACAATGATAATGTAGGTAAGGCACAATTTAGGCACGCCATGATGAAAATGTGTACGAGTAAGCTTGGTAATGTGTTTATTGGATGAGGGTGTGAAGGTAGGGATGGTTTTGGTGGTCTGGGTAGTCGGTTGGGAGGTAGCCCCGTGGGTGGCCAAAGAGAGGGTTTCGACATTGTTCTACGTAGGGTTTTGCAGGAAGCGTTTTGATTTTTTTTTTGGATAAAGTTTGAGCAGGGAGAAGATGAGAAGCAGAGATCACTTGAGTTTTTTTTTTATTGAAGAAGTAAAAAGTAGCAATAGCGGGAGAGATTGGGGGTGGGAACTATAGTAGAAGATGTGAGGAAGCAGGAGCCTTTTTTGTGAAAACGAAAGAGGTGGATTTTTTCTTTGAAGAAGAAGAAGAACAGGGTTGTCGAAAGGAAGAGTTTTTTTTTGTTTTGGTTTAGTGTTTGGAGAGAAGGGTCGTGTATGGCATGATGATGAAAGATCGATCAACGCTCTGATACCATATTATAATGTAAAGAAACCGATTTCATTGATTCAATCAGTGATTACAATGGTTCTGTATATATGGAAATACTCTAGGGATATAATCGTAAACATGTAATAATGTAAAGCCTTAACTCCAAGTCTTGTGAAGTTGTGTTGTGGTCGGCTAGGGTATTCTCAACACAGCAATCAGCACTTCAGCTCAGCGGTTCAGACCAGTGCTTCAGTTCAGCGGTTCCCTGCTCCGGCATAGGCGGCTCTAGCCTTTCCAGTCCCCTCCATTTCTATTCCCTCCTTGCAGCAGTAGCCACTCCAACATGTAATGTTTCTATCCATGAAATTAATTTAGTATAAATGATTTTGTGGGAAGTGTGAAGTTTTAAGTACTAAAATTGAATCGAGTAATGATACAGACACAACGGTTGAGCCACAATGAGCGACACAACGGTGATCTGCATTGTTGATCAGAATGTGTCTAAATTGATCATGATGTAAAAATAACATGATCAACGGTGTATATCACCGTTGTGTCGCTCGTTGTGGCACAACCGTTGTGCCTGTATCATTACTCAATTGAATCAATGAATGTGCGAACCTTTTGAGTCTTTAATACTTTATAGAAGAAATTGGGTCCATTGGGATTTGGGGAAGGGTGGTTGGTTTAAAAGGACAAAAACAGGAGAAAAAAAATAGAAATCAGGACAGTGGAAATATAAATTGGGTGATAAGGACAAATCCACTGTTCATAACCCCAAATTCATTGTTTGTTGCAGTGAAACTATCTTCAAATCTAATGTTTCACTATTCCACTGTTTATGTGTTTTTTACAAAAATGACCTCGAAAATACCGTTGAAAAAATATATAATGAGATGTTTAAATAAAGATGACGAAAAAGAAAATTTGTAATGAAAGAATTACCATCTTTCGACAATTAGATCAAAAGATATATTCGTTTTTGTAGTTGAATATGAGAGACATTAAATCACGGTTGAATAAGAACATGTCTTTTTTACCCAAAAAAATATTCTGCTGTCCTATTTGCGTATTTCTATATTCAAATTGTCATTTTTAACAATAAACCCTTTGAGGAATTAGGAAGTATTAATAATATTGTAACAGTGTAGGTGTAACTGGTGTATACTGCTGAAATGCTTAATTGAAGTTGATATTGGGGAGTCCTTTCGGGGACATCCGATAAAATTGGAACGATACAGAGAAGATTAGCATGGCCCCTGCACAAGGATGACACGCACAAATCGAGAAATGGAAGTTGAGATTGGGGAAGTGTTTGTTAAGTTGATTAAGTTTTTTGTTAGGGATTAATGTATTATACATTTTAGGTGATGGGCCAAAGCCCAATTGTTTTATTTAACTTTGTTCCCACATCGGCATATTGACTTGAAGTTGCCGACTTTGGTTAAAATAAATAAGTTTAGCGTATTGTTTTTATGGTGTGCCAAGGTACCTTTTTTTTTGCCGGAAACGAAAGGAGGGGGTAAACGAACCCGGGTCTCCAACCACCGGAGCCTGGGTAGTAACCACTAGGGTATGGGCTCTTGCCCTGCCAAGGTACCATTAAGAAGCATCAATTTATGTCAATTAAGATAAACTCTCAATTGCCTTACCTATTTTGATTATTGTTTTAGGCTTCAGGAGAGTTGTATCTTTTGTATTCTTCCTTTATATTAATATTTTCTCTTTCGCCCGTGGACTAGTTGGCACATTGCCGGAACCACGTAAATTTGATGTTTTGTCTTTTTCCATCGTCGTTAAGGGCTATCGCTCGGTTTTTTTATTCCTAACAAACAGGTATCAAACCCGAGGTTATTTCAGAGGTTTTATCGAGCCAAGGGTTTTTTTAAGGTGATTTTCTGAGCTTTCGTTAATTAGCCATCATGACGGCAACTAAGTATTATTTTGATAAGTTCTACAAAAATGTCAACTTCGGGATGTGGCAGTTGAAGATGGAGGTCATGCTGATTCAGGAGGGCTTCGATATTGCACTGCTTGGGAAAGATAAAAAGCCTGAGAAAATGTCAGATGAGGAATTTGCTGGTCTCGACAAGAAGGCCAGGTCAGGTATCATCTTAAGTCTTTCTTATAAGGTTTTAAGAGAGGTAGCCACTGAGGTTACTGCTGAGGATTTATGGGAAAAATTAAAATCCTCGTGTATGAAGAAAACCGTTGAGAATAGGCTTTATTCAAAAGCAAAGTTTGTATACGCTACGAAAGTCTGAAGGGTCATCTATATTATCGTACTTAGATAAATTTGATTCACTGCTTATGGATTTGAGTAATATAGATGCTAAGATTGATGATGAGGATCAGGCTCTATTGTTATTGTGTTCTCTTCCCCAGTCGTTTAAGTATTTTAGGGAAACGATTCTTTATGGTAAGGTTACTATTTCTTACAAAGAAATTAAGTCGATTTTGAAATCAAAAGAGTAGATTGATAAAGACATAACTGGGGAAGTAGTAGTAGTAGTCATGCATACGTGTTGTTAGTTGGGAGCAGATCAAATAAGAAGGATGCGGAGAGTGAAAATTTTGTTTTGAATCCCGGACATAAAGATTTGACGTGCAATTATTGTAAAAGGATCGGACATATAAAATCTGATTGCTTTCAACTTAAGAACAAAGAAAAGCATGAACAGAAGAAAGAGCGTGGTAAAGAGTCTTGTCAGGCCGGTATCGTAGAAGATGAGAGTGATGAAGATATTTTCTTTGCTGATGATAAATTGAGGTCTACTGATGAATGGATCTTGGATTCTGTTTGCACATATCATATGTGTCCTAATATGGATTGGTTTTCCACGTATGATTCAATTCAAGGTGGAGTTGTTTCTTTGGGCAACGGCGCAGTTTGCAAGGTTGCTTGTATTGATACAACTAGAATCAAGACCCATGATGGTGTTGTCAAAACACTTAAGAAAGTCAGACATGTTCCACATTTGAAGAAAAATCTCATCTCTGTGGGCGCACTTGAGACTTTTGGATTTAAGTTCACCGCATAAGGTGGAGTTATGAAGATAATTAAAGGTGCTCTTGTTGTTATGAAAGCTTGCAGGTCTGGTGGTTTGTATGTTTTGAAGGGATCCACAGTTATTGGCAATTCTGCAATCCCTATGTCATTCCCTTCAGAGTTAGATATTTGAAACGTAGTCCTTTTGTTAAGTGTTGGTCCCTTGAAAAGGCTTTGGTTAAGTTTAGAGGGGGGGTGAATAAACTTAACACTTAAAACTTTGGAGTTAACAAATTCTGCAACTTCAGCAGCCTGCTGATACTTCAGTAGTCTGCTGAGACCTCAGTAGCCTGTTGATAAACAGTAGTCTACTGACAGTTCAGTTTGCTGAATTTGTGCAGCGGAATAGTATCAAAATTAAGCCTTGTTACTTGTTGTTAAATATGTTACTAAGTATTAGATACTCAGTAGTGTATGTGTGTGATTTCAGTTTCTAGATTCAGCAGGTTGATGTGAATAATAATTAAGTGCAGAAAGTAAATGCAGTAAGTAAGTAGAGAGATTTTTATAGTGGTTCCAGGTGATGTAATCCTGTACGTCCACTCTTCTCCTGTGATGTTGGAGGAAATTCACTAGTGATCTTTGAGTTATCTGTTACAAAGAATCCTAGGTTGCTTGTCCTTCACCAATAACTATGGCTTCACAAATTGAAAACTGGGAACAGGTAGGATTGCTGCTCCTGAGTCTTCCACTGGTCCTTGAAGGGTAGGATTGCCTCTTCACCAGCTCCACCACAAACCAACAGTCTTTCACACCTAACAGATGCTTCACTGTCTTCAGCAGGTTCTTTATAAAATAAAGATTGAATCAAGTAAATGATTCAGTTGCAGCAGCTTGATTAGGATGATATAATCAGCAGCTAGCAGTCTTCAAGTGTGTATGCTTGATGCAGCTTGAACACAGAATACACTTGAAGAAAATAACTAGATCAGCAGCCTTAAGCTCAGTAAGTTCAGCAGGGTG
This sequence comes from Gentiana dahurica var. dahurica, assembly GCA_024500145.1. NCBI lineage: Eukaryota > Viridiplantae > Streptophyta > Magnoliopsida > Gentianales > Gentianaceae > Gentiana > Gentiana dahurica. Next base: position 88,104,496 of record CM044900.1, read on the forward strand.
TTTTTCAGCTCAATGTTATTACTTGAAGTTTGTTCCAAAATTCATCATCTTATTCTTGAGTTGAAAGTCCTCTATTTATAGGTAGGAATGCATGTGACTTGAATTTGAAATTCAAATGTGACCGTTCCTTGTATTTGTCCCATCTGCACTGCATTCTGTCACTATTCATAGGATCGACACTGTCAGATTACTTTTTGACAGTGCAGTCTGTCCACCCCTTTGACTTGTATCCAATGGATAAGAATGTAAATCATCCCAACGTCTTTTTAATCTCAACCTTTGATTTGCTTGATAAGTCAGAGGTAGTTGGCTGTCCTTATCCATGTAATCTTCCAATAATCTTGAATTAATCGAGGTATATATCAGCAGGTTCATCAGTCTGCTGTAACACCAATCAGTCTGCTGAACATCATATTTTTGTCTGTATAATATAATGCAGCTGATTCCTTTTATCTAACTTTTATTTGTGAAGTTAGATTACATCATTTTAAATATAACCAAGTTCCAAACATCATCCAACTTGTGGAACTTAGACCTTCTACACAAGTTATATGTAATCAGTTTAGGTCATCACAGACTTGCCTAAATTCTGATTCCATATCCTTGACATTAATTACTAAGTTTGATCCCTTAGCCTTCATATACTGAGTTTGAACCCTCAGCCTTCAGTCTTCAATCTTCAGCAGGTTCCAGACCAGTCTACTGACCTATCTACCCTACTGACCTAGATCAGTCTGCTGATAAACAGTCAGCAGCCTTTTACAGTGCTTGTTTGATCAAACCTATTTATGAATCAAACTCTAATAAACCTATACATTTTATCTAGACATCTTTTTGCCTTTGCACTATAACAGCTAGTATGGCACTCATCATCAAAACTAAGAAATAAGTACAACATTAAGTTCAAGCAATACTTGGACTTATTTGACACAATTTGAAGATTTTGAAGCTTGTGGAAAAATAGTAGTATTACTATTTCTGGATGTGGACCTTTGTACCAAGGTGGATATTTGTTAGGTTATGGGCCAAAGCCAATTCCTTTTATTTAACTTTGTTCCAACATTGGCATATTGACTTGAAGTTGCCGACGTTGGTTAGAATAAATAAGTTTAGCCTATTGTTTTTTATGGTGTGCCAAGGTACCATTAAGATGTATGCATTTGTGTCAATTAAGATAAACTCTCAATTGCCTTAGCTATTATGGCTATCGTTTTAGGTTTCAGGAGAGTTGTATCTTTTGTATTCTTACTCTATAGTAATATTTTCTCTTTCGCCCGTGGACTAGTCGGCACATTGCGGAAGCCACGTAAATTTGATGTTTTGTCTTTTTCCTTCCGTTTGTTATTTTATGTTACCGTCGTTAAGGGCTATCACTCGGTGTGTTTTTTCCTAACAATACGTCTTCATTTTTTTTAAAATCCCGATTAGATTAATAATAAGTAGTAAAAGTGTGGTTTTTAACATATAATTGAAAAATGGAACATGAACATTCTTTACATCCTTTTTTAAGAAGTGTCAGAAAGCACCGAAGAAAAGTGCAATTGTGATTGAGAATTTAGGGGTGGGTGCCTCTAGTGTTGCGGCATTAGTTTTTATGGCTTCTGGTTTAGCTAGTGGTGCTAGAGAATTTGTTGATTTGAATAACCTGCCATTAAATCATGCGTTAAGAAGAAAAATAACTGAATATCATCTGAATCAAATTAATGAAATTAGAAGAGCTTATTTGTTAAAGGGGCCATGTCAACCTCGTGGTTATGATTTTCTTGTGAAAGATTGTACTGGCAGAGACTGTCGATTTAATGTGAAGTGGTTTGATCAACATTCTAATTGGTTTGAATAGAATACAAAGCATATTGTGTGTGTTTTTGTTTGTTCAGAAATGAATTTGGTAATCAAGGTAGTGGTGGGCATTTGTAAGTGAAGGTTTTAGTTCTTGGAATAAACTAGAGAGGTTAAAATCCCATGTTGGAATGGCTAAAAGTTCTCACTCTTTGTCATTGAGGAAATGTGACGATCTAATAAAACAAGACCGATCCATTGGGGCTTCTTTTCATAAACATACATATGTTGAGAAAAGTGAATATTCGGTCCGCTTAAGTGCTACTATTAATTTATGTAGATTTATGTTACAGCAGGGGATTTCTTTTCGTGGTCATGATGAGTCCAATGATTCTTTAAATAAAGGGAATCGTATTGCATTTCTTGAATATTCTGCTGATAAAAATGAGGCTATTCGTAAAGTTGTCCTTGAAAATGCTCCAAAAAATCAACAAATGACATCTCTTAAAATTCAAAAAGATGTTATTACTTGTTTTGCTAAAGAGATACAACAAAGAATACTTGAAGAGTTAAAGATGATTATTTGGCATTGTTGGTGGATGAGTCTAGTGATGTATCAGGAAAAGAACAAATGGTTGTGGTTTTTCAATTGGTTGACTCTCGTGGGAATGTAAAAGAGAGGTCCATTGGTGTTGTCCATGTGACAGAGACATCGTCTTTGATCTTAAAATCTTCTATTGATGGATTATTTACTGAGTGGGGCTTGACAGTAATGAAAATCCGAGGTCAAGGGTATGATGGAGCAAGTAATATGAATGGTGAGTTCTATGGGTTGAAAATTTTGATTTTGAGAGAAAACGAGTGTACACATTATATTCATTGCTTTTCATATCAACTTCAATTGGCTCTTGTTGGAGTGGCTAGAAAACATAAAGATGTTGAAGATTTCTTTTATAAGACATCCATGTTGGTGACTGTTGTCGGGGCCTCTTGCAAGCATAAAGATATGATTCGACAAAGCCAAGCAGAATACATATTGGAAGGCATCAATACTGGTTCGATTGACACGGGAAAAGGTTTAAACCAAGAGTTAAGTCTTAAGAGATCTGGAGATACACGTTGGGGATCTCATCATGATTCTTTGATAAACGATGTTCTTTCAATTGTTTCAAGTGATGCTACACATTCATCAAGAGAAGCCCAAAAAGACGGTTTGTTGAACTATCTTTTATCATTTGATTTTGTCTTCATTTTGCAATTGATGTTGAAAATATTAAAGATCATGAATGTGTTGTCACAAGTTTTGCAAAATAAAGAAGAAGACATTGTGAATGCTATGAAATATGTTAAACTTACAAAGAGCCGGTTGCAAGCATTAAGAGATCATGGATGGGAGGATATTTTAAATAGTATCACTTCATTTTGAAATGAGCAAGGGATTGATTGTTTGAATATGGATGATGAATATGGTGTTGCAGCTAGTCGTTTCCATAATCCAAACAGGCACATTACTAATGATTTTCATTATCGCATGGAATGCTTTTATGGAATTTTGGATATGCAACTTTTAACGATGAATGATCGATTCAATGACATCAATGCCGCCGGTGCAGGGGGCCTTTTACAACGCCGGTAAGTCAAATTCCTAAGAATTCATATTCTCTGATACAAATGTATATACAACTTCAATAAACAAAAGGACCATCCAACTTCCATTAAAATTCCCAAAATACTGTGTACTTCAATTCCATTAATATAACAAGAAATACAACTAAGTTACAATCTATTATCTCAAGAAAAGAAACTGAAAAGACATAACTTTTAGAGCATCAACTATGGGCGCACAATCAAAAAATATAATAAAAGTACAAGAGATACCAAAGAAAAGGCAACAACCTAAACATGATAAATACTAAGTAGCATAACAGCCGTCTATCACGAGTCTTCTCATGTCTCCTCAATCTCAACAATATTTTATCTGAAAATGTTGAGTAAGGGGTGAGCACGACAGCCCAGTAAAGAATATATAATTAAAAGAGAACCATGTTAGTATCTGGAAAATACACCAATAGTTCTCTATTAATGTAAGTATACTTTCAATTTACATATATTAATTATCATACTAAAATGTAACATAAGAATTGTAGGAATAGGGAATTGGACATGACATAATTCAAAAAATCTTAACATACTAAAACATACTTACTTACCGTGGCATAACTACCGTATCATAATTACCATAACATACTTACCATATCCTCTTCAATGTATATTTCATTAATTTCTTATTCCTTAGTGATATGCACTGTTACGTACCGCAGTCATACATATCAAGTTGTGTACCGTTACGTTCCGCAGTCATGCACAGTTCCTTCATATTCCTCATTGCTTAGTGATATACACCGTTACGTATCGCAATCATTCATACCACTATGTTTACCGTTACGCATCGCAGTCAGACACAGTTCATTCCTATTCCTCATTACATAGTGATATACACTGTTATGTATCGCAGTCATGCATATCACACTATGTACCGTTACGTTCCACAGTCATAAACGATCTACTCTAAACTCATTATCAAGTGTTATGCACCGTTACGTTCCGTAGTCATACATAACACACTATGTACCGTTACGTTCCGAAATTATACACAGATTGTCATAATGAAGTTTCATGTTTCCCTTATTATAAATAAACTACCATAAATGACATCACTACATGTAACATTACTACATGACGTCGAAATAAAATACAACATCAACAAAAACAACAACAACAGCAACAACAACAACAACAAAAATAATAATAATTAAATTCGTAAATAATAATTCGTGCTGACTGAACCCTACGTGATAGTGTACTGTGTGCTGACAAACGATTTGCTGGAAACGAATCAGATTTTGAGGCTCTCGACTCGTTGGGGGTTCTGAATCCCATCTTTTCCGGCCCGATTGATCTATTTTCCCAGCAAAGTAACGACTCAAAATTCGTGCAACAATTAATTAATTACAGACAACTAAATATGAATTAATCAATTAAAAATCATAAATTTATCCTAACTCATCAATTATATAATCCTTACCTCTAACGAATGCTAACTGCGAAACGATTCAGATCTGAAAAAGCACGAAATATGTATATGTTAGAAGAAATAAAAGGGATTTTTTCTTGGATTTAATTGTATATAAAGGGAGTTAGTGGCTGGAAGTTTTAATTGGGGAAAAATAAAGCAACTTCCCATTAATAAGGGAAGTTGTCAGGAAATAGAATCATTGGCTTTGTCCGAACACAGAGAAAGTAGAAAAGAAAACAGACAAGTAAAAGTAAGAGAGAATTCTACAGAATTCTTACAAGTTCTTCAACGGATTTCAGAATCGAATACGGAAAGGGATTCAACGTGAGAATGGGATCGTTTGGAAAAAAAAAGTTCAGAGTTTTCTAGAGGTATGAGTTTTAGCCCTAGTTATGGCTTTGATCGAGTTTCGTAGTCAATCTTGGTGTAATTCGTAGTATAGATGGTATAGCAGCATGTGATCAAGTCTAACTCATGTTGGTGGTTGATCACATAGGGCTTGGTTGAAGAATCTGCATTTCTGGGGCTGCTGTGCTTTGAAGGTTGTTTGGTTTTGCTTTGAACAAGTAAGAGGTTCTTCCGAGTGTGTAATTAGGTTTATGATGTTTAAGGTTGAGTGATTTGTGTGGTTTGATGTGGAATCATGCCTAATTTGTTGTTATACAAGTCTATGATGCTAAATGTTGTAAGAAAAGGGATTTGCTACTGTTTTGATGTTTATTTTGATGTTAAACTTGGTTGGAATGGGGTCGAAATTGGTAAAGGGCAGAAAACTGTGTTTTGGGAAGTTACTGCGCTCAATGCGTGCGCATTAAGGGGCAATGTGCAAACATTGAGGCAACAGTTTGTCTCGTATTTATTTTCTATGCAGAATACATGCGCATTCGAAGGCAATGCGCACACATTGCCACTACAGAATGTTTTTGGGGTTTTATGGTTACTCAATGCGTGCGCATTGAGTAAAAATGCCCACAAATTGAGACAGCTTTTGGGGTTTGGCCTGTTTTGATCCCCGAAACTAGTTTTGAATGTACTCTTCCTAAGAGTTGAAGTTTGGGACCGTCGGAAGGTTATGATTGACGTGTGCTTTGATGGATTAGTATTCATCAATTTCTGTGTAATTTCCAGGACTTGTCCGTGTCTAGTGGTCTAAGAAAGAGAGTACTAGATGTGAGGGAGCTTACTTGAAAACACTTAGGTGGCTAGTTAATAATTAATAACGAACATACTTGTGTATTTAAAAGACTAAACATCGTGTTATTCTTGGTAAGGCATTAGGTCATACCCGATGTGTGCGCGTTCTAAAGGTGAACAACACCGCTGGCCTATAAACGGCTAAATGGCATTGGAGGAGCTTCACCGAACGTGTACACTATCGGAGTCTACCAGAATAGACTTCCAGGGTTATTGGTGTTATCCACCAATCTGTTGCACCCAGATACTTTGTGGTGAGTAGCACCATGCGTAGTGCCCTTGAATACTGATGTAACAAAGATAAGCTAAAATAGAAACCAATAGTCACAACATGTTGATGAGCATGAAGTGAACCCTAGAGTTGTGTCGGTCACATAAAGATAACCTAATTAATAAAACGAACCTTATCGTTATAAGACTTAATTATACATTAGTTTCTTCCTCTTGCTAAGTACTTTGTACTTATCTCAATTGCATGTTTGTTTTGTATGCTTTTGGGGTGAGAAGACGAACATGTTGACCCGAGGTTTGATGATGAATTTGAGGATGACGTTTGATATGCTTGCTATGGAGTTATCCAGTTTCCTTTATCATGTTGAACTTGTAGTCTTGTTGATTTTCTTTTGATACATATGTTGTACTTTATTTCATGTGTGTAAGACAAGTTTGTAAGATCTTTCTTTGAGACATCGTATGTTGCAAGTTTCTTTTCGTTGTTGTAAGGATAAGTTTCCATCTTTAGTCGGTTTGTAATCTATTCATAGTACCTTTTCTAATTTTTGCCGAGTCTTTTTTGCTTCCGTTTGCTTTATTTTGATACGACGTAGTAGAGGCTTACGTATAATATTGGATTTATTTGATATTATACGTGCCGGACGTTTCTTTTCCGGATAAGGACTCCGTATCCGGGAACGGGGCGTTACACATATCATCTTGAATAACACGTGGTTGATAACCTCATAATTTATTCTTGAAGTAAATCAAGAAACGGTATATCAACCGGTGACCGGATCATTTTTTTTCCTTTATGTAAAATTTACATTTAAATAAATATATCTTTTGTATTTGACGACATCATAATTCGAACCGGGTATTATTTCAGTGAATCAATTAACCGTTAATATATATTGGTGATCTATCTACATCGTTGGTGCAAACAAAAACGCATATGGGGTATTATTTGGTGTATCGGCTTTTGAAATTAGCATTGGTTTTGCCAGTAGCAACAACAAGTGTAGAAAGAAGCTTCTCTACAATGACTCTTGTTAAGACAGATTAGTGGAATCGAATGTCTGATCAAATTTCTGAATGACTGTCATCTTTGTAACATTGAAAAAGATTTTCTACGTAGTATTACAACCGATGTTGTAATTAAACGTTTTCAAAGCATGAAACCTCGTAGGGGACAATTGTAATTTATTGGTTACGGTTATTTTGTGCCTTAAACACTTGTAATTATGGGCTATGTTTGGTAATTTTGTGTACGGATTACTTGGAATTTATTGTCTAATGTTTTGTAATTTTGTGTCTGGAACAATTGTAAATCATCGACTGTTTACTCTAATTTTTTTCACGAAAAAAATGTAATCTTTCGGCTTTGTAATATACTTTTATTTGTGCCTCCACTGAATTTTTTTCCCGGGTCCGTCACTGCTTTGTTGCATCTTCTTTGGGTCTCCAAAGAGTGGAGGTGGATACTGACTTTATGGCATGTGTCCAACGAATGGAGTCACCTAAGGACGATATTTCCTCTTTGGTTGCATTGTTGCGGAGTGTTGAAGTATTGATAACGTTTTTAAAGTTAATTTGTAACGCCCCCAGACTCCGGGTCTGGTTGCGCTAAAAAATCATAAATGGTCCGGTCAACTGCTTAGACCTTCTTCCTCGCTTGGTCTAAAAGAGCTAACCCGAGTTGGCAAGATCTTTATGTCTCACATTTATATGAGGGTGAGAATGATATTGTTGGAAAACATTGAAACTTAAGAATTTGACAGAAAATGTATAAACTCCAAGGCACGTTATAGAACGTTGTCTTTAAGATATGTTTCGTCCCAATCAAGTGTCACTTAGGGATCAATCGAATATCTCTCTCAGGATACAAAGGAAGTGTTTAATTCAAACAGTGACTTGTTTGAATCAAACCCGATGACCCTAAATGGTTTTGTCTGATGATGCTATTAAACTATATGCAATTTCGTTTGCATCATGTTCCTTTCATAGACAGAAGGATCCCCAAAAATGAACTAATGTATTCCTACACGAAAGGGTAAGGGTCATCATCATTCGCATACAGAGTTGTATCAGTTCGATAACCTAAATCCGAAAGAAAGCATTGATTCGAAAAGAAAAGCTTGAAATCAGTTTTGTTGCGATAATATTAATTCGTACAGAAACTCGTATGCAAACGATTATAAAATATTTACTTTATAAAAAAATATCTAACAGATATTATTTTACCAATATAAGACTTTACATTATTTTTCTCGTTTGTTTAAAGGACCGGTAATAAGTCATTTATTTGCTCAAGTTGGTTTATCTGCTGGGCTTGTGCTGCTAGTCGCTTAATTGTGTGGGGATTCAATCATCATTCTCATGTACTTAAGCTTGTTTAGCCGATATTTGCAATCAATTCTTTTACTCGGAAAAAAAAATTTTGTTTCACGATTAATATAAAATTGATATGCGTCTCTTGCCCTGCCAAGGTACCATTAAGAAGTATCAATTTATGTCAATCAAGATAAACTCTCAATTGCCTTAGCTATTTTGACTATTGTTTTAGGCTTCAGGAGAGTTGTATATTTTGTATTCTTCCTTTATATTAATATTTTCTCTTTCGCCCGTGGACTAGTTGGCACATTGCCGGAACCACGTAAATTTGATGTTTTGTCTTTTTCCATCGTCGTTAAGGGCTATCGCTCGGTTTATTTTTTCCTAACAAACAGGTATCAAACCCGAGGTTATTTCAGAGGTTTTATCGAGCCAAGGGTTTTTTTTGAGGTGATTTTCCGAGCTTTCGTTAATTAGCCATCATGACGGCAACTAAGTATTATTTTGAGAAGTTCTACAGAAACGTCAACTTCGGGATGTGGCAGTTGAAGATGGAGGTCATGCTGATTCAGGAGGGCTTCGATATTGCGCTGCTTGGGAAAGAGAAAAAGCCTGAGAAAATGTCAGATGAGGAATTTGTTGGTCTCGACAAGAAGGCCAGGTCGTATCATCTTAAGTCTTTCTTATAAGGTTTTAAGAGAGGTAGCCACTGAGGTTACTGCTGAGGATTTATGGGAAAAATTAAAATCCTCGTGTATGAAGAAAACCGTGGAGAATAGGCTTTATTCAAAAGCAAAGTTTGTATATGCTACGAAAGTCTGAAGGGTCATCTATATTATCGTACTTAGATAAATTTGATTCACTGCTTATGGATTTGAGTAATATAGATGCTAAGATTGATGATGAGGATCAGGCTCTATTGTAATTGTGTTCTCTTCCCCAGTCGTTTAAGTATTTTAGGTAAACGATGTTTTATGGTAAGGTTACTATTTCTTACAAAGAAATTAACTCGATTTTGAAATCAAAAGAGCAGATTGATAAAGACATAACTGGGGAAGTAGTAGTAGTAGTCATGCATACGTGTTGTTAGTTGGGAGCATATCAAATAAGAAGGATGCGGAGAGTGAACATTTTGTTTTGAACCCCGGACATATAGATTTGACGTGCAATTATTGTAAAAGGATCGGACATATAAAATCTGATTGCTTTCAACTTAAGAACAAAGAAAAGCGTGAATAGAAGAAAGAGCGTGGTAAAGAGTCTTGTCAGGCCGGTATCGTAGAAGATGAGAGTGATGAAGATATTTTCTTTGCTGATGATAAATTGAGGTTTACTAATGAATGGATCTTGGATTCTGTTTGCACGTATCATATGTGTCCTAATATGGATTGGTTTTCCACGTATGATTCAATTCAAGATGGAATTGTTTCTTTGGGCAACGGCACACTTTGCAAGGTTGCTTGTATTGGTACAGCTAGAATCAAGACCCATGATGGTGTTGTCAGAACACTTAAGAAAGTCATACATGTTCCAAATTTGAAGAAAAATCTCATCTCTGTGGGTGCACTTGAGACTTTTGGATTTAAGTTCACCGCATAAGGTGGAGTTCATCTCTGAAGATAATTAAAGGTGCTCTTGTTGTTATGAAAGCTTGCAGGTCTGGTGGTTTGTATGTTTTGAAGGGATCCACAGTTATTGGCAATTCTGCAATCCCTATGTCATTCCCTTCAGAGTTAGATATTTTGAAGCATAGTCCTTATGTTAAGTTCAAGCAGTACTTGGACTTATTTGACACAATTTGAAGACTTTGAAGCTTGTGGACAAATAGTAGTATTACTATTTCTGGATGTGGACCTTTGTCCCAAGGTGGATATTTGTTAGGTGATGGGCCAAAGCCCAATCCTTTTATTTAACTTTGTTCCAACATTGGCATATTGACTTGAAGTTGCCGACGTTGGTTAGAATAAATAAGTTTAGCCTTTTTTATGGTGTGCCAAGGTACCATTAAGATGTATGCATTTGTGCCAATTAAGATAAACTCTCAATTGCCTTAGCTATTATGGCTATCGTTTTAGGTTTCAGGAGAGTTGTATCTTTTGTATTCTTACTCTATAGTAATATTTTCTCTTTCGCCCGTGGACTAGTCGGCACATTGCCGGAAGCCACGTAAATTTGATGTTTTGTCTTTAACCTTCCGTTTGTTATTTTGTGTTACCGTCGTTAAGGGCTATCACTCGGTTTGTTTTTTCCTAACAATACGTCTTCATTTTTTTTAAATCCCGATTAGATTAATAATAAGTAGTAAAAGTGTGGTTTTTAACATATAATTGAAAAATGGAACATGAACATTCTTTACATCCTTTTTTAAGAAGTGTCAGAAAGCACCGAAGAAAAGTGCAATTGTGATTGAGAATTCAGGGGTGGGTGCCTCTAGTGTTGCGTCATTAATTTTTATGGCTTCTGGTTTAGCTAGTGGTGCTAGAGAATTTTTTCATTTGAATAGCCTGCCAGCAAATCTTGCGTTAAGAAGAAAAATAACTGAATATCATCTGAATCAAATTAATGAAATTAGAAGATCTTATTTGTTAAAGGGGCCATGTCAACCCCGTGGTTATGATTTTCTTGTGAAAGATTGTACTGGCAGAGATTGTCGATTTAATGTGAAGTGGTTTGAATAACATTCTAATTGGTTAGAATAGAATACAAAGCATATTGCGTGTGTTTTTGTTTGTTCAGAAATGAATTTGGTAATCAAGGTAGTGGTGGGGCATTTGTAAGTGAAGGTTTTAGTTCTTGGAATAAACTAGAGAGGTTAAAATCCCATGTTGGAATGGCTAAAAGTTCTCACTCTTTGTCATTGAGGAAATGTGACGATCTAATAAAACAAGAGCGATCCATTGAGGCTTCTTTTCATAAACATACATATGTTGAGAAAAGTGAATATTCGGTCCGCTTAAGTGCTACTATTAATTTATGTAGAGTTATGTTACAGCAGGGGATTTCTTTTCGTGGTCATGATGAGTCCAATGATTCTTTAAATAAAGGGAATCGTATTGCATTTCTTGAATATTCTGCTGATAAAAATGAGGCTATTCGTAAAGTAGTCCTTGAAAATGCTCCAAAAAATCAACAAATGACATCTCTTAAAATTCAAAAAGATGTTATTAGTTGTTTTGCTAAAGAGATACAACAAAGAATACTTGAAGAGTTAAAGATGATTTTTTGGCATTGTTAGTCTAGTGATGTATCAGGAAAAGAACAAATGGTTGTGGTTTTTCAATTGGTTGACTCTCGTGGGAATGTAAAAGAGAGATCCATTGGTGTTGTCCACGTCACAGAGACATCGTCTTTGATCTTAAAATCTGCTATTGATGGATTATTTACTGAGTGGGGCTTGACTGTAATGAAAATCCGAGGTCAAGGGTATGATGGAGCAAGTAATATGAATGGTGAGTTCTATGGGTTGAAAATTTTGATTTTGAGAGAAAACGAGTGTACATATTATATTCATTGCTTTTCTTATCAACTTCAATTGGCTCTTGTTGGAGTGGCTAGAAAACATAAGGATGTTGAAGATTTATTTTATAAGACATCCATGTTGGTGACTGTTGTCGAGGCCTCTTGCAAGCATAAAGAAATGATTCGACAAAGCCAAGCAGAATACATATTGGAAGGCATCAATACTGGTTCGATTGACACGGGGAAAGGATTAAACCAAGAGTTAAGTCTTAAGAGAGCTGGAGATAAACGTTGGGGATCTCATCATGATTCTTTGATAAACTATGTTCTTTCAATTGTTTCAAGTGATGCTACACATTCATCAAGAGAAGCCTAAAAAGACGGTTTGTTGAACTATCTTTTATCATTTGATTTTGTCTTCATTTTGCAATTGATGTTGAAAATATTAAAGATCATGAATGTGTTGTCACAAGCTTTGCAAAATAAAGAAGAAGACATTGTGAATGCTATGAAATATGTTAAACTTGCAAAGAGCCGGTTGCAAGCATTAAGAGATCATGGATGGGAGGATATTTTAAATAGTATCACTTCATTTTGAAATGAGCATGGGATTGATTGTTTGAATATGGATGATGAATATGGTGTTGCAGCTAGTCATTTCCATAACCCAAACAGGCACATTACTAATGATTTTCATTATCGCATGGAATGCTTTTATAGAATTTTGGATATGCAACTTTTAACGATGAATGATCGATTCAATGAGATCAATTCTGAGTTGGCTTCTTTGTTTTGGTAGCTTGAGTCCACTTGATAATTTTGTTGCATTTTATTTGCAAAAAAAACGTTGATAAAGTTAACCGAGTTTTATCTCAATGACTTTTCTCATCTTGAATGTGAGACTTTAAAGGAGCAACTAGAGACATATATAATGGATGTTAGATCAGATATCAGATTTGGCAAGTTGAATGGTGTAACGGCTCAAACCATAGGCAAGGCTAAAATGGTCATAGGACACTCGGCACGTGCACATCTTTTGATCAAATGCACACGTAAGCCATACGAAATTGTCGCATCATACAAAAGAGCGGGCGTTTAAAAGAAACATTCATCAGAACGTGTGGAAAACGAAACAAGCATCAATTAACAGAGCTGATCAGACTTAGAACTGAAAGGATGGAACATAAAACATAAAACTAGAAACCAACCAGGCCGCCGGTGCAGGGGGCCTTTTACAACGCCGGTAAGTCAAATTCCTAAGAATTCATATTCTCTGATACAAATGTATCTACAACTTCAATAAACAAAAGGACCATCCAACTTCCATTAAAATTCCCAAAATACTGTGTACTTCAATTATATTCCATTAATATAACAAGAAATACAACTAAGTTACTATCTATTATCTCAAGAAAAGAAACTGAAAAGACATAACTTTTAGAGCATCAACTATGGGCGCGCAATCAAAAAATATAATAAAAGTACAATAGATACAAAAGAAAAGGCAACAACCTAAACATGATAAATACTAAGTGGCATAACAGCCGTCTTTCATGAGTCTTCTCATGTCTCCTCAATCTCAACAATATTTTGTCTGAAAATGTTGAGTAAAGGGTGAGCACCACAGCCCAGTAAGGAATATATAATTAAAAGAGAACCATGTTAGTATCTGGAAAATACACCAATAGTTCTCTATTAATGTAAGTATACTTTCAATTTACATTTATTAATTATCATACTAAAATGTAACATAAGAATTGTAGGAATAGGGAATTGGACATGACATAATTCAAAAAATCTTAACATACTAAAACATACTTACTTACCGTGTCATAACTACCGTATCATAATTACCAGAACATACTTACCATATCCTCTTCAATGTATATTTCATTAATTTCTTATTCCTTAGTGATATGCACTGTTACGTACCGCAGTCATACATATCACGCTGTGTACCGTTACGTTCCGCAGTCATGCACAGTTCCTTCATATTCCTCATTGCTTAGTGATATACACCGTTACGTATCGCAATCATTCATACCACTATGTGTACCGTTACGCATCGCAGTCAGACACAGCTCATTCCTATTCCTCATTACATAGTGATATACACCGTTATGTATCGCAGTCATGCATATCACACTATGTACCGTTACGTTCCACAGTCATACACGATCTACTCTAAACTCATTATCAAGTGTTATGCACCGTTACGTTCCGTAGTCATACATAACACACTGTGTACCGTTACGTTCCGCAATTATACACAGATTGTCATAATGAAGTTTCATGTTTCCCTTATTATAAATAAACTACCATAAATGACATCGCTACATGTAACATTACTACATGACGTCGAAATAAAATAAAACATCAACAACAACAACAAAAACAACAACAACAACAACAACAACAATAATAATAATAATAATAATTAAATTCGTAAATAATAATTCATGCTGACTGAACCCTACGTGATAGTGTACTGTGTGCTGACAGACGATTTGCTGGAAACGAATCAGATTTCGAGGCTCTCGACTCATTGGGGGTTCCGAATCCCATCTTTTCCTGCCCGATCGATCTATTTTCCCAGTAAAGTAACGACTCGAAATTCGTGCAACAATTAATTAATTACAGACAACTAAATACGAATTAATAAATTAAAAATCATAAATTTATCATAACTCATCAATTATATAATCCTTACCTCTAACGAATGCTAACTGCGAAACGATTCAGATCTGAAAAAGCACGAACGATAGATCTCCTAGAAAACGCAAATCCACATGACAATTATTGCTCCATATTGTAATATCCGAACTTTAGAAAAGCGACGTATCAATTTGTAAAGTTCGGTATATTCGCTTTATTTAATTATGGATTAAAGAATTTTATATATATATATATATATATATATATATATATATATATATATATATATATATATATATATATATATATATATATCGAAATATGTATATATTAGAAGAAATAAAAGGGATTTTTTTTTCTTGGATTTAATTGTATATAAAGGGAGTTAGAGGATGGAAGTTTTAATTGGGGAAAAATAAAGCAACTTCCCATTAATAAGGGAAGTTGTCAGGAAATAGATTCATTGGCTTTGTCCGAACACAGAGAAAGGAGAAAAGAAAACAGACAAGTAAAAGTAAGAGAGACTTCTCCAGAATTCTTACAAGTTCTTCAACGGATTTCAGAATCGAATACGGAAAGGGATTCAACACGAGAATGGGATCGTTTGGATACAAAAAGTTCAGAGTTTTCTAGAGGTATGAGTTTTAGCCCTAGTTATGGCTTTGATCGAGTTTCGTAGTCAATCTTGGTGTAATTCGTAGTATAGATGGTATAGAAGCATGTGATCAAGTCTAACTCATGTTGGTGGTTGATCACATATGGCTTGGTTGAAGAATCTGCGTTTCTGGGGCTGCTGTGCTTTGAAGGTTGTTTGGTTTTGCTTTGAACAAGTAAGAGGTTCTTCCGAGTGTGTAATTAGGTTTATGATGTTTAAGGTTGAGTGATTTGTGTGGTTTGATGTGGAATCATGCCTAATTTGTTGTTATACAAGTCTATGATGCTAAATGTTGTTAGAAAGGGGATTTTCTGCTGTTTTGATGTTTATTTTGATGTTAAACTTGGTTGGAATGGGGTAGAAATTGGTAAAGGGCTGAAAACTGTGTTTTGGGAAGCTACTGTGCTCAATGCGTGCGCATTGAGGGGCAATGTGCACACATTGAGGCAACAGTTTGTCTCGTATTTATTTTCTGTGCAGAATGCATGCGCATTCGAAGGCAATGCGCACACATTGCCACTACAGAATGTTTTTGGGGTTTTCTGGTTACTCAATGCGTGCGCATTGAGTAAAAATGCCCACAAATTGAGACAGCTTTTGGGGTTTGGCCTGTTTTGATCCCCGAAACTAGTTTTGAATGTTGTTCTTGATCTAATAACATTAAATGAACATGATCAAGCCATGATTAAGTTTCTGATGCGTTTAGTTCCGGCACTGAATGTACTCTTCCTAAGAGTTGAAGTTCGGGACCGTCGGAAGGTTATGATTGACGTGTGCTTTGATGGATTAGTATTCATCAATTTCTATGTAATTGCCAGGACTTGTCCGTGTCTAGTGGTCTAAGAAAGAGAGTACTAGATGTGAGGGAGCTTTCTTGAAAACACTTAGGTGGCTAGTTAATAATTAATAACGAACATACTTGTGTATTTAAAAGACTAAACATCGTGATTCTTGGTAAGGCATAAGGTCATACCCGATGTGTGCGCGTCTAAAGGTGAACAACACTGCTGGCCTATAAACGGCTAAATGGCATTGGAGGAGCTTCACTGAACGTGTACACTATCGGATTCTACCAGAATAGACTTCCATGGTTTTTGGTGTGATCCACCAATATGTTGCACCCAGATACTTTGTGGTGAGTAGCACCATGCATAGTGCCCTTGAATACTGATGTAACAAAGATAAGCTAAGATAGAAACCAATAGTCACAACATGTTGATGAGCAAGAAGTGAACTCTAGAGTTGTGTCGGTTACATAAAGATAACCTAATTAATAAAACGAACCTTATTGTTATAAGACTTAATTATACATTAGTTTATTCCTCTTGCTAAGTACTTTGTACTTATCTCAATTGCATGTTTGTTTTCTATACTTTTGGGGTGAGAAGACGAACATGTTGACCCGGGGTTTGATGATGAATTTGAGGATGACGTTTGATATGATTGCTATGGAGTTATCCAGTTTCCTTTATCATGTTGAACTTGTAGTCTTTTTGCTTTTCTTTTGATACATATGTTGTACTTTATTTCATGTGTGTAAGACAAGTTTGTAAGATCTTTCTTTGAGACATCGTTTGTTGCAAGTTTCTTATCGTTGTTTTAAGGATAAGTTTCCATCTTTAGTCGGTTTGTAATCTATTCATAGTACCTTTTATGATTTTTGCCGAGTCTTTTTGGCTTCCGTTTGCTTTATTTTGATACGACGTAGTAGAGGCTTACGTATAATATTGGATTTATTTGATATTATACGTGCCGGAAGTTTCTTTTCCGGATAAGGACTCGGTATCCGGGAATGGGGCGTTACACATATCATCTTGAATAACACGTGGTTGATCACCTCATAATTTATTCTTGAAGTAAATCAAGAAACGGTATATCAACCGGTGACCGGATCATTTTTTCCTTTATGTAAAATTTACATTTAAATAAATATATCTTTTGTATTTGACGACATCATAATTCGAACCGGGTATTACTTCAATGAATCAATTAACCGTTAATATATATTTGTGATCTATCTACATCGTTGGTGCAAACAAAAACGCATATGGGGTATTATTTGGTGTATCGGCTTTTGAAATTAGCATTTGTTTTGCCGGTAGCAACAACAAGTGTAGAAAGAAGCTTCTCTACAATGACTCTTGTTAAGACAGATTAGTGGAATCGAATGTCTGATCAAATTTCTGAATGACTGTCTTCTTTGTAACATTGAAAAAGATTTGCTACGTAGTATTACAACCGATGCTGTAATTAAACGTTTTCAAAGCGTGATACCTCGTAGGGGACAATTGTAATTTATTGGTTACAGTTATTTTGTGCCTTAAACAGTTGTAATTATGGGCTATGTTTGGTAATTTTGTGTACGGATTACTTGGAATTTGTTGTCTAATGTATTGTAATTTTGTGTGTGGAACAATTGTAAATCATCGACTGTTTACTCTAATTTTTCACCAAAAAAATGTAATCTTTCGGCTTTGTAATATACTTTTATTTGTGCCTCCATTGAATTTTTTTCCCGGGTCCGTCAATGCTTTGTTGCATCTTCTTTGGGTCTCCGAAGAGTGGAGGTGGATACTGACTTTATGGCATGTGTCCAACGAATGGAGTCACCTAAGGACGATATTTCCTCTTTGGTTGCATTGTTGCGGATTGTTGAAGTATTGATAACGTTTTTAAAGTTAATTTGTAACGCCCCCAGACTCCGGGTCTGGTTGCGCTAATAAATCATAAATGGTCCGGTCAACTGCTTAGACCATCTTCCTCGCTTGGTCTAAAAGAGGTAACTCGAGTTGACAAGATCTTTATGTCTCACATTTATATGAGGGTGAGAATGATATTGTTGGAAAACATTGAAACTTAAGAATTTGACAGAAAATGTAGAAACTCCAAGGCACGTTATAGAACGTTGTCTTTAAGAGATGTTTCGTCCCAATCAAGTGTCACTTAGGGATCAATTGAAAATCTCTTTCGGGATACAATGGAAGTGTTTAATTCAAACAGTGACTTGTTTGAAGCAAACCCGATGACCCTAAATGGTTTTTGTCTGATGATGCTATTAAACTATATGAAATTTCGTTTGCATCATGTTCCTTTCATAGACAGAAGGAACCCCATAAATGAACTAATGTATTCCTACACGAAAGTGTAAGGGTCATAATCATTCGCATACAGAGTTGTATCAGTTCGATAACCTAAATCCGAAAGAAAGCATTGATTCGAAAAGAAAAGCATGAAATCCATTTTGTTGCGATAATATTAATTCGTACATTAACTCACATACAAACGATTATAAAATATTTATGAAAAAATATCTAACAGATATTACTTTACCAATATAAGACTTTACATTATTTTTCTCGTTTGATTAAAGGACCGGTAATAAGTCATTTATTTGCTCAAGTCGGTTTATCTGCTGCTCTGCTAGTCGCTTAATTGTGTGGGGATTCAATCATCATTCTCATGTACTTAAGCTTGTTTAGCCGATATTTGCAATCAATTCTTTTACTCGGAAATAAAAATTATTCCACGATTAATATAAAATTGATATGCTTTCACACGGGTGAAATGGGAATGTACGTGTCGTCCATTACTTTTCTGTAAAGATATATATAATGTATTTCTCAAATTACACACGAATTAAAAAACAGATAAAGAGTTATAAATGATACAATATAAAAGATGTCAGGTGAAGGGTTTAAAAGAAAAGATTTTTATCGAAAATAAATTACGTTAATTTTCAACACAAAATCATATGTAATTCACTTTCAAATTCATTTTCATTTTCATTTTTACTTCTACTGATGAAATGTTCTTTTTAACAAAAAAAATAAATAAATAAATCGTTTTTTATAGTCTTAAAACTCCGACATCTTTCTAAATGTGTCGTACCTAACAATTAAAAAAACAATTAACTAATTTTAAAAAAAAAAACGAGGAAAATGGTAGTAGACGTGAGGGGAGGTAATTAACGACTTGTAATTGACCGTTTGTTTTCTTCCATCCAATGGAATTCATAATGCCCAACGGCCATCATAGACACACACACACCCCCTTACTTTTCTCTCTTCCACTTCTCCGTTGCAAGCAATTTTGCATGTGGAGAAGGGAAAAACCAAAGCCAAATTTGCCAAATAATTTTGAAGCTTTGTTTCAATTAACTTGTGAAATTTTTGGTTAGTTTTTTTTGTGTGGACAGTGTGCTACAATGGAGCACCGAAGAACATTGACGATGAATTGGGACACCGCAGCTGATGACGACGACGACGATCGTTTCTTCGAGTCATATGATCGTATTTCATCGGTGGTTCCGTCGGATTTGGCCGCCTCTTCTGGTTCAGATGATGATGAATTCGAAGATAGCCGCAGATCTTTTGCTTCTTGCATTTCCTCATCATCTTTTGCATCCATCCAAACTTTTAAAAATCTTGAGGCAGCTCAATCAGCAGCATCATCTCCGCTTCATGATTATGGCCTATGGATGTCTGAGCCAGGTGATATTAACGAGCGCCGGAAACGTCTCCTTCAGGGCATGGGTTTGGCAAGCAACAGGAATCTCCTCAAGATTGCCAGCGCCAAAATTATGCCAGCCCTATCGAGAAAAATCGACAATGCCCAGGTTTTGCAGCTCGAGCCTGAATCAAATTCCCCTTTAGAAGATGATTCAAAGCAAACCACAGAGCCAGAGCCGGAAAATTCGCCGGAAACATTTCTGGTGAGGTCAAGATCGGATGGGGATATAGAATCCTTTTCATTAAGCACAAAGAAGAGGAAAGACGAATTGATAGGCCCTGTTTCAAAGCAGAGTCTTACAAGAACATCATCTTTAATCATAAGGCCAAACGCAGGGTTATGCCAATATGGGTATTCTATAAGAATATCTCCTCAGAAAGATGGGAGCAAATCAAACAAGCCCAAAAATCGGGTGATGTCGTCAATAGTATCAGACGGTGCGTTTGGATCCTTTTTCTTGATTAAGAATTTGGATACTGGGAGTGAGTTTATTGTAAAAGAGTATAATGATAAAGGAGTTTGGAATAAGTTAAGTGATCTTCAGACTGGGAAGCAGCTAAGCATGGAGGAGTTCGAGAAATCTGTTGGATATTCCTCTGTCGTGAAGGAGCTTATGCGTAGGGAAGATGTTTCGAGAAGCTTGGATGAAAACAGGAAAGTAAATGCACAGTCTTACCTTAGCAAAAGCTTCAGGTATAGCAAAAGAAGGGGTGTGGCTCTATTGAAGAATATTAAAGGGGTTGCAAATTCCATGAGTGGTTTGATGATAGCTGATAAAGAAAGAGAAAATGTTGCACCTTTGGATCATAATAAATCCGCCAAGAACTCGTCCCAGTGGGTTAAAGTTCGTCATCAGGGAAAATCTTTAAAGGAATTCACAGCTTTGCATCTATGTCAAGAAATTCAGGCTCATGAAGGCTCAATCTGGACTATGAAATTCAGTTCAGATGGCCATTTTCTTGCCAGTGGTGGAGAAGATAGAATGATTCATGTTTGGGAAGTGCAAGAATGTGAGGTTATGTCGAGACCACCAACCGATGATGGGAATTCTGTTACTGGTACACCTGTTCACCCAATGGCCACCAGCACTACTTCCTCAGATAATAAGCCACTTCTATCTGAACTACCTCCCGCGCCATCAGAGCGGAGAAAACGCGCAAAACACTCTAGCAAAAAGAAGAACAATGGAATTCCTGACTATGCCAATGTCCCAGAAACTGTTTTTGCACTTTCAGAGAAACCAATATGCACTTTTAAAGGCCACCTAGATGATGTCCTGGATCTTTCATGGTCAAGAGATCTGGTGAGTACATTCCATTTGACATCTATTACACCATTTTGCTTTCTTTATCTTATATGATCCATGCTTTGTTGCAGTTATTGCTATCATCTTCAATGGACAAGACAGTTAGGCTGTGGGACATGGAAACGAAAAGCTGTCTAAAACTCTTTGCACATAATGACTATGGTGAGATGCTAAACTGTGTCAACAAAGCAAAAGGGCATGTGATAAATAACAGTGACAAAACCGATTCTTGATTTCGTTTCATCTCATAACCTTTTTTATGCTGAGTGCAGTGACTTGCATACAATTCAATCCTGTTGATGATGACTACTTCATTAGTGGTTCATTAGATGCAAAGGTCCGAATTTGGAATATAACTGATCGTCAGGTGGTAGATTGGACTGATCTCCATGAAATGGTCACTGCTGTCTGTTACACTCCTAATGGCAAAGTAAGTGGAGAAAAAACAAAATGTGTGAAACCATGTTTCCATTATAATCTGATTTATCAGTTCTTCATGCGTTATGTTCTTGAATGCCATTGTTTGATGCATATTTTCTTTTTTTTAATTTAAGGGTGCTGTTATTGGATCACATAAAGGGAATTGTCGAATGTATAGCATTGAAGGTATGAACCGCTCGTGTATTATTTCTGGCACACTCAATTTTTGCTTTTGGTTTTCATTTGCACTCATGAAAATTAATTAGCACTCAAAGTGGATTATCACATGCAATGCAATTTTCTTAACATTGACTTTCATTTCATACAAGACTGTAAATTGGAACAAAAAGATCAAATTGAGGTTCGAAGCAACAAGAAAGCTCAAGGTAAAAAGGTGACAGGAATTCAGGTAACACTTTCCTCAAGCCACTAGTTCTTTACTCTAGTTTATCAATAACTCTGAAACTGTCTTTTAACAACAATTTTTTTCAATAATAATAATAATTCCTCTGTTTCTCACAGTTTGCCCCATGGAACCCTGATGAGTTTCTAGTCACAACTGCTGACTCTAGAATTCGAATTGTTGAAGGGACCGATGTTTCGCATAAATTCAAAGGTTAGCTTTCTAAGATTTACCTTTTGTCGTCAAATCTTAAATTACCATATACCATGAAAGCTTCATTCAACATTGCATCCCAATTTTTTGTTTTGCAGGTTTCCGAAATACGAACAGCCAGATCTCAGCTTCATTCACCCCAGAAGGAAAATTCATAATAACTGCAAGTGAAGATAGTCAAGTATATATATGGAAACATGAAGATCACAAACATTCGGGATCTGGAAAAGCGAAGACAAGGATATTGACACAGGCACATGAACATTTCCCTTGTAGGGATGTTTCAGTTGCAATTCCATGGCCAGGAAGCATAAAGAATGAACCACCCATTGTAGAGCTACACTCCAAACGGCACTCGAGACGCTTTCCCTCACAATCAAATATAGCTATAGAATCTCCACCTAGAGAAGACAATAATGCTGCATTTTCAAATAGCAAGAGACAACAACTGCCACCACTTCCCAAGAAACAGAACAATAATGTAATCGAGAGAGTTCCGAGTTGTGCAGAGGAAGACTTCCAGTCTTCGCGTATGGATCCTGGGATCGGAGTAAGCGAGTCTTTTACATCAGCTTCTGCATCCGAAAGGTTTAGTGATTCGCCTCCTTCGACGTCTGGAAGTTCCCGTTCTCAATCTTGGTCCTCCTCTTGGTCTTTGTTTGATGGTGGTGGGAGTAGCCATGGAGGTCACACTGTACAAGCAACTGCATGGGGCATGGTAATTGTGACAGCTACTATGGGGGGTGAGATAAGAGTTTATCAAAACTTTGGATTACCAGTCAAGGTTGGTCATCTGTTGTAGGGACCCACACATGAAGATTTCAAGAATTGTAGCAAAAAATTTTGTACCATTTTTCGTTCATGATGATGCCAAGGTATAGGCTTAGTCAAGACCCAATCTTGGTTTTTTTGTTTTCTCTTTTTACGTAGATCATCTCTTGTGAAACTGGTTGAGTGATTCTTCCGGTAATCCTTTTTCAACGTTAAAACATGTCTTATGTTTTAACATTGAAATATCGTCACTGCAAGGATCACCGCACCAATTTCACAGGAGGGGAATGCATCAGTTGTTGTCATCTATTTAGATTAACATAGTACTAAATTTCTTAATTCAGAACAGTAATCAGGACTCTTTTTACTTGTTAATTTGGAAGATATATTCAGCTTTATTCCACAGAGTTGTATTATTCAGTAGAAAATATTCATGAAACTGCACCACATATTTGCTTGCTCATTCTTGTGGATGATGGTTGATTTTGATGGGGGAATGCAACCACACTGGATTTACTCAGGCACCACACCTCGTTTATCCGTTTCATCGTGTTTCATCTCATTCTTCGTTTCTTCGTGTCAGAGATTACCTTTATCGGTCTGAATTCAAATCATGTTGTTAGAGACAAAGTTAAATTGGGCTTGATCAAACTCATGCATGTTCATATCAAGGAACAACTTGTTGATATCCTCACCAAGGCTCTGGACACACCTATATTGTGTTATTTTGTTGGATAAGCTAGGCATTTCCAAAATTTTCCAACCAAGTTTTAGTGGATAAATAAGTGTTGAAGCAAGTAGGATGTGCAGGCTGATTCATTCATCCTTCTCAGCTTGAGGCGGGTGTTACAATATAGGATAAATGGGTGTTGGATGCAAGAGGATGTGCACACACTTAGAATTCAGAATGTTCAGCTAAGTGGTTCAGATGTGATCATATCAGCCGACTTGAAGAATTCAACCAAGTGAAGAATTCAGTTGAGAAGACTTAAGAGCTGAAGATTTAGCAGATCATGCTTCAAATGAAGTACACAAAGTTGTTCATGCAGTTTTTCTGCTATAACTGTTTGTAACTTCTTTTAACTGACTTATGAGGAGTATCATCTATAAATACTACATCATCAACTATATATAATACTCCATCTATAAATACTGATTAATGAGAATTACGCATTTTATTTTGTCTTGTATTTCAATTTAATCAATTTCAACAAACATTTTGCTTCAGATTGTGTGTTAAACAAAGTCTCAAGTATTTGCCATTAATTCTTGAGTAGAGGAACAACCTACCACCTCAATTAAGGCCACTTAATCACGAAGCTTAGCTAACCCATAAACAATTGATTAGTAGTGAGCCATTGTTCAGTATGCATCAATAGAGATCTCAGACCTCGGAATGGGCAACTAGAGGATTCTGGGCACCAAACAAATTATCCTCTAGCTTGTGTCCTCGAATAATAGGAAGAAGAGTGAACTTCCACAATAAATAATTATTCCTATCCAGATTAACACTAGAGGTCTGCATCAAATGTCCATTAAAGGGAGCTTGAATTCCAGAAGTGAAGAAAGATGGAAGTGTTCTTACCCCTAGTGTCAGCGAAAAGAGACTGGATTTGGGATGATGAGTATTGATAATGTGAGATGGGTGTTCCTGTAACAACAGCTGGAACTAGAGATCATGTGTAACGCCCCGCTCCCGGATACCGAGTCCCTATCCGGAAACGAAACGCTCGGCACATATAATATTAAATAAATTCAGTATTATATGTAAGCCTCTACTACGTCGTATCGAGTTTAGCAAACGGAAGCTAAAAAGACTCGGCAAGCATCTTAAATGCTACTACGAAAAGATACAAACCAATTAAAAGGGGTAGGTTATTCTTACAACAACGAAAAGAAACTTACAACATACGATGTCTTAAAAGTACAAACTTGTCTTACAAAGGTTTTAAAGAAAGTACAACACTTGTCTTGAAAATTAAAAGTACAACATAGTTTAGTACATCATAGATAGCAAAGCAAAGAAAACATCTAACAAGGCATCATCTCAAACGTCATCCTCAAAGTCGTCGTCCAACACTTGTTCAACATGTTCATCTTCTCACCCCACAAAGCATACAACAAAATGCAATGTAGGTAAGTACAACGTACTTAGATAAGAGGAAGAAGCTAAAAAATAACTGAGTCTTACAATAACAGGTTCATATTATTAATTAAGTTATCTTTATGTGACCGACACAACTCTAGGGTTCACTTCATGCTCATCAACATGTCATGACTATTAGGTTCTAACTTAACTTATCTTTGTTACATCCGTATTCAAGGGCACTACGCATGGTGCTACTCACCACGAAGTATCTGGGTGCAACATATTGATGGATCACACCAATAACCACGGAAGTCAATTCTAGTAGACTCCGATAGTGCACGCGTTCGGCGAAGTCCCTCTGCCATTTAGCCATTTAGAGACCAGCAGAGTTATTCACTTTATCTGACCGCCCACACATTGCGATATAGACAGTGCCTTACCAAGAATAGCATGATGTTTAATCTTTTAACTACACAAGTACGTTTGTTATTAATTGTTAACTAGCCACCTAAGTGTTTTCAAGTAAGCTCCCTCACATCAACTACTCTCTTTCCTAGACCATTAGACACGGACAAGTCCTAGCACGTACACAGACATTGATGAATACTAATTCATCAAAGCACAAGCCTATCATGCCCTTATGACGGTCCCGAACTTCAACTCCATTTAAGAGTATATTCGTGTCGGAACTAAACGCATCAGAAGCTCAATCGAGGCTTGTTCATGTTCATTTAATGTTATTAGATCAAGAGATAACATTTAAGACTCATACCATAGCTTAAAACAACTTTTTTCCCAAAACAGGGGCAATGTGTGCACATTCCAGGTGATGTGCGCACATTGGGCACAAAAGACATTCAGCCCGGCCAGTGTGTGCACATTCCAGGGGAATGTGCGCACACTCCAGAACCTGTCCAACTTCAACAACAATCAGCCTCTGCAATGTGTGCACATTGCCAGTCAATGTGCGCACATTGAGCGCATAACACTCCATAAACACGCTTTTATGCACTTTTACGATTCCCAACCCATTCAAACATGTTTATCACCAAAATACACATCACAACAGGAGAAAAACACCCTTTAAACAAACAGTAGCATCTTATACTACAACAACAACAACAACTAACATTATTTCTAACCATAAGTCAATGTGCGCACATTGAGCGCATAACACTCCATAAACACGCTTTTATGCACTTTTACGATTCCCAACCCATTCCAAACATGTTTATCACCAAAATACACATCACAATAGTAGAAAAACACCCTTTAAACATACAGTAGCATCTTATACTACAACAACAACAACAACTAACATGATTTCTAACCATAAATCATACCTAAAACACAACCTTAACATCATAAGACCTTAAATAAACTTTAGGAAGAGTCTCTTACCTTTCAAGCAAGCAAAACCACAAGAAGATCTGCAGCACCTTCTAGGACATCAACTGGAAACCTATTTGATCATATTTAACTTGGATTAAATGATGATCAAAGCTTCTAAACTACAAGAACTACGAATCAAACCAACCAAAGCCTTGAAGATTGATCAATCCTTGACAAATCCATACTTAGGGCTGAAATCATACCTTCACAAAACTCTGAACTTTTGCTATCATCTCGTAGCCCTTCTTCCGTTGAATCTTTTCCTATCTTCCGTTCCGAAATCCTACCCGGTCTTGATGAGAATTTTGGAGGATTCTCTCTTACACACTTCTCTTTCCTTTTGCTCTCCAAATTCAAACATGCCAAGGGGAGTTGTGTTTTTGCTAACTTCTTAGACATTATGGGAAATTACTTGTAGAAAATAACTTCCAAAAGTTAATGGAAATTATTTTTCCTTAAATTCCTCATTAATTGCTCAGATAATACCCTTAATTACCAAAAAAATCCCAATAACCCATTTTCTTTCCTTTTCCTTTTAATCTTAAATCCAGAATTAATAAATATAATATTCCGTTTTTTCACAAAAAGACACGTCTGCCCTTTTACGAAAGGTCGGGATATTACATCATGAAATGTCAAGAGATGATCTAGACCATGGCCAGGGTGACGGACTATTTCTAGACTATTACAATCCTTACCGGCAGTGTACCGGGTCAAATTGTAGTGCTAGTATGGTGAGTCGTGTCGAATCCTCAGGGAACGTGGTAATTCTTTTAAGTGTGGTTAAACACCAAACAACTATTATTAACTCGATCTAAATCGCAGGTTATCATACGAGTCACTACTATACTACTAAAAGAAAATAAATGTATAAATTAAAATTAAACTAATATAATATATATAAATACATAAATATATATAATAATATATATATATATATAAATATATAGATACCAATATATTAAATACTAATAATTATTATAGAACTAGCCAAGATATATGTAATTGAATTATTCAATCTTTTTAGTTTAATGGATGTGCTCGTTCTTCCTTTTTATCAGGTCCAATTGAATATGTGAAACGGTGCACTCCTCAGCTCAACAGTTCCCTCTCACACGAGCGTACGAAACTGTCATATGTCTCATCAACTGTCCAATGTCATCCAAAAGATTGGGTACTCCGTTTTGTCATGCGGTCAATGTTAAGGATCTTGATCAGAACAGGTGAATTAACGTAATTCGATCTCGAGTACAGATAATTTCAAGAAGTGTTTCTCTTTTCAAAAGATAAAACAATTCTACCCCCGGGTAGGAAATAGGATTCCGTTGTCACGTTTTCACTCGGCCATTTTTACCCTCCGGTTTTTCTACCTTTTTCTCATATCCTAACTTCACCGTTTAGTTCGTCATTAAGTTATGGTGCGATTCATATTGGTTAATTACGTCAATACAAATATTTTCAATACATTTCAAGTAGAAAAAGATTCATCAAATTCAATTTTAATCAATTTTAGTTATAGTCATCATCCATTTTACCAAAAAGATCGAAATATTTTAATTACATATCTTGGCTAGTTATAGATTTAGCTTACTAACATTATAAAGAAAAACATAAAAACAACAAACATAAAACTTTAGAATATTACCAGGTTACAACTGCTGATTTAGAGGCCGTATTCTCCGGAAATTACAACAACTTCTTCAACATTGAATTCCCGATAACCATCCAAGCATTACAATGATACTACAACTTCTACATTATTTATGGCAGAATGCCTACTAATATATACATTACTACTACTAATTTAAGAGAATAGAAGATATATATATAAGCTAGTATATATATATTGGTACCCCCATTCAGTCTGCAATCCTGCTGTATTTATAGGCAAATTTTCCAAAGCCGGATCGATCCGAGGTTAAGCCGGATCGATCCGGGAATAAAAAATATTATCCCACCGGCTTATCCTCTGCAAAATCATGTGCTAATCATCATTATGTTTCCTAACTAAAAGGCCGGATCGATCCGGGGTTAATCCGGATTGATCCGTGTAGCATTTTTCACATCTTTGATCTGAAACTTGATAAAATCATAACTTGAGCTCTGAATCTCCAAATGACATAATTCAAAAAGCGTTGGAAAGATCTTTAAAAAAATCTATAACTTTCATGAAGGACTCTTCTTTAGAAACTGCCTTTTTGATGGGCCATTTGTTCGTCGAAAATATAATTCGATAATAATACTGCGAATTGATGATCCACTTGAATTTTAAATCTCGTGGCACTTCCTTACTTCCTTCAAAAGACATGTTTTCACTTCAAAAAAATGTCGTCACTGGGTCTTGGTTTACCTAAAAATCTGCAATCAAATACCAAAAATACCCACGTAAATCGACACGACACTCCGGTTACTAAACCGGTACAAAATTTATAACTTTTTATTACTTTGACTAGATTTTTATATTAATTAGATTTATTCATAACTATTAATATTCCATAAGATTATCGTTATAATTTCTTATATTTTATATATAAAGAGTTGATAAAATATATAAAATATCGTAATTTTTATCATATAAATGTTATACATCAACTACTCCACACTTAACTCTTTGATCGTCCTCGAGCAAAATAAGCGGTAATATATAAAAATTACAATAAAAATGATATACTTGGTAGATTAAATTTCAAGTCAGTAAAATATCATTTCAATATTATAAATATATTAATTATATCTTTCTTAGAAATTAACAAGATAAAAAGTGTATCTAACTTAGATAAATTATTTATCAAATATCATTTAAATGAAATTCTACATAATTTACTTAATAAATATAATTAAAATTCTAGAATTATTTTCCTATCTCAACTTATATGAAATATTTGGAATCATTGACTAAGTCAAGTAGTTGGCAAAATGGCTTATAACGTTTTAGGCTCAGGGTGTTGGTTAATCGAAAGGATAGAAAAGAAAATCAAAAGAGAAAGAAGCAAGTCGTACGTACTTACACCTTCATATTTCTGATCAAAAATATCTTGATTAATAACATCCTAATATTATTTTTTTTTAATACTAACATACCCGAACTCATTGCCAAAATCGACTATCTTGCAAGCGTCATGAGGTGAGATCGAATATATTAATACCTATCTAACTTTTCCAATCTCAGCATATACCATTCTTTTGCATCGATACTTAGCTCTTATGTCATCATCTCCTTTCATAAGTACGTACAAACTTGTGGGAATTTTAGGAAATGTAGACCAAAATAGGCTAAGGGGCGGTTATAATTAGTTTAATAACAAATGGCTATTTCGAGTGAGGTCTAGCCACTCTATTTGGCTGTTGTGGGGACAAAAATTGGAAATTTTATTCAGGTAGGCTATTTAGCTATAGCTGATCAAAGTTATGTCAAAAATCGTCATCCCTAGTCCGATTCCATATTCATATTTCGTTTTTGAAAAGAAAATTATTCTAACATTTCATTATAGATATAAGTATATTTGCTAAATTTCATAAAAAATTACTTGATAATATTTATGTATAGTTACATATACTTAAAATCTTATAAAAATCTAAAACTGACATATATAATATAATTATAATATATCTAATTTACTTTACTTAATTAAAAATCTATTCTTACCAATTTATATTATTTTTATTCATATTAATTATATATTATCTACTTAAATTTATTCAAGAAAAATTAAACTAAGTATTAAGCAATTAAGTATAAATTTATATGAGAAATTTTAATTTTTATTTACTAACCTAAATCTACTCCCCACTTACGAAGTGGCATCGTCCCGATGTTCAGTGAGTAATAAAAAAGTAGGTTCGAAAAATTAAAATTTTATATTATATATTTTTTTTTAAAATGATATTACTAACATATATTACTATGATTGAACTAACATAATTAAAGAAAACAACATATATATTAAACATAAGAAAAACTATTACAAACTTATAGAGAATTAATTAAACATGATACTAAGCTACTAATTAAGAAAACACTAAATTAAACATCTTACTACGAACCAACTTATAATAAACCAACATATCAAACTGTAGATGAGCAACCGGGAGTATCAACCGGAAGCAGTCCTATTTGAGAATCACGAGAAGGATAAATCTCGTCCGTAGCAACCTCAGGGACTCCATTCAAATGAACACACAGTCTGGATATAAGCCGAGAAAAAGGCATCGGCCTTCCTCTACTACGTCTTTCCACCGCGAAATTAATTGCCGTTTTGTATATTAAAATCCCCCAGTCCACATATGCTCCAACAGTTATTGCATATAATAGAAGCATCTCGTCGTCAGTAACCCCAGAAAAGTCACTAGTGGGATAGATTCGGGAATTAATAAAGTGTTTCCATGCCCTCAGATGAGAGGGTAAAGCTAAAGTGGATGAATCATAGTCATGGTCAAAAAGTGGAAACACATACTGGAATGCTTCGGCAGTGCGATTGAAATATTTTCCCGACCCGACAGGATCCGGAACATTCAGGTGTCCCGATCGTAGGGTCCCGACACTTGTCGAATACGGGCTTAGGAAGAGAAATAGAATCTCGAATCTTGTCGGGACGGAATCGGGTATAACACACACACACACACCCAAAAAAACAACGAGAGATTTTATGATGCAACGGTATAGGA
The DNA here is from genome assembly GCA_024500145.1 of Gentiana dahurica var. dahurica. Taxonomy (NCBI): domain Eukaryota; kingdom Viridiplantae; phylum Streptophyta; class Magnoliopsida; order Gentianales; family Gentianaceae; genus Gentiana; species Gentiana dahurica. The sequence continues at coordinate 88,135,629 of CM044900.1, forward strand.
AGGTTATATCAAGTACCATATATTATATCCTCTCATTTTTACTCTCTTTTTCACATAATATACTTTTATCGTGTATAAAAGTTTAGAATGAATAGCTGTAATTTATATCACTCGGTTTTATAAAATTTTCCAACAACAATAGATACGTGTCTTCCAATAAATAAATAAAACATTCCCATTGTAGATGACGGGAAGGGGAACCTATAAAATGGTAGAAAGCGCGCACTGCGCGAGAAATAAGGCAACGGTTGAAAAAGAGTGAAAGAGAGAAAGGGAGAGAGAGAGACAGAGAGTCAATCTTTCTTCTAAACTTACTATGCTTTTGAACATTATTTCCTCTTCCTGCACTTTTCGACCCCAATCCAGCTGAATACTGCTTTCTTTTTTCCCTCCTTAAAAAAAATAATAAAAAATTAGGGTCCTGAATTCCTAATTAGGCTTTTATAATCCTCAATTCGGGTTCTCTTCTTCAAGCTGCAATTCGCAGATGATAACTGCATGCACGTCTAGCATTACATTTGGTAGGCTTTTGTATTTAATTCTACAAACCTATTTATTTGTCTCTTTAATTCTTCCTTTCGGTAAATGCATTGTTGTTGTTTAATAAATACGATCCAGTATGAATATCTTTATCCCAATGGACGCAATGGTTTCCTCTTTTGACATACTACTAATTATGGGAATTTTAGTTTATTGGATTTTCTTAAAATTCGTGGCTAATTAATTTGCCGTTTTTTTTTTTTTTTTTTTTTTACAAGCTGCATTTGTTGCTGAATCTGCAGGTTACCAACTATATACCAAGCATTAATTAATTAGTTTCATATAAAAGAGAAGAGGAGATCATGGGTAAGAACATACAGAATCAAGACAGCATTTCCCTTGAGTATGTCAATCCTAATCCTGGATGTATGCGCGGTATCTTTCATCATATTAATCACCCTAAGTGGTACCATGTCAAGAAAAAGCTTCCATACAAAAGACATAGGAGCGGATCACACTCGCCTGGTTAGCTTCTTTCTGCTGGTTTCTTTGATCTTATGCGAAAAATGATACATGAAATCTTGATTATTATACTTAATTACTTATGTCAAAGTTGGTTTTATTTGGTCTTCTCAGAAAATTTTAGTCCTGTAAGTGGTCTTTTTTTTGCAAAAATAGTCCTGAACGCCGGAAAGACCACTTACAGGACTAAAATTGTCGCCGGAAAGACCTCTTACAGGACTAAAATTGTCGCCGAAAAGACCAATTTTAATCCTGTAAGTGGTCTTTCCGGCGTTCAGGACTATTTTTGCAAAAAAAAAGACCACTTACAGGAGTAAAATTGTCGCCGGAGAAAAACCAGGACCAAAATCGAAAACGTGTCTAGTTAGAGGACCAAAATTGTAATTTAGCCTGAGTAGTCGTGCATATATCATATTTTCCGTTTTCTCATTTTGCATCTCAATGAAGATGCCTAGCATCATGGGACTTTGTGTCTGATCACTCTATCTATGACTATGACTAAGACGATAAGAGACGGGATTAAAGAGCAAATGTTACACATTGGGATGCTTAAAGTTTTAGAATCAAGTGCAATCACATATGTTTTTAATTATGTTCACTGTATGCAAATTATTGCTACCATGTTCTTGTTGGATGGTTTTCTGATTAAGGCTTCTTTTCGAGATGATGTAGTTAATAAAAACTCGAATAAATGTTTTTTCAGTAGCTACTGGAGATCCTGACAAGAATTCCATTACAAATACCAGTACTGAAGTAGAAGAAAAATCAGATGGTGGTATTAATGCTGCTGATTCTGAGGTATTTACAAATAAAGTTTGTCACATATCCATTTCTAGTCTTGTCTCTTTTCTTTTTTTTTTCTCTTACTATTCCTTAGATTGAATCTGGTAATAATGCTGCCATAGAATAGATGCTTGGAAAGTGTCATTGAAAATGACTGTGCTTTTTGCTTTATCAGATTGTGACAAAATCCTCAGAGTCTTCTAGTTCAGTACACAGAAGCTCAATGAAATCTAAAATAAAAGCCTTTACTGAAGAGGTGTCTAAAAGAAGAGGACGACATCGTCGAAGTACCTCCGACCCTGCACGACTACCACCGCTACCTCTGGAGAGAAGTGCTTCTATTCATCATTTAGAAGACTCCACTCTAGATCTTCCTATGAAAGATCAAATTTTTCCCAAGGAATCATCAGTTAGCTCTAGAATGAGGCAAAACAAGGTTATTAGTGAGTTTGGAAAGAATAAAGTTAAGGATCACACTCTTCTTCAAGAAAGTTTAGTGTATGCAGTAGAGCAGAGTAAAAAAAACTCATCATCACATCAAGATTCAAAGATCTTTTTGGATGCTTTGGATTTACTTAATATCAGGAAAGAGTTCTTCTTGAAAGTTGTTCAAGATCCAAAGTCTTCATTATCTCTTCATCTACGTCGTCACAAAGCGTCCGTCAGAAAATTGAGGTTACACAAATCCATGTCGTTTCCTGTTTCGGGCTCATCTGCTAGAATCCATAGGTCTTCTTCCACCAGAGAAAACAAACATCTAATGAACGCTCCCGGCCTGAATTCAAGTCTACCTTCATGTACTGGGGAGATCAATGACCTTTTAACAACGCCAACAGTTAAGTGTCAGGTTCATGAATGTCCATCAGTAGAAACTGATCCTCAGGCTGATAAATCTCTAGGTTTATCACTTGACCAGAAAGAACGGCATAGTAATAAGCTTGTTATGAAGCGTTTTAAGAAACTGAGGGAAAAAGTAAAGAATGCACTCAAAGAAAACAAAAAGGAGAGGTATCGGATTATCATGGATTCGTTCCTACATAAAGTTCCATACGGTCGTGGATTTGCAAAAGGTAATAATAAACAGGAGGTTAGTAGTGTGCATCCTGCAGGTGGTTCCGTGACAGACAAGTATATTAAGTATAGATCTGTAAGTAGTTTGAATAGAAAGCATTTTTCTCTTGAGAAGCAACAAATGAGAAGAACGTCGTCATTCAACGAGTCATTAGAGAGATATAATCGATTACTTGAACTATGTATTGGTACAGAAGAACAAGGAGCATCATCTGGTTGTTGCTCGAGACAGAGAAACAATACGCCTTCTCCTATTGGTAATGGTAGCAGAACTGCGTCTTTAGAGAGGATTCATTCTTTACCCGATCTTAGGTCTTACTCGTTATCTCGATTTGAGGAATCTTCCTCTACTACAAGTGATTTTCCTGTAGAGATGATTTCCAAACCGAGTAGTAGGTTTGAGGAAAAAAAGTCTGTAGGGATAGACACTCCCTCTTACCAAAATGCAAGTGAGGAATTTCCAGTAAAGAAACCAGATGATGCTTTTTCAAAGTTCGAGGTGGATGCATCAGAAACATGCTCTACAATGTTCTCTGCTTATGAAGGTATCTTTTTTCATCGTACTCATTTCATACCATTCTAATGTATGTTGAAGACGTGTTTGATTTTCAGTTCGGTTTTTTGAAATATCAGATTTAGAACCAATGATGGAAGAATTATACCAGTATGATGAGGATTATGCCAGCCAAAAACCACGTGAATTTAGTACAAGTTCCTCTACTTCACCAGAGAATAACAAAAACGTTACTAATCAGCAGACCTCGAGCAACATGCAGGGAATACAGGTTGACACGAGAATTGAGAAGGAATTCAACTACGTAAGAGATGTGCTCGAGCTATCTGGCTTTAATGGCGATGAGTTTTTCAAGAAATGGAATTCTCTAACTGATCAGCAGCCATTAGACCTATCCGTGTTTGAGGAAGTGGAGGATTTTTTACAAGCTCAACCGAAATGTTCAGGAAACAAAGAGGGTGGTGGAAACTGGAATCATATACTTCTGTTTGATCTAATCAATGAAGTTCTACTTGATATGAGCCAGAGATCGTTTTCTTACTGGCCCATCCCTTTAACCTACTCGTGTCACACGCAGAGAATACCTGTGGGATACCGTGTTCTGGAAGAGTTGTGGAAGAATATAAGCTGGTACTTAAGTGGCCAGTGTGTAGCGGAAACATCACTGGATAGCTCCGTAAGCCGCGATTTAAGTAAAGATGATGGGTGGATGAACATTCAATTTGAAGCTGAATGTGTGGGGATTGAATTGGAAGAATGGATATTTGATGATTTGCTAGATGAAATCTTTTAGCATGGCTTTTTTTAGGGTAGAAAAAACATGTTTCACCCTATTTTTATTTGTTGTACTGTATAAATTTGAATCTAGATGACTAGGTTATATAGACTTATAGCCATATGTATTAACAGCAACTAAATAAAGGAATCTATTTACAACCCTTTTAGAAATACTTATAAAATAAGTGGTAAAAATTTGATAAAGTACACCACACTATTATTGAAGTTTATTTCTTGTCTTATCCAAAATATTAGCTCGAAGAATCATAATGTATTCTTTCTGATCATTATCTAAATTGCTCAAGTCCATCGTCATGATCCTAAATTCTTCATCTCTTTTTGCCATCGCCATCTTCTCTTGTTCTATTTCCATCCTTAGCTTTTCAATCGCCATCTTCTCTTGTTCTACTTTCGTTTTATCATCATCATGCATCTTTCGCTTTTGCACACTCCAATCTGGGGTGATACCGCCAGGAAAATCGTCGTGCTCCAATTTTCGTTTTCTTTGCCTTTCCTTCTCCTCCTCTGCTGCTTTTGACCCCCCCATAAATCCTTCAAGATCAATCAAATTACCTTCGTTGACTAAGTCAACCGAAGAAGAAGGTATTGTTGGAGAATTCTTCCTATCAAGATCAACCAAGTTACCTTCATTGTCTAAGTCAACCGGAGAAGGTGTTGTTGAAAAATTGTTACTTCGGATTACACCATCGGTTCGTTTCTTTCTTCCGACTAGCCCATTAGTTTCCTTCCATTTTGGTTCGTTCCTCAATATATTCCAACAATGCTCAAACCTGAATGGACTCTTTTCAATGTCTAGGTACATGGCCTTTGCCTTCTGAATCTGCATATTACATAAAATGAATAAAATATATCACGTACAAACTACGGTAATGAGTAATGGTAAACAAACTACATCTCACGTACAAACGCCATGTAAATATGCACATACCTTATCATGTTCATCATACCCTGAATCAGATCCCTCAAGTTCAGCAACTAGCTCAATGAATTTATTCACCGATTTCTGAATTTTTTCAAACCTGCAATTCAATGAGCGTTCTGTACGCTCAATCTTGGTACTGCGGCAAAATGCTTGACTAATATCAATCCAAAATCCTTTTCCCTTTTTATCAGTCCCTTTTCTTGGATTAAAACTCGTGTTGAGCCAAGTTGAAATCAAAGCTATATCCTCATCAACACTGAAGTTACATAGTCTTTTTTTCTTCTGGACTGTTTGTACATCCGATATGTTTGGTGATGATTCATGGAATGGTTGTATTTCTGATGTGTTTGGTGATTCATCATCATCATCATCCAACGTATATGGTGTACCAGACAAGCTTGATGATGATTGAGCAACTTGCACTAGATTTTGAGTCATTTCACCTTCTAATAAAGAAAAATCAGTAACGTCGACCAAATGCATTTGTCACACACATTTCATTCAGCAATAAGAGTGCTAGTGTGCTGTGAATTCGATATATTGAAAACATTGTCAATCCATGCAAAAAGAAGAAGCTCAAGAGAGAAGATGGAATTCACTTTCTGATAAGTTGATGACTTAGGAAGGGCTTGTTCAAAGAAAGATCATATAAACCTAGAAAACCCACACCCCCACACCCACCCCACACAAACGCACATAAAGGTACACAAACAGTTGGCCAGAAAGTAGAATGCAAATCAAACTAAATTCAATAAAGAAAGTAGGCATTTTGGCCATTAAAAATTTTCACATCCACCTGACTAAAGTGAAACGCCAACTGATCCACAAAAACATGAAGAGAAATGAGAAACGAAGGTGGAAAAACACACTAGCTAATTCCTGGACCATTTTAGTTTTTCTCAACAGTTGTCAAACAAATTTTGTATCTTTTCAGCATTCCTGGCAGCTTATGTACATGAAGAACTTCAAAGATGAAAACAATTTGGTTTTCCACACGATTTCTAACAACCACAAATAATCAGACAAGTTAACAAAGTGTGCTTATATAGCGCAGCATAATCAGACTTATGATATACGTTTCAAACTAAAGCAATAAAAATGACACCACAGCATCTTGTCCAACAGAAGTTCTTAAGGATGTGCGTAAGTCTGGAAACAACAAACTCCTCACTTTAAAAAATAGTTACTAACCTAAAATAACTCCAAAGAAAACAGAATGTGATTACTTAATCCGCCAGCCCGCCAGCCCGCCAGCCCACCAGCATATGTATATTATAAATCCTGAATTACAGTACTATACACATTCAACCAAGACAATGAGTACATACACTTCACAAGTAATTACACCATTTGAGGTCATATATAGACACTACAACAGAGCATCAGTTCAAAAGCAAAAATGGCATTCTAAAGTTGCAAAAGAAGAAATGTCAAGAAATGATGTTTAAAAAAGAAGTTAACGTAAATGGATCCCCATCCCAGCCTAAAGTCAACTGTACATAAAACTCTACACCACCACAAACTTAGAAAGGTCCAGCAATTTTCTTGTATCGGTTAGGTCGAGAAATACTTTTTTGGTAGGGTCATTTCTTGAAGTTGATAGTCATCTCAAAGCATTTTCATATTTTTAGACTAGCCTTAGGAACTAATTTCAAAAAAAGATTTACCTTTCTTAATCTGTTGTCACTTGCTACCATAAAAGTCATCCACTTGGCTTGGCTCCATTTCTTCAAAAGGCATTCAACATGAAAATCAAGTAGAAATAAGATGGCATTTTTTTTCTTTCTTGGCTAAAAATGACCTAGACCACTGCTTACGAGCCCTGAGTTTGGTTTTCGGATGCCCCTTGTTGGCAAGTAATAATTTTTTCCTCATTTTGATCAATACATTAACCATAGATTCAAATTCAACCTTTAATTTGCTTCTCCTTTCATCACGAGGTAAATTCTACTAAATAAAATTGAAGAAAGACGCACAAATAAAAGCGCAATCAAATTCATACGATGAAAGCAATATAACAGGAACAGAAAATAAAATTTCCCAATTTTGTTCAATCCCTTGTGCAGAGATTGTTATCAGTGATACGTGACAGAATAGAGAGAAGAGAAAGAGGGGGGGAAAAGAGAGACAGAGAGAGGAGTGAAAAACAAAAGCAAAAGCAAAAGGATCATACTTGAAAAGCGGTTTGCCGGGAAGAATTAAGAGGATTTTACAGATCTGGAGCGCTAGATGTAGCCTTTCGTTGAAAGATAGACTTTCATATATACAGAATGCAACACTAAAAAAAACTGACGTTTTTACAGATTCAAATCATAAAGTTGCATATATAATACCCGTGTCAATTTTAGGGAAGTTCTTCCCTACTATCTCCACATACACCGAAGTGACCGATGGGTTGCTCAGGACCACACAGTTTACATCTAACATCTAAACTGTGTGGTTCGATCAACCCACCGGTCACTTCATTCTAAAATCCCCCACCACACAAGAAGTTTCTTCAATTTTAGTTTCAGTTCGAGTTTTAACCGAAATCGAACCACACAGTTTAAGTGCAGAATGAAATCGTATGGACAGAAGTGTGCCATGTAGTGTGTACCTACGTAGGTATATGTAACAACTGTTGTGAGTTAACAACATCATTTGGGATCATTATTCCCACATTTTTGGACGTTTAACATCTTATTATTCCACATTATGCGGCTTTAGTCTACCAAATGATGTTGTATATTATAGTTTACCAAAGTGGTTCAGAATTAACAAACAAAAAATAAATAAAAAATAGCTTAGATTAATTTTATTTTAGATATCTAAAACACCAGACTAGAGTAGCAAGCAATGGACTCCTCCTTCCATTGTTCTTATTTTTTATTTGATGATATATTTTCTCTAGTGTTCAGCAACAATCACCAGAATCAGATTACATCATTCAATCTTTAAATGGAGACTACTATATGAATAGCCAGCCCCATTGAAAAGTATAGTTAAATGCATGCTCTCTTTTTATTACTGCATCAAAAGCGAGTGGTTATCTGGGAAAACAGACTCTTAAAATCCGTTGTTGGTGTACCAGTTCCTCTGGCTTTGAAGCTAGATCAAATGCTTTGTTTTTCGCTTCCTCAATCTGTAGTGCCTGGTAATTTTCCACTACTTGTATAGTTAGTATCAAAATACACAAGGAAACTACGAAATATGAGTTTGTTGTTGAATTTGAATGTTGAGGCCTGAGGGACTAAAATGCCCTCAAATCAATTTTTTTTACCTGGATAGCAACCTCAGCAACATCAGCCCTTGGCACGGTTTTAGTATCTGTTTGAAGAAGCTCATCGTCCTTTCCCACCAGTAACTCCCTTAACCCACCTTCTTTATCTAGTAAACCACCAGCCCTGCACCCCACAACAAACAAATGTAAAAGGTCAAAGCATTGACGCCAAAACGATTTACTAGGCCTCAAGAATTTTAGGGTTCCTTGTTTGTTCTGCCTATGAAAATAGAATATATAATGAGACAACGTAATGTGATCACCAGACCCTCGTCTCTGTTCTATAAGATTTAGTTGAAGGTCTTTTTCTTCTCCTGGTTCCAAGTGATAAAATTTATCGCTTAAAAGCTTCATCTTTTTTCTTTTCTTTTTCCACTTTTCAAGAACTCACATACCCTCAAAAAAAAAAAAAACAACTCACATGGAAGCTTTAAGATTTACTGATTTAGAGAAGGCAGAAAAAAAACACTAAAGAACATAGTATCATATGGCTAAAGAAGCTAAGTTCTTTAGTGGTTTACTTCTGTGTTTCCTGAATCTGAAACTTTCCAAGTGGTTTTTTCAAGAAAATGAGTAGAGATATCATAGACAACGTTTTGTTCTTGATCCAATGTGGAGACAAGGTACATTCATATAACAGATTATTATCGGAATCTAAGCTTAAAGGACATGAACATACCGGATAATAGTATAGGGAATCCCAGAATCTGCTAAATACTGTTCAGATTTCCTCTTCCACGCCTACAACAGACCACATACAATTACACGATAATCAATTTGAAGTAAATAGACCCCACGGAATATCATGAAGCAAGCACGTGCTGGCAAACAAAACAAGCATCTTTGATCAACCGATGTGTTCCTTTCACTTTATGTTCTACATTGCCAAACAGATCTCATGACGCAACAAATACTGCATCCTATGAATCAACCAAAACATTTCAAGCAGTTTGCCACCCACAAAACTCTTCATATCATAACATAACTGGGCAAAAAATTAATCGAAGCATCACAAACAGTGGTGGATCCATAAATTTAAGCCAGTGGGGGCTCCGAATAAAAATTAAAGAGGTCAATGGGGGCACGAATGATATGTAAATTTTTTTAACAACAAAACTACATAGTTTTAAGAAAACACATCTGAACATCTCAGTGGGGGAACGTGACCACATATGATCAAGATGGCTACAAAACACAAGCTGTGCTCTGGATGTGTAGCAGAAAAGAAAAGAAAAAACAATTGCATACATTATAAAATGGAAAAAAAAAACTAGAAGGAATAGAGAGGCACCGACAAGAATATTTCCGTTTCCCAATTTGTTTAGCGGGTGATCAGGATTTGTTCCACCCATAGAACCAACCAGCACAATATGTTTCACTCCAGCTTCTTTGGCTGCAAAGGATTGAACAACATATGTTAGTGAAGCAAACACAATAAAGAAACAAAATATCAAGTCTAAGAGATCCCTAACCTGCGTCAATTTGATTTTTCTGCCCAATCCAATCAACCTGAACAGAAAGTAATGCACAACCAGATTGTAAGCCAAAAGCAATACAATGGTCAGCAACACTATAGAGACTCCAAACAATATGATTACAAACCTGCTCAGGATATGCTCCATCCTCAAAATAGAATTCAGGCCTTCCACCTTTGGTAGGATCAAAACCAGGTTTCATTTTCGGTACAGCACTTGTTAGAATGATGAGCGCGTCAATACCTTGGACTGCAGGAACAACATTTTCAAAGTTTCTAATATCCCCGACATAAACATCATCTGCCCCACCAATTTTCTCCTTACTCTCCTCTGTTCTAACCAAACCTCTTGCAATAAATTGATCTGATCTCTCCTTCAATTTCTTGTAAGCAATGTTGCCTATGCACGATCAAGTAGTATGAGGCAAGTCAAGGAATGAAAATTAAAAGTAACAAGATTATACTACATGAAAGTCCAAACAAAGTCTTATTCTTTAATACTTGAAACTATAAACTGGTGATCACTGTTATCCTCGAACCCTAGTAATTGAAAGTAGATAGAGGTCATACAAATAGAACACAACGATCTCAAAAATGGCCATTAAATGAGCCACTTAATTTAGCTGTAGATCATCTGGAATCTATAACACATTCGATTAATTGGGTCAAACAAACCAACTTTCCCAGAATGAACTCTATTTAACATTGTTAGCATTGATCGTCAATCCTTGTCAATAAACGAGATTTATCAACAAAAAAAAAAAAATTTGAGAACAATAAAGTAGGCAGAACTTCCGCAACAACATTGAAGTACAACACAAGAGAGGTAAACCACAGAAGCCATAAGCAAAGAAAACAAGTGAAAATGCAGAGAAGCCGAAAATACCGGTTCGGCCACCAGCACCAGTTACAAGAATAGTTCTGGTCGAAGTAGCCATTGCCAACACCTGGAATCTGCGGGACGTTTGATTTTCCTTTTTTGGTCACTGAAAATGGGGAGATAATGGAGAGTTCTGGAAGTCGGCCTGTGAAATCTGGTGGTAAAATTGTTCTTTTTCTTTTTTTTTTTTCACTTGATGCGAAAGTTTTTCTTTTTCCTTCTAAACTACCGGGGCGGAGGGCGGGGATCGAACCCTGGACCTCCCACGTGAGGTCAGGGTAAGTTCAGATGGCTAACCACTTGGGATGAGCTTAAACTCAGAGGTAAAATTGTTCACCAAAATTCTTTCCGTCCTCATACTACTTCGTCCGGTGATATTCGACTTTTCATTTAATTTATAAATAAAATTGTAATTAATAAGTTAAATCTCATTAATTAACATAATATTCAGATAATTACACTTTTAGTTCTCATATTTCTTTAAAAAAAATTGAACACTTTATTTTCTTAAAACTAACATTTATATTTCATTACTGCAATAAACATTTCTATGTATGCGTTTTGTTACGATAAACATTCATCTACTTCATTGTTACTAGTTACTAGTATAAAAGCCAACAAGAAGAACAATTAATTTTGATATTTCACATCTTACATTTGTGTCGTCTTTTTTATCATATATATCTTTTATAAGAAGATAAAACGAATTTTAAAAATATAACTTTATTATATTATAAAAGAAGAAATGAAAGTACGACATTACATTACTATAAACAAAAAAACTACAATATTAAGAAAAAGTATCTCAACATTGGCTTGATCGTTAATGTCTCTTACCGATCATCAAGAAAATGTCTATATTAAAATCTAGCAAATATTTTCTCAACAAAAAAAACCATATATATGTATCATTTCCAGAACATTCAAGATCCGTTTCAATGTCTTTATCTTTATTTTTCATTGAATCTTCATACAGTTCAACCAGATGTTTTGGCGTGCAACATGCACGGTGACTTTTAATGCCACATTTATAACATAAGCTTTCATTAACTTTCTGGTTGTCAGCTTCATTTCGGTTACTTCCGGTGAATCGTTTTCCCCTCTCGCGATGATGAACCATTATTATATATATCGGGGATAGATTTCCATGGCCGCGACCATAACCACGACCACGCCCACGACCTCAAATTTAGAAGATTGAGCCACGTTCACTCCATGAAACGGGCTAGCACCAATTGATAGGTGATACGCCAAGCCCAAAAAAAATAGGGTCATCGGCCCACATAGTTCGCACCTTCATAAGCCGGACTGGGCCGGATAATAATCCAGCTTGTCCTTAGCCTTAGCGATATTTATCATTGGCAAGGCAAACGAGTGTCGATCAACGAAGCCTTCAACCCGTCCTTTATAGGCCGGCGAGAAGCACTAAGGGCCGATATGCTCTCCCCTCAGCTCGTTAGTCCGACCATGACTCGGATCAAGCACGCCAAATTAGGCAACATAAGTCAAAGCTCGATGGTTACAAGCATGCAATGCGTGTCGGTTACCTTGAAACCCGACCAGTTAGCACTCGCCATGTCAGCCACGTAGTTAAACATGTTAATTACTCTTTAATATGTTCGTAACTGTTATCTCTTTCGTCAATTAATAGCCGCATTGTACCCTATAAAGGACACATTTGTATACACAAAAGCAGACAACCTCTGTCAGATTGTCGACATATTGCTTGTTCAACTACTTTTCTTGCAATCTTCATATAGTTCATAATCACCGCCGCAAAACCACCGGATAAATCATCATCATCCGCTAGATATCCACCGCTAAACACACCTAAAATACGTTTGTGATATTTCCGACATTATCCGTAGGGACTCGTGATTTTTCAACAAAATTTCATTATTTTGTTTGGCCATAAGTAAAAACGAAATCAATTGTTAATATTTCGTAAAACATTTTTTAGATACTGCTGCTGTAAGAACACATTCGAGGCATGGAATGTGGTTTATGTTTTCTCTAACATATCCTCATCGGTAAAAGTTTCACCAATTTATTTCAACAAAGAAGTAATTCTAAACATCTCCAAATTATATTCGCTCATAGATTTTAAATCTTGGAGCCTTAAGTCCATCCATTCAGCCCGTGCTTTAGGTACACCGACCCTATTCAGGTGATTGTACCTTTCTTTCAGATTTCTCTATAGCATCGATGGATTTTTTACAGTTATATATTCAGTTTTTAGGGTCTCGTCTAAATGACGACGGAAAATTATCATAGCCCTAGCACGGTCTTGAGATGATGCTTTATTATTTTCTTTAATCACGTCTCCCAGGCCTTTCACATCAAGATGGATCTCACCATCCAATGCCAATGATATATAGTTCTTTCCAGACATGTCAAAGTGGTACAAATTCGCGGTTTGTTAAGTTTTCCATTGACCAAAATAAATTTTATCATAGTAGACCTTTAATGGTAAGTGGTGGAAATCGACCTTCGGGCTTTGGTGATGATCTTTATAACAGCCGGAAGAGTCATGTTGATAACGTTTATAGATAAATTTATAAAGTTTAAGAGGAAATTTGATGGTGGGAGGTTTTAGTATTCGGCTGAAGTAAAACTAAGATAATAAAACTGAGATAATTCAACGACTATATATTACATATTAAGACAAAAGAAAGGTAAGCATTACTATATTAATTTCACTTAGTTTTGAGGCTGATACAGAGCATATATATATTTACTAGTAAAATGCACGTGCGTCCGCACGTGTTTTAATGAAATAAAACTTTCAAATTTGAAAAATAACAATATTAATTAATACATAATTTATTAAGTATTTCTTCCTCATAAAATATAAATATACTATTAATGCCAATTACAAAATTATCTTATATTTTTTGGCAGTATTTTGAATTTATAAATGCATGTACTTGATACATTTATCATCATTTTAAAGATAATAAGAATTGCGAATTTACGAATATATGTATCTAGTATATATCAAGAATGTGTTCTTCATATTTATCTAGTAAACCTGTGGATATTTACAATATTTTTAAGCAACTTTTGCAAAGTTCTTACTCTAAACATAAACGACTCATTTTGATAGAGTGCATGCAAAAAGTATAGCATGTGTGTTTCATTTACATATTATTTTATATGCTTATTATATCTTGCATATGAATATAATTTAATGATTGTAAAGTAACTCTTATAAACAAAGTAACATTTGAGATAATGATTTGTATACTAAAAAAATTGATGAAGGAATCTAAGTTTCGTTTCAATCAAGATGACAGGAAGAATGGTGAAACCATATAATTTTATCATAGGTTGTAAAATGTTAAACATATACATTAATCATTTTAACTATCATTTCATTGTTTTCTAAATTATATTTTTAGTGTTCCTATTTAACTGATTAAATTGCCAAACAATGCATACCAATCCAACATATCTCCGTGCATAATGAATGCGTTCATATTTGACGGATGAATTATGCAGCCTGGAATTACTCAATCTTCAATCTTATTTGTCATACTATCTTTGGATTAGACATGATCAACTCAACTTATTTCTTCTCCTTCTCAAAATATCATCCCGTTTATCACCCAGGCAAAGAATTCTTCGTGAGGCATGGACTACTTTATACGAGGCATATGCAAAGCCCTCCCATGGACGAATCAAATAAATTAAACTGTATCTCAAATCTATGCAAAAATGAACTTAAACAGTTTCTAATTATCTTCATGTTGTGAATAATAAAGTTGATGAATTAGTCTACGGATCCAGATGATCGTGTGAAACTTGTTTCAGACATTTTGAGAGATGACTATAAAGAGTTGGCTAGGGTGGTTCAAGAAAGTGACACCCCCATTGATTTTGAAGTGCTCCATGAAAAACTACTTAATTATGAGACTCATCCGTAAAATTGCAGCTAGTCGCTTTTGCTAGTCTTGCTACAGCTCATTCAGCCATATGACATCCCTCTCAGAGTGCTACTTCATTTTCATATCTTAATATTCCTAATTCTTGAAAACAGACACAAAATCCTTTCTCGCATGCGGTAGGCCCGAATTTTTTGCCCTAAAAAACCTTACTTGGGTATTTTCAATGTGAAAATTGCAAGGACATTCGGAGAAATGGTGTAATACTTACCAGGTACAATCTCTTACAACTTTTTCTCATTCGGTCCAGTTCTTCAACATTGCATCCTCTTAAGCAACTTTGGATGCTCCATAATTTGGCATTCCACACGCTTTATTCTGGCAATGAAAACATCATGGTTGGTGATGGAAATAATCTTGCCATCACACATAGGTTTTGTTTTCTATTCCTCTTTGAAATTTACATTGAATGATGCTTGACGGTGTCTCAAATCGTCCGGGTTACAATTGAGTTGATATACGGGTAAATAGACCTCTGACTGATGATCCAAATAATTTTTTTGAGTGGATTTGAGGGTGGGCATGTAAAACGCAAAAAGGCGTGATGGTTGCCGGAGCTTTCTCCGGGGGACACTGTTAAGGGCTAAATTATAGTGATTTTTATATATATTTTCTATATCAATTTCCCCTACATTCGTATGATTTTTATAGATTTTGAGCTATATATGTAAATATTGAGTAAATGGTGTTTTTAATAGTAAAATATGAAAACGTATCGATTTATATGCTTTATTTGATGATTTTATGTTGTTTTGGAATCGTGTTACGTTTTGGTATGTTTTTCGATGTGTGTAGATACATATCTTTAACTTGGAAAGGATTTGGAAGAGTCTAAATTCGAATTTGAAGTGTTGATGAAGAGATAGAGATGTTACAAGAGGATAAAGATGGAGGAAAGAAAGGATAATTATCAAGAAATCCGTTACGCATCAAGATGGACGAGCGTTCATCTGAGGCCGACGAGCGTCCAGATCTGGACGGGCGTCTGGAGATGTGAACTGGCGTCTAGAATCGTATTTCACATACAGAGAGTTCAGACGCTGGCTGAACTGGCGTCCAGTATCCGTCCAAGCATCCTGGACGGGCGTCCAGTTGGTTAGACGGGCGTCCACCGCCGTTTTTGCTGAAACCGACTTAGGTTACTGTAGCAGCCGACTTAGTTTTATTATAAAAGCACAGCAGCCCCAAACCCTAAATTCATTCCGAATTTCATACACATCAAACACAAGAGAGCAGCCGCACCTTGGAGATTTGAAGGCCGGTCACCCGAGCCTTGTGCTCGGGTGAACCGAGGTTAGATTAGGAGTAGTTTAGATGCTTTTCGTTTTCGTTCTTGGATCCTTCAATGTATGAGACTATGTGAGTTCTTCTTGATTTATTTAATTCCAGTTTTTATTCATGATCTTGGTTCTTTTTGTATTTTTCTATGCGGTTTGTATGGCCATGAGAATAGATTGAAAGATCTGTTTTCTATTGATGTTTATAATACGGAAGTTGCATAAACCTTAGATCATCATAGAAAGATAGGGTTTTTAGCCGTTGATTAGGTGACAAATTAATTGGTTAGATTCCTAGGTTGTTAGATTCGATTATACGAGAGTAACTTGAATCTACACCCGTCATTTTGTTTGGTAAATCAGTCTCAACACTCGAAAGATGAGAGATAGATAATTGAATTCGCTACGAAAGTAGGAGTTCATAGCTTGAGAGATGAGTTCACTAAGAGATTAGGGATTTGTGTCTCGTGAAAGGGTGAAACCACAAACTGAATTAAAATCATGAGATAACTAGAATTGAGATCACTAGGCTTGTTCAATGTTTGACCCCATGTTTTAGTTTAGATTGTTTTATTCTGTTTTCTAGGTTAGATTTATTTGATTGTTCTTTTCTGTTTTTACGTTTTGTCTTTTGTTTCTTGAGTAACAATTGGTAGGATTAATTAGATTAGATTCAACATCCCAATTCCCTGTGGATCGACCATGTACTTACCCTACTATGCTATCAACTACCCGATATTTGGTCGGTTAGGAGTTAGTTTGCATGTTAAGTATAGGTTTATAAATTTTCTTTTGTTTTTATGATGCAAAATCCTCCCAACAAAAGTGGCGCCGTTGCCGGGGAATAGGTGTCATGTTGAATCTAGTTAAGTTAGTTCTCAATTTTGTTACGTTTCGTTTTTCGTTTTCTATAAAAGTAGCGTTTAATAGATTGAGAGTTTTTATTTTGCCGTGTTTCGATGACCGTAGGGTTAAGAATGTGCAAAAGTTTTTTACTCAATCTGTTTTACGTGAAGTTTGTGTTTAGTTGTTACCTAGTCTAACCCATGTGCTAAAATTTATCTGTGGCTGTTGTCTGTGCTCTATGTTGTGTTTATAAGATTTAGGGTTTCTGTGTCTCTCCTGCATTGTCTGTGCAAATTCGTTGTATGGACGAGCGTTCAAGTAAGTGAACGCCCGTCCAGTTCATAAGTTGCAGGTGAACGCACGTCCGGGTTTTAGGACGCTCGTCCGTCCCAGAAGTTTCGACTATGCTCGATTTCAGGATCCAGACGAGCGTCTGTTTTGTTGGACGACCGTCCGAGGGAGAAATCATCAAGTGAACGGCCGTCCGGTATTCTGAACGTTCGTCCGGTCTGTTTTCATGGCAGACGAGCGTCTGAAAGGGTTGAACGTTCGTCCAGTGCTGTGCTTCAAGGTGAACGTTCGTTTGAGTTAATGAACGCCAGTCCAGGTTCTGATTTTTTTTTTCTTGATTTTATTTTCAATGCTTTTATTTAACTTGGATTACTTTCATTAGAGCTTCCGTGGCTATTTCATTTTACGTAGATGTTCCGAACTTATATGTTTTTACCTTTCCATCTATGAATCCATGTTAGATAATTGATCAATTCCTTATATATGATTCATCTAGGCATGTTATAGTGACTGTCGGTTCTCGTATGCTATAACCGGTCTGATTGTTAATTAGTAGCTAATGTCGGTTTCCGTATGCTACATATCGTTATGATGAATCTTGTTAGCTTTTAAGACTTACGTGCTTTCTTTGTTTTTATAACTCATATGGGTAGTAACTGTCGGTTTTCGTAATGCTACCATTGCATCTTATGAGTTATATCTGTTTAGTATAGCTAACTGTTGGTTTTCCATAATGCTATCACTTTTTACGAGTCTTAAAGCGCGTCTACACTGCATGTAATGAACAGCACTGTCGTTTATCGTAACTTGTCATTATTTGGTAGACGTTAATTTTATACATGTCATGTTGCAAATGAGTGGGCTAGTTTTCTTTCTTTTATTTTCTTTTATTTTTGCATATCATTCAGATGCATATCATTTAGTTGCATATCATCTAGTTGCATTGTTTTTCTATTTTTCTTTTATTTTTCTTGAGTGTAGTTAACTGTCGGTTTCCGTAATACTACCTCGTTTTTTTTTCATGATGGTTATTGTTGGTTTTCCATATGCCATCATTATTATTATTGCATATCATGTAGGTTGCATTGTAGTATATTTTCATATAGTTGCACCTAGCCTACGAGTTTGTGATATTTTCATGTATATGTGTCCATCTTTATGTGAGCATAATTTGAAATATCTCTATATCTCCTTTTCCATGTGCTTTATATATGTAATCTTTTCTTTTCCCCGTAGACTCTTTTTGCACTAATCAAGTCTGCAGGACACTTTCTATAGCGATTGTGCACTTTCACGATGTATTCAGTTGTCCTGTGATGCTCCACAGTCTACTGAGCTATGCAAGCAATCCTGGTTCTTGTTGGTTCCTCCAGAATTGCCAGCATCCAATCAGCTAAGTTCTCTAATTTATTATTTCTGTATAACTTGAGGACAAGTTGCAATCTAAGTGTGGGGGAAGGGATAGATGATTTATGTGTCTACTTTCGTTTGCTCATATTTTTAGTATTTCTATGAAAAGTGCTTAATTTTCAAATTTTTTGTTATATCCCGAGTAGACAAAGGCATATCTTTGCTTGAGTTTATATCATTTTTGCTATATTTTGTATATTTAGTAATTTTAGTTGTTTCACCCGACACTCTTTTTCACATGCCATAGTAAATGATGAGCTAAATGTTGAGAGCCTACCCCATTTTAGTTGGAGATTTTTGATGATTATAGCATGTTTCTTTGCTTATGTACAATTCTTGAAAAGTTTAGTAGTTTGTATTCTAGGATTAAAGTATGACATACTGTGAATATCTGTAAGTTTGAATGTGATAAGTGAAACGTGATTAAGTCTTTGCAATAGTAATAAATTGTTTACTTGAGGTGTTATGCTCAGTGGTCTGTGCTACTAGAAAATAATCTTTTCCACTGCCAGCCAGAAATCTCTAAGTAAACATAACTTTAATTGTGTGTGTCGGAAGCTGGTTTATGATTTGGGTGAGGTAGGGTGTACCACGTATGTCCTATTCCATTATGATGACCAAAAGTTCACGACAGTCAGTTTATAGCTGCCTTATGATTGGAGTAAGGTAGGGGATTATCTTGAAATGTCCTATTCTGCTATGAGGGCAAAAGCTTATTCTGATGTGTGTTAGAAAAGTGTGAAAAAAGTGAAAATATTGAAATGAATAAGTAAGGACTTAGTTATCGTTAATCTTATACCCAGTATAAACTGAAGGATATGTTGTAGGGATTATCCTCTGAGTTTGTCAGAAATGTTTTAGATATTCTCTACTATTTCTTTTTGGGATATGTATGTTTTGTAAAGTGCTTGTTATAATTTTTGAATATTTCTAACTTAGATGGGAAACCGGGCTAGTTTTGGTTTGAATAACTTTCAAATTGTGGAACTTAGTGGAAGTTTATTATGGCTATGCACACACTACACGGGTGAACTTCTAAGTTATTAAATATACTTTATATTTGTATAGATGTTTATTTGTCTCGAGCTTGACTTTGTTCTGTTTTGCTCGAGGACGAGCAAAAGATAAGTGTGGGGGTGTTGTTAAGGGCTAAATTATAGTGATTTTTATATATATTTTCTATATCAATTTCCCCTACATTCGTATGATTTTCATAGATTTTGAGCTATATATGTAAATATTGAGTAAATGGTGTTTTAATAGTAAAATATGAAAACGTATCGATTTATATGCTTTATTTGATGATTTTATGTTGTTTTGGAATCGTGTTACGTTTTGGTATGTTTTTCGATGTGTGTAGATACATATCTTTAACTTGGAAAGGATTTGGAAGAGTCTAAATTCGAATTTGAAGTGTTGATGAAGAGATAGAGATGTTACAAGAGGATAAAGATGGAGGAAAGAAAGGATAATTATCAAGAAATCCGTTACGCATCAAGATGGACGAGCGTTCAAGAAGCGTTTATATCGGACGGGCGTCTGATAAAGCGAACGTGCGTCCAGGGATCTATTTCACATACAGAGAGTTCAGACGTTGGCTGAACTGGCGTCCAGTATCCGTCCAAGCATTCTGGACGGGCGTCCAGTTGGTTAGACGGGCGTCCACCGCCGTTTTTGCTGAAACCGACTTAGGTTACTGTAGCAGCCGACTTAGTTTTATTATAAAAGCACAGCAGCCCCAAACCCTAAATTCATTCAATTTCATACACATCAAACACAAGAGAGCAGCCGCACCTTGGAGATTTGAAGGCCGGTCACCCGAGCCTTGTGCTCGGGTGAACCGAGGTTAGATTAGGAGTAGTTTATATGTCTTTTCGTTTTCGTTCTTGGATCCTTCAATGTATGAGACTATGTGAGTTCTTCTTGATTTATTTAATTCCAGATTTTATTCATGATCTTGGTTCTTTTTGTATTTTTCTATGCGGTTTGTATGGCCATGAGAATAGATTGAAAGATCTGTTTTCTATTGATGTTTATAATACGGAAGTTGCATAAACCTTAGATCATCATAGAAAGATAGGGTTTTTAGCCGTTGATTAGGTGACAAATTAATTGGTTAGATTCCTAGGTTGTTAGATTCGATTATACGAGAGTAACTTGAATCTACACCCGTCGTTTGTTTGGTAAATCAGTCTCAACACTCGAAAGATGAGAGATAGATAATTGAATTCGCTACGAAAGTAGGAGTTCATAGCTTGAGAGATGAGTTCACTAAGAGATTAGGGATTTGTGTCTCGTGAAAGGGTGAAACCACAAACTGAATTAAAATCATGAGATAACTAGAATTGAGATCACTAGGCTTGTTCAATGTTTGACCCCATGTTTTAGTTTAGATTGTTTTATTCTGTTTTCTAGGTTAGATTTATTTGATTGTTCTTTTCTGTTTTTACGTTCTGTCTTTTGTTTCTTGAGTAACAATTGGTAGGATTAATTAGATTAGATTCAACATCCCAATTCCCTGTGGATCGACCCTGTACTTACCCTACTATGCTATCAACTACCCGATATTTGGTCGGTTAGGAGTTAGTTTGCATGTTAAGTATAGGTTTATAAATTTTCTTTTGTTTTTATGATGCAAAATCCTCCCAATAGACACTCTCACGCCAAGGCAATATTTGAAGAGAGGAATTTCCGTCAAGACGGTAAGCAAGAATGTATATCAACCGTGTTATGGCGTACCTTGTAATTGAGGATGATGATCATTTATATACCTCTCCCTAAGCTTGTGAGGGAGTAGATTATGATGAATTGAAGTTGTGGTAAAGGAATTTTATCACATATTGATGTAATGGAGCATGTTTTGGAGCGGTTATGGCTCAAGCTATAATGAAACGTTTATTTTAGAGTCATCACTATAGCAGTTACTATCATGGAGTAATGTATGCGTGAAATCCGAACGATCATTGAAAAGTATGTAATCGTTGCTTGAGGTCAAGGATGACATGTATTGTATTGAGTATAAATGACCTGGGTGACCTACACAACGTCAGCAATAAGAGAATGTGGACGTCTTGTATCTTACCGATTATGAGGGATGGAATGCCACATGCACCATATCGGACAGAGGATGACAAGCATCATATCGGTTGAAGATATAAGGGCGGCATGCGATGTACTAAAGATGGTCTTTGCTGGTTGAGGCCTGATATCGAGTTGATCCCATGACGGCCCAAATGTTA
The DNA here is from genome assembly GCA_024500145.1 of Gentiana dahurica var. dahurica. Classification (NCBI taxonomy): domain Eukaryota; kingdom Viridiplantae; phylum Streptophyta; class Magnoliopsida; order Gentianales; family Gentianaceae; genus Gentiana; species Gentiana dahurica. The sequence goes on from CM044900.1 coordinate 88,157,339, forward strand.
ACATGAACTTTATCACTCTATATGTGTCCGAGGAGTACCACATGTATGGTGACCGATCTCACTCATTTCAATGTTCGTAGTGTTTCTAGCATGTCTCGTAATTTTTTTATCTATCTCTTAGCTTTGTCAATCCCATAATGTTTCTTTTGAATTCTTACCCTCTAAATTTCATTGAGGGATCTTCAAACCACTACTCCTTTGATTCAATGAACATTAAAAATGGATTGTATGATATCCAAACTCCCCATTTCCAACTTTTCACGGTGAATAAAATATCAAAAAGTGATCGGCATCATTATCTTGGTCACACAACTACCCCCATTTTCAAGATAATCTTTGTCAAATTGATCTAAGTGTTGCCACCACGACTGTTTATTCTCATTGTTTTTCTTGTTTGGAGAATAAAAGCCACAAACTTTCTTTTGCTACTTCAATTTTATGTTATTCCCTTCCCCTAGAGATTAATTTCACCGACGTTTGGACATCCCTGATTGTGTCTTGTGATGGTTTCAAATATTACATAATTTTACCAACTATACATGGTTCCGTCCATGGATTCGTATATATGACCTGATTGGTGTTTTTATGCATTTTAAGGCTCCTATTCAAAAATTCTTTGATACTACGATTAAATTATATTGATACTGAGGGTGAATACATATCCTTTAAAATATTATTTGGCACACGAAGGTATAATTAATCGGACCACACACATTATCATAACTTCTTTTAGAGACTTCATTTTATCTTTATTACCACACATTTATCCATTTTTAGCGTGTTTTTTTAAATAATCATTCCTTGTAAGGTTATGGAATTTAATTAATACTTATGATTGTTTGGATGTATATATGGAATACTAAAGTAAATTTAAAACAATTTTCAAGGGAAAACACTTGACGGGTTTTTTTGATTTGATGTGGGTAATATTTGATGTGGGTTTTTTTTTATATGTTTAGTTTCTTTTCTTTTCTTTTCTTTTTTGAGCATTTTATGTTTAGTTTCACGCAACATTTTTTTATAGATTATCGATAAAACTAATAATAAATGATTATATATGTTTATGATTAGATCGGATAGATGGTTGGTATTTTAATAGGGTTTAACGATTGATAAATGATGATGGATTTAACATTAGATAGACGATTGATTTTTTTAATAATTTAATAATTACTTAATTATTTCAGGGGATGAAATACTTGATGGGGGAAACACACCGTCTCTTTTATAATAAATAGTAATGGATAGAAATATATAGAATTTAATTGATTAAAAATTACATATCATCATCCAATCATTAATTAAAAATATAGAAACCAAATTAAAAATTTATTATTGATTAAGATAAAAAAAAAAAATGTTAAATTTTATTTTATTTTTGGACAAGCCAAACACGTTAAAAGTCTTCAATTTTTAACATGTTTTTTTTAATGTAATAAGCATTCCTTTTTTCTATTAAAAAAACAATCATTCCTTTTATGGTTAGGCTTATAATTGATCGAATAGATTTATATGGAATTTAATTAATATTTATGATTGATTAGATATATGGAATAATAAATTAAATTTATAACAAATTTCAAAGAGGGAAACACTTGATGGGGAAAACACACAGGCTCTTTTAAATAATGATAATGATAATGATAATGATAATGATATATACATGATGGAGGTCGGCTAAGGGGAAAATTCTATCCTAGGGACTCCTTACTAGGGAACTGTCTACGTGGCAGCATCTGGACCACACAATTTCCACACACGGGCACTGTGTATTCCACCTCAGGAAACTGTGTGGTCCAGATCCTGCCACGTAGGCAGTTCCCTACTAGGGAGTCCCTACAGTAGAACGACCCCGGCTAAGGAATGCCCGTCCAAAGCTTTGAGTTTGAATGTCGGCAAAAGTAGGATAAAGCTATGTCCCCTGAAGTCAACCACTGAAACATCACATAAATTAAATCATTGCCCTTCATTTTTGTTTTTTCTTTATCTCATTTCTTGTCAGAGAGGCAGCCAATGGCCATGATTTATTTTCGGTAGTTTTGTTGTGAATAAATTCGGGGGGTGTATCCTTCTCGGCAAAAGTAACCATCCCAACTTCCAAAGTAGGGTCGGTTACCATACTAACATCTTTAAGTGATATTTATCATTTATGATACCGTGTTACCGTTTAATCGAACCATGATATGTCACATGTGAACTAACATCTTTGTGGCAACACAGCTTATTATATTTAATAGCTATCCACATATTACATGTATATTTATAACAGACAGATATTATTTCATTGTATTTAAATATTAATAAGGGTTCTAAAAGACCTCCGCTTTTATTTTCGACACCCATTATTTGATTATTTTTTCGGATGAAAAAAACGTCAGTGTCATTGGTGTTCCTTGTTGAACACCAACGTCAGTGTCATTGACGTTGGTGTTCAACAAGGAATACCAGTGGAAAGTCGTGGACTAACGTTTCTAAGTTATAACACTTTTATAAAGGGTAGTGACGTTGGTGTTCAAGCACCGACATTCCTTTTATTAAAAATCACAATGCCGAAGTAATTTTTTATGGTGTCAGGAATAATGTGGTGCCAAAAGTAAAAATGAGGGTGCCTTTAGAAGCATCCTATTAATAAACATAATGATAGAGATGATGTTAGAGAAAGATATGATATTTATCGTATAACCTTTTTAAAGATGAAATATAAAGATCGTGATGCAGATTGCAGATGCCCTCAATTCTTCTTTTTTTTTTCCCCCTTCATTTGGCTATGCCCACAAACAGACATATTCGTTGAAGAGCCTCAAAGAAGAATTGAAACTGAAACCTCAGCAATATATCAACTCATCTAGACCTCAACATTTTCAAGAAAAGAGTCTTTATTTACACCACACTAACTTTACTAGAGTATTATAGTAAAATATGACTTTGTTTAAGTCGGGTTCTGAAACCAAAATCTGAATGCACAAAGGTGTATTTGTAAAAATCGACTTTAAAAAAAATCAACTTTCAACTCAAAAACCGGTTTCTGTGTTTTTGAAGCGTCTATAGGTTGTAATCAAGGAAACGAGCCTAGAGTATTATTTTGACGATTTCTGGATCGTCACAACTTAAAAAACGACTTTCACAAAATTGATTATGTGAATACGGTAGGATAAACCGGGCATAGCACAATTATCCAAATATCAATCCTGGACCACAAGAGAAAAGAAGGGCCAAATTAACCATATGGTGGATCAACCTAGAACTAGAAGCTCCAACCGATTGGTGGTCCACAATGCTAACTAGTACTCTCTCGGACATCTAGTCCATATTTAGCTTTTGCAGTCGTCAAAAAAAAAAAAAAAAAAAAGACTAAATACTTTGAATTTAATATTAAAATGACAATCAAATACATGTCACTCTCTCAGTCCTTAATAAAAAAGATGGCGAATTAGGGATAATGACAGGTTTTAGAATATTTTTGACTAACAGAACAACCACACATTTTTTATAAGGAGAATAACAATTTTTATATTTTTTATAGCCTAAAGGACAAAAAAAAAAAAAAAAAACGTCGAGGTGTTTGTTCCAGAAATGTTTTTTTTTTCTTTTTCCTCTTCCATCTTCAAACGCTCATATCTTTTGATCTAGAGATCCAAAGACGATAAAAATTTCACTGAATTTTTTATTTTCTGATGCTCTTCATTTTGAGACTTGGTTCGATATAATTACATCGTTTTTCACGAGATTCACCGTCGAAATTCACTCAGTGGATCTTCCTAATGATCCTGATAAAATTTAGCTATAGATTGAAAGATATGAGTGTTTAAAAAAGATGGATATGAGATAAAGTATGTTGCTTTTTTTTCCCTTTTTTATGGGGGGAATGGCGGCAGAAAAATTAAAAAAAAAAAATAGTTTTGTGTCTTATGCAAAAGTTAAAAAATCTGTCATTCTCTCTAATTGATGAAATATTTTTGTTTTTCACAATCATTACCCCTTAAAAAAAGGGTAGATTTAGAAGTAGTGTTTTGAAAATATAACTACGATAAAAATATATATATATATATTAAAAAAAAATTGACAACTGTGACAGTTAAATAAGAACGGATATACTACCATGAGAATTTGCATTTGTTTAATGCACTTAATAAGAGAGAAAAGACGGAAGTGCAATTATTATTTGAAATGCATAAAGTATATTCTTAATCATCATCATCATCAAATTACATCCCATTAGGAAAACAGAAATCACAAACATCAAACTGATGATAATGTTTTTTCACGAAATTCATGTTCAAGCGAAATCAAATTGCAGATAATGGAATGCAGTCCATTTATGTTTTGAATAGCAGCATTTGGACATGCACTTGGTAGACTGCCATCCTTCCTGTTTCCAAAATAAAAAACAAAACAAAACAAAACAAAAGAAAATATCAATTTGCTTATTGTTGAAAATACTCCACATATGAAAATATGCAAACGTCGGCAAGTGCAGTTAAAATAGTACAGAAGGTATTGCAACAGTTCTAACGTAATTTAAGTTCCTTATGAAAGGAAGATGCGCATCTAATAAGAAATACAAAAGGGGAACATATGGTCATTTGGTTGCAGCTCTAAGAAGAAACCAGACTGGAATACCACCTGGATCTTATGCTACAAAAGACACCAAAATCTACATACAAGGGAAGACCGGAGACGGTTGATGATAAGTCTTAATTGATAAATGTAAAGTATTAGAAGAGCAGTTGATCCATTTCACAATCCTTTTGACGATGCAATTAGATTCGATCCAATTCCTTCAAGAAAGTATGTTTGGATTGTTAGAATGGAATGGAATGGAATGATATGCAATGAAATGGACATGATTTCATTCTTACGTTTGGAGAGCGATGGAATAAAATGAATTAGGTTCTCTATAGGATGTGGCAAGTGACACGGTGGGAGATGGAGGTGCGCAATGACGAGTGTGGCGGGTGATGTGGGGTGTCTGGATGTGGTAGTGGTGGAGTGCACGGTGGTGGGTGGCAGTGGATGGTGTGGTCTATACAATGGTAGTGGTGGTTGCAGTGGCAGCGGTAGGGTGCGTGGTGGTGTGGGTTGTGACAGAAGATGGTGGGAGGGGGAGGGGGTGGAGGTGGGCTGGGTTACGGCTAAGGATAAGGATAAGGCAGGTGGTGGTGAGGTTGACAGTGGCAGAGGGTAGTGAGGTGAGTGGTGAGGCGGGTTGTCATAAGGGATGGTGGTGAGTTGTCGCAGGGGTGGTGATGACTGTGTGTGGTGGTGTGTACAGTGGAGGTTGGCACTTGGAGTTAGGGTGGGCAGGTGCGGTGGCGGTGGTAGGGGTGATGGCGAGTGGTGAGAGAGGTGGCAGATGGTGACGGCAGTGATAGGGAGGTGGCGGGTGGTGGCAGTGGAGATGGGTGGTGGTGGTGGTGGAGGTCGGTGGCGGTTGATTTTTTATCACTATAATATGTTTTAAAATTCATTTCATCCAACCATTCCAACATTCCATCTTTTTTTTACGGAACGAGAACGGTCAAATTTCATTCCAACGGAATGAATCGAGCATCCAAATGCACCAAAATTATAGAATAGAATGTAAACAAACATTACATTTCATTCACTTCAAACAATTCAAGCCAACCATCAAGGTTTCTCCTTGAATAAAGCAAAAACAAAAAGGGACCTTAAGAGGGAAATTAGATGAAGAGTAAGCTGTTCGAGAGAAGGGAATACGCAATATTTAGAGATACGCCTTCATACTCCTTCCCATGTCTTATCTCATATGCTTGAAATTAGGTTAAAAGAAAACAAAGTCCACCTTTCCAGTGCATCCCTACCATTCCAGGAGGGCTTACGATAAAATTACAAAGCAGGCCTTTCTACAAGTCAGCAGACACAAGAAATAATACTGCCTAAAAAGAGTAAAGAGTTTTTTTCTTTTTCTTTTCAGGTGACTAGTATATGTGATACCTTGTAGAAAACAAAATTTTCAGCATATTTGGTGTGCTCACATGCAAGGATTATTAGAAGAGAATACTGACATTGATATACAAGAGACCCTGAGATGCTCAATTCTATAATTGTAGATTAACAACTAATTATTGATGACAAAAGAGCCAGCCAGAATGCAGCAGCACAACCATATTGACAAAGTCCGATAAAAGCATGGTTAAGGCGGTTGCCTAGAAAAGAGGCAAGGTGGTCTTGCTTTCTGATCGCTTTTTGATCGACTAGAAAAACATAGGTGGCAAGGTGGCCTCGCATGAAAAGAAAGCTTTGAAGATATTTCTTCATCCAAAGATGGGAAACGCGAGGCTTTTGTTGAACTCATTACCATATCGGCATATCCATACAAGTCTCACTTTCATGTGCATGTGAACATAAACGCTATGATTTGCTGTGAGAGCGGTATGGTTACGAATAGTTGTTTGATATTCATTGGACGTACACTTAGGTTTACTATTATGCATTTATTCATTGGCCCTTGGTTTACAGGTGAGAGAATACTCCTGTGCTCATTTCTACATATCCGCAGCACAAAATAGAAGAATGTCCCCACTCCCCGTATCAATACAATGCATGCCATCTGCTAGTTAGACATTAAATCCGACCATGAGCATTCAGTTACAATTGGTCAGTGCAAGAGAAACCCACCAAACTAACCCCAAGACCAATTACACGATGTGAACGAAATATAAACTATGTTCAATGTAAATAAGCACAATGTATGGTGTAACTTTGATTAGTAATCGTTATCTTGAATTATTATGACACAATCTAGAGTGGTACTACAACTTAGGAATTCAAGGACATCCGATTTCTGCAGAACCTCAATTAGCAATAGTTCAGTGCTGTGAAATGAATAATTAGCAAAATCAAACACTAGGGCAGCAAAAGTCAATAGAAATGTGTTCAAGTGTCTGTGAAATGGATAATCAACAAAATCACTACAAGTCAATTAAGCACTCGACGTCATTTTGCCCATAAGAAAAATGCTAAAATAACGACCCATTGGGGAGAGACATTAAAGGAAGCATAAACAAATTAGATACAGCAGGACAAAGAACAATTACCGCAGAAGATTAGCTTGGAGAAGACGAGAGGATCTCCGTGATTTTCTTGTCACGTCTTTCCATGGCGACGTCCCACATATCATTGCCGATATGCTTCGGCTGTAAGTGTTTACACCAATTAGAACATAATTGTATGCACAAACCCCCAAAACAACATGTTCAAATGGCAATCAGCAGAAAAAAGATTTAGATCTTATAATTGTGCAATTCTCAAAATCAAGGGAAAATGATGAAAGGTACAAATAAGATCAAAAAGCTTTAACGGAGATTACCCGGCCATGGGCGGCTTTGTGGATAAAATACTGAGCATTCCCCATGACGCAAAGCATTCCTGCAATGATTCCTAATGGAAGAAACGCTTCCAACACCCGCAAACCCATCAAAACTCCGATCAATTGGTTTCAGATTTCCCAATTTTTCCACACCTCTGTGTTTTGTTCGGTCTTTATTTTTCTAGGGTCTGAGATCGCAGATGCCTGATGACGGTATTGTCATTCAGTTTTTCTAATTTATTTCACTTTTGGGCTTGCGATTGAGCCATGGCAGACTCAGCTCGATTAAAAGCCCGAGTTCAAAATATGAGGTTTTTAACGACACACGACAAAATCTTTCTATTCTTTTGAAGGCACTGTAGTAACGGTCTATTTTTAAACATTAATGTGGCACCCTGGTAAAATTTCTTGGGTGCCTTTAAATGTCCCTTCAAGATATCATTTATTTCTTCTCTCTATTTTTATAGAAAATGATTGAATTTATTAAACAAGAAAGTTGAGGAGCTACGAGATCTCAGAGAGTATCCTGTGTATTCTGTCGAGGAGGAAAGTCGGCTCTGAAATGTGATCGACTATTGGTACATGCGTGATGAGGATTGTTGGAGACAACGGATGCGCAGTGACTGGTTGGTGTCAATCGACCGAAACACTGAATACTTCCATCATAAAGCAACTTCTCGTAGGGAGAGGAATTCTATACATTTATTGTATGACATGGATGGGCCTCCTGGAATGAAGACGAATGAGTTGGAAAGTATTACAATTGATTACTTTCAGCAAATCTATTTGACGAATGGGGCTGCAGATTCCTGATCCTCCTTCTAGCGCGAACTGACGATGCCTGAAATCGTCCAAGATTGATATAACCGTTGAAACTGCAATGAAAGATTATTAAGGACGATTGACTGTTGAATCTATTGTATATGTACTTGTAAAGGTAAGAAATCGCTAAACTCAGTATTTGAGAGTTATGTGGAATTTTTAGTATATAATGATATAACTGTTGAAACTGCAATGAAAGTTTAGTATATAACTGATGACTATAGTGACTGTAGGTAAACAAAATCACATATAATGCAATGAGGGAGCTGATCCATTTATATATTTACATGGGTGGAGCTAGGGGTCCATCCAGTGGTGATGGCATGAATGAGAATATTTGTCAGGTTGATGCCTAATGCATGTAGAGCAAGAGCTTGTGTAGCGCCCTCAGACCTGGACTTGTAGTGCTAAATGAGTCATAAATAATCCGGTCAACTGCTTAGGCTGCCGTCCTCACTTGCTCTACAAGAGCTAATCCGAGTTGACAAGACATTTATGTCTCACACTTATATTTTGGTGGCCATTATAATACTTTACCGATGTTGGGTTTTTAGTTTGCTTATGGCTAAGAACGACCTACATCATGTGTGTAGTAGGAAGAACCTATATGTCATGTTGGGGCTGAATAGACCTATACTTTAATGCCGATCTCTAAAGATGATGCCGAGCTCTATAAACTTGGTCAATAATTGAGGTGGACGACGCTAGATGTTTTATCCATTTTCTTTGTGTCTTTTGTTTGTCTCTTAGATCGTCCCTGCTCTCGCCGCTAAACTTAATGGCTCCGGTTGTGCTGCCTCATCTTTTCTTCCCTCGGATCTACTTCACTATGCTTCTGATATGCTTGTTCTGAGGGAAGATCGACTGGTGGCTTCTCTGTTAGGCCTTCATTTGGAGCTTTTGGCGGCTTTCTCCTCTCTTCGCCGGCGGTTTGGGCTAGATCTGTCTTCGTGGCGTGCTTGCGTTGTGGGGGACGGATTGTTGTATTGCTGTGGATTTTCCGGAGGTTTTGGTCACCAGCTGGGCTGATCTGCCGCTAGTCTCGAGTGGTGCAATTCTACCGGAGTTTTTAGGTTGGTGGTGCTCCTCTCGTCTCCTCCTCGTCTGGACTATTGTCCTGTTTTTTGGTGATGGTGTCAGGCTTATGATCGCCGGCGGTAAATTTATGGTATTGTTTGTAACCTGCTGCTTTCTTTCTTGGGAGGGGATGTCATGCTATCGGGCTCTTTGGACCATACGATAATGGCACGTGGCGGATCGTGATGCTGGTGGCTGTTTTTAGTTTCTTAGCGCCTTTAATATTTTGAAGAATTTTTTGGTATATAGTTAGTCTCGTAGTATCGTATGTGAAATAAAATAAACAACCAGAAAGAAGAATAACAATTTGTTTATTAATCTGAAAGGATATTACAATTACAATATGAAAATGAAAAGAACAACGAAACAGGAAAGGATATAAGAACTGAGGCGAGATGAACTCTGTCCTTAGGATAAATTTGCTCCAGCATGTACCCACAGTTTAAGCAATTGTCTCCTAGGATTACTCAGTTTACATGTTCAGAAGAGAGGTACTTCAACTCCTGAACAACAATGAACTCTTGTAGTGCTTCAGAAAAACTCTTCGAACTTTTATGCAGAAAGATGATATTTGTGTTGTATTTCTTGTGTTGCTTCCGTTGCAGTATAAGACCTTTATATAGGGAGGAATGCATCATGTAACTCCACCAGCTTTGAAGTGTATTAAAGCCAGGAGTTTCACTAACAGGAGTTTAACTCCATCAGTTGATGAAGTTTACTTAACTCCACTAACTTAGACTCTCAGCTCAATTATTATTCATCAGATCAGAATCGAGCTTGACTAATTATTTGACAAGGCCAGTGTAACTTTCTCCAAAAAATTAGTACTACCTCAGGCCCATAAAGGCCCAATTCCCCAAGCCGAAGCCCAAGCCCACGGGAGGGCAGGCGGCGGCGCGCGTGGGGGTGGCAATTTTAGCAGAACATTGTCTAACTAAAACCATTCTGAACTCTCTCCCCTTCCTTGGGGCTTATACCATTGATTAACATTTTTTCACTTAAATATTGAGAAAATGTTAGCACACTTCCCAATGTGGGATTTAGGAAGTTGACCTCTTCAACTTCCAAGTTCTAACTTTTCAACTAACCAACTTTAAGCCTTAATTTTTCCTTCACCCGAAATATGAATTGAATGATTCAAAGACCTATCTTCATCAACGTCACACATAGATTTCAAAGTCATCATAAACTCTTGATAATTTATACAAGAGTGTAATCGAAATCGGCTCTCAAAGTGGTTGTAAAAATGATTAATAAATCATTTTAAAATGATTAAAAAACATTTTCTCTTTCCCTCTATTTTTCTCCCATACAATCCCCCCACATGAATGGAAATTAATGCAAATACAGACCCTGAAGAGATTTCCGATAGAAAAATATTGCATCAGGAGAGGTAGCTTCCGGCTTTGAACCTGCCTTAGTGAAATACTATCGGATCGACTCAGCTATTTAGTGAATTATGTTTTGAACTGTTCAGCCTTTATTGTAAAACCAGACAATAGCACTCACACAATATTTCCCTTAACACCGTATTTGGTTCTCATGGTTGTGTTCATTTTGGCCATGAATCACCCCTGGTTTCAGAAAGTGAGTTAGAGAATTCTAGCCTCTGAATTCTCACAAAAGCGGCCCCACTTCACACTTACATAGGTGATCTCCTATTAAGAGTATTCTGTCATACCCCACTTGAATTTACCAAGTTATAGGATGTTGAAATAGTGTCCTAAACCCAATCGGGTTGGACCGGATCCGACCGGGTCCGATCATTTATACTATTTTTTTTATGTTTATACATATGATAAATGGCTTTAATGTTATTATATATTCTGTTTATCTAGATAAATCAATTTGTGATTGTATATATGATAACATCCCTAGTGTCAAACTGTGAGAGAGAAATCATAATAGTGATTATGGTTGATGAGATCTCGACTCACATTAAAAGGTTTGATACTTAAATGTCTCTAGTCGTATGTGCTATTAAACGGGACATTAATGCGCGATTAGACTAGCACGTATTGGATGTCTTCTATTTTATTGAAGGTTGAGATAGATCTCGTCTATCAAAGTGTAGAGACACTTGGACTGTACGTGGACGTGTATTAGAGAATGCGTATGTTTGACTGACCCGCTTATTTTATTAAGTGTCACACTATGTGGCGGTTGTATAATTATCTTGAGACCGGAGTCTTCATGACATCATAGTGTGGATTGTCATGCTTTAACACTATTGAGGTTTCCCCTAGCCATGGGGCGATTATGCGGTAGTGATTGGGTGTGATACTGAAGCATGCGTAGGATTCATGTTGCTTGTCCGGAAATCGCGTATCCTATGAATAGGAGTAAATATCCGAAAGGGCCTTATTATAAGGAATGTCTTACTCTCGTGAATCTTTGCAAAGTGAAAGTAAATGAGTTACTTCGAGAGAGCATGATATCCAGATTATAAGATACGGTCGTTGATGCTTCAGACTCGACGTACGACCGTATGGATATTATTACAACGATAGGATTCTATTTACACGGTAACCATTTCACATGAAAGGTAGTAGTCATTGCATTTGACTCTTCCGATGATTGGGGGTCACGGTGTGTTGCTAGACGCTATTCCGTGATCGTTAGGTATGAAGGGCATTTCGTAATTGCACTTTGTGCCTACATCCAACATATTCGGAAGCCTATCAGGTCACACACATAAGAACATCTAGCCAGATTAAAATGCGGTTATAGTGATAACCAAATAAGGAAAGTTTATCTCGACTATAAAATGTTATAGTGATATTTATTTATTATGAATAAATATAATACAAGATATTAATTATATTGATTAATTAAATATACATATAATATATATCTATAAATAATATATAGACGAAGCAATTTAGCCCGTTTCCCTTCAATTACCCGACCCAAACCCAGTTAGAAAATAAAAAAGCAAAAAACAGCCGCATGACAACAAATAACAAACAGATTGAAATGAGAATACACTCCTCGAAAACAAAACAAAAAATACGCTGACCTTATCTTTCCCGTAAATTGCTCAACAAAAAACACCCATTTTTACTCACATTGTTTTTTTAAGGGGTACTCACATTGTTAAATGGGATAAGATATTCTTATTTTGAAATGCAAAATGACCTGATAGTGTGCATGAAAAGAATCATAACTAATCGCAATAAATCAGCATATATCTTTATAGTTTAAATTTCTGTTAAAAGCCTTCACTTCGGATCTTATCCTTCTTTTTTTTCAAAATAGTTGAAACTGTTGAATTCACATCCTTACTTATATCACTGTATATTCACATGTTGATGTCAACAAACTTTGTATGATTTGCAAAATTCCGATCTGTGCTTTTTTTTTTTCTTTTTTTTTTTTTTTTTCCTTTTGTCGACTGTGATTTTTTTGTTTCCGATTATTGTTGTTTGACATATTTTGTGTTTTGAATTTTTTTCAATAGGCTTCATGAGACAAATGGTGCATGGTCACCAACATTAAACCGGAGAAGAAAATGCACAAATCTGGAGGTGTTATCATTATTATTAATTTGTCTTGGCATTGCACATGTTTCACTAAAAAAATGAAAAGAATTTTTTTTTGCAGGCTTTGACACTTTTGCAGGGAGTTGAGTTGGAAGAGACACTGGAATAAAAATGTATAGAATATACAATTAAACCTCGATAAATGAATAACCTCGGGACCAGAAAAAAATATTCGTTTAGCAAGGTTATTCATTTATCGAACATTACTTTAAGCCCTTTTGCCCAGTCAGGACCGGAGAAAATATTCATTTGTCGAGGTTATTCATTTATCGAATATTCACTTATGGAGGTTTAACTGTATTTTCCGTTGTGAAGGTACTATTTTGTGATTTTTTTTTTCAATATCTTCACTTACGGGGTATCATGATGCATGGTTTCATGATCTACGATCTCCTTCTTTGATTAATGGTAAAACATTTTCTAGGAAGTGTGAGTTCGATGTTGAAACTGTTGTAGTTATGGATAAACCTCCATTCAATTTTTTATGTTCTATGTATGAGATTGTATTAATCTTTTGCAAATTCTTAGACATGGATGTTATTCTTTCAAAAGGAAATGAAGGATACAAGTAACGCTCTTCAACCCTTCATTCTTCAAGGATCCTAAATTTTCTCATTAATGAATTATCTAAGGATGATAGGTTAACTATAGCATGAGCACTCAAAATTGAGCGCTTGCCATTGTGTAAAGAATGTAATACAATCATAACAACAATATCATCCTTATTTTTTTTTTTAAATAGCATAAACTTTCTTATAAAAGTACATAACATTTTTTTTGTTTGTTTTTAGAATAGTAAATACAGGAACTCATGTCTGTAGGTTTTTTTCCTTTTTATATTGTTCTACTTTTCTTTTGTTTTTTCCTTTTACACGTTCTTTTCTAATTATATGTTACTACTGTTGTTGTTTTTAAGCAGAACTATTGTAATTTCGTTGAATTCTATTTTCTTAATTTTGAATTAGTGTTTTGTCTGTTCGATTATGAAATTTCGAGGTTTTTTCCTTCCCTTTTCAGCCTTATATCCATGTAACAAGATGTGAAAATCACCGGCTAGCCCTTTACCTATTTTATCAAGTGTGTGTTTTGACACGGTAATTAATAATAACAACGATTATATACATATGGTTAGTTTTTTTTGGGAGCAACTTATGGTTAGTTAGAAGACTCATATTTTAGTAATTTCAACTAATTCTTAACCAACATAATCAATTTTAAGCTAGACGTGTCATTTATGGTTAGCTAGAGAAATTATGCGTTAGGACTAAAAACAAATGTAAATGAATTTAAGTTATCTTCACTTTTTTCTACTCACATTAAGCAATTTTGACATTATATTACGCGGGGTTCTAAAAAAATGTATATATTATTATGTGGGTATTTAGCTGGGACTGGGTTATGTAAAAATTATAATGTTATCTTTCTAAAAAGATCTGATTCAGTAGTAAAATTTTGAAAAATAAAATAATCTGTTTTTCTAAAAAAATTATGTTTTTATGCTTTTAAAAATAATATATTTTAAGGTTAAAAATGCAATATATTTCATTTTTTAAATGATGAGGATAAACAGGCCAAGGGGTATGGTGGGAATTTGAGCCATTGATGGATGGGGATGAGGGCAATTTTTTTGAGGGGTAGAGGGGAGTCGAGGGGATCTTAAAATGCACGGGCCAAGGGGTACGGTGGGAATTTGAAGAATTTTTTATTTTATCCGTCTGAGCTTATATATATATATATATATATATATATATATATATATATATATATATATATATATATGTGTGTGTGTGTGTGTGTGTGTGTGTGTGTGTGTGTGTGTGAGATACATATATTTTACAAATTAATTAATCATGGCATTATATTAAAGAATATTCCGGAAACCAATTAAAGGCTACATGGGGCGCAAGTTTTAGTGTATAAAGATACACTTGGACTGTGCAATTTAATTAATGAGATTAACATATATTAATATTAGATATTAATTGATTTATGAAAAATAGATTTATGGTAATAAGATAAAGATAGTCAATATTAGATATTAACAATATCTTGGAAATATTTAATATGAGATATTAAATTAAATGAGATAAATCAATAAATTATATTGTCCTTATTTTATTAGGAAAAATGTTTTCTTTCTCTCCAGTCTACTTGGAAGCTTCTCCCAATTAGATTTTTAGGACTAAGGGGCGCACCATCTGTTAGGAAATCTATGCGGGAACGCACCGGAATTCAATTTTTTTTTACCAGGATCGACTTCGTTTAAACAAGCATAAAAGAAGTAGACGGTGGTTACCTGATGGGAGTCAACTTTACGTGACTCCGGTGCATTATTTATCCCCGTTTATCACATTTTCAGCACATTTTTGGGTGATTTAGACCATTTTCGGGGTGATATCGTGAGCTCATGGCACGGGGAATGAATCCGTTACTTTGTTGGATTGTTACCTCTTTTTTATTGATATTGATCCCATTCCCGAGCACTTTTACCCTCCGGAATTGTTTGTATGTTTTTGGTCATGTGTGATGTTATAGGGTATCAGTGTCTCGAGGACCCGGAAGGCGATGATTTATGGTAAAAAGCATAACCGAGGCAAGAGAAGAGATCAAATGAGGAAAAAGTGGAGTTTTGGGGCAACAGGAGTCCGGACGCCCGTTCACTTACTCAGACGGGCGTTCAATGAGGGCAACAGGGTCCGAACGCACGTTTGAACCCTTCAAACACGCGTTCAATAAGGCAAAAGTTATACAGAGTTGAACCCTTCCAAACGCACGTTCAAAAACCATCCTGAACGTGCGTTCAAGCCCACCAAACGCACGTCCAACTTATCCCAAACGTGCGTTCAAGATGAAGAACATTCAAGCCCCTGCCCAGAACGAAGCAGAACGCACGTTCAACCCATCCTGAACGTGCGTTCGAGATGCCAGACGCCCGTCCAAGCCTCCAGACGTGCGTTCATGCCAGATTTTCTGCAGATTTTTTCCCCCACCTATAAATACCCCCCTTAGACCATTTCTTGGGATATCAAGCTTCTCTTAGAAAAACTCTACCCATTTTCTTGCTCGAATTTTGTAATAGCTTAGAATACTCTCTCTTAGTGTAAATCAACAACATCTTAGCTTAATCTTTCCATTTCTTAGCTTAGATTTTCATTCCAAACACTAAGAGACCACCTTTTAATTACTTCTCTATTTTGTACTTTTTGGATCCAATCTCGAATTTCTGCAATTTAATGGTAATTTTCTCCTTCCCTTTGCTTGTTATGACTCTTAATTACTGTATTGTGTATGCTTTAACTAGTGTAATGAGTAGCTAATCTCTTTTCATAGTCGAATCATGTGAAATTTGGTGAAATCACCCTTTGGGTGATGAAATTGGGAGTGGGTAGTGCTTTTTATTATTGTATCTTGCATATTTCACGTCTTAGAACTTGTTATAACGGATTTGGGCTAGATTGATCACCTAGGTCAAAAATCACACACATCAATCTTGAGAGTTGTTCAGAGAGAGGGGTGTGGGAAAAGGGTTCTAGGATCGCATTGTAGTGCGAGGTTACTCGTTTTTAACGCTTAAACGGCTCTCGTGCATGATTGTCTTGTGAATGAACCTCTCTTAGGGTAGGTTAGTTGACTTGGCATAAGGTGTTGGGGAAGATTTGTTCAGACCTTAGCACCGGGATTAGGAGTACGTACCCGTGAAATTGAATGTAAGAGTTTGTTCGTTTATTGCACACTCCCGGTTTTGTCATTCCATTGGGTGAAACTAGCTATTTTGATCATGGTTCGGCTATGTCCCATAATTTATCGTTAAAACCTAGTAGTTTAATCTTCTTTCGTTCTTTTTATCTTTAGACTCGTTAGTTAGAATCACTTAGTGTCGTTGTAGTAAACAAAACCTTAAGAACATTGATCACCTAGACTAAGCATTACGTTCACTTTGGTACTTGCAAGCACGATTCCTTTGGGTTCGACCTCGTACTCCTGTAGCTATTCTAGCAATCAACCCGGTACACTGCCGGTTAGAGAGTTAGTTTACCCACGGTTTCGAGTCTTTATAAATTGTTTTTGTTGGGGTGAAATTAAGCTCAATCATTACCTTGTCAGATTTAAAAGATCGACGTTTTGACCGTCTAAGGAGAGTAGTGGTGCACGGAGCCGCCCAAGCGTTCGGCCTCTACCGCTAGTCCACACGAACAACCCGCCGGAATCCACCATTGGATTGCTACCAGAAAAACTGGGTTGCTAGACCACCTTTTTCTCTCTATCAAAACTCTCTCTAAGAAGCTCTCTATTTTTCACAAGAAACTATTAGTTTCTTGAAATTGCGTTATACAAAAGAGCTAGCCAATCCCTCATTTATATAGAGTATGGGGCGCCCATTTGCTATCCCAATATGATTGAAATTAGCTTCCTAGTAGATAAAGGAGAAAGAAAACCTTTTTACAAATAAAATAAGGAAAATATTTTGATTGATTTATCTAATTTAATATTCAATATTTTATATTAAATATATTTCCAAGATATATATTGACAATATCTTATATTGAATATATCTTTATCTTATTACCATAAATTAATTAATATCCAATATTAATATTATGGTAATTTTATTAATTAAATTGCACAATCTAAGTGTATCTTGTACACTACTATTGGCACCACCTTTAGCCATAAATTGACATCCGAAATATTCTTTAATTAATAGGGGCCAGAGGCCAGAAGGACAAAAAAAGATACAAAATGGGAAAAAAGGACAAGAAAAAAAATAATGGTTGAGAAGGACAAAAACGCGCATGTTACTACATGTGTTACTACATTTGGTTGTAGCAACATGTAGTAACACATGTAGTAACATGCGCGTTTTTGTCCTTCTCGACCACTATCTTTTTTTCTTGTCATTTTTTCTCATTTTAGATCAAAAACAGTCCTTTACAACCTTTAACCTTAATTAATATAATGCTATGATTAATTAATTTGCAAAATACATGTGTATCAATATACACAAATAATTTCGACACATGTGTATATCATATGTATATTTAATTAATCAACATAATTAATATCTTGTATTAAATTTATTCATAATAAATAAATACTATCATATTAATTTACTACTATAACCTTTATAGTATGAGACAAATTCTTCCTTATTTGGTTATCAATTATAACCACATTTTAATATGACTTGATGTTCATATGTGTGTGACCCGATAGGCTTCCGAATATGTTGGCCGTAGGCACAAAGTGCAAATTACGAAAATGCCCTTCATACCTAACGATCACGGGATAGCGTCTAGCAACATACCGTGACCCCCAATCATCGGAAGAGTCAAATGCAATGACTACTACTATACCTTTCATGTGAAATAGTTATCGTGTAAATAGAATCTTATCGCTGTAATAATATCCATACGGTCGTTCGTCGAGTGTCAAACATCAAAGACCGTATCTTATAATCTGGATATCATGCTCTCTCGAAGTAACTCATTTACTTCCACTTTGCAAAGATTCACGAGAATAAGACATTCCTTATTATTAGGCCCTTTCGGATATTCACTCCTACTATTAGGGTACGCGATTTCCGGACGACCAACACGTATACTCCACATGCTTCAGTATCACACCCAATCACTACCGCATGATCGCCCTGTGGCCAGGGGAAACCTCAATAGTGTCAAAGCATGACAATCCACACCGTGATGCCATGTAGACTCTGGTCCTAAGGATAATTACACAACTGTCACATAGTGTGACACTTATCGTGTAAGTGGGTCAGTCTAACGTACGCATTCTTTAATACACGTCCACGTACAGTCCAAGTGTCTTTACACTTCGATAGACGAGATCTATCCCTGCCCTTAAAGACAAAAGACATCTAATACGTGCTAGCCTGTTTGTACTATCAATGCCTTGTTTAATAGTACATAAGACTACAGACATTTAATTATCAAACTTGTTAAAATGATTAGAGATCTCATCAACCATAATCGCCTATCATGGTTTCTCTATCACAGTTTAATACTAAGGACGTTATCTTATAACAATTCATAATTTGTTCTTTAAGAGAACAAATATATGACAACAGAAAAACCATTTATTATATATGTATAATGATAAAGAAATAGTAGAAATGATCCGACCCGGTCCAACCCGATTGGGTTTAGGACACTATTTCAACATCATCTACTATAAATAGGAGGTGGGTGTCAATCTATTTTGTACATCACAATTAGAAGAGTTCTAATTTACTAGAAAATATAAGAGCTTCCTAGAGAGAGATTTTGAGAGAGAGAAAATGTCGGTCTAGAAACCGATTTTTTCTAGTACCAATCCATTATGGGATTCCGGCGGGCTGTTCGTGTAGATCACCGGTAGAGGCCGAACACTTGGGCGGCTTTGTGCAGAAACTATAATCGTAGACAAAGCGTCGATCCAATTGGATCAACCAAGGTATTCTCCTGTCTACTTCTTTTATGCTTTTTGCTTATACGAAGTTGATCTTGGGCTAAAGGGAAATAAATTTTTGAATTTCGTTACGTCCCCGCGTAGATTTCCTAATAGTGGTATCAGAGAGAGTTTCGAGTTCAAGTAATAAGCATGTTAATTTGCTTAGTTGTTTTTATCGTTTAAATCACGTAATTATAAGACGAAAGATTTTTTATTGGCAAAACGATACATGAAAAGAAAAGGAAACGAGATCGGGTGGTGCTCGGCCGACTATTGGCGGCACCCCACCGGCTGGTCGGCGGGCGGGGCAACCTGCTGCGCGGTGGATCTCCAATTTTTGTTTTGTGTATTTGTGATTCAATATGGTTCATAGTTGTGATTGATATCTCCGTTTTTCAAAATTTTGATTTTGGAAAAGGCATCTCTTTTGATTAAGAATCAAAAGGAAAGAAATTAGAGGAGACCTAATTTTGATTTTGATTTAAGTTTGAATAGTTCTTATTAATTAAAGTTAAAATAGAAATCGTTTAAAATTAATCGTTAATTTTATTTCGATTAAAATCATTTATTAGTTAAATGATTGGATAAAATTATTTAATTGATTAAAGGTAAATCGATTAATTAAGACGCGAGTTGGTAAATTTAGATTTTATCTTTTTCATAAGATTTTATTGTATGGATTAGATATAGTAGATATAATATGAATATATGGATCCCAATTGATCATTGACTCGACCAATAAGATAAATGTGGATGATTTAATTTATGTTGGTTTTAATATTGTCCTGGGCCTTTATGAAGAACGTCACCTAGTTTACTTTATGTATTTATTTTATTAGTTAAAATTTATGTAACAAGAATGGAGCAGAAGACGGAGACCAAAGAAAGACGAATAAAGATCCCATTGGAGAATGACGCATTAAAGATCCTATTGGCGGTTGCAGCTACCTTAGATTGTGACCCGCGGTTTCGTCAGTTTGTATTCGAAACCGCACTTAGGAAAAGGTCATGATCATTACTTTACGCATTTATTTATTTTGTGCTTGTATTATTTTAAATGATACGATAGACACGATCTAGATGAATATGTAGGATGTATGTCTATAAAGATAGGTAAAATTGATGAGACCGTAAATAAAATTAATTAAGTGAATTAATTTTTTATAAATACTCCCACGACAAAAACTCGAGTCATAGTTTTTCTCCCAATATTATAATGACGGTGACGAGCCCTTGTTCGGATCCAACTGACCGGCCCACGTCGGGAGTTGACCTACCTCAGGTATATCGTTATTATCGAGATATGATCGTTATGAGATCTCATGAATATTTGGGTTGCGACTCGACTAAGAATCTTGCGGTGATTGGCCCACGTCAGGACCGTTTGATTCTAGAGACAAGAGGTGGCTATCACATAGAGATGTGAGCTGTCAAATAGTTGACTAGTCAACCAATGGAAGCCGCATGAGATGCGACCGGTAAGCGTACCCACCTTTCGAAATTGACCCGGTCGATCGGCTCACGTCGGGGATCGAGTCAACTAGATTGGATTCCATCCACTAAAGAATTTTGGATAATTTTTGAAAGTCAATTAGGAGTAGTTGACTAGTGGGAGCAAAATCATAAACCATAAGACCATTTTTTATTTTGCATGTATAAACAACACTATTTTATCTTTATTTTATGTTGTAGTTTTTTAAGTAAACTTTTATATTTATGTTTTTATTCTCGATTAGTAAAACCAAATTATGACTGTTACCTTTTGAGAATCGTTCTCAAGTATGGTTAAGTAATTTTTTTAATCCTTGTAAAATAAGCAATGACACGAGCAGCTTCGTTATAATAGTGAGAGACAAGGAGACTACATATTTGATGGAGCACTCCAAGACTTTAATTATTAATGGAAAACGGAAGGTCATTATATGATTAAATCACTTGAAATAAGTTTCAACGAATTAATCATATATTGGATACGATCCAATATGATCATTTTGTCATACGATGACAATTAATTCAAACGTTGGATAAAATGACCACATCTAATTTTGGAAAGGTTGTTTTCAAAATTGTAAGATTTAAGTATCGACTTAATTCTTTAATCATTGCTTGAAGATTAAGTGGTTCATGTTTTGAATACGATTCAAAAGGTTAAATAAACTATTTAATAAACTTTAGATTTTCTTTACGAAAGAAAATTGAAGACAAAGCTCTTGTAATTTCTCTTAAGCCTTATGAAGACTAAATTGAGAAATATTTACAAGTGCTTAAGGGATTAAAAGGAAAGTTAGGGCATGTGTGCTTAAAAAGAGATTTTCTCGAAGTCTCTATTCTAGGAAAGAATGTTGAGATAAATCTATCTAAGTTTAAGTCAACTCTTAGATATATGATATATTGTGAGTGTTATTAAATTAGAAAGATTAAAATACGGAATACAACAAGATACGAAAAGTGAAGCAAATGTTGCGACATTTTCGGTTTTGTATTCTGTGTCTAGTAAACTGACAAAAGAACTATATAAATGTTATTGTGTTCCGGTTGTTATGAAGAACACGAGCTCATTTGCTTGTTAGGATTTAGTAGACATATTCAATTGTAAGGAATAAATGTTACTCCGAAAAAGTTGAACTGTCACTGAGTTTAACACACTAGATTGATGTCACTATATAGTTGATATACGCGATGAAATCTCAACCAAATACTTGTATGGTTGTTATCCTTGATGTTTTGTTGTTGTTCTAGACATAGTCTCTGAGGAAGATAAACGTTTAATCAAATGTCATTCTGATGATGTCTGAACCATGTGATTATGAATCATGTGGGTAATACGTATCTTATCTAAAGATGACTAAAATACCCTTTTATGAAAAGGTTATGAATTCTAGAAAAATTGTCTAAAGCCTAAACGTACGATGTTTGTTGGCTTATGACAATTAATGCCACAAATAATTGTTTATTAATCTCTATGACTATTTTATAAATAGTTGAATGTTCTTAGTGAAGTACAACAATTCGGAAAGCCCGAAAAATTCGAGCTAGTACGACTATGAGATCGATGAGCTACTTAGGAGTTAATCTTCAATTGGATTGAAGTAATTAATCCATGAAGGGTGTTTCAGAAGCTGTCTGAAATAGAATCAGAATCTCCCTTGAAGGATATCGTCTTTGGGATACGCAATAAGATTGTGTTCTTAAAATAGAAACAACAATTTATATGATAAAGGTGTGACGTAAGCCATGTGAAGTATCCCTTACCTGTTTCGGGATAGTGCCCTTATACAATACATATACTTAACCGAGTTCTAAAGAATAAAGGTTGGATAAATTCCATATCAGATATGGAAGACGATGACATTGAATCCATCTTAACCGATGTGTTAGAGTTATCGTGCTTCTAGCAAGCAAGCAGTGTCTAAAAGGCTTGTAGCCTAGCACGACATATGCAACTTTGTGACATATCTTAGCAAGTACGCTAGATGTTATTTACTTACCCACGGAGCAAAACTGTTTCTCCAAAAATGCCGTCTTCTAGAGGAAGTGTCCCTTCCAAAAGAGACAGTGGGAGTAAATGAAATCTCAAAAGAGTTTGAGAACCCACAAAGAGATATTCAACCATTAGAACATGAGCAGGCGCCGCATAATGATGAGGTGCAGGACACTGCTCAATGAATGCAAGTACTCTATGAGTCTGTAGATAGCCACAAGTCTGAAAAGGCTGCTGGTGTGTTCATCTGAAGAAATGAATATATCGTGACTTATGCAAGAAATGCTTGAAAGGCAAGATTAAGAGATATGGCTGGAGCCATAATATCTGAAATAGATTCTATGTGTGACAAACGGGTTATGAACCTAATATATCTTACTTGAAGGGAATGTCTCTGAAAGGTGTAGCATGTCTTTATGAAAGACTTACATGGATGGTAATACGATTGCCTATTAGGCTGAGTTGATGGCTAAGAGGCCCAGGTGTAAGACTTGTAATTACCTTTATGCTACCAGTTGTGCTTAAATCTATTCAAATAGTACCTGTTGTAGCTTCGTATCATGGCTATATGATAGTGTTGAAAATGCTGGGCCAAAGGCTTGATGTTTATATAAGATAACATGATGTGTAAGCTTATGAGATCCATTTATGGACTCAAATAAGTTCCTCTAGATAAGTTCCTTGCATAGATAAATCAAAAAGAGTTTGATTCTATCAAAAGGAAAGATATGCCTTATGTGCAAAAGGTTTAGTGGGAGTGTCATTCAATGCCTCTATGTGCAAGGTATTGAATATCCTTCTCAAGAACTGCCATTCCATGTCACAGTCAATTAATGTTTGGTAATTCAAGGACTTTTCGAAAGCTCTTGAAGATTGCAGTTCTTATTTCAGAAATGAGAATCTATAGTGATAGATTTAGATACTACTTGATTATCACATTTCACCGGCATAGATGATATGTTAAAAGAGTTTAGCATAGATCACATCAAGAGGTACTGCTAGCTAGTATTCTCAGGATCTATCTATGGCAGGACGTCAGTCCTAAAGATGAGGTGAAAGATGATACTTATGGAAGGTTCCCTTTGCTACCGCAATAGGGTCCATCATAAGCGTTGTTCTAGATGTTCATACTCCGTGAAGAGTCATAAGTAAGTATGAAAGTGATTCTAGTAAAAGTCGAGAGTATCCTTAAGAGTGTTAAGGATGAGTTCTTAGTTTACTGAAACTTGGAATAAATAATAAACATAGATTTACAGATGTATACCCTGAATCTTATGAATATAGTGGGAGCTATAGTCTGGGTTTTCAATCACTTTAATAAGTGATACAGTGAGCTGGAAATGTTCTCAGCTAGAGACCACTGTTGATTCTACAACTTAGCCAAAACACAGTAGTGCCTTAGAGGCACAACGGGAGCAGTACATGGATCAAAGAGGTTCATTTCTGAACCTTGTACGGTTCTTCCACCTTTTCTATATAGCTGATATAGTAGTGGATTCGTTGCTTGAAGCAAGGACCAGTGTCTCGTCAGAGATTCATGTGTGTTTTGAGGCGGTTCCTTTTGACTTGGTCATTTGGAGCATGATTTGAAGATAGTCTGAGTCCTCACGGATAGTGATCCGTTCACGCTTAGGGTTGGTTGCGAGTATTGTATGAGATTCTTGTGTTTCAACTTGGTCTTATGTGTATGAGTGATTGGTTTTATGCCAAGTGGAAGATTGTAGAAATAGTGTCCTAAACCCAATCGGGTTGGACCGGATCCGACCGGGTCGGATCATTTATACTATTTCTTTATGTTTATACATATGATAAATGGCTTTAATGTTATTATATATTCTGTTTATCTAGATGAACCAATTTGTGATTGTTATATGATAACATCCCTAGTGTCAAACTGTGAGAGAGAAATCATAATAGTGATTATGGTTGATGAGATCTCGACTCACTTTAAAAGGTTTGATACTTAAATGTCTCTAGTGGTATGTGCTATTAAACGGGACATTAATAGCGCGATTAGACTAGCACGTATTGGATGTCTTCTATCTTATTGAATGTAGGGATAGATCTCGTCTATCAAAGTGTAGAGACACTTGGACTGTACGTGGACGTGTATTAGAGAATGTGTACGTTAGACTGACCCACTTATTTTATTAAGTGTCACACTATGTGGCGGTTGTATACTTATCTTGAGACAGGAGTCTTCATGACATCACGGTATGGATTGACATGCTTTGACAATATTGAGGTTTTCCCTAGCCATGGGGCGATCATGCGGTATTGATTGGGTGTGATACTGAAGCATGTGTAAGATTCATGTAGCTCGTCCGGAAATCACGTATCCTATGAATATGAGTAAATATCCGAAAGGGCCTTCTTATAAGGAATGTCTTACTCTCGTGAATATTTGAAAATTGGAAGTAAATGAGTTACTTCGAGAGAGCATGATATCCAGATTATAAGATACGGTCGTTGATGCTTGAAACTCGACGTACGACCGTATGGATATCATTACAACGATAGGATTCAATTTACACGGTAACCGTTTCACATGAAATATAGTAGTCATTGCATTTGACTCTTCCGATGATTGGGGGTCACGGTGTGTTGCTAGTGCTGGATATACAGAAACCCGAATCCGGATCCGATCCATAATTGGATCGTCAGATCTGATTCTCAGCACCGATCGAGACACTCGATCATGCACAGCGGAAGCTACGAATAAATTCGCATGCGATAATACCTCGATTTGATTCGCATAAACAATTAATCTAACTATAAGAAGGTTAAAGATTTACCTTATTCAAGATGAATAATAAATCCACAGAAAGAGAAGCCACAATCTTCCGGATTGTATCTCCAAGCGACGACTGGTGGACGTCGATCCTCGCCATAGAAACTCCTTGAATATGCACAAGAAAAACCCTAGTTTTTCGCCTCTTTATGACTAAGGCAAGAAACTAATTTTTCTTCCTTATTTTGTGAATGTGGCGCAATTATTAAGTCTAAATTGTGTTAGGAGAAACTCTCTTTATATAGGAAAATAAATAGTCAAGAGAGAGTTATCCTTTTCACACCACAATTACATATTCTCAAAAGGAAAAGATATTTGCCAAAAGATAAGAGATAATTCCCAAAAAAATCAATCTCTTATTTTTCCATTAATTATCCAACAAATAGATCATTAATTAATTACACATGTGACATAATCTAGGAAATTTTTTTTCCCAACTTTATCACAAAATGGCGCCAACCATGTCATTATTTTTTAATAGAAAATGTCTTTTCTATTTTACATATTATTTACCAAATAAATAATATTGCATATTCATTAAATAGACCAACTATTTAATTTATTCTCGAGGTTCCATAAAACGAGAAAACACTCGCGTGTTAGGAGCCAACCCGGGGACCATGGACCTATAATCAGTAGCTACAATAAATTGAATAAAATATTCATCGAACAGAATATTTCTACTCAACTTATTAACTCCGGAATTACGCCACCATAAATCCGAAACTGAACTATATCGATTATAGATATAACTTATTCTCAAAACGTCGAGTCGAGTCGATAAGTGTCCATTGATATAATCATTACATACAGACTAACCCTCCATAGACTATCTGTAACGAAGCGGGATTATTTCAGTAAACCTTCTTCAATACATCTCATCCTTATTTACCATTAACCCACTAGTGATCAATTAGTTCATAACCAATACGAACACCGCGGATCAATCGGTTTCTAGGATTAACAAATAAGGGGAATGTCTTTCTACTTCCCACAGGAAGGAATGTATTCCATATCTGTGAGACACACACTTCTCACTCATTCCAGAATAGTGCCAATGTGAAAGTGATTCGGACCGCGCCTCTTAGCGATCCTTAACAAACACATCAAATCCTATCCTGAAACAAGTAGGAGTCTGTAACCACTTCAGGATTAAGGTTAATCCATATATGATCATCTTGTGATTTAATAAGATTTCTCAATCACGGAATTATATGAGAAACGCAGATTAAATCGGTCCAGTTCTATATGACTACATCATATATAAATGCCCCACTTAGATAACCAATATCGACGGTCCGAATAAGACGGTCACACCATAAAGTGCTCTGGGCGCATTAATGGTGGTTTAATCAATAGACCCATACTTTGATTAACTTCACCACAGACGAACATTTCAAGTGTATGACCATAAACTTAATCCTCGCGTGCATCACACACTAAGTTATATGGCTACATATGATACGACTTAGGGTTTTCAGTAGTGTATTACTTACAAGCACGAAGCAAGTATAAGATGAGAATAAATCTGTCATTTATTAATTCTAAAAACAATTACATAAATTGTCTTTCGGGCGCTACTTCCAACAGCTAGATGTTTTTCCGTGATCGTTAGGTATGAAGGGCATTTTCGTAATTGCACTTTGTGCCTATGGCCAACATATTCGGAAGCCTATCAGGTCACACACATAAGAACATCCAGCCGGATTAAAATGCGGTTATAGTGATAACCAAATAAATAAAGTTTATCTCGACTATAAAATGTTATAGTGAATAAATTAATATGGTGATATTTATTTATTATGAATAAATATAATACAAGATATTAATTATGTTGATTAATTAAATATACATATAATGTATATGTATATGTCGAATATATATGGGATATACAAGTATTTTATAAGTTAATTAATCATGGCATTATATTGAAGAATATTCCGGAATCCAATTAAAGGCTACATGGGGAGCAAGTTTTAGTGTATAAAGATACACTTGGATTGTGTAATTTAATTAATGAGATTACCATATATTAATATTAGATATTAATTGATTTATGAAAAATAGATTTATGGTAATAAGATAATGATAGTCAATATTAGATATTGACAACATCATATTTCATATGAGATATTAAATTAAATGAGATAAATCAATCATTATATTTTCCTTATTTTATTAGGAAAAATATTTTCTTTCTCCCCAATCTACTAGGAAGTTTCTCCCAATCAGATATTTGGGACTAAGGGGCGCACCATCTATTATAAATAGGAGGTGGGTGTCAAGCTATTTTGTACATCACAATTAGAAGAGTTCAAATTTACTATAAAATATAAGAGCTTCCTTGAGAGAGAGAAAAGGTCGGTCTAGCAACCGAGTTTTTCTGGTAGCAATCCATGATGGGATTCCGGCGGCCTGTTCGTGTGGATCACCGGTAGAGGCCGAACACTTGGGTGGTTTTGTGCAGAAACTACAACCGTAGATAAAGTGTCGATCCAATTGGATCAACCAAGGTATTCTCTTCTCTACTTCTTTTATGCTTGTTGCTTAAATGAAGTCGATCTTGGGCTAAAAGAAAATAAATTTTTGAATTCCGCTGCGTTCCCGCGTAGATTTCCTAACATAGGAATCATTAAAAGTTTTCACTTAACCTTTACACCATTGACACATAACACTTTTATTCATAGAATGGGTAAGTGTTCACTGAACCTTCGTAACTTAGTTGTCCCTGTGAACCATGATCTTGGGATCTCCAGTCAACTTGGTTGGGTTATCATCACAAAGTTTCTGTCGTAATAGGCTTTAGTCCCATTCCGAGTGTCAATTTTGACATTTGATCTCTAGGTAAACCTTTGGTAAGCGGATCCGCAAGATTCTCCTTCGATCTAACAAAATCGATGGAAATCACACCATTAGAGATCAGTTGTTTAATAGTATTGTGTCTGCGATGTATATGTCGAGACTTACCATTATACATACTGTTTTGTGCTCGACTTATAGTCAACTGGCTATCATTATGTATGCTTATTGGAGCAATAGGCTTAGTCCAGCATGGAATATCCTCTAGGAAATTACAAAGCCATTCTGCTTCTTCTCCTGCCTTATCTAATGCAATAAACTCAGATTCCATCGTGGAATGAGCTATGCACATTTTCTTTGTGGATTTCCATGACACTACAGCACCACCAATAGTGAATACATATCCATTTGTGGATTTTGTATCTTTTGAGCCAGATATCCAATTTGCATCACAATATCCTTCTAATATTGTCGGATATCTCATATACCGTAATCCCAGATTCATTGTAAACTTTAAGTACCTTTGTACCATATTCAGAGCTTTCCAATGATCCTCGCCTAGATTACTTGTAAACCTGCATAGTTTATTCGCAACACAGGCTACGTCTGGTCTAGTACAATTAGTTATGTATATCTGACAACCTATGATTTGTGAATATTCCAATTGAGATACAGGTTCACCTTTGTTCTTGACCAAGTGCAAGCTTAAGTCAATTGGAGTTTTTACCGGACTTTAATGAAAGACATTAAAACTTTTTAGAACTGACTCAATATAATAAGACTGCGGCAGAGCAAGTCCATCAGACATTCTAGAGATTTTAATCCCCAAAATTACATCTGCAACTCTCATATCCTTCATATCAAAATACCGTGTCAACATCTTCTTAGTATTCATGATTATGTCACGAGTACTTCCAATGATCAACATGTCATTCACATAAAGACATACTATCACATAAGAATTAGAAGTGTTCTTGATATAGACACATTTGTCACACTCGTTAATTTTAAATCCATTTGACAACATCGTTTGATCAAATTTTTGGTGCCATTGTTTTGGCGCTTGTTTTAGCCCATACAATGATTTAACGAGTCGACACACCTTGTGTTCTTGAGTCGGAACTACAAACCCCTCGGGTCGTTCCATGTATATTTCTTCCTCCAATTCATCATTTATTGTGGAAATATTACATTACATTATTGTAACTATAAAACGTTACTTGTGTATAAAGACATATTAACTATAAGACATATTAATTGTATTGTATAAACAATTAATATGTCATAAAGTCATAAAGTAACTCCATTTTGTCTTATTATGTAATAGACAACTCTAGCAATTAATACTAGCCGACTCTAGTAATTAATTGCTCTACTCCTAGCTTATACTCTACTAGGACCTTTCTCATTCATACTTGTACCTATTTATACCCACTCTTTTATCATGAATAAACTAAGTTGAAGTTTACTCAAGTATTATTACTTTCTCAAACTCTCTTCATGGTATCGGAGCGTAATCGTCTTTAATCCGCTGCAAAATATCCTATCTTTTAAAAAATGTCTTATTTATCTGAAGTTTCTTCACCCTCAGTAGAGTCCCAGCAGCCTCAGCAGACTGGGGTTACTAAAAACTATTCATTTACAAACCACAGACTTGATGGCAACAACTACCTACTGTGGTCAAGATCTATGAAAATGTATATCTCAGGCCAGAGCAAGATGGGATACTTGTCTGGTTCCAAACCTGCCCCTGCTGAAACTGACCCCAAGTTTGAAGCATGGGATACAGAAAATAACCAAGTCATGACCATCCTCACGAGGTCAATGACAAAAAAGATCAGTGAGAACTTCATGATGTATGTCACTGCTAAGGATATATGGGATAATGCAGAGACCTTTACTCAAAGAAGGACAATACATCTGAGGTCTATGAACTCGAAGCTCAAATCCAGAATTACAGTCAAAGAGACCTGTATGTAACTCAGTACTACAACCTACTATCGAAGGCATGGCAACACCTAGACATGTTGGAAACTCACCCATGGAAGGATGTAGAGGATGCTGCCTTATACAAGAATATCATTGAGAAGAAGAGGGTATTCAAGTTCCTTACAGGACTGAACTCATTCCTTGATGATGTTAGAGGTAGAGTTCTTGCTACTAAACCTCTCCCCAGCCTCAAATCTGTGTTTCCTGAAGTCAAACATGAGGAAAGCAGGAGGAAAGTAATGCTGCAAAGCAACCCTGCTGATCACCCTACTGATAGCTCAGCAATGTTGGTGGTCAGGAAGCCTACTGAGGTTACTGAGACTTACAGGAAACCTACTGAGAAAATAGGAAAGTTGTTCTATGACCACTACAAACGCACAAATCACACCAAGGACACTTGCTGGAAACTACATGGTAAGCCTAATTCCTTTAAACCCTCCAAACCAACCAGGGAAAGTCAGGGCAGGCATGTCAGTGAAGAAGGGAACAAAGATACCATGCTGGATGCTCAGTTTGCTGCCTTCAAAGCCTTCATTGCTCAACAAAAGGAAGTTAGTTCTATCACTGACATAGCTACTCATGCTAAAATAGGTATATTCCACTCACCTCTCAGTAATGATACTTGGATTGTTGATCTGGGGCTTCATCCCATATGACTGGTAACAAGAGTCTCATATCTCAGTTTAAGCCATGTCATCAAACCCACAATATTATGATTGCTGATGGATCTATTTCATGTGCACAAGGTTTTGGAAATGACAAACTTACTGATAATATATACCTTCAGGATGTCCTATTTGTTCCAAAATTAGACTGTAACCTTATATCTGTCAGTAGACTCACTAAAGACCTAAATTGGACAGTCTTGTTTAATAACAATCAGTGTATTTTCCAGGATCTTTCTTCACAGGAAGTGATTGGGAAAGCTAAAGCCTGCTCTGGACTGTTTATGGTCAACCCTGCTGAAGACAGAAGATGATGACGGTCAAATTATACCCGTAAAAGTCATCAACGTTGACCTTAAATCGAGATTAATAATATGTATTTTATATTAAATCACATGTTTACATGTATTATTTAATGTTTTGTGATTTATAAAATATAATTTGGTATTTATCCATTTTTATTGGTATTTATCTATTTTTATTTATAAATCGGTATTTATCCGTTTTTATTATATTTATCCGTTCTATTTAAATATGATTTATTTTGGGATAAATATCTATTTTGCAGATTTGGATAATTATGGAGGATAAAGACAAATGGAAGAATTAAATCTCAAGATAAATCAAAGGAAATTCAAGATAAATATCGGATAAGCACGAAAAGATCGGATAAGCATGACAAAAGACTCCAAGATGGCGCCAACTTTGATACACGCAATAAGGGGGGGCGCACTTCATCTTATTTTTATTTTGAGATCGGCCGAGAGTTATCTCTTATTTGTTTTGATATTTTGAAATATATCTCTTAATTAGCTTGAACCCCTATAAATAAAGGCATGTTATACACGCCATATACACCACACTCGACCATATACACTTTTCAGTTTATAATAAAATCTTCAGTTTTTCTTAGAGCAGTTTTTATGCAAGATCTGCAATAATGTAAGTTCTTGTATTTATTTGTTCTTAGTTCTTTGTAATTAAGCCCCAATTATTGTTTATCGTTTGAGGTTGTTCGTTCTTCTCCGGACGATGTAGATCTAAGGATACGATATGAGGCAGTGGGGATTCCTTGTCTATAAGGATCCACACGCCCAGATCTGTTATACGGTGACCTATAGATGACTTTGGTATGATCGACAACCGTGTTTTTAGTAGATCTGTATAATTGCTTTATGAGTCTCTATTTTATCCGTTACGTATGTAGAAACGCTAAGATTTAGGTTTTCTCCGTGTCAATCTAGCCACGTCTTTATGGTGTGATTGTCCACCCAGAATTTCTTATCTTAGTAGGTATGGCTACGGCTACGTTGCTCGTCTGTTTTAATTAGCGTATTATTAGGAAATACCAATATAGGGCTCCTAGGTCGGCTCATGAATTGATCTTCCGGGACTTTCAGCGAGATCTAGATCTGTTCTGTATTAGGGAATTGTGCACACCTAATTATACGTACATCGTAGATTAACATGATGCCTAAAAGTTAGTGTTAATGGGACGGAGACTGATGCGATCGCTTAGGAAGTACGCCTGAACAAAGGAATGTTGCCTAGGTGAGGAATACGGTTAATATCGGCATCCCTAGTTTTGTAAGCGTGCGAGTCATATGAGATGGAGGCCGAAAAAGCGAAGTCACGTGATGTAGCATAGCGATCTGGATGGCCTACCCGGAGCTAGATCTAGTTTAGGGGATGACTCCCGTAGCCAATATAAAAGAAATACGAATCGGATTAATAGTTGTCGAGTCTAGCTTAATTATATAGAATCTCTAGATCCAAACGATTACATGATAATTGGGGAGGTTAATTACGCTGTTTATGTGTTGTGTCGGGTCGTGTCCTTTACTTTTCTTGTCCTTCGTTGGTCGTAGACCGATTTATGTCCTTGACATGAGTGATTAGTTGTTTGTATATAAATGACCCACAATTGGTTCCCTGTGGGATCGACCTTGATTCGCTATAGCTATACTACGATGGACCTAGTCCTCTTGCTAGTATTGGTTATTGGTGGTCAAGTATTTTATTATCACTTGATCTACGTGCATCAAGTTTTTGGCGCCGTTGCCGGGGAACCAACGGTCAATTTTACATATAAATAATTTTTTATTCATGTCGAGTTTTCTGTTTTAGAGTCTGTTTTTATGTTTTTGAGTCCCTCTGGTTGTCTGTTCTGTGTAAAAATTCCAGAATATGGAACTGCTGGTTTCGTTCCCAGCGAGACTGCCTCTCGCTGCCAGCGAGCCTGGTTCTGTTTTCTGGAATTTCGAGTGTCTGTTTATCTCCGTATGTTTAATCCGTAAATCTGATAGCAGCATGGGAAACCATGTTAAAATCAGTCTACGGTTCGTTTTGTTTTTCTTCTGTTTGCAGAAACCAGGGAAGCAATAATCCGAGTCAGTGATTTTTCACGGGCGCTGAGAAAATAACCCAGCAACATGTGGAGCTACGAATCTACGATGGGAAAAGTGATGGAAGCAATACCTTTAAAGCACCAAGATGGCTCCGAAATTTTTTTAAGGTTCGAATTATTCGTGGTACAATGTTAAAGGCAAGGTATCACCCTTTTTGCTTATGTTTTACTATCTTTTGATCTTATGAGCATAAGTTAGCCTATACATGAACGTGAGTATGAATCTTAACCCGGAGTGAGTTTAAAAGATTACTTTTACTAGTGTCGAAGGTTCTGCCCCAAATCTGTCTCATCTAGAGGGTGTAAGGAAACATGTAGTAGTTGAAGGAAGCAGTGAATAAAGAGTTCCTCGTAGTTCTGTCAAAATCTCATTGTCATATGCATGAGATTGCTTCTACTGGCCAGGGGAGCAACAATTTGTGTAGTTTTAAGAATTTACAATCAAAAGAAGACGTTGAGTTTTGAGAGAGCATAATGAAGCAGCATTATAGAGGATGTGATTAAAATGGGTCCTTAGGACTAAATCTTCTTAGAATTCACTAGTTCCTAAAACGAGAGCCGAGGTAAGAGCTTTGTATAAATGGTATGGATAGATGTCATTTCCTAGGTCTCACAACCAAGGGAAGGGTATTACTCCACAAAAGTGACGAGCCCACCTCGTAGAATGCTCAAGGGTCAACATCTAGCGATCCAAGAAGGATGACTGACAAGGATAATTTTTTGGAAAGTCAAGCTGAGGACTTTAAACTCAGAACTACTTCTTTAAAACCCTTAGGATTTCTTTTTAGGTTTTGTTTTCTTTGAGTCCAATAAGAGTAACGTGACATATGTTGAGGTTTTTTATTTTGCCGTGTTCCGATGGCCATTGGGCTAAGGATGTGCAAAACTTTTTTACTCAATATAGGCCACGTGAAATAGAGTTCCGTAGGAGAGTCGAGAAATTGCTAAAGAAAAGGAAATTTAGCAATCAACCTTAAGATGGAAGCATTAAGAGAGCTTGAGAATTATTGCAAATGTAACAGAGAATGATTGGTGCGAACAAGAACGCTTTTTGGTCAACTCCCAAAACTTTTTAGAATGACGATCCGAGTGAAAATCCAAAGTTGTGTGCAATTCGTTCTGCAACTAACCTTATCCTTTCCTTTATACCTTTTAACCCTTCAACCTTTTCCATTCTCTCACCAATCTGCCTCGCAATTTACATTTATAACCATTCTTTCATCCCCTCTCTTTCTTTCCATCTATTTCACTCTCCCACCCTAACCCAATCCCTTAACCAATACCCACCCAACACACAACTATTAATGTAAGTCAACACACTCTAAACCTCCATTTTGTTTACAAAATACCCTTTTGTTGCGGACTTTGAATATTGCTAAGTTTTAATGATTATCTTTTATCATTTTGGTTTTCATGATCCTAGCTGGGGTACGTGTAGCTCTGACCCTAGCCAGATTTTAAAAGTTTTTTGGTTTGATCAAACTACAACTTATCTTTCTACCGGAAGTTTTAAATTTCTCACTTTTACGCCTATTCCGGCATTTCTAGATGATGAGTTTTGTTCTATACTATCACACATATCCGACCTTGTTGGTAACGTTGAGACCTTCTACGTGATAAATTGGGTGATTAGTCATTTCAAGGAGAAGCTACATCTCCCTAAGTTGTTGATCTCCAATCCAAACGAGAAGTTTTTGCGCTAAGTATCGGATTTTATCTTTAGCCGATAGGTCACATTGAATCTGTTATACCTTACCAAGTTTCTCTTTTCCGCTGGATTAAATACCTTATCCATCTGGTAAACCTCGTGTTCTCCCACACGTGGTAATGCTTTTTGATCTTTGTCTTCTCCACCCGGTTTTAAGAATATTTCAGCGGTGGAGATTATAGATGAAGCCTACCATCTTTAGTTGATGTTTATCTTCTTTCTATTTAGTATTTTTCTTTTTGCGTCTGAACAAGTAAGTTTAACTCTTTGGTTTCCCTTGTCATTGGGTGTATGGAATAAAGTGGCTTAATTTGTTTTTGGATATTTTATATCTAATTACTGCCACATTATTTATAACTTCCATTGACATGTTATTAACGGTTTCGTGGAGTCTCTGTTTGGTTTGCTTAAACAGGTTCTCACTTGCTTCTCCACGACGTGCTTGGATTACTCCGATGTTCTGCATCTTCTTGAGAGCCGTTTCCAGAGCTAAGTCTTTTTCTTAAATTCTCATTTTTATTTGTCATTGGGGACAATGACATGTTTAAGTGGGGGGTAGGAGACTTAGCTATGATATGTTATAATTGAAAATTGAATGAAACGGTGAAAAATTTGAAAAAATTGAATAAATGCCATATTATTTATCTCGTACCCTTAGAATTGTGAGTTCCAAGCCAAGAATTGATAGGAAAGGAACCAAGTTGCATGAGTACGTGATCATTTTATACTTATGTGAATGTAAATTTAAGGATATACATGCCGATTGTTGCAAGTAGTTATTTATTATTCGATTACTCAATCTTTGAATCGAGTTTATCGCGCAAATCATAATAACTCAAGAAATTATGTGTACATTGCGTAGATGATTGGTTATGTAGACTTAGTGTCGATATTTATCTGCTGATGTATTCTTATCTTCTGGCCATCAAAGCGGAGTAATAAGCTTGAGAATAATCTGTGTTTTGACAAAGCGTTAAACACTGGGCTTGTAGTAACATTACCAAAGTAGCCTCGCGCTTGTGGTAATATTCAATGCTTCCACAAATCCGTGAGAGAGGGATTCTTGCAATGCATACTTTACTTTTAAAGCAAGTTTCTTTCTTGAGAGGGGTTAAAGCTTGAAACTATGAAAATGCGAATAAATTCAAAATTTTAAGAGGCTTTGAGTAAATTCTCGGCCTCCGAGTCCAAAAACCTTATAGATAACGCTCTTGCTTATTGCACCATGTCTTTACCCATTGCGAGGCTTAAGAAGTAGGAATGCTGATGTTGGTAGGTTGAGACTGCGAAGTCAGCATAAACTTTAATCTTGCCACGAATATATAAAACCAAATGCACATGCACACATCACTTCGATTCATAGCGAGTAGTGAATAATGGGTACCTTATGAGCATGACTGGTATGAGTTGACTCGAGCTTCTCGCGTAAGTATGATTCGACCACGGGAAATGTTGTCTTGGGGAATGACTTATTGATGCTTTGTTCGGGACGATCAAAGTCTAAGTGGGGGGTAGTTGATGACGGTCAAATTATACCCGTAAAAGTCATCAACGTTGACCTTAAATCGAGATTAATAATATGTATTTTATATTAAATCACATGTTTATATGTATTATTTATTGTTTTGTGATTTATAAAATATAATTTGGTATTTATCCATTTTTATTGGTATTTATCTATTTTTATTTATAAATCGGTATTTATCCGTTTTTATTATATTTATCCGTTCTATTTAAATATGATTTATTTTGGGATAAATATCTATTTTGTAGATTTGGATAATTATGGAGGATAAAGACAAATGGAAGAATTAAATCTCAAGATAAATCAAAGAAAATTCAAGATAAATATCGGATAAGCACGAAAAGATCGGATAAGCATGACAAAAGACTCCAAGATGGCGCCAACTTTGATACACGCAATAAGGGGGGGCGCACTTCATCTTATTTTTATTTTGAGATCGGCCGAGAGTTATCTCTTATTTGTTTTGATATTTTGAAGTATATCTCTTAATTAGCTTGAACCCCTATAAATAAAGGCATGTTATACACGCCATATACACCACACTCGACCATATACACTTTTCAGTTTATAATAAAATCTTCAGTTTTTCTTAGAGCAGTTTTTATGCAAGATCTGCAATAATGTAAGTTCTTTTATTTATTTGTTCTTAGTTCTTTGTAATTAAGCCCCAATTATTGTTTATCGTTTGAGGTTGTTCGTTCTTCTCCGGACGATGTAGATCTAAGGATACGATATGAGGCAGTGGGGATTCCTTGTCTATAAGGATCCACACGCCCAGATCTGTTATCCGGTGACCTATAGATGACTTTGGTATGATCGACAACCTTGTTTTTAGTAGATCTGTATAATTGCTTTATGAGTCTCTATTTTATCCGTTACGTATGTAGAAACGCTAAGATTTAGGTTTTCGCCGTGTCAATCTAGCCACGTCTTTATGGTGTGATTGTCCACCCAGAATTTCTTATCTTAGTAGGTATGGCTACGGCTACGTTGCTCGTCTGTTTTAATTAGCGTATTATTAGGAAATACCAATATAGGGCTCCTAGGTCGGCTCATGAATTGATCTTCCGGGACTTTCAGCGAGATCTAGATCTGTTCTGTATTAGGGAATTGTGCACACCTAATTATACGTACATCGTAGATTAACATGATACCTAAAAGTTAGTGTTAATGGGACGGAGACTGATGCGATCGCTTAGGAAGTACGCCTGAACAAAGGAATGTTGCCTAGGTGAGGAATACGGTTAATATCGGCATCCCTAGTTTTGTAAGCGTGCGAGTCATATGAGATGGAGGCCGAAAAAGCGAAGTCACGTGATGTAGCATAGTGATCTGGATGGCCTACCCGGAGCTAGATCTAGTTTAGGGGATGACTCCCGTAGCCAATATAAAAGAAATACGAATCGGATTAATAGTTGTCGAGTCTAGCTTAATTATATAGAATCTCTAGATCCAAACGATTACATGATAATTGGGGAGGTTAATTACGTTGTTTATGTGTTGTGTCGGGTCGTATCCTTTACTTTTCTTGTCCTTCGTTGGTCGTAGACCGATTTATGTCCTTGACATGAGTGATTAGTTGTTTGTATATAAATGACCCACAATTGGTTCCCTGTGGGATCGACCTTGATTCGCTATAGCTATACTACGATGGACCTAGTCCTCTTGCTAGTATTGGTTATTGGTGGTCAAGTATTTTATTATCACTTGATCTACGTGCATCAGAAGACTGAAACTGCCTCAGCAGCCTGCAACCAAACCTTAGACAATATCATGTTATGGCATTATAGACTAGGTCATCCAAGTTTTGGTTATTTAAAGTCTTTATTTCCTGAATTGTTTAAAGGATGTAACCTCAGTGACCTTCAATGTGATATTTGTCAGTTTCCTAAACTTACTAAGTCTGTGTATAATAAATTACCTTACTTACCCTCCACACCTTTCACTCTAATACATAGTGATGTATGGGGACCTTCAAGAGTTAAAAGTATAACAGGAAAGAGGTGGTTTGTCACCTTCATAGATGATCACACCAAGATCACATGGTTGTTTTTGATGAAAGATAAATCTGAAGTTGGAACCATCTTCCAAGAGTTCTATAACATGGTATCCACTCAATTTGACACTAAGATTAAAATCTTAAAAACAGATAATGCCCTGGAATACTATGAGTCCAACCTCAGCACCTTCATGAATGATAAGGGAATTGTTCACACTAGTAGCTGTGTAGAGACACCTCAGCAAAATGGGGTTGCTGAGAGGAAGAACAGGCACCTACTGGAGATGGCTAGATCAGTCATATTCACCACCCATGTGCCTAAATACATGTGGGGTGAAGCTATATTAACAGCCACATATCTGATCAATATGTCATAAAGTCATAAAGTAACTCCATTTTGTCTTATTATGTAATAGACAACTCTAGCAATTAATACTAGCCGACTCTAGTAATTAATTGCTCTACTCCTAGCTTATACTCTACTAGGACCTTTCTCATTCATACTTGTACCTATTTATACCCACTCTTTTATCATGAATAAACTAAGTTGAAGTTTACTCAAGTATTATTACTTTCTCAAACTCTCTTCATTTATGAAAACAGTCTTAACATCCATTTGATGGATTTCAAGGTTATAGACTGCATCAATCGCAATAAGAACCCTTATCGAAGTGATTCTAGTTACTGGTGAATATGTATCGAAAAAATCAAGACCTTCTTTTTGTCGATAACCTTTGGCTACCAATTTGGCCTTATATTTATCAATAGATCCATCAGCTATGAGATTTTTTCTTAAAAATCCCCTTACAACCAAGAGCTTTATCCCCTGGTGGGATATTAACAAATTCCCAAGTGTGATTTTGCATAATAGAGTCTATTTCACTTTTGATTTCTTCTTTCTAGAAAGGCGCTTATGGATTTGACATAGCCTCATCATATGTTCTTGGATCGTTTTCTACCATATAGGTGTGAAAATCAGGACCAAATGATGCTGAAGTCCAAGCCCGTTTACTTCTACGAGGTTCTATTTCCTCATTTTCTGGAGTGGTATCCTCTGTGGATTCATGCGTCTGCTTATTTGGACTCGTATCTTCTTTCTGTCTTTATTTGGAAAGACATCCTCGAAAAACACAGTGTTTCTTGACTCCATGGCCATATTCACATGTACATCAGGGATGTCAGATTTATGCACTAGAAATATATATGCACTGTTGTTATTTGCATATCCGATAAATATACAATCTATCGTTTTAGGCCCAATTTTTATTTGTTTAGGGTTCAGGCACTTCTACCTTTTCTAAACACCCCCACACTTTCAAGTATTTTTAGCTTGGCTTATGGCCTTTCCACAACTCATATGTGGTCTTATCCATCTTTTTTGATGGAATTCTATTAAGAATGACATTTGCTGCGAGGATGGCCTGCCCCCAACAAGTTCTGAGGTAAACCCAAACTTATCAACATAGCGTTCATCATCTCTTTTAGAGTGCGGTTCTTGCGTTCAGTAATAACATTTGATTGAGGTGTATATGGAGTTGTAGTTTGATGAGTAATGCCAGATTATGAACATATTTCATTAAACGGTGCATGATATTCACCACATCGATCACTACGAACCTTTTTGATTCGTTTGCTAAGTTGATTTTCGACTTCATTCTTATAGTTTTTAAAAGCCTCAATTGTCTCATCTTTGCAACTTAGCAAATAGACATAACAGTATCTTGTACAATCATCGATAAATGTTACAAAGTATTTTCTTACCGCCTCTCGATTGCACAAATTTTAAATCACACAAATCCGTATGAATTAAATCTAACGGTTTTGTGTTTCTTTCCACTTAAGGAAAATGTGCCTTTGTCATTTTAGCTTCGACACATATTTGGCATTTTTCTGTTTGATTAAACTTTAAATTAGGAAATAAATCTAAAGTCATCATTAGACGAATTGATTTATTATTAACATGTCCTAATCGATTATCCACAAACATGAAGACTCAAGCAAGTAAGCTAAAGTAGATGCAATTTTATTAGCCTCATCAGGCCCAACATTCTTAGACATAATATCCATTACATTGAGCTTAAACATACCTCGGTGAGACAACCTCAACCGACAAACACTTCATTCTTGGTCAGAATGACCGTATCAAAACCAAACATCATCTTGAAACCAGCCTTGCTTAACATATCACCAAAAACTAGATTCTTACGAATGTCAGGAACATGGAGAACATTGGTCAATGTCAGCTTCTATCTTGAAGTCATCTTCATAATCACATTCCCGGTTCCCTGAATGGTTGAATAGGAAGAGTTACCCATCCATAATTTCTCACCAGCTCCAGCCTTATAGGTTGAAAACACTCTATGGTCAGCACAAACATGTCTTCTGGCTCCAGTGTCCAAAAACCACTGCATTGGATTCCCCACAGCATTACACTCCATCACAACAGTACAGAACATGTCATCAACACCATCAATTTCAGCCATATGTGCCTTTGGCTGAAATGGCTTCTTTCCACGGCACTCACTTGCATGGTGCCTAAATTCACCACAGTTACGGCATTCACCATTAAACTTGTACGCAGTTGGTGGTTTCTTGGACGATTCACCAGTTTTCTTGGAAGATAGTCCAATTTTCTTCCTCTTCTGATTTTTGACCTCATCAACATGAGCTTTGACTTGTCCAACCTGCACAGAAAGTTTCTTTTCGGATCCTCTATTGTCCTTCTCTATACGGAGTCAGACAATCAGATCATCCATAGACATCTGCTTTCGCTTGTGTTTGAGATAACTCTTATATTCTTTCCAAGACGAAGGCAATTTCTCAATCACACAAGCTACTTGAAAATTTTCACTAATTATCATACTTTCTTCTAGAATTTCGGATATAATGATTTGTAATTCCTCAACCTGTTTAATTACGGTTTTGGAATCGACCATCTTAAAGTCCAGAAATTTACTCACTATAAATTTCTTAGCACCTGCATCCTCAGTTTTAAATTTTTTCTCTAAGGCAAGACACAATGCTTTAGCAGACTCAAAAATACAATAGACACCATACAGAGTATTGTCTAAACAATTCAGAATGTAATTTTTGCATAAAAAATCACGATGCTTCCAACTCTCAAGAGCAAGCAGAGCTCTGTGTTCAATGTTGTCTGGAGGCACAACTGGTTGCTCTTTAGTGAGCATCCTAGCCAATCCAAGCGTAGTCAGGTAGAACAACATCTTTTGCTGCCAGTGCTTAAAATTCAGCCCGTTAAACTTCTCTGGTTTCTCTTAATGAGAAGAATCAGCCACAGAAACAGTAGACTATGTGACAACCGGCACAGTTGTATTCAGACTTCCACTTGCCGCAACATCAGCAGTAGGTGTCAATGACGCATCATTAACAATAGTCATTTCTGTTCAGAACAAAGATAAACAATCATATTATGGTTAAAACGAGACCAAAATAGAAGGAAAATTTTTATTTTCTTTTGAATATCAAAAAAATGATATTCGGTTTGAATAAAAAAATTGTTCAGCAGACGAACTGACAATTTATTTTAATTCTCATACAAATACTTTTCAGAGCAAAGAAGGCTCTGAAAAATTTGTCTTAAGATTATTATTCCCGTAGTATCGTATGCAAAATAAAATAAACAACCAGAAAGAAGAAGAACAATTTGTTTATTAATCTGAAAGGATATTACAATTACAATAATGAAAATGAAAAGAACAAGGAAACATGAAAGAATATAAGAACTGAGGCGAGGTGAACTTTGTCCTTAAGACAAATGTGCTCCAGCATGTTTCCACGGTTTAA
The DNA here is from genome assembly GCA_024500145.1 of Gentiana dahurica var. dahurica. NCBI lineage: Eukaryota > Viridiplantae > Streptophyta > Magnoliopsida > Gentianales > Gentianaceae > Gentiana > Gentiana dahurica. The sequence goes on from CM044900.1 coordinate 88,199,725, forward strand.
GCAATTGTATCCCAGGATTACTCATTTTACTTGTTCATAAGAGAGGTACTTTAAATCGTGAACAACAAGGAACTCTTGCAGTGCTTCAGAAAAACTCTTCGGACTTTTATGCAGAAAGATGATATTTGAGTTGTATTTCTTGTGTTGTTTCCATTGCAGTAGAAGAACTTTATATAGGGAGGAAAGCATCAGGAAACTCCATCAGCCTTAAAGTGTATGAATCCAGGAGTTTCACTATCAAGACTTTAACTAACAGGACTTTAACTCCATCAGTTGAAGGAGTTTACCTCAGCTCGAATTATAAGATCAGAATTAAGCTTGACTAATTATTTGACAAGGCCCAATGTAACTTTGTCCAAAAAATAAAATTAGTATTTCCTTAGGCCCAATTCCCCAAGCCCAAGCCCAAGGTCAAATGTCAACCGGAACGGGCGGGCGGGCGGCGCGTGCGCGCATGGAAATTTTAGCAGAACATCGTCTAACTAAAACCGTTCTGAACTCTCTCCCTTTCCTTAGGGCTTATACCATTAATTTACATTTTCTCACTTAAATATTGAGAAAAGGTTAGCACACTTCCCAATGTGGGATTAAGGAAGTTGAACTTTTCGACTTGCAAGTTCCAACTTTTCAACTTCTTCAACTAACCAACTTTAAACCTTAATTTCTCACTCATCCGAAATCTGAATTGAATGATTCAAACACCTATCTTCATCCACGTCACACGTAGATTTCACAGTCATCATAAACTCTTGATAATTTATACAAGAGTCTAATCGAAACTAGCTCTCAAAGTGGTTGTAAAAAATGATTAAAAATCATTTTAAAATGATTACAAATCATTTTCTCTTTCCCTCTATTTTTCTCCCCAACATGACCTATGTTTAATGTTTCTAGGGAGTCCAGCGGGTTGCTGGGTGTTAATCTAGCATGGAGCTAGTTTTTGTTGAAAATCTGTTTCATTTTGGTTTTTTAATAAAATCTTTGGGTATTCGTTTATAAGGACTAGTTTGAGTACTTAATATGGCACTTAGGACACACTTAAAAGATACTTGGTTATAAGGACAAAAAAAATACTAAATGGCCAAAATTAACCCCATTATCCTTTAGACAATTCCTCGTTGCTGAATCCCATTCTAAATATTTCACCGAAGTCACAAAATGGATGAGAAGCTCAGATCCATCTCAAGGTGTCCGGTATTTTCGGCTTTCTACCTGTCGGAGTTGACCTCCTGACTAGTCACTCCCATCAGAACTCCCAGCAATTCATAAAACGACGTCGAAGATACTGCAGCTTCTCCCTCCGACGGAGCGGCAGTGTAAGCTGCAGAGACCGGTAGTGATTTCCGGTGAGGAAAGGCGACGGTTCTCGATGGAAGGGTGAAAGATTGACCAGAGAAGATGTGAGCAGAGTGAAGAATTGGATTTTATCATAAGAAAGACTTTTGGTTTATTGGACACGTGCTTAAAGGCTATCAGATCAAAGATGGGGAATCAGGCTTGTGTTTTGGTCCTCATCAATTTGGAAGATATTTTAGTTTTTTTTGAGTGGGGATATTTTAGTTTCTCTGCTAGGCTTTTTGATGCTATTCAAGATGCATTGCTGTGTTTTTGGGCTCTAAAGTATATTATGGTTGTTGATGGATTTTGGTTATCCAATTTCCATGTAGGTGATTTGTTTTTGCATCCGGGAAGTTCAATATTTGAATCCCAAGGTTTGAAATATTTGTATACTCTTATTTGTTTAGATCAAATTTGTTTGATGCCTTCTTAACTTGGGAAGTTGTTGGGTGCACCGCCATATGCGGAGTGCACCGATGTGGCACACTGTCCATCTTTTATTTTTAAACAGAATTCAAGTTGTGTGGTCCAGATTTGTTTACCGGTCAATTAGGTGCATGTGTATATACCACACAAAAACTTCCCTCTTAACTTATACCCTGTTCATTTCCTTATTTTAGATTGGAGTGTTCAGTTTCTTTTCGAACTGTTTGTTGAGTCAAAGATTGGAGAGAGTTTATACAACTACAGTACAACTTGGTTTAGATCACGAGCCAATTCCTCAGATGGTTGGTTTGGAAATTTTAATATGCCGTCAAAAGGTACAGTGACATAAATTTGATGGTGGGTTTGAGTTGGATTTGGAATAAAATGTTTGTGTCATTGGGTGTCAATTCATAAAATTTTGTTGTCATTAGGTGCCACTTCATAAAATATTTGTGTCATTGAGTGTCACTGCATAAGGTGTCACTTCATAAAGTGAGATATTAGAATAAAGAGGACGAAAAAATATGAATTAAGGTGAAAGAATTATATTGATCGTAGTTTTATATCAAAAGATATAGCTGTTTGAAATCGATTTTATGAAGAAAATAAATCGATTTTCTGAAATTAAGTCGGAAAAATATCAAATGTCATCACAGTGGTCAATGCATCGGGTGGTCAATGCATCACGGTGGTCACTGCATCGTGGTGGTCACTTTATCGCGGTGGTCACTGCATCGCGGTGGTCACTGCATCGCGGTGGTCACTGCATCGCGGTGGGCACTGCATCAGGGTGGTCACTACATCGCGAGGTCATTCAATCGGGGGTGGTCACTGCATCACAGCGGTCAATGCACCGCGGTGGTCACTGCATCGGGGTGGTCAATGCATGACGGTGGTCAATGCATCATGGTGGTCAATGCATGACGGTGGTCAATGCATCGTGGTGGTCACTACATCGGGGTGGTCAATGCATCGGGATGGTCAATGCATCGTGAAGGTCACTGTATTGCGGTGGTCAATGCATCGGGTGGTCACTGCATCGCAGTGGTGAATGCATCGTGGTGGTCTCCGCATCGCAGTGGTCAATGCATCGGTGGTGGTCAGTGCATCGCAGTGGTCAATGCATCGGGGGTGGTCAGTGCATCGCGGTGGTCAATGAATCGGGGTGGTCACTACATCACGGTGGTCGTTGCATCGCGGTGGTCGTTGCATCACGGTGGTCAATGCATCGGGGGTGGTCAATGTATCGCGGTGGTCACTACATCAGGGTGGTCAATGCATTGGTGGCGGTCACTGCATCACGGTTGTCAGTGCATCGTGGTGGTCACTGTATGTCGGTGTCTCTGCATCGCGGTGTCTTTCCATCACGGCGGTCACTGCATCGCCGTGGTCAATGTATTGGGGATGGTACATCACGGTGGTCAATGCATCGGGGGTGGTCACTACATTGAGGGTGGTCACTGCATAAGGTGGTCACTGCATCGGGGGTGGTCACTACATCACGGTGGTCACTACATCGCGGTGGTCAATGCATCGGGGGTGGTCATTGCATCGCAGTGGTCAATTCATCGGTGGTGGTCATTGCATCTCGGTGGTCAATGCATCGGCGGTAGTCAATGCATCGCGTTGGTCAATGTATCGACTGGTGAAGTTTGTAGAACTACAAACAAACGAAAAATGCGGAATTATCATTGATAAAGTAAAAGTTACAATGTTTTTTCAATGTGGCTGATCATGGGGTATTTATAACATCATACACCTCATGAATCAGTTGCAAGTAAGTTACAAATGGTTATAACATATTACAATCGAACACCCGTTTTCTATATTGAACTAACTAAACTAATCAGCAGGCTGCTGGTGTTTAAGCTGTCAGCAGGCTGCTGATATTTTCATATGATCAGTAGAGTGCACTCAGAATTCCCATCATCTTTTATATTGTAACACCCCCTCAAGCTGTGAGTGGTACATGAACAGCTTGCACTCAGCATTCCCATCATCTACTTGATGTCCGGATGATCTTTGAAACTCCCAATTTATCTAGTAGATAGGAGAAAATATGTGCATCCAAGGCCTTGGTGAGGATGTCAGCTATTTGTTCTTTTGTATTGACTGGAAGAAGCTTGATAAGTCATGATTTGACTTTGTCTCTCATAACATGGCAGCCAATTTCAATATGTTTGGTTCTTTCATGGAAGACAGGATTGTGAGCAATGTGCATTGCACTGGCATTGTCACAAAATAACACAACAGGCAACTGAAATGGAATTTGTAAATACTGTAGTATATATATAAGCCACTGAATTTCACAAACTGCATTTGCCATGGCCCTATACTCAGCTTCTGATGAGCTCCTGGCAATTGTTGTTTGTTTCTTTGCCTTCCAGAAGATTGGAGCATCTCCTAGGAACATCATATAACATGATACTGATGTTCTTGTTTCAGGACAACCAGCCCAATCACTATCTGTAAAACCTTTAAGTATAAGATTATTGTCTGCTGGGAAGAAGATCCCTTGGCCAAGATTGGTTTTCAAGTACCTCAGCAGTCTATAAGCCTCCTTCATATGATTCTCTGTCGGGGTGTCCAGAAATTGACTTAGTTGTTGTACTGCAAAAGCAATATCTGGCCTGGTAAAAGTGAGGTAAATCAATTTGCCCACTAAGGATCTGTATGCAGTGTTATCTTCTAAAAGGGGTGAATCACCATGTTGTAAAGTCTGCTTGGACTCTATAGGTGTCTTGGCAGGTTTAGCTCCTAAAAATTCGTATTCTTCTAGGAGGTTAAGTGTGTATTTTCTTTGTGAAATGGATATGCCTTTTTGGCATCTGGCAGCCTCAGTCCCTAGGAAATATCTCAATTTTCCAAGATCTTTGATGGTGAACTGCTGATGTAAAGCATCCTTAACTTGCTGAATCAACATTTCACTAGGGCTAGCAACTATAATGTCATCCACAAATACTAGTAAGGCAATAAATGACTGCCATGACCCTTTTGTGAATAAACTATGGTCATGTTTGGATTGAATGAATCCTTGAGCCTCCAATGATTCAGTTAACTTGCAATTCCACTGTCTGCTGGCTTATTTAAGATCATATAGTTATTTGGTAAGTTTGCAAACTTGGTTTGGTTTAGTTGCTGCACAGCCTGGTGGTAATTGCATGTATACTACTTCATGTAGATCTCTATGTAGAAAGACAGTGTTGACATCCATTTGATTTAAATGCCAGTTGTTAGTTGTTGCTGCTGCAAGTAAGGTTCCGATTGTAGTAATCTTGACAACAGGAGAAAAAGGTTTCTTGATAATCAATCTCATATGTCTGAGTGTAGCCTTTTGCTACTAATCTTGCTTTGTATATCTCTACTGATCCATCAGGATTATGTTTGATTCTGTATACCCATTTGCACCATATTGGTTTCTTGCCTGGGGGCAAATCAACTATCTCCCAAGTGTGAGTCTTATGTAAAGCTTCAAGTTATTTGTTCATGGCCTCATTCCATTCATCATGATTGATAGCTTGATTGTAGGTCTTAGGTTCTTTAACTGCATCAATAGCGTTAATGAATCTGGCATAGTCTGTTGAGTGATTGTCCAGACACATTACTTCACTCAGCAGATGTGGAGTCTGCTGAACATTATGAGCACCCCTAGATAAAAGGTTGGTGATTTCCTTGTTCTTGTGGACCTTCTTAGTTGTGTGGGTTCAGGAGCCTGATGTACTGGTGCATGCCTTTCATTGGATTGATCAGCAGCCGCTGATCCCATTGCTGGTTGGTCTGCTGACTCATTCAGCAGGTCATCAAAACTGTCCATCACTGGCAAGAGAGCAGGCATGTTAGAAAGAAAAGGATTTTTCTTCAGTTTGGCCATAGGGCAGACATAACAATGATCATGATTACAAAATTTGACATCAGCATACTGTGAACTAATGACTTGCAGTCTTTTATCTGGCAAGTGTCATAGTCTGTAGTGCCATAAAAGTGCATCATCTAATCTATCAGATAAAGTGTGATTGTCTACAACATTGGCAACAGATAGTCTTATTGGTTGATCCATGACATAAAGTCCTCTTTGTAACTCAGATAAACCAATCATTTTCTTGCTCTTGTCATGCAAAACACACTTGTTAGCAAAAAAGACAGCTGCACCTTGTGTATGATTAATAAAGGAAAGTAAGGATAAAAGATTATACTTAAAGCCAGGAATACAAAACACATCATGTAGGAACAGTTGAGTGTTAATCCTTACTTGTCCAATATGTGTGATAGAAACATTATTTCCATTAGGTAATCCCATTTTTATACCAGATGAAGGTTTGGGATTACTTAATAGATCTAATGATCCTACAATGTGATTTGTGGCACTAGAGTCCAAGATCCATTGTATTGATCTTACTAAATATAAGTCACATGTTCCTGTAGCAGGTGAGTAGTGTGTAACAACATCAGCAGGTTGGGAAACAGCAAATCCTGCATGTCTAGGAGGGTCATTCAGCAGAGCCATCAACTTGTCAAGTTGTTGTGCAGTAAGATTGGGAAACCCTGGTCTAGCAGACCTGCTTGGTGCCTGATCTTCTTCTGATGATTGCTCCTCTTCTACCATATTTGCCCTTTTTGATTTAAAACCAGGGGAAAACCATGCTTCTTGTAACAGGTCTCCTCAATATGACCATTGAATCCATAAAAACTACATTGCATCTTTTTTGGATTTTTGGGCCTGGGATTTGCAGCAGAGTTAGGTCTGCTGACAGTTTGATTTTGTCCCAGTCCATTCTTTTGTGACAATAGAACCATGAAATCTTGATTCTTGGCCTTGTTAGCCACATACAAATTCTGTCTCTCAAACTTGATTGCCATTGCAATGGCATCATGAATTTCTGGAAAGGGCACCATCAGCATTGCCTGTGAGACCATTGGTTCAAATTCATCTCTTAAACCTTTAAGGAATTTCATGACATGTTAACCTTCATATGATCCATCAGATTGCTGATTGCATTGCAGTGACATTGAGGATCACAGGAACAAACTGTTACAGGCCTGATGGTCTTGATTTCTTCCCAAAGAATCATCAATTTTGTGAAATATTGATTGACAGAATCTGTACCTTGTTTTAGTAGATGCGTTTCTTCAAGAAGATCTGGGAGTCTTAATGCATCAACATTTGAAAATCTTGCTGCAAGATTCTTCCAAACTGCATGTGCATTCTTGAAGTACATCAAACTTTGAGCAATGGTGTTCACCACAAAATTTAAGATCCATGATCTGACCATTGTATCGCATTGCCTCCATGCATGGAAGTCATCTGAATATGCTTCTGGCCTTAATTGTGCCATTTACGAAACCAATTTTATTCTTGGTGATCAACACCATCTCCATGGACATTTTCCAGGGATTGTAGTTATTGCCATTCATTAATGGCTGACCAAGAACCAATGAGGGATTCTCGTTAGGATGAACATAGAATGGACTGGAGGGACTGATTTCTTGTTTCTTAGCTGCCATGGCTATCAACAATGATGGATGAAAACCGTCAAGAAATGATTCAACACCAGAGAAAAAGATGACAATTTACTCTCAAGAAACTGAAAACTCAGAAAAAGATGAAGAACACTCTCAAGTTTCTTCAAAAAACACAGGAAAGATTTACCATGATGAAGTTTTTAGAACTACAAACAAACAAAAAATGCGGAATTATCATTGATCAAGTAAAAGTTACAACGTTTTTTCAATGTGGCTGATCATGGGGTATTTATAACATCATACACCTCATGAATCAGTTACAAGTAAGTTACAAACGGTTATAACAGATTACAATCGAACAACCGTTTTCTATATTGAACTAACTAAACTAATCAGCAGGTTGCTGGTATGTTCATATGATCAGCAGAGTTCACTCAGCATTCCCATCAACTTTTATATTGTAACATCGACGGTGGTCAATGCATCGTATTGGTCAATATATTGGGTTGGTTAATGCATCGAGGTGGTCACTGTTCGTTGAAAACGTGTTTTAAATTTATATTATCGGAACACCCCAAGTATAAGGCACGTAGTAAAGGATGTTGCCGAGTCGTCCTAAGGGAATCGAATAGTTATCAGATTAAGGTATAACTACTAAATTGGTTATGTCACGAACTATTACTTAAAACTAAGGTTAATCTAACTATAACTGAACCTAAGAAATAAACTAAAACCTTAAGGGAAAGAAACTAAAGCAGCAACTAAAAATAAACAGAAAACAGGAAATATTCAAGAATAGACGAGCGTCCGCTTTGACAGACGGGCGTCCGGATGCGATTCAAATGAAAATATGCAGGAAATAAAACAGCAAAGATTGAGGTTTTAATTAACTAAACTTAAGACTAACGTCGAAGCAAACAATTTTGTTTTCAAATTATAAAAGGAAGACACTAGAACACCTAGAATCTATCACTCAACAATCATACAACCAATTTATGATTCGAATACAGTTTTATTGGTATGATCAATCGCGAAACCGACTAAATTCCTTTAGATCAATTTCTAGGGTTTGTTTACTTTTCCAAGAAAAACAACTAACATTCATCACAAGATCAACAATTCGTTCCCAAATTGTAATACCCAACTAACAATATATGATTCCTCAAAACATCATCAATTGTATCGATTGAAAGAGAAAACTATTGTTGAATTATATTTCCATAAAAATTCAAACAACATAAAGTTTCGTTGATATTCCTATCTAATAAAACTCTTAACAATTAAATCAGGATTCAAATGATAAATAAAACAAAGTATTCAAAATCATAACTAAAGATAAACTAACGAATCATGGTTGTGATGACGTTGATGTGATATCCTCCGGTTGTTCCACTGCTATGCGTTTAGCCAACAATCATGTTGGTGATCGTTGGATTGGAAGAACTCATCCTCATGAAGAGAAGATGCGGCTGAACTCTCTAGTGCGCAGCTTTTTCTGTGTATTAGTGCGGCTATATAAAAGTATCGAATTAGGGTTGGGGCTGCTGCTGTATTTATAGGAATCGATGTCGGCTGCTACAGTAACTGGGTTGGACGCCCGTCTGAATATCCGGACGCTCGTCTAGAAACTTGGGACGGAACACGAACGTGCGTTTGGCCTGCGTCTGAACTCTCTGAACGTAAAATACGATTCTGGACGCTGCATGGACGCCAGTTCACTTCTGGACGCTCGTCTGGAATGGACGGGATGCAGACGCTCGTTTGCAATGCTGAGGATCGGATTTCTTGAACTTTATCCAATTTCTTCAAGCCAAATCCAACTCTATCTCTTGTAATTCGAACTTGAGCCTTTTTAAATCCTCTTTAACACTTGAAATTAAGCTCCTAATAAGATAAATGAACATTGCAAAATGTAGTAATCTTCAAATAATAATAATTCCGTCAATTTAACACATAAAATCGCCCAAATTACACTTTTAATACTTTTAAACCCATTATTCAAATTCAAGCCTTAAACACATAATTTTCTCTAAAAATTACTAAAATACAAAAGATATTGTTCTCTAATAATGCGATAAAAACCATAAATTTCACCGAGAACAACTCCCCCACACTTAAACTTTTGTTCGTCCCGGACAAAACAATCAAAACTATAGCTTACTCTCAAACGGATTCCAAATAGATCCCTAACTCACGTAACTAAAGATACAACAACCATAGCAAGTAATACCAACAGAGAGATAGATTCAGTGTATGTGTGACAAGCCCTTTTCAATCTTAACAAGCCTTTCAACGAGGTATCCTATCAAAAATCCAATGACTATCCTAGATATAGGCAGTAATAGCTCCACTCAAAGCCTTCCCACGCACTCAGTAGGATAATCCTACAGCATATCATGCGGTTCTACTGGGTATAAGATCTATGATAACAAAGACTTCACTTTATTTTTATTCATCACTTTCAAAATTTTCAAATTTGACGCATATCAGAATGAGCTTTTACCCATCATAGTAGAGTAGGACATTTCGTGATAATCCCCTACCTACTCAAATCATAAGGTAGCTATAAACTGACTGTCGTGAGCTATTGGTCATCATAGTGGCATAGGACATACGTGGTATACCCTACCTCACTCAAATCATTAACCAGCTTTCGACAAACATAATTAACATTACTTATTCATTCACTTTTTTTTCAAGACATAAGTTACATCTCACTTATCACATTCAAACTTTATGATATTCACAATACACGGTTTTACTTAGGTGTTACTATACTGATCTTTCTAAGATAACTCATCAAAATAATGAAAGGATATAGTTCAAAAATCTTGCTTCAATATCAAAGGCTCTCGTGATCGTGAAAAACGAATTCTATCTCCATAAAAGTAAAGACATGCTATAATTATCTCACTAAGTTACATACTATCATCGTTAGAAAACTACAACTAGCGAGCATTTAGTTTCAATCACATGCTCGAGATTCACAAAAAAAATTTAACTTTCACTCATATAACAAGATATAGCATAAAAACATACCCAATTTACCCCCCCACACTTAAATCACATTATGTCCTCAGAATGTGCAGAATAAAAGAAAAAGAAAACTTAGCTGGTTTCAACAGTGGTTGTCGGATGAAAGTTGGCAGAGGTCAGGCCGGACCATGAATGTACCGCGACAACTTGAATAGACAACACTGGACATAAAAGCTTGCGAACCTGCTCAAAAGTATCTGCAACACTCGACATAGATATAATCTCGGGGTACAAGGGGTATATGAGCAAACAAAACATTCAGCAACACGTAAACGGAATAAACATCTCACTCAAACAACCAAGGTACTACTTCTATAATAACTAACCTAAAAGAAAAGAAAATAAAACTAGGTTGCCTCCTAGGAGCGCTCTTTTAATGTCATTAGCTTGACACAATCCTCAAAGTCAACCCGGGTCGGGCCACTTTGGTTTAAACACGCCACCTCATCAGCAGAATCAGAGGGAAAGACCGAGGTTTGACCACAACTGCCACAAGTCAAGTGCCCTACCAAGTTCTTTAACTTGGCTCTCCAGACAGCACTGACTTTCGTCTTCGTCTCAACTTCTCCTACATGTGGCACCAGCGGAATGATAGGTGCGGGAGTCGTGGTAGAAGCCTCTTTAAGGGTAAGAATGTCATCATTCGAAGCAAAGAAATCGGATGGAATCTCATCACAAATCAGCACATCAGGCGCGTCAACCAACTTTTGAAAGTATATGACCTCAGGTACTTCATAAGGTTGGCCAAAATACTTTTTCAATCTATGACCGTTCACTTTAAAAGGTTGACCGCTGTACCCTTTCAAGGAAATCGCTCCTCCTGGATGAACTTCGACAATTTCAAAGGGTCCGGACCATCTGGACTTAAGCTTGCCAGCAAACAGATGTAATCTGGTGTTGTAAAGTAAGGCCATCTCCCCTGCCTTGAAATCTATGTCCTTTATTTTAGCATCATGGAGCGCTTTCGTTCTTTCCTTGCTCAGTTTGGCATTCTCGTAGGCCCTGAGTCTGAATTCATCGAGCTCATGCAGTTGCAGCAATCTTTTCTCGCCACAGAGCTGGCTATCGAAGTTCAAGTATTTAATAGCCCAGTAAGCTCTGTGCTCCAGCTCGACTGGTAGATGGCATGCCTTGCCGTAAACCATTTGAAAGGGCGACGTACCCATAGGGGTCTTGAATGCAGTGCGATAAGCCCAGAGTGCGTCGTCCAACTTCAGACTCCAGTTGGATCTATTAGAATTCACCGTTTTCTCCAAAATCCGCTTTAGACTTCTGTTGCTTACCTCGACTTGGCCACTGGTTTGGGGGTGGTATGGTGTACCAATTCTATGCTTGACACCATCTCTCAAGAATTTTATCCAATGGTGCATTACAGAAATGCGAACCTTCATCGCTGATAAGGGCTCTAGGACAGCCAAATCTAGTAAAGATATTCTTTTGCAAGAATTTCTTTACAACTTTGTGATCATTGGTTTGGGTGGCTATAGCCTCTACCCACTTGGAAACATAGTCAACGCAGACTAGGATATATTTATTACCGCACGATGATGGGAAAGGTCCCATGAAATTGATGCCCCACACGTCGAAGACTTCACATTCCAAGATAGGCCTCAAAGGCATCTCTATCCTATTACTGAGCCTCCCTACTCTTTGACATCTATCACAGCCTTTGCAAAAGGCTTCAGCGTCTTTGAACAGAGTAGGCCAGTAAAATCCAGCTTGAAGGATTTTCGCAACAGTCTTTGGTGCTCCGTAGTGTCCACCAGCAGGACCACTATGACATTGCTCTAAGATATCCAATTGTTCATGTTCCGGAACACACCTTCTGAGCAACCCGTCTTTGCAGACTTTAAACAAATGTGGATCCTCCCATACGAGATACTTCAAGTCACTGAAAAACTTCTTCTTTTCCTGATACGTCATCTCTTCTAAATGCCCAGTCGCTAAGTAATTGACGTAATCAGCATACCACGGCCTCACATTCTCTAGTCTCATTAATTGCTCAGTCGGAAAGTCAATGCCTATTTCCTTAGGATTTTCGTCACCCTCGTTCACTAGGCGAGATAAGTGATCAGCTACAACATTTTCGCTACCCTTCTTATCCTTAATTTCAAGGTCAAATTCCTGTAGAATCGAAATCCATCTCAGTAACCTTGGTTTAGCATCTGTTTTTTCCATAAGGTAGCGTAACGCTGCGTGATCTGTCCAAACCACAACTCGAGACCCGAGAAGGTAACTTCGAAACTTATCCATAGCAAAAACGACTGCTAGGAATTCTTTTTCTGTAGTAGTGTAGTTACACTGAGCTGGGTTCAAAGTTCGGCTCGCATAGTAGATTGGTCTGAACCTCTTATCAATTCTCTGCCCTAGAACTGCGCCTATAGCGTAGGTAGAGGCATCGCACATGAGTTCGAAAGGTTTAGTCCAGTCGGGTGCGATCAAAATGGGGGCACTGGTTAACTTATCCTTTAAGCATTTGAAAGCTTCCTTACACTCATCATCAAACACGAACTCTACTTCCTCTTTCAGCAGGTTGGATAGCGGCTTTGCTATTGTCGAGAAATCTTTAATGAAACGCCGATAAAAACCTACATGTCCCAGAAATCCTCGTACCTCCTTAACTGTCTTTGGATATGACATTTTCTCAATGGCCTCTACTTTAGCCCTATCCACCTGAATACCTTCGCTGGACAACTTGTGTCCCAAAACAATCCCTTCGTCAACTAGAAAATGGCATTTCTCCCAGTTAAGCACCAAATTTTTCTCAACACATCGCTGGAGTACCATATCTAGATTCTTTAAGATCTCATCAAAGCTGTCGCCATAGACTGAGAAGTCATCCATAAAGACCTCCATGCATTGTTCCACTAGTCCATAAAAAATGGCTAACATGCACCGTTGAAAAGTCGCGGGTGCATTGCATAGGCCAAAGGGCATTCTGCGGAACGCAAAAGTGCCTGATGGACACGTAAACGTAGTCTTCTCCTGGTCATTAGGGTCGATGGCTATCTGGAAGTAACCAGAATATCCATCGAGGAAACAATAATACTTGTGACCACTCAGTCTCTCAATAAGCTGGTCAATGAAGGGTAAGGGGAAATGATCTTTTGCAGTGACTTCGTTCAATCTGCGATAATCAATGCAAACTCTATAACCAGTCACAAGGCGTAAAGCAATTTCTTCCCCTTTTTCATTTTTTTCTACGGTAATACCCCCCTTCTTTGGCACAACTTGAGTAGGACTGACCCACTCACTGTCGGCGATGGCATAAATAATCCCCATATCAAGCCATTTGATGATCTCCTTTTTGACAACCTCCTGCATGTGCGGATTTAGCCTCCTTTGAGGTTGTCTAACCTTTTTCGCTCCTTCCTCCGTTCGGATCTTATGCATGCACACGTCTGGACTGATTCCTCTGATATCGCCCACTTGCCATCCGAACGCGAGGATATGTTTTTCAAGCACTTTGATTAATTCCGCCTCTTGCTCAGGCTCGAGTTTAGATGAGATGATTAGAGGCAACTTATCACCGTCTTTAAGAAAGATGTATTTTAGATGCTGCGGAAGTGGTTTCAACTCTAAGTCAGCAGGTGGTTGGTCGATACTCGATTTTAACGGACCACCTCTTTCTTTTTGAGTTAGGACCGGTTGACTGAAGAACACCTCATCTTCCTGGGGTGTAATCCCAGAAAGGTATTGAATAACGTCATCAAAAGGAATCTCCCTATCAGCTTCCGTTTTTTCTTTGCTATGTTCAATCATCTTCTTAAGCTCTTCTTCTTCAAGTTCATCTGCAAGTTGCTCCCAATCATCCAACTCCCAATGGGTAGTTTCTCTCCAGAAATCAATTTCATCCCAACTTCCCATTAAAACTTCCTCTCCTTCAAGGTTAAAGTCTGCCTGCTTGAGCTCCTTCAGATCACTACTGCTCATCCCTGGAATGTCCCAGATTTTCTGTTCACTCATAGGCCCAGTGTGCACAAGTTTTTGAGACAACTCTGCAGTGACTACGGCCCGTGAACAGTTATTTTCTTCTTCGTGATTTGCGACATCCAGGGTTCCTGTCTCTGTGAGCTCTTCATCAGGGTCAGATTCATCTCCATAGATTGCTTCAATGAATGAGATCTCCTGATTTGAGGACTCTGCAGTACTTTTTCCTTGCTCAAAGGTAATGGAAGTGTTTTCTACTCTCAGAGTGATTTGGCCAGTGTGGAAGTCAATGGTGGCAGCAGAGGTGTCTAAGAAAGGCCGGCCCAGGATCAGGGGCATTTCCTTGTCAGATTGGTAATCCAGTATAACCCAGTCGGTTGGAAACACTAATTGTTTAACATGGATAAGGACATTGTTAACACAACCGGCTGCTAAACGGCTAGATTTGTCCACCAACTGAAGAGAGATGGGGCGCTCCCTTAGCCTTTTGTCCAACCCGAGACTCTTACAGATGTTTAATGGCATCACATTGACAGAGGCCCCTGAGTCGCATAAGACATTGTGGAATGTGCGGCCTTCAATCCTGCAAGAGATTGAAGGTCGTCCGGGGTCACCTCGATTTATTGCAATGTTCTGTGAAATTGTCGAGCATTCTTCATTTAGCACTTCATCTGCCATTCCCTTTAGCTTCTTCTTACTTCCACAGGCGTCCTTAAGAAACTTGGAGCATTTAGGCATCTCAGTTAACACTTCAGCAAGAGGCATAGTCACCATGGTTTCTCTAAGCAGCTTCCTCACTCCATCGTAAATCTTATCAGAGTTCAAAGTATTCTCATTTTTCTTTGCTGGATAAGGAAGGGTTTTCGGATGATTGATTGGAATTTGATTTTTAATGGCTTCATCCTCCTTATCCTTCCATCTGACAAACTTTTCAGCTTTCTTTTTAGTCAGGGGTTCGGCCACCTGACTACTCTTTTCAGCATCCTCATCACTTTCCCCCGAAGAATCATTATCATTCGGCTCTTGCTCGCTGTCGCTTTCTTCGGTATTTGTCTGCTGCTTATCCCCTCCTGAACTCATGGCGTCAGGAGGGGCTACTCGTTTCCCGACAACTTCTCGGGTCCAACTCTCTTTCCGCTTCTAAGTGTAACTGCATTCAACTCCTCCTCTTGTCCATAATTCCACTGCGGTGTGATGGCATTACAGGCACTGACTTCTGCCTTAGGATTTTTATCTGATAACTAGGCAGTCTTCCTTAGGGCCTGCTTGCTTGTTGATCAGCCATCTGGCCAATCTGTCTCTCTATCGCCTTTTGACCGGTGGCTAGTGCTTGCACCATATCTACTAGCTCATCGAATTTCTTTTGAGAGATAGAGATGGGCTGTGGATTTTGCGTTTGAGCCCAGTTGCCTTGGGGCCTTTGATTGTTGGAGTTGAAGGACTGGTTGGAATTGGATGCGCCAGGTGGCGTATAATAACTGTTTCGCGGATTTCCAGAAAAGTTACGGTTTGGAGTATAGCTTGATTGACCGGAATTTTGATTGAAATTGCGAAAAGTTTGTTTCTGGTTGTCCATTACATTTACTTCGTCTCCATTCTCATTGCTCGTCTGCGCTCCCAGAAAACTCATATCCACTGATCCCTTCTGCTGTTGCATTTGTAAATTTGCCATTTGTTGGTTTATCATCTCTACTTGGGCAACCAACATCTGTGTCACAGAATCGCTTGCAACAGATTTCCTCTCATCATCCTTAACATGGGTCTTCCTAGAGGTTGACCACACGTTGTTCTTGGCAATTGTTTCAGCTACCCTATAGACAGCATCATCTCCTCCGCCCAGAAAAGATCCATGAGCTGTGGAATCTAGATAGTCTCTATTGGGTTGAGTAACACCCCGATAGAACAATTCTAGAAGCTCATGACGATCGTATCCATGGTTGGGGCACTTCCTCATCAAAAGATTCAGTCTCTCCCATGCTTTTCCAACACTCTCTCCGTCAATTTGTTCAAATGTGGCTATCTCCCTTTTCATATCCATGATTCTGCCAGGTGAGACCCACTTCAGAGCGAAGGCTCTTTTAACATCATTCCAGGAACGAAGAGAATGATGGGCTAAAGATTTGAACCATCTGTTTGCTTCACCTTTTAAAGCAAACGGGAAGAGTTTCAGCTTAACAATCTCAGAATCAACACCCGGATAGTGGCCTGCTTCGCAGATTTGGACAAAAGTGGACAAGAAGTCGTGAGGATCTTCTTGAGCAGTGCCATGAAAAGAGCTATTTTGGACCAGTCCAACCACTCCATTCTTCAGATCGAAATGCACTTGCCCCATATCTGGAGGTCGAATAGGTCTATGCCCCTCCAGGAAGTCTTGGTTAAGATAGGGGGCATAGGGGTCTTGATTTAGCTGGGCTTGCTGGGCTTGATGGAGTTGTTGCAATTGATTTTGTAGCCCAGCTTGCTGATTCTGTGGTTGTTGTAACAACTGTATTTGTTGAAGGAGCTGATTCAGCTGAGCTTGAGGGTCTGGATTAGGAGGAACTAGATTCGGATTTTGAACTTGGTTAGCCATGATGTCTGGATCGGGAAAAAGCCTTCTTCTTAGGATGGATCGCTCAGGTTCTGGATCAAAAAGGAGAGGTCCTTTCTTGCTTCTCGTTTGCATAAACCAGGAGGGCAACCAGAGAGGTCAACACTGACTAAAAATCAGGTTGACAGAAGAGTTAACCTTGGAATTACAAGCTAAGAGAAGAAAAGAAAAGAACAAGAAAGATAGACGGACGGGCGTTCAAAATCGTGAACGAGCGTCTGTCTAGGGAGGGTCCCGGACGGGCGTCTGGTTCAATAGACGCTCGTCTGGTGTACTAAAAGCAGTTCAGAGGCGTATTTACTAAACAAACGGGCGTTTGGAAGGGCCAGACGCTCGTTTGATCAGTAAACAGATAAAAAGTAAATTTTTCAGAATGGATGGGCGTCTGATAATTGGACGTCCGTTCAAAAAGCTGAAAAACAAGGACCGGAGCAGAGAAGCAACAGGAAACAGAAGTAAACAAACTAAACTAAAAAACCTAAAACGCAAAGAAAGGAAAATTACCAACTAGAAAAACTATACCTACTAAGAATCCGACAACCGTTACCGATTCCCCGACAACGGCGCCAAAAACTTGTTCGTTGAAAACGTGTTTTAAATTTATATTATCGGAACACCCCAAGTATAAGGCACGTAGTAAAGGATGTTGCCGAGTCGTCCTAAGGGAATCGAATAGTTATCAGATTAAGGTATAACTACTAAATTGGTTATGTCACGAACTATTACTTAAAACTAAGGTTAATCTAACTATAACTGAACCTAAGAAATAAACTAAAAACTTAAGGGAAAGAAACTAAAGCAGCAACTAAAAATAAACAGAAAACAGGAAATATTCAAGAATAGACGAGCGTCCGCTTTGACAGACGGGCGTCCGGATGCGATTCAAATGAAAATATGCAGGAAATAAAACAGCAAAGATTGAGGTTTTAATTAACTAAACTTAAGACTAACGTCAAGCAAACGATTTTGTTTTCAAATTATAAAAGGAAGACAGTAGAACACCTAGAATCTATCACTCAACAATCATACAACCAGTTTATGATTCGAATACAGTTTTATTGGTATGATCAATCGCGAAACCGACTAAATTCCTTTAGATCAATTTCTAGGGTTTGTTTACTTTTCCAAGAAAAACAACTAACATTCATCACAAGATCAACAATTCGTTCCCAAATTGTAATACCCAACTAACAATATATGATTCCTCAAAACATCATCAATTGTATCGATTGAAAGAGAAAACTATTGTTGAATTATATTTCCATAAAAATTCAAACAACATAAAGTTTCGTTGATATTCCTATCTAATAAAACTCTTAACAATTAAATCAGGATTCAAACGATAAATAAAACAAAGTATTCAAAATCATAACTAAAGATAAACTAACGAATCATGGTTGTGATGACGTTGATGTGATATCCTCCGGTTGTTCCACTGCTATGCGTTTAGCCAACAATCATGTTGGTGATCGTTGGATTGGAAGAACTCATCCTCATGAAGAGAAGATGCGGCTGAACTCTCTAGGGCGCAGCTTTTTCTGTGTATTAGTGCGGCTGTATAAAAGTATCGAATTAGGGTTGGGGCTGCTGCTGTATTTATAGGAATCTGATGTCGGCTGCTACAGTAACTGGGTTGGACGCCCGTCTGAATATCCGGACGCTCGTCTAGAAACTTGGGACGGAACACGAACGTGCGTTTGGCCTGCGTCTGAACTCTCTGAACGTAAAATACGATTCTGGACGCTGAATGGACGCCAGTTCACTTCGACGCTCGTCTGGAATGGACGGGATGCAGACGCTCGTTTGCAATGCTGAGGATCGGATTTCTTGAACTTTATCCAATTTCTTCAAGCCAAATCCAACTCTATCTCTTGTAATTCGAACTTGAGCCTTTTTAAATCCTCTTTAACACTTGAAATTAAGCTCCTAATAAGATAAATGAACATTGCAAAATGTAGTAATCTTCAAATAATAATAATTCCGTCAATTTAACACATAAAATCGCCCAAATTACACTTTTAATACTTTTAAACCCATTATTCAAATTCAAGCCTTAAACACATAATTTTCTCTAAAAATTACTAAAATACGAAAGATATTGTTCTCTAATAATGCGATAAAAACCATAAATTTCACCGAGAACAGTCACCGAAAAAAAAAAACATTTTTAGCGTCTAGGGGAAGGAAAAAAAACCTTTATTGCCTCCAGGGAAAAAAAAGGAAAAAAAACAAAAACAAAACCACAACAACAGCAACGACTAAACAGGTGAATAAGGCTGCTCTCCTTTTATTTTCTTTGAACGCAGTTTTAATTTTTAGGGCCAATTATTTAAAAGGACTGATTTTCAACTTATTAGGGGTAATAGGACACTCCAAATCTTATTTAGTTATAAGGACATTCTAATTTCAAGTGAATAAAGAGGAAGAAGGAAAAAAGGAAGCAAGGGAAAAATTAAAAAAAAAAAAAGAAGCGCTCAAAGGGGAAAAAAAAACAACTTAACCCAACGTTCACTCAGTTTTTTTTATATTATTTTTATTTTAATTTTTTTTTAATTTTTTAATTCACCATATTCTAAATGTCATATATTTTGATCTAAAACTCGGATCATCATAATTTTTTCACTAAAATTCATATTTTTTCGTCTTCTTTATTCTAAAATCAAATTTGATATTTTTCCGAATAAATTTCATAAAATCAATTTTTTTTCTTCATAAAAATCGACGTGACGTATTGATCACCGTCATGCATTAACCACCTACCCGGATGCATTGGCCACCGGGATCCATTAACCACCCCGATGCATTCACCGCCGCGATTCATTGGCTACCATGATGTATTGACCGCCGCGATCCATTGGCAACCTTGATCAGTGACATCTCATTGTAGCGATTTATGCAATGACGTCTCATTGTAGCGATTTATGCAGTGACTTCTTATTGTAGCGATCTATGCAGTGATGTCTTATTGTATCGAATTATGCACTGACGTGTTATTGTAACGATTTATGCAGTGACGTGTTATTGTAACAATTTATGCATACCTTTGGTTGTAAAAATATGCATTTAAACAAAAAAAAAAAAGAAATACAGTTATTTTACAAAGTTATCGAAAATTTAAACCAACACTAATCAAATAAACCAACATCAATCAAATATTTAAAGATAACAAAGAAATAAAGTTACTTTACAAAGTTATCAAATGTGTGTATCAAGTTGTATATGCGGTGACATCAATATCATTGCATCAGTTATCTAATTGTAAATACAGTCATCAATGTCACTGCTTCAGACATCAATGTCACTGCATAAGTCATCAATGTCACCGCTTCGGACATCAATGTCACCGCAAAAGTCGCCAATGTCACATAAATGTCACTTTGCATTTCTCCAAATGTGGAGCTTTTAATATGGATAAGTACAAGTTTGGTGAAACTACAAAGACTTTTCACTATGACTCTTGTAATGGCCACACGTTGTTTGTGCCCTCCTGATAATTGGATTCATTGTGGAATCCTCAATTCTTTAACACGATCTTGAATGCTTAGCTTAATGTCCCTGCATCATTCATCAATGTCACTGCATCGGACATCAATGTCACTGCATAAGTCATCAATGTCACTGCATAAGTCATCAATGTCACTGCATCGGACATCAATGTCACTGCATAAGCCATCAATGTCACTGCTTCAGAAATCAATGTCACTGCATAAGTCATCAATGTCACTGCTTCAGACATCAATGTCACTGCATCTTAAAAAAAAAAACATCAATGTCACCAGCGTTTTTTTTTCTTTTTTTTCTTTTCAGCGCTTCATCTTTTTTTTTTCGTTCATTCCTTCCTTTTTCTTCTTTATCCACTTGAAATTAGAATGTCCTTATAACTAAATAAGTTTCCTTCTTAAAATTAGAATGTCCTTATAACTAAATAAGATTTCGGAGTGTCCTAAATGATCATTAATTCTCTAACGACGGCCTTATAACTAATTTGCACTATTTTTTAATTAATTGTGGATAGTTTAATCTATGTACTAATTTTATATCCTTATAATCATGCTGTTTTTTTATTTATTAATTGAGGTAGTTTGGTCTATATACTAATTTTATTTCCTTATAACCAATTAAATAAGCGTGTCCTAAATTTTTTTTTTTTTTTGCGGATATGAAAGGTACGCATACATCCATTAAATTCGCCTCTAGCGGGGTTCGAAACCCCGTCTTTCCACTGGATAGCCAGGTTAAACTCTAATGGGCATATACTAAATACTAAATGTGTCTTATTTATTCTAAATTAAATTTAAAATATGTCTTTTTGGATTTTTGCCCAAAAATCTTTCGTCGTTCGAATTAAAAAAGAAAATAATTTACATGGCGGAATGAAAAATCACTACTACTAGGAAATCGACATGAGCCAGATTTCACCCCTTTTTCGATGACTTTCTTTCCGTCTTACTCCCACCAGTCCACGAAGATACAGGAGTACTAATGTTGAGATCTCAACAACCAAAGATTTATTTTGGATTCTTTTTTTGTAAGGATTATTTTGGCTTTCGATGCTACCAAATGCACCATATATTTTCCCCTTCAGAATAACGAAGTATTTAAAAATGATAGAAAATTATCATAAAAAAAAATGATAGAAAATTTATATTTCGTTAAAACATTGTATTATTATAAATATATAAATAATAAAATGAAAATAAAATTAACGCTATTTTTTTTAAGGAATATTAAAAACAATATTAACAAATGAGTTATCAACTTAAGTAGTAATAAAGAAATAAAACGTACAAATAATGCATATTTGGATACAAATGTTCGGAAATATTTACTGGACACGAACAGCCTAGTATTCCTTTTCTTTGAGAGTATATAATACTATAATAATATAATATAATTGCGCCTCCCAAAAGCCCTCTATTCCCTTGCTCAGTTCTTCATTTGCATCTCTTCTTTGTATATTCTGATTCATCCGTTGAAGTTTTGGCCCCAATAAAGGCCATGTCCGGTTTGTATAATCCCAACTTCTCTCCATCAAGAGTAGCTTCTCCACAGATTAGAACTACTCACGATGTTGACAGGTGTGTGTGCCTTTCTTCTTTTTTTCATTCTTTGCTTATGCTTTTTTTTCACTCTATGTTTTTATTTTGTTACTGTTTTGTGTGATTTGTGCTCGCATTTTTAGTAATCAGTACTTGTCAGAGCTGTTGGCGGAGCATAAAAAGCTTGTTCCTTTTACGCAAGTGCTTCCTATATGTAGCCGACTCTTGAATCAGGGTAAATATTTCTCTTTTAATTGTGTTTTTAGATCCCATTTTGACTAGTTTTTTTCCGCCTTTATTAGCTTTTGCTGCCAATTTTTGCTTTGTAGATCTGAATTTTACTTGGTTTTACTTTTGTATACAGCTATTTTGAGCTTTGTGTTGCCTCAGTTATAATTCCTGACCTTCTGCACTTAGGGTTCTTGCTCTTTAGTTTTAGTTACCGATTGCAATGGAGCCAAGGAATTATTTTACTGCTAAAGGAAATTAAATCATCTTTACCCTTCCTTTTATCTTGTATTTTTTTTAACTACACTTAACTGTTTACTCAGTTTTGAGTTTTCTTCATATACTCGTTGAAAGGTTGTCAGAAATTTTCATTTCCCCCTTCTTTAGCCACTGGAATCAGACCTTTTTAAATCGATTTGTTTCCGTTTCTGATTTAAAAAAAGGAGGAAATTTTTGACATGGGCAAGTGAAATCTGTATGAAATTCACTTGTCTCACATTTTTGCCATCTTGCTTAAGCTCATGCACTGACACGAAATGTTTTGCTAGTGCTGTATCCTCCCTACCTTCTTCCCCCCTACCCCTGACCTGTATTGTTTTCTCAATTTATTTTTGCAATGAACTTGTTGTATTAGTTTCGTGCGTGCGTCGACACCAGTCTCTCCAAATCTAATCTTATTTGCATTTCTTGGACATCCATTTCTTTTCTTCTCCCCCTCTTTCTTATCCTGCTTATGGTGTTTCTAAGGAGAATTCTATCTTAGCTCATAGGAATATAAGTTTTCAGTTGTTAATTTGGAACATATAGACATGTTTGCTGATACTTTACATTTTGAAGTAAACCTGACCTGATTTTATCATTGAAAGGAGGCCCTTTTCAAAGTAGGTTGTTGATACACTTGGCTCCTCGTTATTTATTTCTATGTTTAACTATGTGATTTGAGAAATGCTGAAAATCATCTATTATGCATCTAGTCTTATTCTGATATGCTACCCTCTGCTTTCCTCATCAATGTTTCTATTTGTATTCAGAGATTGTAAGAGTCTCCGGGATGATTCAAAATCAAGGATTTGGTGATCTTGACCGTCTGCGGCACAGAAGTCCTAGTCCAATGGCTTCATCAAATCTTTTGTCTAATGCTACCGGAACAGGAATTGCAAACTGGAATGGTCTCCCTCAAGAGGTGTGTTGTTTTTAGATACTACACTTTGGCATCCGGCTAATGAAGTATGCAGAACTTGGCAGTCATCATTTTTAAACTGAATACCATATTTTTGTTTTTCTTTCTCTTTAAAGGTTGAATGTTTTGTAGATAATCAAAGCGTATAGAGGAATTTCTACAATCTAGAACTTTGGTCCTATAACATGTTTTATCAATACTTAACCATTGTTGTTAAAGCGGGGCAATTTTTTAGCGATCAGCGCTTCGAGTCCGCTTAAGCTGCGCTTTTTCAGGAGGCACAAAAATATAATTACTCTATTGTCCTTTGTAGCATTTCTCAAATCATAAGGAAACATATGTTGTTTTTGTCTAAACATCCTTTTGATTGTGTGCGGTGTACAAACTTATTGATGTCACAGTGGCATCATTGCCTTTTGTGGTTGTGGTGGTTAGGTCGTTTTGATGTTTTAATGCTTGATTTAAGTGCTCTATTATAGTAGTATATTGTTTTCATATTATGCATTATTTTTTAGCATGTGTTTATTGCATTGTCAATTTTTTTGTGGCGCCTTTTCAGCGTTAAAGCGGTAGCCGGCGCTTTTCGCTTTAACCAAGATTTTCCCTTTTCCAGTTTTTTCAATGACATGGATTTGACTGATGAATAAGAATAATGTTAGTAATTTTACTGTGATGTATACAACTTGAATTTCTTTATCGAATAGGGATAGGATATAATATATATAGGAGAAGGGTGCTACCAACAACATTTCAACTCGGAATACATATCCTTAACATACTTGAACGACTGCCATTATTTGTATCAAACCAATAGCGATTCATACACACTGTACGTAACGCCGTTCTAAGTGAGAGATTTGAGTGAAAGTGATGAGAAACAGTAGAGCTTGTAGCCGCTGAGTATTCTTTGTAGGTGGAAGTTGGTCTGATGCCTACTGGTTGGTTGCTGATATTGAGGGACAACTTGAAAAAAAATTGCTTACACTGTTGCACATTGTCTCATATTCCTCAAATCAAATCATGGACTTGATATATTAAAAGCTTTGAAAATAGATCCTACTATCTGATAAGCGGGTTGAGAACTGCCTTCGACTCATCCCCTTTTCTATTGTACCATGAGTTAAAATATTCTGTTATCTTCGTGTTAAGATAATGAGAAATTGTCTCGTGTATTAACTATTACGAAATTGGTATTGGGAATGTAATAAAGTCGTAAAGAGTCTTGAAATGTCTTTAACTTTCAGTTGTTGCAATCCTCAAAATTTCTTACAATTCTCTGATTAGAAACAAAGACTCAGACAAAGCTCTTGGCTGAGAAGTTGACTGGTGCTAAGAAATTGGAATTAGGACATACCACTCAACTCCTCCTGGATCATATGATTGTATTTAAACTATCTTCAGGGATTCGCTCTATCTGCAGAGAGATTAGTATTTAGTATCCTGCAAGTAGTGTCTGTTAATATCCGTGTGAGACAACTGTAGGCCTTGATTCTTTGTTGCATACTGTTATGCACCAATGAATTATATAAGGGTAATACATTTTTATTGTTATTCCTGTCAGTCCTATCTGATTTAAAAATGATGTCATAAAATTCAAGCAGGACAGATGAGGCTGATTTCAAATTAGTTGTTAGTGTTAGTAATTTATTGTTTTGTTTGTTAGCCCCATTTGGATACTAATTGTCATGAAATTTAAATCAGTATGGTAGAAGTTCATCTGGGATTGTTCGTAGCATTATGGTATCATGATTGTTTCATTGTTATTCACTTGTGCTTTGACAAACCAATCCCTTCCATGGAATGGTTGTTCTTCTGATTCTTGCTTAGAGAACATATAAGTATATGTGTGGATGAAAGAGGATACTCTAAATGCTCTCCAGCCCTCTTATGCATAGTTTAGAGCTGAATGCTGATAATTCAAATTTTATTTAATGGCAGAGGTTAAGTAGAGCCCCAGGTGTGACAATGGACTGGCAAGGAGCTCCAGCAAGCCCTAGTTCATACACACTTAAAAAGATTTTGCGCTTGGATGTTCCCGTTGACATTTACCCAAATGTAACGTTTATTCTTGTTCTTATATACTTTATTTTGCATCTCGTTCATCAAGAAACCGGTGATTGATTATTGTCCTTTCTCTGGATAAATTTCAGTTTAATTTTGTTGGCCGGCTACTGGGACCCAGAGGTAATTCACTGAAACAAGTGGAAGCTACCACAGGCTGTCGGGTATACATAAGAGGGAGAGGGTCTATAAAGGATCCCGACAAGGTAAGCACTTCACGTAACGTAACTGCATGCATCTTAGTTCTTTTTATGTGGGGATATGTAAACTAACTCTCTGACCGTTGTTTGTGTTTGATGATTTAAGGAAGAGAAACTTAGGGGAAGACCAGGCTATGAACACTTAAATGAGCCCCTACACATACTGATTGAAGCTGATTTACCTGCCAGCATGATTGACACCAGACTAAGACAAGCGCAAGAAATAATAGAGGAACTGCTGAAACCTGTGGTACTGCTCCTCCCCTATCTTTCGACACATTTAAGCGCCATTATTCTTCTACTCTTTTATCCGCAACATAAGAAATGCTTCAAAGAGATTAGATCATTTGTCCTTAAATTTATGTGACTCGGTTTAACCAGGAAATCATTGATGGGCCCTTCAGTTTGAAATCATCCAATTTTTTTTGGGGTGTGGGGGTGGTTTGTACCTATGCTTTTGAGTTATATGGCATGTGGAGTCTAGTACAGAGAGATTTTGAGCTTGTTCAAAGGCTAAAATGTAGGCAGGTCGATATTATCCTGTTCTAATTATCGTTGATATGCCTTTTACGTGCAGGATGAATCACAGGACTACATAAAGAGGCAGCAGCTTCGTGAACTCGCCATGCTAAACTCAAACTTTAGAGAAGAGAGTCCTGGACCCATTGGTAGTGTGTCACCATTCAATACGAGCGGGATGAAACGTCCAAAAACCGGACGCTGAGGGGGGAGATTCTCTAATGCGCCTAACATTCAGGATGAGTACCATTTGTAACATAGCTTCGTCTTTTTTATACAGTGTCACTCATCCAATGAATCAATGCAAGTGATATAACGTTGGTCTCATAGTTACGGAGAGGGATTAATGGCTTGCTTTGTTCGTTATAGCTGCTAGCTTGTATCCAACTGAATGTCAGCAGCCCATGCTGAAAATGGGAAATGATCACTTGAGCCTTCTTGGTTTGCTTTTTCTTTTGTTTTTCATTTTTATTTTTCTTTACTGAAGGACAGGAAAGTGAAAGGAAGGGAGGATGGAAGGAGAAAACATAAGTTATATCTTTATATGGTTTGGGTTTGAGTTGTTTTCTTTGGTCATAGTTTATTGTAAGATATTCATTCATTTAAACATATTCTTGTGTCAATAAGTAGAGTGAAATATGTGAAAAATATTCTTTTCACTGATGATCATATTTATAGGTCTTTTGTGAAGCTACTACTACCTATTGTTTTTACTATATAACCCAGTCAAGTTGGAGATATAAACATGGTTGAAAGATTGTGGCAGTGAATATTTCTTTCTTCTTATGGTGGGTGGGGGCATAAAGGGATTTTAGTAGTGATGAAAGAGGCATGATTTTTTTTTTTTTTTTTTTTTTTTGAGATGGTGGGGCAATAAGAATCAAAACTGGTATATATAAAAACCTTACACTCCTTTTTAACTGTCGTTTTTTAGAATTTGTTTTGTTTTAATTTATTTGTAATTTTACAATATCAATATAACATTTATTATTTTTTCTCATTTTTACCCTTAATTTTAATAACCCAAAATTTGATATAATTGTTCACGCAGATGGAGTGAAGAATAATTTTGTTATTTTACTATCTTTTTCAGACATATAAATCACATTCTTAATTTATATGTATCTTCTTTATACGACAGATAAAAAAAATGGTGGGAGTCAGAATGAGTACTAATCACAATCGGAAAGGAATTGCCACTTAAAAAACGAGTGTATATGGGTGGAACTTTTTTTGTGTGTGATGTTAGTGATGATATTAAAAAAAAGGGTTATACTCTAACCATGAGGTCTCCACTCTTCCTGTCTCACGGGATGAGGTTTTCATTCTTCCTGTCTCAGGTAATCTAGTGGCATACAGTCACGAGTTTATTATTATACCGAAAAACTGAGGGGCATGAAAAGTGGAGACAACTTGCTATTATACCAAAGAATTGCAAGAATAATGATAATGCAGATGTGTAGTTAGAGCAACTTTATGCGTAAAGAGTTACGGATTTTTTTCATATAAATTTCGATTAGAGAATGAATTGTTAATTATTCCAGAGTCGAATTTTATGCATAAAATTCAACTCGAAATGGTTGAAAACAGATTTCGACCTCTACAAAGTCGAAATTTGCACAGGTATGGTGTCCGAGTAAATCGCGTGTGGTGCCATTAACAATGTCTTTTTTCCCTCATCAAATGAAAGATTCCATTGAAACCAACTTACAACCGGACTAAAGCCGGTAACAAGGTAGCCGGAAATGAATAAATGAGAATCTTTGGTCATCTGGAATAACGCATTTAATTAATAATAATATAATATAAGCATGGCCGGATATATGCATGTGCAAGTAAATAATAATTTATTTATGTCCTTCCATTTTGGTTATATATAAAATATAATAAATAAATAAAAATAATTGAAGTACAAGAGGGTTCCTTGAGCGGTCAAAAGGTATTTGGCTTCATTGGCATCCGGCCAATGGCGGATCAGAAACCCATGACATTAGGATAAGTGATAAATCTTCCAACCATTATCTTTTTTTCTTGTCATTTTTCCTTATTTTAGATCAAAAACAGTTATTTACAACCTTTAACCTTAAATTATAAATTATCTGAAATAATATACATACACAATTATAATAATATTAGAGAGATACATTAGTAATTCCGTCCGAAAATTTAAATAGGTCCATGAAACCTCCCTCTACCTTGCTGTGTCCACCCTGCATCCAGCCGAGCTATAGGAGGACAAACTGAAAATGGGAATGAATGGGTAAAACAGAATGATTGTTGTTGGACAGGCTGTTTGGAAACATGCGGTCTTTGGCTTCTAGGCAAATGATAAAATAAATGTGTTGTAATTCCAAAAGTGTCATTTCTCAATACCAATATATCATTTATTGATTTTTTTTCAAATATACCCTTCACCCAAAATTACTCATTTTTAATCTTTTCTAATTCCAAAACAATCATTTAGTGCTAGTACTATTACCAATACCACTACACTACTTACCGCTAATATGAAAAGTACTACCTCCAGAAAGAAAAAAAAATAATATGAACAATCCTATGAAATATTGGCAGGAACAATAAAAGTTGTGTGGCTGTTCAACTTTTTTACTCATTTGAAAAGTCTCCATCATAATAAATGCATATTGATTTCAATACACATACACTAAGTAAAGAAAACTAATTAATATCCATACTAAGGGTATAAGAGTCTATTTGCTACAAAAAAAAAAACACATTAATTGTATTTCTTAATCTACGTTTCCAACAAAAAATGGACATTTTTTGTGGGACGGATGTAATATTATATATGAGATGAGAGAATTACAAAATAGGAGTAATACAAATGTCCTTTAGTTAGTTAATAGAAAAAAACATTCTCTTCTTTTCTAATTACTACATCTAAGCTATAGGGAGCCTTTAAGGGCACCACATCAAATTTATTTAGGGCGCCACAATAAGATTTAAAAACATACATAAAATGTGGTCCGTTTAAGGGCAATGATAGATTTAGTGTAGTGCCCTTAAAAAAACCCGGAGCTAAATTATGTTGCATTATACCCTTATTCTTCAACATCCCCCTCAAACGAAAGAAAGTCTACACAACCATGAGTTTGTCTCTGAGATGATTGAACCAGCTAGTTGAGAGAGGCTTTGTAAGACTTGATTTCTAAGATAATGAACATCGATCACCACGTGTATGGTTCTTCAATGAAAAACAGGATTGTAGGCCAAGACTCCCTAAACCAAATACAAGACATACCATTCAGAAAACAAGACAAACCATTCAGACATATCATACTTGGGGATCAAATTTGAAAAGAAAAAAAACGCCAACACCAACACCAACATTAAAAAGTAACATGGGCGTCAATAACTCTGACGTTTTAAGCTCACACACATTATTAGTTCTGCTCTTTCAAACGCCAGCTATCCTGACGTTGGGAGTACTATTTGGCATCATACAAGAAGACGTTTAAGGAGAGGCGGGAAATTCAGACACAACAGCCAACGCTAGACCTACTGGAGTTGAAACATCAACGTAACGTTAGAACTACTGGCGTTACCTGCGATTCCCACATCCTTCAAACCCATTAGAACTTGCCGGAAAAACAGTGAAAAAACCGATAGGCACACATATTCAACCTAAATGAAAGCGTGAGTCGTGACGAAGGAAAAACGATAGAGATTCATCACTTACGTGTTTCTGTTCAAAGATTGGCTCTTGTTTCCTTCAAGTTTGCCTTTACCGGTGCTCTTTTTAGTCCGGCGAGATTTCAAACTCTCCGGTGGTTCCCCGGTCGTCCGCCGTTAGTCCCCCGGTATTGGCTCTTGTATGAGTTTTTGAAATGAAAAAAATAAGGGAAGTTGAAAAGATATAGGATGGTAGTTTTATTAAGTTGTGTTAACGGTTGATAGTTATTAATTAATAATGGTATAAGAGGATTGGATTTTAAATTTTAACAAAATTAAAAGACTAAATTGTATATTACTTAAAACTTATATTATTTTCGTGGTGCTATTAGTGATTAGATGGTGTAGATAAATAATTGAAAAATAATAAAATAAAAGGTGTCGATAATTTTTTCATGCTGCCGATAAAAGCCGTCTATAAATATTTTCCATAAAACCATAGTATGGTTGAAGGCTTATCAAAAGAAAATACAAGAGCCATGTTTTGAGCAAACACCGGCTGGCATAAGAATTCATTCTAGAAGATCTTGGTTTCTTCTTTGCATCTTTTTATGTGGGTAACGATTTTTAAACACTACATTATACAAATTTAGTGTTTCTTTGGGTTTTATTTTACGTTACCGCTTCTCTTGGTTTGATAAGATTGAAACTGGATGAATAGGACAGAAAAACAAAGGCGGTTCACACCGTACCTGTGGCCGTGAGCCGTTCATTCTGTTCTGGCAGAAAGTAGAAGTGAACGAAATTGCTTCAGGCCCAGCTTCGATGTAGGTGCAAAGATGCTTAACATTTCCACACACACACACACACACACACACACCCCAGCAATATTCATCCAAAACACAAAGAAAAACTGCCAAAGTCCATTACTTTCAAAGACATGATCCTCAAGCAAAATAGATATTGCTTTTCATGTAGGTAACTGATTGGAAAGGCGCTTTTCATATGCATGATCACATTGCTTCAAAGGTTTACAAGAAACTCGAGGAGAAAAATCATCTGTAAATACAAATTGGTCCATGCAATGATGGTTCATCACGCCATATCTCTCCTCGGCACACAGCACGATGACCCTTAAGATGGAATCTTTACATTTTTGTTGCAACAACAGGGAGAGCTAATACTTTGGGTACCAAAACATACCTTTTATGCCCTCTGGGTCAGGTTCAAAACCCAAGTTTTGATAGAATTCCACCACTGCAATTACAATGACCAAAAAAAAGAACAATCTTCAAATATGACACCGATTGCGAGGAGATACAGGAAACATTTTTGTTCTTTTTTACTTTCTTATTGGTGGATAAGTATAAGCTAATCACCATGTATTCAAATCATCATAATTCAATGCTGTTCCTGTAAATGTACCTTTGCTATCTGCAAACAACGTTATGTTTCCAATGTCCCTCTGCAGAAGTGCCCTAATGATCTTTTCAATAAGTGCTTTTCCAAGACCCTGGCCCTGAAGGTAAATAATAACAACTTATTATCCCATCCACCATAGCTAAGACCCAGCTGGGCCTCTACTCGAAACAAAGCAATCAACCAAGGTACCGAGTAGTTGGATTACGGTTTTCAATAAGAGGTTTGAGAAACAGCCATTTCTAACAGGAAAATGAGCTCCTGATTTTTGACTTGCTTTCTTACAGTGACATAAGGTTGAATTTTCAGTTAAGCAGATATCACGGTTGGTTACCCTTGTGAAACAAATTGTGTCAACGATGGCTTTCTATCTCTCACTAAGGGACAAGAAAGAAGGGCTGTGTCTGATTTTATGAGAAAAGATGAACCAAAATCAACAGCTTGTTTCCTTTGGTTGAAATTTGTTTACTTAAGGAGAAATTTTCCTCTAAATGTGGAATAAGGAGAAACTATACGGGACTTCATCAAGTCATATAGTAACATACAAGTAAGAAATAAAAATTTCATTGGTCTATTTCACTCAGATTATCTGTACAATTGTTTTATGTAGACATACAAAAACGAATGTACAACAATGCAAAATTAGCCCTGGCATACATAAAAAACAATGAACAGGTTGACAGTCGTTGATTAAAGTTAGTTAATAAATAATTAAGTTCTAACTAACAATACACTCACCAAAGTTGTTAACAACAAAATTGCATGTCTCTATGTATGTATTACTTTTTATGCATACATAATTTAGCTCTTTTCTAAACAAATCCACACAATTTTCTTACTCAAAATTCAACATTTTCCCTTGAAACCTCCAA
Source organism: Gentiana dahurica var. dahurica (assembly GCA_024500145.1). Classification (NCBI taxonomy): domain Eukaryota; kingdom Viridiplantae; phylum Streptophyta; class Magnoliopsida; order Gentianales; family Gentianaceae; genus Gentiana; species Gentiana dahurica. Next base: position 88,231,653 of record CM044900.1, read on the forward strand.
GCTGCGGTGGAAGTGGAAACTATGCACATTCCATATCACATATATACTCCTACTCTAGGATGGATAAGTACTGATAACTTGGGATAGTAGTGGAGTGTGATCTCAAGAACCAGTATTTGCGCCACCATGCCATTTTTTTATTACTTTTCCTGTAAATAAACCATGCCGATATTACACCCTTACCGCCTCATCCAAATTAGCTACCCGCTAGCGTATTATCACCCTCCTAAAGTAATTTTCTTCATCTTCTTTTTTTTTAGACAAGTTTTCTAGTTCTTTGTAATTGTTAATGAGATTTCAGATGTTTTCTTATGCTATTTTGATCATATCTGGACTCTTCTTTCAACCTATCTGTACATATAAGGGTTTATAATATTCTTTAATGATCTTTTTTATGGTTATGCCAGTAATAATAGGTGGATCTCAATTATTTTTACCCTTACCTAGCATATCCACGAGGTTGGGTAAAGTTGTCATATATTCTAGGACAGTTTCGTGCAAGAAAACTCTAAACTATACATATCTTAAAAATTCGTGTTTTGCAACAATAATTACGTTCAAACCAACCCTAGGGTAAGAAGAAATATAGGATAAACATCATGTCCAAACAAACCTTCGGATCTTGACATAATGATACATTTGACATCAAGGCTCTACCAACTACGACTAGAGGTCATCCCAGGACCAAAATCATGTGAAAGATCAATTTGAGTTGAGGGTAACGATGCAGGTCTAACACGTTTTTCATCACTGAAAAACAAAAATTATCCAGTACCCACCTGATATGAAGGGTCAACAAGCACATCCCAAATTGTAGCATTGAAAGCATGATCTGACGTAGCACGTGCCATGCCTATAAGCTTCTTCTGGACATTTCCTTCTGCCAAGCAACTTGCCAAAGTACATTAAGACATTCGTCACTCATTTGAAAGGATTATCTATCTTGTAAAAAGTATCGAGGGCAACAATGGGTTAAGAAAGCATATTAATCCTGCATTGTAACTTTCAAATCAAGCCACAGGTAATTTAAAGGCAACACCCTCCATTCACTACCTTCTCCAGATGATTTTCGTAAGGAATGCAGAGTGGCAACCATGTAGCTATTTTTAAGAGCAGCAGCTAGCTTTGACAGTGGTCTTCGAGGCCAACCTACCTGCCAGGATTCACATGGTAAAGTGCATATGATTATAAACTATTTAAAAGCACAAATGTCAAATGGAAATGCTACTCGACCAGCTAGGGGACTCAATTTTCAAAAAAGCAAGCCTTGATCATAGATCCATAATAAAAGTTTGCCAAAAAGTTAAGTACCTTATCACACAAATCTTGGAGATCATACACGTCAAGATCCCCACCTGAAGAAAATATAATCTGTTCATGTGCCCCATCAGATAACCTCCTTTCAACTAGAACAAATTCCTCTGGCAATTGTTCTTCATGCTCTTGAGTAGTGACTGGTTGTTCAATTACTTCCATACTGTTATTTTTCAGGAACCTGTATAAGACACAAGTAGATTGCAATTAACCCAGATCTACTGTTAGATGGAACAACAAAAGTGATATACTGTTGAAGTCATAAAAAAACCACAAAGATAAAGAGAAAGGCCACATAAAAGCTCCAACACTCAGTAGCATACGCAGAAAGAATTCACAGGCATAAATAAAGTAAAGGCATTACTGCTAACGATCAAGAAAGCAATTGGGATCTGGGAAGGGGGGAAAAGGCTAAACCAATTCATGGAACAACAAGAGTAGACTTCTTTTTACCATTCAGAAGGAAGATAGTTTGGTTAGAGAGTGGAGCATTTCTTGTGTTTGCTTGGTATTAAACAACCCATGTTCTCTTTCACCTTCATGTCTCTGACTCAGATTTTGAGTTTCGATTCCTTAATTTTCCCCTTTGACAGGTAGAATTCCCGAAAGAAGTGAATCAGTGCACTACTTCATGATCATTTGGTTCAAACAAAACAATCAGAAATTGCAGGGCTGGAAGAAAATTATGGTAACCATGGTCCATGTTATGTCTGTTGAATAGAAAAACCAGCTGCATTTACTTAGGAGATGCTCAGAAGGAATGATCAGACGGAATTAGAGGCCTGAAAATTTAAAGCAGGCAGTAAGCACAGACTACATAACCTTGAAGGTTTTCACCCCATATTCTTTACAGCATATTGTTGTAACACACTTTTCATCTTCCCGTACATTTTTTTACCCCTGTTGCTGCTCCCTGCTGGTCTAAGGTTTTTGATTTGGTCATGGTTTAAAACGCAGCGGATATGGCGATTCGTTGAAGATTGCGTACACTACATTTGGGACTCTCGTATTCAACCAAGCTTTACCACTAGTTTGGCAAGCTTGCCAAGCCAGAGCATAGGAGCAAGCAAAAAGGGAGTAGACGGGGTAGAAATCCTTCACATGTAAGGACCGGTGCTAAATTCGTTTAGCATGATAGGAGGGGACCTAGAGAAGTCACTATGTAAACATTTCAAGTTTTCAATTGGCATACAAATGGGGGTGGCAAATAGTTGATTATGTTGTTTCGAAAATTATGTTCATAGTGTATGAAACCAGAAACAAAAAAGAAAATCATAGAGAAAAAGGATAAATGAGCCAAATCACAATTGTTACATCTCCTTGCTCTTCACTGCCCCTCTACTCAAATTTGGAAAAGTGGAAAATGCTATCTGAAAAGGAAGGGTATACCTACACCCTATACTCTGATCTTCTTATACTCCCTAACAAACTAAAGAATGAAATCATTGAGCTCGGCATTCACAATACCTACCATTTCCTTCTTTTGATTCTACAACGAAACCTAGTGTATGCTTCCTGAGTCCAGCTAAGGTTTATTTCAAGACAATGATATAGAAAATGTTGTTGTTAGTGTGAATAGCATGTGCTGTTTCATGATTTTTGTGGTAAATGAGTTCGGAACACAAATGTGCCATTTCAATTAAACTCTAGCAGTTAAAAAGGTAGGGAGATAACAGGCAACTGGGGAGAGAATTGGAAAAGGTGTGGTGCACCGAAGCAGCTAGGTAATTGGTAGGTAAGTACTCCTTTCTTTTTTGTTTTTGTTTTTGACACAATAAGGCGACACTAACGGATGATGGATACTCTTGATGATGATACTTAGCATGATTGTTGATGTTTGGTGGTGGCAACAATGCGTCTAGATGAAGCAATAAAGTTTAAGAAAATTCAGTAAAGTTCAAGAATTGAGTACATCCTGAAAACCAAAACATTTGAAGTTTTAAATTACCCGGATCTGATTGATTCCCAAAAACCAGCCCTCGGTCGGTAAATCCGGAGATTCCTTGCACCTGGAATGATAATAACTTTCAGGTAATAAGCAATAAGCTTGAATACTTCAGCAACAAAGTTAGCCGTTGTCAAATATATGTGCATCTCCATACATCAGACTATGCATACACATACTATTATGGTTTACGACTTCATGCAAGACACAAATACGGAGCAACATCCAATTCTTTTAACACTGAGTCAATTATGTGGGAAGCATCTAAGAACAGTCAGTTTTTGCATGATAAGTCAAGTGAGCAAGAAAGAGCAACAATGTTTGAGCCTCGTATAGGCTATACGATATTTATGGCGGGAGATTCATATTTGAAGAGAATTCTCATATGAAGAACTGAAATCAAACCTAAATTCTTCGTCCTATCATTCACCACCATGGTAGACCACTATCCTATCATCAAAAGTTGATAGGGCAGAAGGTTGAATGATGCGTCGCCGGCACGAAAGCCGTGCGAACCCTCGATTATCATGAATCATCACAGCAAACTATTGTCTTGGCTAGTAATTCTGACTTAGACCTGAGTAACAACTAACAACTACCTGTACAAATGACATTCATCTTACGGTCGGTTGTCCGGTGCAAAAGACTATTTACCGAGACTTTTCCCGTCATAAAAGGCAATGCAGAACAGAATAAGAAGCTTGGCACATATGAGCGCTTCAAAAAGGGTCATGCCATAATTGCCATTTAGGTTTTTGCCTTATCTTATGACATTTTAATCGTATAACTGAAACAAATCTCAAATTATTCTCTTTTTTAAGAATTAATAATTCTGAAGCGCTCGACATATTGGTTGCTTAAATGGATGTGCCCATAGAAATCAGAGCTCCAAAACATCTGATTAGAGTTCCAAAACAATAGTAGGACTGTAAGAACGGGAGAAGCATGCAACAATTTTTTAACATCTCCAAAAAAAAAAAAAAAAAAAAAGTCAGGAAACTAACCATTACGAAGCCGGAAGCTGGGTTGGTGAAGAAATTGGGAAGTGACTGATATTGGTACTTGACAATGGCTAAAAGGAGAAACGGAGGGATACCTGTGAGAATCGAATGATGAAGGAAAAAATAAACAAATAGAATGCCTAAGCAAAAGAAAAGTAAAGAGATTCAAGGAGAAATACTTACGGCGGTGAAGAAGGCGCAGCAGGCGGGAAGGCATGCCGGATGTTCATTCTATTGTAATCGGTGCCGGATGTTCTCTATCTTAACTGTCAAATGACTCAAACGATAAACGGTCCAACGGAGGTGTGTGATTGGGCATCTGAATTTGGACAAAATTTATGTTATTTTTATTTTTTATACGAGGAAAAGAAGAAACTACAAGTCAACAACTGAACACCAAATAGGAGGGAACTATGCTGGAAAATTTCCTCCAAGAGGTGTTCAAACCTGAGACCTTCAAGTCTCAGGATATCAGCTATAACCACTTGAGTTTAGTCTCGTCTTATGTTATTTGTATTTGATATAATATAATAGTGTGTGTAATGCATTGATAAACAAATGTTACATTAAAGTATTACATTTAGTTAAATAAAAAATTGCTAGAACATTACATTTAGATATGTCCAGACACATAATAATTGATATTGAGTGATATTTTATGATGTTCTTTATCCATCCATGAATGAGTATAGCCAGGGAATAACAAAAACAGAAAAGAAGAAAGATGTATGTCATAAGTCCAAGACAAATTTTTATGTCACATAGAGTAACTTTGAGAAGATTTCAAACATACAATGTTCACATTTTCGAATTTTCATTCTTGTAACGTGAAAACGTGAATCCTGGACGATCGACATAAATCATACGCATGTTTTAGTATAACATCAAATCACTACCGCATGATCGCACCCATCGAGGGAAAACCTTAACAATGTCAAAACGTGGCAATCCACACCGCAATATCATGATGACCTCCGATATAAGAATAATTATATGACCGCCACATAATTATGACACCTAAGTAAATAAGCGTGTCATCCAACATACAAACTTTTCCAATACATGTTCACGTACTTTTCCAAACTTTAATTGTAATGATATGAATGAATTTATCATTAAACCATACATAATACTATTTTCCCAAATTAAAGTCTCATATTCTCTGTAACCTAAATAAATTTGTTTTTAACTTTTTATTGTAATGATACTATTCACCCAAATAAATTGAAGTCATCAATGTCACAAAAAAAGATTGAATGGTTTGGCTATTTAATGTGTTGAGAATGATACATTGGACAATTTTTTTTTAAAGTTATTAATGATGATTGCATCTAGAAATATACGAAGATTTTTTTTCCATGGTCAGTTTGTTTTATTCTCAGTATAGTAATATTGTCAATAGATGTGCAATATTTTGACGTTGTTGATTACCGGTGCGCTGCTTTGTAGTCAATATTGTTTTGTTTCTGCTAATGCTTTGTTCCTACTACTATTTCAATAATTTTGCGTCAATGTTTTCTTGAACATGTTTTGATTTCTATCACTTATATATGAATTTCAATTTTGTTAAATAAATAGGGGGTCCTAAATATAATTTCGCCATGGGCCTACTAAATCTTAAAAAAACCAAGTTTAGAGCAATCGTAATGGCTCAAAACTAGACTTCATTTGTAGGGAAATTTTATTATGGTCTTGGACCAATGATGACTTGGTGATCCAGGACCAATAGAAAAATGACAAATAACATAAGGGCCCACCGTGTAAAATATAAATCTCATGTATTGACGTTTTTACCCTTCTTATAAGACATTTCATTGGTGGACAAGTATGACATGGTGGTCCTGGACCACCATAAAACCACTGTCATTTGTAACACAATAAATAATCATAGATGGAGTAGTATTTTTTTACACCGTAACGGCTTTAAAATATACTTTAAAATGATAAATCCCATCTAGATGAGAATCTATATCTGGATGTCTTTCTAGACTCCATTCTACCATAACTATTTAAATTTTGTTGGTTTTTTTTTGGGAATATCTTTTCACACAAATTTTTATCTTACCACACAGATTTTTTTTTTCCAATTTCGCCCTTATTTTTTTTATTTTACGCGCGTTCATTCTGACCAAAGTTTGGTCAGAATATGACACATTATCCATACTGAAATATGGTCAGAATATACGTGTTGAGAGTCCACACTGGTTGATTCTGACCATATTTTAGGCAGAATGTTTGAAGTTTTCCAAACTCATACATAGTCAGAGCATCATTCTGACCAATATTGAGTCCGGAATGCTCTACACATTCAGACTAGAATTGGGTCAGGATAACAACAACAATATAAGAGCACCGCTATTGATTCTGACTGAATTTCAGACAGAATATTAAAAGTTTTTTGTACTCAATTTTAGTCAGAATGTCTTTCTGACCGGTATTGAGTATGAAAAACATTCAAAATTCTGACTAGAATAAAATCAGTATAATGATCGCATTCTGACTCAAATTGGGTCAGAATGGCTGCTGTGTGAATTGACCATAAATTGGCCAGAATAGTATATATTTTCCGGACTCATTTACGGTCAGAATGGCAGGCGTGTGGAAAATCCAAACGAAGCCCACTCTCGGCTTTTGGTAAGTGTAAAACAACATTTGTATGAAAAGATAGTCCTTTTTTAAAAAATTTCCTTTTCTTATTTACGGTATAGGATAAACATTTTATCCATGTTCCCACCGAATCAACTTCCAATTTTTTTTCCAAAATTATTCTTTTAATAAACAATGGCCATTATATATCAGACTCAACTTAAATTATGTTATTCAAGGTCCTTACAATCAAATAGACTCCATAAATTAAATAGTCTACTTGCTCTTCAATACAGCTTGAAAGCAGCTCAAAGAGTTATGGTATCTTTTGACACGGGATTTCTCCTTCGCTTGTACTTAGATGAGAATTTATAATTGAGATGTTGTTTAGTAAAATAAAATGAGTTTCAATCTAATTTTCCTCCTGTGATTTCCGCCGCTGCCACCTCCATCTGTTCGTAGTTGCGATCTTCATCACCATGGAGCCGTTGGCTGCCATGGATTCCGATGATACTGGACAAACAACTGAGGAGGCCGATATCCTCAGTAAGAGCATAGACAAATGGAAGGAAATTGAAGCTACCTTGCCCGAGACAGCCTCGCCATAGTCACTCCGTGGTGGAGCTGAACTGCTGAAGGAGCCCAATCGGAATTCAGCCTTTTATACCGGAGACGGAGAAGATGAAGGGGACCTTGCTGATTTCATAGAAATTGCAAAGAACTGGCGGGGCATGGAAGTGGATGATGACCCAATCAAAATCCCAGTTGAAGAGTGTATAGATTTATGGAGACATTGGAGGAGAGCAGTCGTAGTAAAGGTTTTAGGCCGGAGCGTAGCATACCGCATCCTGGAGCAGAGACTATACAGTTTATGGTGCACCGAGAGAGAGTTGGAGATTGGGGATTTGGACCGTGATTACTATGTGGTACGATTTGGTTGCTGAGAAGATTACGAAAGAGCAATGAACATGGGGCCTGGGACAGTGCAAGCGCACTACTCGACTGTCATGAAGTGGAGACCGTTCTTTCAACCTTCAAGGGAAAAAACTCTTGACACACATATGGGTTCGGTTTCCAGGTATGCCATTAGAGTTGTTTGAAAAGGAGGATTTCATTGTGAAATTAGCAAAGAGAGTTGGCAAACCAGGCAAAATGGATGTGGCTACTTCCAAATCCCCGAGAGCAAAATATGTTAGAATTTGTGTTGAGATGAATCTGAACCAAGTTTTGAGATCCAAAGTGGTGTTGAATGGAATTACTTTGCAGTAGATTACGAGGGCTTGCAGCAAATATGATTCGAGTGTGGAAAATTGGCCATAAAACACCGGATTGCCCAGAACGTCAGCTTTTGGTTGGGTAAATTCTTAGCCTTTACTAGTGATTTATTTGTTGTCATAACTATGAAATCTATTCTTGACATGTTGGGTTTCATAGCTATGAGTGGCTAGTTTTCTACTAGCCAGGATAATGTTTTTGTGATAGTTTTCATCTCTATTGGTTGATTGGGAATGTTAGTTCATATATTTCATGGGTTGTTGTTATCTTTTCCTATTTTCACTGCTTTGTTTGCTTGTGTTGGATTGATCACCTAGCACTTGCACACACACTTAGTTGAGACCGAGATGAGATGCTTGGTGTGGAGAACGGATAGGAAAACCGGAAGGTAAAATCGACCTTAAGTGGAACTCGATTTCTTATCCGGGGGTTGTTGTTCATTCATTGCATTCAAGAACTTAATCATGTTGAATCATTAGGTCTAGGGTTCTTAGACCAAGGAGGAGGGATAGAGTAATTCCGGACACTCGTATGAGGGGGAATTACTAGCTTAGGAGTGCACCGGTAACACACACTTGAACACTAATGGAAAGGTGGTAGGTTGTTCATTCCCATGATGCTAGTAGAGATTTGCTTGATCATTACATTGTCTTGGCTAGGGTTTTTATCATTTGATCACCCATTTTAGTGTAGTTGACCTTAGAACATTTACTTCTTGTTAATTTGCGACTTAGATCAAGATAATCATAGCTTTTCGGTATTTGACCTCACAGTCCTTGTGGATACGACCTTGACCACTAGACTAGACTACAATTGACCCGATACACTGCCGGTAAGATTGGACACCTAGAAACGTTTGATCAAGTTTTTGACGCCGTTGCCGGGGATTGTGTAACGGTTGATACTCATATTAACTAGAAAATTCTTGAGAATAAGTCAATCTTTTCTAATCTTTTCTATTTTATTTCTTTGGTGCTTACCTCTTTGGTAAGTCATCAAGTGTTGTTTGATTGTGTTCTTGTTGTTTCTATCTTGTAGTGGATGACCCGTACTCGACGTGGAAATGCCCCACTTACGCCTCAAGTTACGGATATTAACACATATATTAAAGAACGAATTGCGGAAAAGAAGGTTGTTTGACCTCACAATCCTCGTGGATACGACCTTGACCACTATACTAGACTACAATTGATCCGGTACACTGCCGGTAAGATTGGACACCTAGAAAAGTTCGATCAGAAGCACCAGACCCTTTGTCCCATTCCATCATAATGCAGCTGCCATACATGCATAAAGACATTGATTAGTGGCTTTGTCATCAATTTTCCTCCCCTAAAACTAATTATGAAAAAAATGACAACTTTCGTGGTATCACAAAGAATGATTAAAGAAAGTTTTTGTGTCCTACTACAATCAAGCAACGATTCTTTTATACATTGGATTTCTGACTTTGTTGAATCATGTTTGAATGTGTAGAAAGCGAAGTTATTACCAGGCATTCGATTACGGCACTTATTATGTACATCAAATAGGTGGTGAAAAAAGCATCAGATAAAAAGCCACCAAGCAGAGCTAGAAAAAACTGCATCAACTTTGACAAATAAATCACTAGGTAGCTTGAATTTGCCAGGAATGCCAGGTTCTCCAATATCTCCACAGCTAAAACCATATTACACAACGCCAAAAAGGAACATGAGCCACGCCGTATAAAAATAGTTAGTTTTTTTTTACGGTCGTAATTTATGCAAAACAAATAAGAGCACTTGCATTAGTGTTTTTAAAATTATTTATGATCAATAGAAATCCCCATATCAACTTGAAACATTAAGGCGAAGCAAATATTCAAACAATGAGAAGGAACGAGGCTGCGTATCTGACTACCGCTCGGAATACCCCGGCGGTGGGATTTCAGCAGCGGCAGGAGGAGCAAGGTTTTTGAGTTTGCCCTTCAAAATCGACGATTGCATCTTCTTGAAATTATGTCGCAAATTTGCGATTTAGCACGAATTAGTGCTGACATTTTTAAGTTTCCTTGAATATTCACGAAGAGGTTTAAGAATCGAAATAGAGAAGGTTGGAGAACGTTTGGACAAACTTGCAAAAACGTTGAACGGGGATTCAAACGACAAATGATTGCATCAGCAAAGAAGAAGAAGTGAAGGGTAATTTAGTCTGAGTGAAATTATTTTGTCTTTATTGCAACTAAATAAAGGAGTGTGGATTAAAGCTTAATATATGAGAGAAAGATGGATTTACAACTAATGTTTCCGTGGAATAAAGTGTTTAGCACTAATTAGTAGATGGGTGGGTAATTTAGGAAAGTTAATTAAATATTATTATTTTTTACTACGATCTTTTTTGTGTGTTCTAAATACCTATTTAAATTCTTTTTTTGAGGGGATATATACCTATTTAAATTCTAAAATGGTCTTTTCGACAAATAACCATAAAAATAAATACATGGAGTGTTCTATTTTTAAGAAGAAAAAATAAGAGGGATATCAGTATTTTAAATTAAAAAATGTTTGTTGATATAGAAAAGGGGTGTAAAGAAAATGGAAATCGATTAGATTTGAGGCTTTGCATGTGAGGATGTAATAATAGCACTTGAAGCATTCTTTAGTTTTGCCACTTGTTGTACACGTTGATTTATTTTTTAGTTGAATGAAAGTGATCCATAATTCACGGATTATTGTTATATATATATATATATATATATATATATATATATCTTAGTAGGGTTTGCCGTGCAAGGCACGGCGATGAGCGGCCCTGAGAAAGAGATTGATACCTCTTAATCTTCTTGTTTGTCATCTCGACTTGTCCACTAGTCTGGGGATGATAAGTTGCCGCAACCTTGTGTCGCACTATATATCTGATCATCAAATATTCAAACAACCTATTGCAAAAGTGGCTCTCTCCATCGTTGATCATGGCTCTTGACACCCCAAACCTTGTCAAAATATTCTTCTTTAGAAATCTTAGGACAACCCTGGCCTCATTTGTAGGTGAGGACACCGCCTCCACCTATTTGAAAACATAATCAATTGCTACCAGGATTAATGATTAGATCTTGACGAAGTGAAATGTCCAACAAAATCGATTCCCCATACATCAAATAATTCCACCTCAAGGATATTATGCAGTGGCATCTCGTTCCGCTTAGAAATATTACATGTCATCTGGCAGGAATGACAAGCTCTTGTAAACGTAAGAAGATTTAAATATTGTTGTCAGTAAAATCCACACCGCAGTACCTTAGCTATTGTTTTATCAGTCCCATAATGGCCTCAAACTTCTCTCGAATGACAGTATTCAAAAATGGTCAAGATCTCATCATCGTGGATACATCTCCTCAGAATGTTATCAGAGCACATCTTGTATAAGTAAGGATCATCCCAGTAATAGTGCTTCAGCTCAACAAAGAATTTCTTCCTGTCATTATTCGTGAATTTAGGTGGTAGGTACCTTCCTGCAAGATAATTAACAATATTTGCAAACCAATGGTATACCTTCCCACTCCTGATGTAACTTGTCCAGGCTTGGGTCGAGATTCAGCTCGAGCTACTATAGAGACCGCAAAGAGTTGTTTATCAGGAAAGCGTTTCTCAATGTCAGTAGTCAGCTCGTCTTCAATCAGTGTTAACCTTGACATGTGATCAGCCATCTGGTTCTCGGACCCTTTCTTGTCTTAAATTTCCACATCAAACTCTTGTAAGAGTAGAATCCACCTCAATAATCTTGGCTTGGAGTATTGCTTGGTCAGTAGATACTTCAAAACTACATGTTCTGTGAAAATCGTGACTTTAGATCTTGTAAGATAAGATCTAAATTTGTCAAATGCAAAGATTACAACTAAGAGTTCCTTCTCCGTGGTCGCGTAATTCCTTTGGGCATTGTTGAGTGTACGACTGGCGTAATAAATCATCTTAAATATTTTGTCCACTCGTTGTCCCATGGCTGCTCCAACTTCCGTGTCACTGGCATCACACATCAGCTCGAAAGGTCGGTTCCAATCTGAAGCTACTAGAATTGAGGATGTTATCAACATTTGCTTAAATGTGTGGAATGCCTGCTTGCATTCTTCTCTAAATACAAATGGCACATCCTTTGCAAGCAACTCGGTTGGAGGTCTAGAGATTTTAGAAAAGTCCTTATAAACCTCCTGTAAAATCCTGCATGGCCAAGAAAGGCTCGCAACGTATTTAAGTTTGTCGGAGGTGGCAACTTATCTATGTCCTCTATCTTAGCTTTATCCACTTCCATTCATTTCTTCGATATCTTGTGACCTAACACGATTCCTTCAGAGACCATAAAAGGGCACTTCTCCCAATTCAGCACATGGTCGGTCTCTTCACAACGTTTAAGCAACTCAGTCAAATTGTCCAGACACTCACCATAACTATCTCCAAAAACTGAAAAATCGTCCATGAAAATTTCCAGAAAATTCTCCAGCATGTCCGCAAAAAGTGACATCATGCACATTTGGAATGTTGCTGTCGCATTACATAATCCCAACGGTATGCGGTTGTATGCGAATATTCCATAGGGACATGTGTACCTGGTAATAACCAGAATACCCATCTAGAAAATAGTAGAATGCATGACCGCTCAATCTTTCTAGCATCTGATCGATAAATGGTAGGGGAAAATGATCTTTTCGAGTTGCATCGTTCAGTTTCTTGAAGTCAATACAAACTCGATGTCCAATGATCAATCTTAAAGGGATTAACTCATTGAATTCATTAGGTGGTACAGTAAATCCTCCTTTCTTAGGCACATTATGAATGGGGCTAACTACTCACTATCACCAATTGGGAAGATGATTCTCATTTCTAACATATTGATTATCTATTTCTTCACCACATCTTTCATCTAGGGTGTCAACCTCCTTTGAGGTTGAGACACTGCTTTCTTCTTAGGATCTACATAGATCCTATGCATACAAACAGAGGGGCTTATCCCTCAGATATCAGCTATAGCCTCCCTTGGTATTCTTAACAATTTCTCCTCTTCCAAAGGTGATAGTAACGATGAATTATAAGAAGGAAAGTATCATATTGTAACAACACGTACTTCAGATGAGAGGGCAAAGGTTTCAAAGTTAAATTCCTTGGTGGTTCCTCCAACGATGATTTCAATAACTTACCAGTCAATTGCAAATCAAAGAACTTATGCCACGAAGGTCTATGAATTGATCTACCAATATCCACAAAAGATACAGGCTCTACTTCTATCACTCCTTCTTCGTTGCACCTCGGCCAGGTTTTCTCATCGCTTTCATCTTCTCTTTCCTTCAAGAGCAAAGTTTCAACTACTTTAGGGTCGAGTGCCACTTGCTGTTGTAACTTCAGAATGAGTTCGTCTATGGCATCTAGCATGTAGCACGCTTCCCCTTCATCATTTTCATATCCCATCGTCTTCAACATTGAAGACTACATTATCTTCATTCACTCTTAGAATCAAATCTCATTTGCGGACACCAGGTCCACATGGTTCAGAATGGTAGCAATGACAATAGAGGTGCCTGCTCCACCATCAACCCTCTGTCTCTCGGCTGTCGGGGCATTGGGATCGACCTCCTCCTCAGAGCTGTCAGTGAGATTAACAACATTTGCGGCCTGGGTGTTGGCAGCCTGAGTCGCAGCAGGGGCCTACTCATGTATCTGGATGCCGTTGTTCACCATTCCTCTCCTCTGTCCGACGGGCTGGTCCGCCCTGCCATCATCATTGGCCCCACTTGTGAGGGAGGGATTAATGGGGATAATGACATATCCAGGAGATGGGCTCTATCAGCTTTTAGCGGTTTAGCTTCCCTGATTTTCTCAACTCATCTCGCCGTCCCGTCCATATATTCTGCAAAAAGTATAATTTTGTCAGTCCTTAAAACAAGAGCTTTGTCTAAGTATCATAACATAAGTCCGAACGCTGTAAGCAGGCATTTATACTTAGCACAAAGATCCAAGTAAAAACACAAAAGGCGAAAGGCAGAATAAAAAATTCGATGTTTACCAAGGTTAAGGACACCCTGCCTACGGGGATACCCCATGCAAAACTCGCAATCCAAAGGGAATTCCCGAAAAGGCATTAAGCATACCAATCAGGGTCGATGCCCATCGGCTCGATCGTGACCAATGGAAGTACATCCACCACATAGGGCCCATGTATCTCGGCCATGGTGCAGAAGTGATCACCGGCGACCAAAGCTCACCAATTAAAAACCTACCCCTGAGTCTTGTTTGCGTCGTCCCAACCTAAGAGCCTCTCGACCTCAATGTTGAAGAGATGATCGCTATCTCATACCGTCTTCTCCTTCAAGATGTCTGACACCTTAGCTTACTGTACCACTATTTTACGGAAAGGCCAGCCAATACTGGACTCGACCAACAAGCATCTGTTGCTCCACCCACTCACATTTCTAGGGATCTTGAAGAAAAGCTTCATCTTCTTCATTGGGCTCCTCACTATAATCTGCCTGCCCAATTCAAAGAAAACACAAAAGTAACCAAGTGATGAAAGGGTCGGCTCATACCCCACCAGTCGATTGAGAAATATGAACGCCATGATGATCCTAACTATTACCAGTGCGAGGTTAGAGGGCATGGAATGGACCGCCTCCAGGAACTCCACAAAAAATGGGTCAAAGGGAGGACAGAGTCTGTTGTTCACCGAATCGAAGTGCAGCAACAAACGATCTCGTTGATCCCTATAACCAACCCCCAACTCAACATCCTCTGGTGCATAGGAAAACCCAAAGTCCGCACTTATATAGAACGCGTGCAAGATTTGAGCAGGATTAGATCCATCCTCCATCTCTTTCCACCAGTTAGCCATTGATTTATTAAAATCGGCCTGGTACGCATTCTATCGACGGGTCGCATCTGCTACCGACATCACCTCATGTTCGGACACCACCTCCTGTTGGTTTTTTCCGCTAATACTCGCCTCCTCATCACCGCTGTCTGAGTTCTCAGAAGACATCTCTTAAGAATAAAAGGGCAAGATGAATGGTTAGTCGCCTAAACTCGAAGTTGGACCGAGATGAACATGTCCGCCCATCTCGACACCTTGCCCCTCCATTTTCACAAACACTTAAGGAAAATAAATCTGACTGGAGAGGATCTCCATTATGCCATCGGGCATTGAAGATTCTCCCCGAGTTCAATGACAAAAAGCATGGAGACCAAGCCTAAACGGGTATTCAAGGCAATGATTCAAGCGTTCATTCATCAGAAAAATGGAAAACCTATCCTATGTTGGTGTCCGATGAGAAAATTTGAGTACTTAATCAAAGAGAACCTAGAAAAGCATGAACACTCAAGCAAATACTCCAAAAAAATTCACGAAATCAGCCAAAAAGAAGCATTTAAGACACGAAAACCACGTTACGGGCATAAAACAAAAGCAAAAGCTCAAAAATTTACCGCGTTATTCGAAAAGGTCGGGGAAGAAAGCTAGAAACTTGGTCGAAGAATACACTGAATAATGCCCCCGCTGGTGAAAACTTCTTCAATTTTCTGGAATACGCTTACTACCGCCAGAATTTCTCATCTGAGAATAATTGATTTTTCGAAAAGTGTTCAAGCGTTGGGGGGATTCTCTTTATATAGGGGCTGAGGTGAACCGACGCATCCCTTTGAAATCCAATATAATGATGGCGCACGATTATCGAAACAAGCAAGCCAATTAGAGGTGACCCTTCACATCAACGGTCATGTCAGTTATGACATCGAGGCGACGTTCATAGCTCGCCCCCTAAAGAGAAGATCATGAGTCCCTAGCTCGCCGTTATTGTAAGTCGTCCCGCTTCTCAGTGCAATCTCACCAAAGGCCATCTCGGCTAGGTCGCTACAAAGCACTATGCCTCATAACATGCATATCATCAAGGTCGACAAACTTAAGTCCAGTTGCTATATGCATGACACTATGTGGCCATTCTCCCTCGAGCATGATGCATTTAAGACCGGTCGCTTTACGCACAGTATCCATGCGGCTATTCTGCCACGAGCATAACACATCTAAGTCCGGTCGCTATATGCACAGCACCCTGCGACCATTCGCCCTTTGAGTATGACGCACTTAAGACTGGTAGCTTTACGCACGGAATCCATGCAACTATTCACCCACGAGCATAACAAATTTAATTCCGGTCACTATATGCACGGCACCCTACGGCCATTTGCCGTCGAGCATGATGCACTAAAGACCGGTCGCTTTATGCACGGTATCCATGCAGCTATTCACCCATGAGCATAACACATCTAAGTCCGCTAGCTTTACGCACGACATCCATATGCCTGTTCGCCCGTGAGCATAACACATTTAAGGCCGGTCACTTTACGCACGGCACTCCTCAGCTAGACACGCTCGAGCCCTACGCCATCAAGCAGGTCGCTCTACAACAGTTATCTCAACATATGGTGTATCAGAATGATAGTCTACTCCATGACTTATTCATGTGCACCATGAATAAATCAAGGAGTGGGTGGCCATTGATACGCCAAGCTCGGAAAAGAGCCTGTTGATTCAGATTGGGCCTCAACATAGGCCCAATGCAAATAGGGTACTTGGCCACCTAAGCCAGACTGGGCCGGGTACAATCTAGCTCGCCTCATACCCTTACGATATCTTTCATTGGCCAGACAACGAGCATCAACCAGCAAGGCTTTCAGCCCATCCTTTACAACTCGGCACGAAGCACTAGGGGTTGATCTACTCGCCTTTTATCTCGCAGTCCGCCAGCTCAGGTCAAGCCTGTTGAATCAGGCAACATGAGTTAATGCAACAAGGTTACGAGCAAAGAGCCCACAACGGTTATAACCAAGCTCACCCAATCAGATGCTGCCACGTCATCCACATAGTTAATTGCATTTAATTATGCTTTAATTACCGTCATTTGTAACTACCGACTCCTAGTCCTATAAATAGTGGCATTTGTACCGTGAAAAGGACATCTACATTTAATTAATACCAAACCCAGATAACCACTTCCACGAGCTCGCCATTTATTGTTTTACAATCTTCATAATTTCTTCATCATGTTCATACGTACCACCTCTCACCGGAAAGATCATATACTTCCGCTAGATATCCATCATTAAAATCAAACTCGTTTGTGATATTTCCGACAATATCAGTATTAAAGGAGGTAGTTTTTGGAGTAAAGACTTTAAATCTGGGTTATGAGGTAACCAGTTGTCATCCCATATCTTGATAGAAGTACCATCACCAACACACCAGTAGGAGTTTCCTTGACAAAAAGAAGAGCAAACATCAAACCCTTCCAAAATAAGAGATGTCACTAACTTGTTTAACTTCAAGAATAGAAGCATGAGGGAAATATTTATCTGCAAAATCTAGCCATAAGAAGATCAGGGTTTTTTAAAATTCTTCATATTTTCTTAGCTAAGTAGGCCAAGTTTAGGGCCTCAAAATCTTTGAATCCCAAGCCTTCAAGGCCCTAAACTAGACAAAGCTTCTGCTAGTTTAGCTAGTGAATTCCCTTATTAGAGTTGGAGATATTACCCCACTAGAATTAGGCCATAAGAGCATATAGTTCCTTGCATATTCTTTTTGGAAGTTTTAAAATAGACATGGGATATGAGGCGAAATAACAAGACTAAATTTGAGGAAAACTTTTTTATCTTCCTGGCTTAAAAGATTGTTTTCCCAGAAATTGAGTTTGACATCCACTTTATTTTAATATATAGCTAAATGTGTCTATTTTGGATTTACCAATATATAGGGGAAGACCAAGATATTTATTGTGATGGGCAATAAGGATCTAACTAAAGATATTAGAGTTTAGGATTTGGGAGTTCACACCAACATTTCTACTTAAAAAATAGAAGACTTATGAAAATTAATCAATTGACACTTTTGGTAGACATTCAGAATATCAAAGAGATTTGAAGCTTGGTAGAGGTCATCTTTACACAAACTGAGGGAATCATCCGCAAAAAATAGATGTGAGATAGCAAGGACTAGATCTGACAATCTTCACACTCTGAATCAATTTTCTCAGCATTTTGCAGCAGGAGACTAAGGCCTTCAGCACAAATTAAAATATTTAAGGATAGATAGGATCTCCCTGTTTTATGCCTCTTGAGGGCTATGCAAACCCAGACTTGTGATGATAAAAGAAAAAAAGTAGAAGCTATAAACTCCATAATTCTAGCGATCCCGTCGTTGCAAAATCCAAGTTTCCTCATAATATAGTCTATGAAAGGCCATTAAATTCTATCAAAGGCTTTCGCTATGTCAATTTTAATGGCCGAATACCTTTCCTTGCCTGATCAATTATGCATCATAAAGCTTAACACTTCATGAGCCAATATATAATTATATGTTATGATTCTTCTAGGAAGAAAATCAGATTGGTTCTGGCTAATACAAAAGGGTAAGCAGATTGAAAAAGGGTCGTTGATAGATTCATTGTCAGATTATAAATTCGCGTAAGATTTGGAAGTAAGAAGTTGTTCGGCTCGTATTTAAGGTAATGGGTTCTTCTTATCAAAAGGTTCCGATTTTAGTTCAATGATCATGCTTTAAAGTTATTTTGAATATTATTTTACGTTAAACAACACGAAACTAGACATGATTATGTGTAGCCGAGTATCTACAAAACTGTGTTTTCAGAACATTATTCTGTTTTTTAGTTACTTTTTTGTAAACTTGTTTATGCGTTTTGGTCATGCATAACAGAGATAGGTCGAGAGCTCAGTGTTATGGCCTTCGGTATGTTCACATAAGTTAGTAAGGGATGTTAACATTATCTTATGTGCTTTACATGCTCCTACGTGTGTACAGTTAGTGTCCTTGCTATGTACTACAAGAGTACCGTGATCCAGACCCACGTCAGATGTATGACTAGTCGTATTACCCATGTCGTTCTCAAGACGATGTATTACAAGAGTATCATACCCAGATCCACGTTGGATTATGGATAGTCATATTACCTGTGTTGCACCAGACCCTCAGTTCAGTCAGTAATAAACATGAAAGAGAACAATACAGACAAACACGCTCAGTAAGTAACAGGAACACGACAGACAAGACACGAACATGTTATGTTTAGTAGACAAGTCAAGTATGGGTTAGTAGATTGTTGACGTAAGTTCGATTAGTATAATACGAATATAGTACGTAATTAATTAATGTAAACGAATAAGTATGTGCAAGAGAACTGGTTTAGTTAGTAGGCATGTTTTCAATGCATTGATTATGCAATTGATAATTACATTTACAGAACAACCTATGTCACACCCTAGGTGTGACATGGTCATATCATAATAGTACTTCAAAGTGGTTTTCCTTATGCTACAAGTATTGTATTAAACTAGTTGTGAAAGTGGATAAAGTAAATTCATGATGTGTCTCCTGGCATCTGACATGCATAGATCTCTCTTTTGATCTTCTTTTTTCTTACCGAGTTTGTACACGGGCTCACTCCTTTATCTGGAAAAAAAAGAAATACAAGTTAAAAACGAGTTGGGTGATGAGCATGAAGAGCAAATTAGGAATTAAGTCATGAAGTTCGTTGTATTTCAAAAGTTTTCTCTTTTGAGACAAAAAAAGTTGTAATAAATGTTAGTAGTTATTTTTTATTTTAGTTTGATAACAGTTGTAATCCGTTGAGTTTGTTAATGAAAAGTCCTACGTGTCAGTTTCCTGAGTCTCTTGCTTGTCTTTTTTCCTTCAACGCTTTCTGATATGAATGAGACTTATAATAAGAACTCGGTATCCAAAACATGAACGTTACAGTTTAATAAGATTTTCAGATGTATCTAACATAATTATCATATTTACGATTTTATATAAATTTGGAATGATGCAAGACTTGAAATTACACTCGAGGCATTACATAATACTAATCGATGAAAGAAAAATCGATTCCCGTATGAATGCTTTTCGTCTCCGAACATCGGATAATTCTGTTGTAGGTTGACCGCACCGTGAATATACAATTGAAATATCTTTAATATTCATATTCACGTTGCGGATACCCTACAAGGCTACTAGAGGATTTCCCCGGGACACCTTATACACTAGATGGATTTTCTATAAATTTTGGATAAACGTATTATTCAAGTATACCGAAAGGGAACAAGAAGTCTTATCTAGACACTCGCATCTCTTGTTTCTTTATCATGATACTTCCCATAAGATTTGCAAATTAGTCGTTGGATCAGATCATTGTGGGGAATGGCGATGAATGCATCTTCCAATTTTGTCTCCCATCATTACAGATGCATCTGCTCTGTCAGTTGCAGATCACATTCTTCTGCCTTCTTCTTCTTCTTCTTCTTGTCTGTAGATTCAAATACCAAATCTTGAGTCCAATTCAGTCATGATAGCAGCTACCAGAACATGAATCGTAGCGTCAAAGATTCCCTGGTTGGCCGTAACATCCAGCAGCAGCAGCACCACCACCGTCGAGGTCTTAGCACCAGCCTGAACGGAGCACCTTCCGACGACTACAACCTCGATCTATTCTCGAGAAGTCGCCGGAGCTTCTCCGTTGCTTCAACTGACGAGCCCGACGGTAATACGACTTCTCCTTCTTTCCATTATTGTACCTCTTCTACATTGTACTTTAGAGCCATATGGGACCAAAGACGCAAAGCGTCACGTTTTTCTTTCCTTCGACATGGTAGAAGCTTGCTCAGCATTTATTACTGTTTTATTACTAGCGTTTACTTTTGCCACCACCTGCAACTGCCTATTGTACCTTACGAACTATCCCTCTCAAGTCCCTTGCCGGTTTCAAATTCACTCTGTTTGCTACTAATAAGACTTCATTGGCCTCTTTTCTCCTCTGAATTTATTAAGTAACCTTCATTGTTACTCGTTATTTTTCTGTGATTTGATGATTGCATATATGCATCTGAATTATTTTGCTTTTATTTTTTGATCTGGAAAAAAGATCTCTCAGTTAAACTCGGGAGACTATCTCTTGGAATCGGATCAGTACAGAAGGCAAAGAACGGATCAAACGATCTTCTGTCAACTCCAGATGGAGGGAAGCACGACTATGACTGGTAAAATCTGGGAGTTCTATTATGTTTTTGCTTGAACTCCGACAAATCTTGATCCTTATGTCGTTTTCAATATCTGGTTGAGTTCCTTTTTCTGTTAATACCTATGTAACGTATTGTTCCTTGGTTCGGCCGGTGGATGTCAAAGAAATGAAGTATTGATTTGCGTTTTTCACTTTTGGGTGTTTGGTGGTGGTGAGGGGGGGGGGAGGGGGGTGTATTCTAGTTTCTCTAGTTATGGCTATGTATATAACTTGAATATGCAAGAGAGCTGTTTTTTTCTGTTCTTTTTATTCACTCCTATAAGAGAAACGGAGAGAATATAAACAGAAATGATTTGGCCACAAAAAAGTCTGTTGTGTCAATTATTGATCCCGTAGAACTATTTGAATACATGCACTTGATATTACTGATTGACTGCATTATTAGAATGGGACCATGATCATCAGCACATATTTTGTAAGTCACAATCCTTCTTAAAGCAATAGACTGACTGAAATTCATGCGCATGTGTTCACGCAATTGGAAATGATTGCATTAGGCCTCTGCTCAGGTGCTTTAATTGGCTTGAATGATCTTAAGGGAATATTGTTGAAGTATACTCCTCTTTCAGGCCTCCTGAGCTTGGAAGATAGGCCTATGATTGCTTCTTCTTTCTAGCTGCCCTGTGTGTATGTCTGTGTTATGTGTGTGTAAGTCCTCTGTTTAAGACAAGTAGGGAGGGTGTGTATTGTCCAAGAATCTGTGAGAAGAAAATTAAATATTTCAGTCTGACGGCAGAAACTTCAAACACTGAAAGGCTTGGCTACTCCTTTACATGCGCAAAAGCCAAATAGCACTTGGGCCACCTTTCTGATCATACATTGTTTTGCTACCCTGTGTTGTATTCTCCAGCTTACTGAGGTTGTGAAATCTTTTGTGATTGCATCATTTTATGCTATCAGACTAGTAGAAGTGGATCAGTTCTCTGCATTTTGTTTTCATACTGGAGCCCGTATAATTTGATACATTAAGGGTTCTTAAATTTTCAAGTCATATGTGTGATTATTCTCTTTACAAGTTAGACCAACGGATTTAGATTTCAAGAACTCGACACCAGTGTACATTTCGTTATAAGTTTTGTCATTTTTTCCTGCAGGCTTCTTACTCCCCCTGGAACTCCTATGTTTCCTTCATCTGAAGGAAATGAATCTCAACCTGATCCAGGAGCTCCTAGAAACAGCTTAGCGGTCAAATCTGTAACTACTATTAAGGCATCCAGGGTAAAATTCTTCAAATTATGTCATCTCTATGGCCTTGTAGTTAACTTGTCTTCGTCTGTGAGATTTCTGCATGATTGGTTGTTGAATTCTGATTAACTCAGATACAGGGTACCTTCCTTTACCCAGAATTCTCTTTCCTTTGAGAATTACAAAATAAATTTCACAATGTTTAAGATGTTCCCATTTGGATGCATTAGTAATCTCATTAAAAAGCTTCAAATGAGTTTCTATCCTTGAAAATTTGTAACTTGCTTGATGATTTCGTTCGAGATTTTGTCTGTATAGGTAGTTTCCCTGCTTTTCGAGTATACTTTGTATAGTCTTTTATAGGAATAAAATCTTGACGAAAGACGTTGCAGTTTTGTATCCCTTTCCAGTGCTTGTATAGGGTAGTGGCAGTTTGGTGTCTTACGCATGAAACATCCTGGTGGAGTGCTATCTAGAGAGATTTGTGCAGGAATACTCTATAGAACATGGACCTCTAATAATGTAATTGATCTTTGAATTTGTGAAACTGATTTCTTCATGCAAGCAGAAGGAAATGCTTCTCATCAACCACCTTTATATATGTACAACAATTTGGTCTGTGCTGCTTGTTGAATCAGCAAGTTTTCAAAATTAATGTTGATATGGTATTTTGATAGAATATGATGTATTCATCTTTTCCCCATTTCTTTTCTGATAACCTGAATTTTCTTAATCCCACTGTATTTTTTGAAATGGTTGTGTCCGAAGGATTGACGATT
This sequence comes from Gentiana dahurica var. dahurica, assembly GCA_024500145.1. NCBI lineage: Eukaryota > Viridiplantae > Streptophyta > Magnoliopsida > Gentianales > Gentianaceae > Gentiana > Gentiana dahurica. The sequence goes on from CM044900.1 coordinate 88,254,819, forward strand.
TGCTTCGTGTCAGCTTTCAGTGTCTCAATCGTCAGAAAGCAATAATCGTCTTAGACCAGCTCGCAGCAGCTCTGTTACACGTTCATCTGTACCGACATCCCAATTCAGCTCACACTCAAATAAATCAAGCACTATTCTTAACACAAGCAGTTCTTCTGTCTCATCCTACATTAGATCATCAACACCTAGCCGTCGCCCATCTTCTACTGGAAGGCCCTCCACTCCATCTGCTCGTCCAACATTGTCAAGATCTTCAACTCCTGCTAAAGTACATCCTACCCCAAACATTTCTGCTGACCAAACAAGGCCATCTCAGAATTCTAGACCTTCCACTCCAAGTTCTAGGCCTCAAGCGACTGGAAATGTGAATTCTTTTGCTTCTCGTCCTAGTTCACGGCCATCAACACCTACACGTCGAAATTCTGCCCCTATTTTGTCAACATCTGGACCTTCTGTTTCAGTTGGGCGTTCTCTCCCTAATATACGCAGTACAACTTCTACTTCCCGCCCAAGCTCCCCAAGTCCTCGAGTTCTTTCAACTCCTCCACCTGTAATTCTCACAGATTTTTCACTTGAAACACCACGGAACCTGAGAACAACTTTGCCAGACAGGCCACTATCTGCTGGGAGGTCCAGGCCTGGTGCAGCTGTCACGGTAAAAGGGAATGTTGAAGGCCCAGGTGCTGCTGCTTTGCCAGGAAGACCGTCTTCACCTATTGTCACAAGGGGAAGACTCCAGGAACCTTCTTCAAGAGGCAAAATTCCATCCAATGGGCTCGTTAGGCAGACAACGGATCCTCACAGGCATCAACATGTATCTGATTCATCAAGTCGTAAACCTGTTAAGACATCCACTGAAAGCCCTGGGCTTGGGCGGTCCATCTCAAAGAAATCTATGGATATGGCAATCAGGCACATGGTATGTAGCTCTAGTCTTTTTATTGCAGTTTAACTAGCAACCAAATTTACAGTACAGTAGTTTGTTTTGCTTTCCTGTTTACTATATGTTTGTGTTTTTCCGTTGCAGGACATAAGAAACGGTGGCTCAAACGGTGTTCGTCCTAATTCAGGATCAACCCTGTTCCCTCAAAGCATACGATCTGCCAATAACAAAATCCAAATTAGTCCCAGTTCCGCGGCAATGCATGAGGGCTTGCCCACCTACCATAATGGTGCTTCTGTTACTGAAAACGATAATTATGCTATCAGGTCATTTCAAAATGGAACAGACGACGAAGAAGAAAGTAGTCAATTTCAATCAAAACTTGCAACAATAGACATCTACGAGAGTTCACGTTACGACACGATTTTACTTAAAGAGGATCTGAAGAATGGTAGCTGGCTGCACAGCTTTGATGATAAATCTGATCATGAAGCCATCTTTGATAACGGGGGGTTTGATTCTCTTCCTGAACCTTTTGACCCCTTATAACCTCATCCTTTTTGTGGTGCTTACACTCGCAAAATTATACAAAATTTAATTTTGGATTTTCTTAACTTATATAAGTCCCAAGTAAAGGTACAAATATTGTATAATCTATTTTTTCTTTTCTTTTTGAAACGAGTGCTTGTATCTTTGTTTCTTTGTTTTTATGAGCGGTTCTTCACCCTTAAAGTGTGCAATTATGTGAGAATGGTTTGACCGGTGCACTAGGTCGTTTAATTTGTTCTACATTTAATGGTATTATTATTTGAGAGGTATTATGATGCAACACGGCTGCATCATGAATTCTTAGTCACCTTCTCCTGCTAATGGAATGTTTGTTACCTGAGAATGGAATAAGATGGAATGATTTTGCATTTCATTTCAATGTTTATGTATGATTATTAGATAATGGAATGGAATGAAACTCTATTCCGATAGAATGAAAAATGTCGATTTTCATTCCTTAAAAAAATAGATGGAATGTGATGGAATAAAAATGAAAATCGACAAAACACGTGGGTGATGGGGTACGAGTCGGTGGGTGGTAGGGTAGGGTAGGGTAGGTGATGGAGAAGGTGGGGTAAGATAAGGTAGGGTGGGTGACGGTGAAGTAGAGTAGGTGGTGGGGTAAGGTAGGTATGATGCGTATGGTAGGATAGGGTGACATAGGGTAGGGTAGGGTTAGGTGGGTGAGTAAAGAGGTAGGTTGGGTGGTAGGGTAGGGTAGGGCATGGTGGGTAGAGAGGTAGGGTGCGGTGGGTGTGGTAATGTAAGTTGAGGCAAGGTGTGAAATAGTAGGGTAGGGTGGGGTGAGGTGGCATAGGTTAAGTAGAGTTTGGTTAGGTAGTGTAAGGTATGTAAGGTAAGGTAAGGTAATGTGGTGTAAGGTAGGGTGAGTAACAAGGTAGGGTGCGGTGGGGTCATTGGTAAGACGGGTGACGTGTAAGGAATTATGGGTAGAGTGATGTGGTAGGGTAAAATAGGTGATGAGGTAGGGCTAGCCCACTAACCCCATCCACCCCACCTAACCCCTAACACTTCTACTCTATCATACATTATGAACCATACCATACACTACCCTACTCAACCTTTAATCCACCATCATGCCACATTCATCATTAAATGTGTTATACTTTATATACGTTTCATTCCATTCTTTCACATTTCAAACACATCAATAGAATAAATTTATTCAATTCCATTATATTCTTATTATTTTATTTCATTTCATTCCACTCATGCGTAAAGCGTTTCAATTCTCTTGTATTCAAGGGTGAGTCATAGGATTTCAATTGCGAATGATGAAAAAAAATAGAAAACTCATGCAAACAAATCAATAAGTCACAAGCAGGGGCGCCCCTGAGGGGGGCCAAGGGGGCTATGGCCCGGAGCCTCCCGGAAAATCAATAAATTTAAGGGCCCCACAAAATTTTGACTTAATATTATATATATACTGTATTTATATGAACAAGGAATGTAATACCTTAATGGTTAGCACTCTAGTATACTAGACATGAGACCCGGTTTCGAACCTTGATAGCTACAATAATTTTGTTTTTATAAACTAGGACTAGGAGTCGAATAAGTAGGTTTTTCTTCTTCCAAATCCATGGCTATCTCACGCAGCATTTTTGTTTTATTTTTTTTATATACATTTTGGTTACTGCTTTTTTTCAAAGGGCCCCTAAATTTTTTTTGACCCCGAGCCTAAATTTGGACAGGGACGTCCCTGGTCACAAGCTAAGAAGCACATACACAAACACGCTGCACACACGATACGATAACAGCGACACGCCTAATTATAAAATTTAAAGACACGCCACATCACCATGTCTTATATATATATATATATATATATATATATATATATTAATGTCAATGAGGCATTGGCTCGGTGGTCATTGCTGATTGCCTCGGGACTTGGAGATCTTGGTTCCCCTTCTAGTGGAGGCAAAAAAAATACCATTTCCGTAAAAAAAAATACATATATTTTATAATTTAAAGACATGACACCTTAGCCACACACACACACACACACACACACACACACCATATCTATAAATAATATATACACGAAGCAATTTAGCCAGTTTCCCCTCAATTACCCGACCCAAACCCGGAAAAATACCAAAAACGTCAACCCTGCATTAATTAAAAATTTTAAATTTATAATAAATAACCTCTCTCTCCAATCACACTAATTACAATTCATACTAATTACAAAATTTGATTTTCTAATAAATACGCTCTCTTTCCAATCACTAATTTTTCTTGCAAAATTTGATTCCCACGTGCTCAGAATCGTATATTTTGATTTTCATTTTTCTTTTGGCTGTAATATTGTCTAATTTCTTAATAATGCTCATATTCATCTCATCACATTCACATATTCATCTCACTTGATTCATCCATTTGCATTCAACGGGTCTTATATTGTCGTTTCTTTTATAAAGTCATCTCATCCCATTCACATATTCATATCACTTGATTCATCCATTTGCATTCAAAGGTATTATATTGTCGATTTTTTTTTATAATGCCGAATCTCATATTCATCCCTTTTGTTTTGCCATTCTTTATTTATGGTTGAATTGTGCAGAAATCTAGCTCGGTGCGAGGTAATAATTTTTGGCTTTCTATTTTAATTCCCTTTTGTTTTTCCATTCTTTATTTATAGTTGATTTGTGCAGAAAAATCTTGCTCGGTTCGAGGTATGAATTTTTGGCTTTCTATTTTAATTTTATTTGTAGAAATGTCTTATTTTGTTCCAAATTCATACAATCCATCTTTTGATATAAAAGATGAGACCTTTGTTGCATGAAACATCAGAACAAAAAGAAATAAAGACTTAAAAAATCCACCTGTTAAAGTAGAGATATCGATATTTTTTCAATAGGCGATTTTTTTAATGAATAAAATGCATGACACGCTTTGTGACATACGAGTATTGTTATTTTTTTATAATGCGAATCTCATATTCATCCCTTTTGTTTTGCCATTCTTTATTTGTGGTTGAATTGTGCAAAAATCTAGCTCAGTGCGAGGTAAGAATTTTTGGCTTTCTATTTTAATTCCTTTTTGTTTTTCCATTCTTTATTTATAGTTAATTTGTGCAGAAATCTAGCTCGGTTCGAGGTAAGAATTTTTTTGCTTTCTATTTTAATTTTATTTGTAGAAACTTTTGTATTATTTTGTTCCAAATTCATACAATCCATCTTTAGATATAAAAGATGAGACCTTTGTTGTATGAAACATCAGAACAAAAAAAAAAAAAAAAAACACTTAAAAAGTCTACCTGTTAAAGTAGAGATATCGATATTTTTTTCAATAGGCGATTTATTTAAATGAAGAAAATTCATGACACGCTTTGTGACATACGGGTATTGTTACTTTTTGTTACCCTATCATAATGTTCTATAACTGCTTATTTTTGTTATTTTTTTTGTAAATAGTCGGATTATTTTACCGTGTTAATGGTTTTTTTTTATATTTACGAGGTAAGTATTTTTGGTTTTCTATTTTAAATTTATTTGTAGGAAATTTTGTTCCAGATTCATACAATCTATATTTAGATGTAAAAGCTCCGACCTTTGTTGCAGGAAACATTAGAACGAAAAGAAATGAAGACTTAAAAAATCTGCATGTTCAAGTAGAGATATTGATATTTTTGTTAAATATGCGATTTTTTCAATGAATAAAATGCACAACACGCTTTGTGACAAAAAAATGAGTATTGATATTTTTGTTATTTTTTGTTAACCTATCAGAATGTTCTATCACGGCTTATTTTTGTTATTATTTTGTAAATAGACGGATTATTTTTTCGTGTTGTTGTTTATTTTTATTTTTTATTTTTAAAGTTGGTGGTTTGTTACTGTGTAAGATTCTTTTATATGGCTGCATATTTTTCTTATTTTTTTTTAATACCTGGATTATTTATTTGTAAATATTCTCATAATAAATACATCCCTATAAATAGTCATCCCAGAATAATATCGAATATTATTAAATTTATGGCACTTAATGCGAAATATCACATTAAGTTATAATATTTAAAAAGGATAAAAAAAAAGTCAGACATGCACTAATTGCAAAATTTGAATTTCTAATAAATAACTCTCTTCAATCACACTAATTACAATTCACACTAATTAAATTATAATATTTAAAATAAAGTGAAATTCTGTTGGTTTCATTTTTTTATAAGTTTCTTTGTTCTATCTACTCTATTATTATCATTGTGGTTCCTTGCTTAATACACAGTTATGATAAAATTTAATTTATTAATAAACCGCAATAATCATTTCCTAGAAATCAGCTATCCCAATTAATACCAACATTTTTAAATTACAATTTTCACAACGAATGCAGAATATTCTAACATTAAATACATTTTCAAGAATATCTAAACTAAACTATGTAGACATTAAATATATCCCTATAAATTAATGAAAAATATTCTCATATTAAATATATCTCTTATAAATTATCCATCCTAGAATAATGTCCAATATTTTGAAATTTATGGCGTTTGATGGAAATATTTTTGGCTTAAAAAATAAGAAATTCAATTTCCCAATTAATGCAAAATATTCTATAACTAAATTACATTTTTCAAAATATCTAAACTTAAATATGTCATTTAATGAAAAATTATGCATTTAATTGTAATATTTAAAAAACGATAAATTCTATTTTACAAATTAATGCAAAATATTCTAACATTAAATTACATTTTAATATAGATTTAAACTCAAATATATACACACACTAAATACATCCCTATAAATTAATGAAAAATATTCTCACATTAAGTACACCCCCTTATAAATTAGTAAATAATTTCAAATATTCTGAAATTTATGAAACTTAATGGAAATATTTTTTCATTAAAGTAAAATATTAAAAAAAAAAGAAATTCAATTTTACCAATTAGTTCAATTTTCCCCGCAAAATAGCCACTTCAATTAATGTCAAATATTCATAAAATCAATTATATTTTCATGAATAACTTATTTCAAATGTTTGTGGTGTAACGTGAAATGTTTTTAGATTAAATAAATATGTTATTCAATGTGAAATATTCTTACATTAAATTACATTTTCCAAAAAAAAAATCAACTATGCCAAAAGAAAATAATCCTCTAAAACAATTTTAAATTAATTATATAGAAATAAATAAATTCAAATATGTTAAGAAAAAAAATCATTCCGTACAAATTAAAGTCCTCTATTGATACAGAATATTCATAAATTAAATTACATTTTGAAAAATAACTAAATTCAAACATGTCAATTAATACGAGATATTTTTAAATTAGGTCATCCTCTACGAATTAGCCACCTCATTTAATGCTAAGGTAGGTAGGAAGCGTACTGAATAAGGTGGGGTGGTGGGTAAGGTAGGGTATGATGGGGTGGTGGGTATGGTAGGGTAGGTGATGGGTAAGTAGGGTAGGGTTGGATGGTAGGCAGGGTATGTAGGGGTGGTGGTGGGTAGGGTTGGGTAATGGGTGGTGGTGGGTAATGTAGGGTATATAAGGGGTTGTGCTGGGTAAGGTATGGTAGGGTGAAGTGGTGGGTACGGTAGGGTTGGTAGGGTAGGGTAGGGTAGAGTAGGGTAGGGTAGGTTGGGGTAGTGGGTAAGGTAAGGCGGGGTGGTGTGGTGGGTACGATAGGGTAGAGTGGAACGGTGGGTAGGTTAGGGTTAGGGTGAAGTGGTGGGAAAGGTATGGTTGGTAGGGTGGGGTAGGGTAGAGTAGGGTACGATAGGTTGGGGTAATGTGTAATGTATGGTAGCGTGGTCTGTTGGGTAAGATAGGGTAGAGTGGAATGATGGGTAGGGTAGGGTAGTGTACGGTACGGTGGGGTGTTGGTAGGGTAGGGTAGAGAAGGGTGGGGTGGTGGGTAAGGTAGGGTGGTATGGTGGGTAAGGTAGGGTAGAGTAGGGAAGTGTAGAGGTGGGTGATAGTGAAGTAGAGTAGGTAATGGGAGTAGAGTAGGTAATGGATAAGATAGATAGGATGTCGATGGTATGATATGGTGATATAAGGTGGTAGGATAGGGTGGTGGGTAAGGTATGGTAACGGTGGGTAAGGCATGGTGGGAAGAGAGGTAAGGTGCAATGGGGTATGGCATAGAGCTACCTCACCCTTTCGCTCATATCTTACCTTATGAACCTTACCATACCCTACTCCAGTCAACCTTAATTCACTACCCTGCTTTACTCATCACTCAATACGTCATGCTTTATATAATTTTTTTGATTCCAGTCTTGCATATTCCAAACGCAGTAATATAATTAATTTATTACATTACATTCCATTCGCTCCTATTATTTTATTCCATTCAATTTCATTCCTGCGTAACAAACATGCCAATAAAATCTTCTTTTCATCATTCAAAAAAATCTTCTTATAAAATACACGTTCTCCCGTGCAATGCTAAAAGCAGAAATATAACCATAATTATTGACATTGTTGGAAATATTATTTATGTTTTGATGATGATTCGTCACGAAATTAGACAAATCACTTACAACCCATGATGATGAAGTCGTAACTAACTGTTATAGTGCATAATAAAAGAAGAAGCAAAAAATGGTCTAGAGATAAATGTATAAGTTCTATCTAGAGTCTGAACTTTGTATAGGTTGTTTCAGACAAATATTGTAATAGAATAGGAACTAGGCGAACAGCTGAGTTATAGCAAGAAAACTGAATATGCACATGAAGAACTGAGGGTTCAAACTCAGTTATGCTAGAACTGAAGAAGATAAGTTCGCTGAGGGACACAGACTCAGTTGGCTTATCTAGAAGACTGAAGAACTGAGGGACAATGACTTAGTTACAGAAAACTGAAGAACTGAGGTGGAAAACTCAGTTGGAAGCTAAATAAGTCGTGACTATAAGTCAGGATTCAGGCAAGTCTATGGTGACCTGAAACTGAGCTATAGATCATGTAAAACTGAATAATCTTAAGGACAAAGATTATCAGTTGACTGGATAAGAAGAAATTGATTGGTGTACTCTGACTTAGTCAATTGAAGTCAGATATTAAGTATACAATGTACTCAGTTTTGAAGAAGAGTAGAAAACTGAGTTAAGGCCTTGTTAAATTCAAACTGACTATACAACAAAAGATCGTACATGTGAACGTTGGATAAACGACAAGTGTAACGGCTACAAGAGCTAGTGACCGTTACATCATCCCTATAAATACACAAGAGAATCACTCAAAGAAGAGAGAGAGGAGGATCAGAAAAAGAGCTTTACAAGCATATACTCAAAGATTCAAATCCAGATCCAGATCCACAAAATCAGATATATCTAGAAAAGGGGAAGCCAATGGAATTGCCTTGAAGACTTCAAAGAAAGATCCAGTAACCCATTAAGGGGGAAAGAAGGCATCTTGGAGCTACAAAGTCAGATCCAGAAGAATCAGACATCTCACTGAATTAATCCTTGATTAATTCTAAACCTAACCTTTGTGAAAAAGGGTTGGCTGTGCATAGTTTGAAGAAAGCAATTCTACCTTTCTTCATACGGTTGCAACTTGGTTACCACAGCTGTTGGTGCAGTCTGAGGACTGTGTGTTGGTATTAGTGGTGAGCTGGTGAAGGAGCAATTCCACCTCCGAGAGATCAGTGTGCAGGATGAAGGGAGCAATCTCACCTTTCTTCATTTTGTGTAGACAGTGAAACTTGGGTGTCGTGAAGGACTGTCATAGTGCTAGGATTTTGTAACGGTTATCTCATTATTCTAGTGATACCTCCTACACCACAGGAGAAGGGGAGACGTACGGGATTACACCACCCGGAACTTCCATAAACAAATCTTGTGTTGATTTACTTTATGCATTTGTGTTTGTTTTATTTATTGCATTATCACTCAGCAAACACCAGACACTGAGTCAGCACAGAACTGATACATAGAAGGTCTAGATTTCTATTCACACATCTATTGCACTAAAGGCTAGTTTTATCCGCTGCCAGTTGACAAGACTAAATATAAGTCAGCATTAACTTATATTCAGTTGAGCTAACTGAACTCCGCACAAGTTAAGGGACATGAACAAAACTAAACTAAAGATTAGTTTGAGTTTTCCAGAAACTCAATTCCTGAGGCTTTTCCAGCTCAGGATTAGTTTTTAGTGACAAGTTTATTCACCCCCCCCCCTCTAAACTTGTGTTAGCCTCTCCAAGGGACCAACAGACATCATTATAACTTTTAGACATGTTGTGTTGTCTGTTTTTTACTCTATGTGACGTCGATCTCAAATAACACAATTTTAGCTAGCATTACAATAAGTTTGAAGGGTCTTTATTTTGTAGTACATATTATGCATATTAATAGAATGTAATCACATACGTCCCCGTGCAATGCACGGGTTTCAGGCTAGTATATATATATATATATATAGTTTTGATGATCATTATTTATTTGTTTTAACCCCATTTGATAACGTGCTGAAACTAACCGTTATACTGAAAAGCTAAAAGATGTCTAGTATTTAATTGTATAGGATTTACTAGAGTCTGATCATTGTATAGGTTAAACCAGACAAGCACTGTAATAGAAATGCTATAGGTTTTAGTAGAGTCTAGGACTTTTGCTGAAATCTAATCTAAATGGTCTGCTAACGGATCATACTCAGCTGACTTTATCCAATACTAAAGCTGAAGGCTGAGAGTACAAACCCAGTTATGAATGCTGTGGGTCCAAACTCAGTTATGAAAGATGAAGGACCAAACTCAGTTTTTTTGATGACTGAAGACTGAGGTTTTCACACTCAGTTATTGAAGACTAAGTCGAGACTTTAAAGTTGGAATTCTGGCAAATCTGTGATGACGTGGACTGACTTTATAGATCTTGTATTGATGATCTAAGATACAAAAGGACAATGTAATAAAAAAAAGGTAAGTTTGATAAAAACGGTGTACTCTGATCTCATAAATCAAGATCAGACGATGAAGAAGCATAACAACTGAGAAATGGATGAAAGCTGAATTCATGCGAAAACCCAGTTTACTACTGAAAACTCAATTATCAGCTCAGCTTATAGGTCAGCTACTCAGATCAATTGAAAGAAAATTCGAACGTTGAAGATCAAGCATTCTGATTGGTTGATGATCTGACAATGTCAAAAAGGACACTAACATTCTGACAACGATGGCATATTCTACAGAATCCAAAGAAGGGCCGTTAGAATTTGAAAATTCAAACGTTGGATTTCACCCTATAAATAAATGACTTAGCAACAAGGACCAAACACACAAGTGATACAAGAATTTTGCTAGTTTTTGTGCATCTGAATATTTGCTAAGTCATAACCATCATCTTTAAACTAAAATTTCCAGATCCTGAAAATCTTCAAGTGCCTAAGTATTTGAAGATCTCTCAAGATCAAACACTTAAAGACTCCTCAAGTTGAATCACTTTCTTGATTCAATCTTACTTTGATTTTATCAAAGGTTCAAGACTGTGAAGCATCCGGTCTATGGTGTTAAGGACAGTTGTTTGCAGTCAGGCATACTGTGTGTGATGGAGCTGGTGAAAAGGAAATTCAACCCTTCAAGGACCAGTGAAGCATTTGGAGAAGCAGCAATCCTACCTGTTATCTGTTTGTTTAGATTGTAAAGCTAGGGTTTAGTGAAGGACTTTTCATAACCGTACCTCAAAGAGACTAGTGGAATTTTACCTCCAACATCATAGGAGAAGAGTGGACTAATAGGATTACACCACCTGGAACCACAATAAGTACTGTGTTTTTATTTGTGCATTTACTTTACGCAATTTACCTTACACAGTTTACTTATTGCAATTTACTTTACTGTATTACTATTTATCTCAACATCAACATATCTCATACAAATTGACTGAATCACACTGAACACTTAGCAGAGTTCACCAAAACTCAACACAACGTACTTTCAAAAGAACAACTAGATTTTTTTTGAAGGGTCTAGATTTTAAAAAAGCTTAGTAATTATTCCGCTGCATTTAACTTAGTTGCGAAAATAGTCAGCATATTGAATTCTCAGCCAAGTTATTTTAACTCTGTAAAAAGTTTTAAGTGACAAACTTATTCAACCCCCCTCTAAACTTGTCCAAAGCCTTTCCAAGTGACCAACAATATACACACATGTACATATAATAAATATCAACATTATATAATGTAAATAAAATTCAATTTATCAAAAATATTAAAAAAAAATCGGAATAACTAAATATGTAATACGTAATCTCTTTGAAGATCAAAAATAGTTATTCGCACGTTATATGGTTCCAAAAAAAATTAGGGAAATGTGATTGGCCTTAAAATTAATACTATTTGTAAAAGATGATTGTTTATCAATAAGAAACATATAAATTAACTATGACATGTTATTTGTCAAATTATAAGCAAGATTAAAAATCGTGTATTTTAATGTTTTTATTGAAGAAATATAACATGAAGATAGTTTACTTTCAGGAGTATCGGTGATGTGTCGGAGGCGTGTCGGATATTGGAAATTTAAATAATATTTTAATCAGCCGACATATGTCGGATTTGTGTCGGTCGCGTGTCGTGCCGGAAAAGTGTCGGACACGACACACAACACCCAGATTGAAGTGTCAGTGCTTATTAATTCAAGTATTATCCATACATTTCTATCAACCCTCACACATCTGCTCACTCAAACTCGCGTCACTCAAACCCTCACTTCAATGGCACATTTGTTTTTTTTTTCAGAAATGAAAACAATTCATAGATCCAAAATGGGGTTACAAGCATGACTGTCTGCCTACTTCCTCTTCCATTACAGCACAACGAACCCAAGAAGGGAAAAATCCAGTCCAAATGGATGGATTAACAAGATTCATAGAAAAGGATGCGACTTTATGACTTACAATATTATATTTCCTACTAGAAAAACACAGTCTGCTAGAGCCTAGAAGGTTTAGAAGGAAGCGGATGTCTGCAACTACCACCAAAAGTTCTGTTGATGGGGTAGTGATTCCGTTCACCATTTGAGACAAGAGAAGTGAATCCGTCATGAGCAAAATCTCCTTCCAACCCTTATCCTTCACGTGCAAAAGAGTCCAGCACACTACTTCAGCCTCATATCTAAGTGGCGAGTCAAAATTCATGAATGAACGCCCCCAGATTTCAATAAGATTGTAAATTTTTTGTTGTAGATGGCCGCCCCCCACCAGCTGGCATATTAGGGATATGCCAAGCTACATCAGTATGAAAAATAAAATGCACATTAGAGAGATCAGCACATGAGTTGTTTCTGTATAAATCTACATCAACAGATAGAGGCCGACGAGGACATGATATATTATCAGCAATAGCATCGTTGACAGAATCCGAGGTATGCACAGTAACAAAATCTTTATATTCCTTATTAATTAGAAAGACTAGATCATTAGGATTCTCCAGGTTCCTGTTGAAAAGCCAGTAATTTCTTGCCTTCCAAATATGCCAAAAAACATAAATCGTAAATTCAACATTTTTTTCAATAACTGAGAAACCATCATGTTTAGTAATATCACTCCACCAAGATTGCAAATCAAAAGAGTTATCAGAAAAATATGGCCAAGTAGTTGGTAGAATATACCAAATATCCTTTGCCCTTGGACAGGTGACCGTGTTCAGTAGTTTCGAAGTTAACACCACAAAAGCTACAATTAGAGGTAATAGTGCCATTGTTTATTCTACTACCAAGATTAGCCTTGCAAGGGAGAACACCTTTCAGACATTTCCACATGAAGTGCTTAACTTTGTTAGGAAGGGAGAGGCTCCATAAAATTTTCCATAACTTAGGATTAGTGTCAGAAGTGCTTTCATGTGAAGCATTGAAGAGGTTGCCATTTAATTTTTCAAAAAAATAAGCATAGGCTGACTTCAAAGTGAAGATGCCATTAGGGGAAGGCTTCCAAAAAAGATGATCCATTGTGTTACAAAAGCTTAGAGGCAGAGTGAGAATTTGGTGGACATCCACTGGCCAAAACACTTGTCTCATCTTGTCCTCATTCCATGCATTGTTTCTAATAAAGTCAGTAACCCAAAAAGTATCAAAGAAAAACTGATAGGGAGTGAGTGGTTTTAAATCAGGATTACTATGAAACCAATTATCTTCCCAGATTTTAATAGACTCTCCATTTCCAACCTTCCAACAAAACCCCCCTTAAAAGTATTAAAGGGCAGAGATGATGCCTTTCCAAAATAAGAATCACCAACAGATAGTTTGGTCTCCAAAGTGGAACCATTAGGATGGTATCTAGCCTTCAGAACTTTGGAGACAAGAAGGTCAGGATTCTTGAGTAGCCTCCAAATCTACCTTGCAAGGTAAGCAAGATTCAAAGCTTCAAAGTCTCTAAACCCTAGGCCCTTAACCATGCAAAGCTTCTTCCAACTTAGCCAGTGCATCTCCTTATCTGAGCCTAGTTCATTACATAGACCCTTAGGAATTTTAAGAACTGACATTGGGTAGGAAGTTATCATAGTGATGACTGATTTTAAGAGAATTTCTTTGCCACCTTGACTGAGGAATCTGTTTTTCCAAGAGGAGAGCTTTGCTTCAATTCTGTTTTTAAGGTGGGCAAAAACATCCCTCTTAGATCTTCTAAGGAGGAGAGGGAGACCTAAGTACTTGGAATGAGAAGCTATCAAAATGCTAGGAAAGAAAGCAGTTATAGTTGATCTCATGTTATTATCCACCCATTTGCTGAAGAAGATTCTAGACTTTTGAATACTTATTTGCTGGTCAGAACAATATTTATAGGTGATCAAAAGGTTAGACAGCTGCTGGGCCTGAACAGATCAGCTTTACAAAAAAGCAAACTGTCATCAACAAAGAATAAGTGGGATTTTGAAGGGCTTGTTCTGCAAATTCTTTTCCCTTGAATGCGACCTTCATCTTCTGCACAATTAAGTAACATGCTAAGACATTCAGCTCAAATGAGGAATAAGTAGGGAGACAAGGGATCGCCCTTCCTAATTCCTCTAGAAGGGTTGACCCAGACCTGGCACCATTGATGATGAAAAAAAAGGACACTGTGGAAACAGAAGCCATAATCCTACCAATCCAGTGTGAGCAAAAACCCAACTTACCCATAACATATTCAATGAAAGGCCATTCCACCCTGTCAAAAGCTTTTGCCATGTCAATCTTCAAAGCCATAAACAATAGTGTAGAGATTCATGGCCAATGATGTAATTATCAGTAATGTACCTTCCAGGGATGAAGGCAGATTGATTAAAACTGATACACAAAGGCATAATTTTCTTCATTATGTTGGCCAGAACTTTTGACAAGATCTTATAGGAGACATTACAAAGACTAATAGGTCTAAAATGAGAAACCTCAAAGGAGTGTGGGTGCTTAGGAATAACAACAATGCATGTGTGGTTCATTTCTTTTAACATCATACCAGAATGGAAAAAACTTGGGATCATATTTACTAAATCATTTTTAATAACATGATAAATTTTTTTGTAGAATAGGGGAGTCATACCATCCGGGCTAGGGGCAGAGGAAGCCTTCATTCCAAAAACTGCTATTTTAACTTCATCTTTAGTAATAGGGGCCATAAGGGACTGATTCATATGCTCAGAAACTTTTTTACCAATCCTGCTAAAATGAGCATCCGGTTGAGAGAAGTCTCCTATAGAAGCAAATAAAGAGGAGTAGTGTGAGACAAATTCATTAGTCATGTCCACAATAGATTGGCACCAAGAAGAAGAGCTAGCACATTTTAAAGCAGAAATGTAGTTTTTTCTTCTTCTATTAGAGACTAGGGCATGAAAGTATTTAGTATTTTTATCCCCATCCCTAAGCCAAGATATTTTTGCTTTCTGAGCCCAAAATTTCTCCTCCTGCCTATAAGCCTCTCTAAGCTCATCTTGTAGAGAGATCAATCTAGGAAAGTGGGACAAAGAAGAGCTGTTATTTTGGGCAAGAATAGCATCTATCTGAATTTTCAGGTCTCTTATTTTATTTGCAGAATTCAGATCCCTATTTCCCTTCCACTTGAGAGTATTTACTCTGACCGACTTTAGTTTCATAACAAAATTGTACATTTTAGATCCCTTAAAGTTAGAACCCAGGCAGAATGAACAACATCAGCAAAACCTGTCATGTTGAGCCATCTTTCATCAAAGATAAAGGATCTATGAACTTTATAGGGTACATGACATGTATCACCCAACAACATACAGTGGTCAGAAGCCAATGAGTAAATATGTGTACAAGAGAAGTCAGGGAAAAGATCCTTCCAACCTTTTGAACAAAGAAAATGGTCTAACCTTTCCAGGGTTGAATCAGTGCCTCCAATAGTCTTTTTCCAAGTAAAAAACTGCCCCTTATAGCCCGGATCAAAAAGAGTGTTATCGGCCACAAAATTTCTTAAGTCCCTAAAGGATGATTCAGGTCTCTGAGTCCCTCCTAGATTTTCTTTAGAAGCCAGCAGATCGTCGAAATCCCCAGCAAGCACAAATAATCACCCCAAGTATACATCATCCTAGATAGAAAGACCAACATCTTCTTCTTTCAATAGGATTTGGGTTGACATAGATGCCCACCAACAACCAAGTAGCATTGCTGCTAGGGTCACATATCTGAATTTCAATAGAACAAAACGTGGTAAGGACAGCGGAAATATTGATGCCATGCTACCAGATCATGGCCATACCACCAGACAACCAACTGGATCCACAGCACAAAAATCAGAAAAATTTATTTTGTTACAAAGCCTTCTGATAGTCTAAGTCTTATTCTTTGTCTCATAAAGGAATACAACATCTGAGGAGTGGAGTCTACAAACCTCCTCTATTTGGGAAATTGCCAAGGATCTCCCCAACTCTTTTGACAATTCCACACCAATGTCCTCATTGGGGAGACTCAGGACTGGCTTCCTCTACCCCATCAGCAATACAAAGCTTCTTCAAGCTTGGCTCAATAGAAACATCAGCTCCAAAACAGTTCAGGTTTGATATCTTCCTTTTTGATAAAAAAAAAAAAACCTAGCAGCAGCATCCTGATCCATAGGGAATCTAATATTGAACTCCTCATTTCTTTCAATGTGGCCATCAACCCTAGTAGATTGAGAATCAGTAGGCTGAGTAGCATCATTTCCAGCAACAGAACTGTTAGGCTGTGAGTCTTCATTTATGTCAATAGTCTGTGTTGTGACATCTGATGAAGTTTGTAGAATTACAAACAAACAAAATAAAATACGGAATTATTATTGATCATGTAAAAGTTACAAGTTATTTACAATGTGGCTGATCATGGGGTATTTATAACATCATACACCTCATGAATCAGTTAGAAGCAAGTTACAAATGGTTATAACAGATTACAACTAAATAACCGTTTTATATATTATACACTATATCCAACTGATCAACAGGTTGCCGAGTCTTCGTGCTGTCAGCAGGCTGTTGATCTTCATGCTGTCAGCAGGCTGCTGATCTTCATGCTGTCAGCAAGCTGCTGTCTTCGATTGATCAGCAGAGTGCACTCAGCATTCCCATCAACTTCTATAATGTAACACCCCCTCAAGCTGTGAGTGGTTCATGAACAGCTTGCACTCAGCATTCCCATCAATTACTTGAAGTCTGAAAGATCTTTGAAACTCCAATTTTTCTAGGAGATAAGAGAAAATATGTGCATCTAAGGCTTTGTTGAGGATGTCAGGTATTTGTTCTTTGGTATTGACTGGAAGAAGTTTGATGAGTCCTGATTTGACCTTGTCTCTCACAACATGACAGTCAATTTCAAGTTTGGTTCTCTCATGAAAAATAGGACTGTGAGCAATGTGCATTGCACTGGCATTGTCATAAAATAGGACAGCAGGCAACTGGACTGGAACTTGTAAATCCTGTAGTATGTAGATAAGCCATTGGATTTCACAAACTGCGTTTGCCATGGCCATCTACTCAGCCTCTGATGAACTTCTAGCAATAGTTGTTTGTTTCTTTGCCTTCCAAGAGATTGGAGCATCTCCTAGAAACATCATGTAACCTGATACTGATCTTCTTGTTTCAGGAAGCCAGTCCAATCACTATCTGTAAAACCCTTAAGTAAAAGATTATTGTCTGCTGGAAAAAAGATGCCTTGTCTAGGATTGGTCTTCAAGTCTCTCAGCAGTCTATAGGCTGCTTTCATGTGGTTTTCAGTAGGAGTGTCCAGAAATTGACTTAGTTGTTGGCTGCAAAGGCAATGTATGGTCTGGTAAAAGTGAGGTAAATTAATTTACCTACTAGGGATCTGTATGCAGTGTTGGCTTCTAAAAGTGGTGAGTCACCATGTTGTAAGGTCTGCTTGGACTCCATAGGTGTCTTAGCAGGTTTGGCTCCGAAAAATTCACATTCTTTTAGGAGGTTAAGTGTGTATTTTCTTTGTGAAATGGATATGCCTTTTGGACATCTAGCAGTTTCAATGCCTAGGAAATATCTCAATTTTCCAAGATCTTTGATGGTAAACTGCTGATGCAGAGTATCCTTTACTTGCTGAATCAATCCTTCACTGGGGCTTGCTGCTATGATGTCATCAACATAGACTAGTAAAGCAATAAAGGACTATCCTGACCCTTTGGTAAACAAACTGTGATCATTTTTGGATTGAGTGAATCCTTGAGCCTCCAAAGAGGCAGTCTAGCTTTATATCTATCTACTGATCTAGCTTTATATCTCTCTACTGATCCATCAGGGTTGTATTTGATTTTGTACACCAATTTGCACCCAATAGGTTTATTGCCTGAGGGCAGATCAACTATCTCCCATGTGTGAGTCTTTTGTAAAGCTTCAATTTCTTTGTTCATTGCCGCATTCCATTCATCATGCTTGATGTCTTGATTGCAGGTCTTAGGCTCCTTAACAACATCAATAGCATTAATGAATCTGGCATAGTCTGCTGAGAGGTTGTCCAGACTCATTATTGCACTCAGCAGATATGGAGTCTGCTGAACATTATGAGCACCCCTTGATTAAAGGTTGGTGATTTCCTTATTCTTGTGGACCTTCTTGGTTGTGTGGGTTCAGGTGCCTGATTCACTGGTTCATGCCTTGTATTGGATGCATCAGCTTCTGTTGATCCCATTGTTGGTTGGTCTGCTGACTCATTCAGCATGTCATTTAAACTGTCTATTACTGGCAAAGGAACATGCATGTCAATAAGATATCTAGGCTTTCACAAGACCTGCTGAAAAAGAGGAAAGTAAGTTTCATGGAATTGAGTATTCCTATCAACAAAGATATCTTTGTTGGTAATATCTAAGAGAATAGCACCCTTAGAGGTGGTTGAATTCCCAAGATAAACACAAGTTCTACATCTTGAGTCAAATTTGGTTCTTTGCTGCTGAAGTGTGCATGAAAAAACTAGGCAACCAAAGACTTTAAACACAGAATAGTCGGGTTTGGTGCCATAAAGAACTTCATGTGGAGTGCTTTCTTTCAGCAGTGGTGTAGGTGTGGCATTAATCAACTTTACTGCATGTAAAAGACAAATTCCCCGATACTCAATTGGTAGATTACTCAACATTCAGTAGATGTTGATGTTTTCTTTCAACAATACCATTTTGCTCAGGTGTGCTTACACAGGATGTCTGATGTATGATACCCTGCTGAACAAAAAAGTCAGTAAGTTGGAATTCTGCACCATTGTCAGATCTAATTACTTTAATAATTTTATGAAACTGAGTAGAAACAAATTTAACAAAAGATTTAACAAGGTCAGAAGTTTCAGATTTGAGCCTCATAAGAAAAACCCAAGTAAATCTAGAAAAAATCATTTACAATAGTGAGAAAATATTGTTGTCCATTTACAGTAGGGTGTTTCAGAGGACCCCAGATATCCATGTGAACAAGGTCAAAAACAGCATTTACAGCAGTGGTACTTAAAGGAAAATGTTTCTTCTTTATTTTAGCCATAGGACAAACATAGCAAAGATCATGATTACAGAATTGGACATCAACAGACTGTTAACTAATGACTTGCAGTCTCTTATCAGGTAATTGTCCAAGTCTGTAATGCCATAAATGTGCATCATCTAATCTATCTGATAAAGTGTGATTCTCTACAGCATTGGTAACTAAAAGTCTTATGGGCAGATCCATGACATAAAGTCCTCTTTGTAACTTAGCTGAACCAATCATGGTCTTGTTGTTGTCCTGCAAAACACTTGTTAGCAGAAAAAACAGCTGCACATTTTGTATGATTAATGAAAGAAGGTAAAGATAAAAGGTTATACTTAAAACTAGGAATACAAAACACATCATGTAGGACCACTTGAGTGTTGATCCTCACTTGGCCTATGTGTGTGACAGAGACATTATTTCCATTAGGTAATCTTATTTTTATACCAGATGAAGGTTTAGGATTACTTAATAGATCTAATGATCCTACAATGTGATATGTGGCACCAGAGTCCAAGATCCATTGTATTGATCTTACTAAATTTAGGTCATATGTTCTGTGGCAGGTGAGTAATATGTAACAATGTCAGCAGACTGGCCAACAACAAATCCTGCATGTCTTGGAGGGTCATTCAGCAGAGCCATCAACTTGTCAAGTTGTTGTGCAGTGAGATTGGGAAACCTTGGTCTAGCAAACCTGCTTGGTTCCTGATCTTCTTCTGCTGACTGCTCATCTTCTACCATATTTGCCCTTTTTGATTTAAAACCTGGGGGAAAACCATGCTTCTTGTAACAGGTCTCCTCAGTATGACCATTGAATCCACAAAAGCTGCATTGCATCTTTTTGGGATTTTTCGGCCTGGGATTTGCAGGAGAGTTAGGTCTGCTGATAGTTTGATTTGTCCCTCCATTATTTTGTGACAATAGGACCATGGAATCTTGATTCTTGGCCTTATTAGCGACATATGACTTCTGTCTCTCAAACTTGATTGCCAATGTAAAGGCATCATGAATTTCTGGAAAAGGCACCATTAACATTGCATGTGAGACCATTGGTTTAAATTCATCCCTTAAACCTTTAAGGAATTTCATGACATGTTCAGCTTCCATATGATCCATCAGATTGCTGATTGCATTGTAGTGACATTGAGGATCACAAGAACAGATTGTTACAGGTCTGATGGTCTTGATTTCTTCCCAAAGAATCATCGATTTGGTAAAGTATTGATTGATAGAATTTGTGCCTTGTTTCAGTAGATGCATCTCTTCAAGAAGATCTGAAAGTCTTAATGCATCAACATTTGAAAACCTTGCTGCAAGATTCTTCCATTGCATGTGCATTCTTGAAGTACATCAAACTTTGTGCAATGGTGTTTTCAACAGAATTTAAGATCCATGATCTCACCATTGTATCACATTGTCTCCATGCATGGAATTATGCTGAATCTGCTTCTGGCCTCTTAATTGTGCCGTCTACGAAGCCAATTTTGTTTTTGGTGATCAACACCATCTCCATGGACATTTTCCAGGGATTGTAGTTGTTGCCATTCATCAATGGCTGAACAAGAACCAGTGACGGATTCTCATTAGGATGAACATAGAATGGACTGCACGGACTGATTTCTTGCTTCTTAGATGCCATGGCTATCAAGAATTTCAGAACTGATTCTCAAATCAACAATAATAGTGAAAAACTAATCAAGAACTGATTAAAAAACCAGAGGAAAAGATGACAGTTTACTCATAAGAAACTGAAAAAAAAAACCCAGAAAAGATGAAGAACACTTTCAAGTTTCTTCAAAAAACGCATGAAAGCTATTAGAAATTCTCGAATTTCTGCTCTGATACCATGATGAAGTTTGTAGAATTACAAACAAACAAAATAAAATGCGGAATTATTATTGATTATGTAAAAGTTACAAGTTATTTACAATGTGGTTGTTTATTATATCATACACCTCATGAATCAGTTAGAAGCAAGTTACAAACGGTTATAACAGATTACAACTAAATAACCGTTTTCTATATTATACACTATATCCAACTGATCAGCAGGTTGCTGAGTCTTCGTGTTGTCAGTAGACTGCTGATCTTCATGCTGTCAGCAGGCTGCTGTCTTCGATTGATCAACAGAGTGCACTCATCATTCCCATCAGCTTTTATACTGTAACAACATCAGTAGGAGTCTCATTATCATTACTTTGAGAAGTTTGGGTCTGAGTTTGCATTATCACCATAGATTGTGCTTCAAAAAGAGTGTCATTATTATTTTCAGTAGAAACTTCATTTCCATTATTTTGTAGAGCCTGTGATTGAGTTTGTATTGTCACAGTAAGCTGCATCTCATTAGAAAGATCCTCATTGACTTCAGTGAATGATATTGGCCTTTCAAAACGTAATACTGTATTTGCAGGTGGCCTCTCCAGAAAAAAAGGAGCTAGAGATAAGGTAATTTGAGGAGGAAAAGCAGCATTTCATGTCCCAAAGGATCCTCTCTTTAAGGCTTCAATTAGAAAATATGTTATGTGCAAGCTACCTGCGATACTTGAATGATCACTAACTCCAGATGGTTCACCTTTCTCAAGAGCAGTTGACTGAAGAGGTATGTCATCTTTATTAGTTTCACTTGCTACCAACACCTCTCTAGTACTGATTTTGCTCCCTCTTTTTTCCCAGAATCTTTTCCCGTTGGAGCCCTCATCCATAAACCAAATTGATCTTCCTTATGTATGTCTCTTTTTAAATCTAGCCCCATGTTATAACATGATCTAGATGCATGTCCCACGATCCCACAATAAAAATAGAAATAGGCAAGATTTTTTTCATACTTGAAATTCACCCAACTCCTTTCCCGGTCTTTGCTAACAAACATTCCTCTAAGCAAGGGCTTCATAAGGTCAATTTCAACTAGACATCTTATGATTGTACCTTGCATGCTGCCGGATGAATGGATATTAGCAGAGATTACCTTTCCGAACGACATGCAAGTATGGGACGCTGCTTCTTTTGAAAAGCAATCTGGTGGGAGATTCCACAACTGAATCCATATAGGCCCCGAGCTGAAAGCTTGATTGTCCTTTTCAATCCCTTTCTTCCATTGCTTGATAAGCAATATAAAGTTTTCATAGTACCAAGGGCAACCTGCTAGAACACTGTCCACATCCTCCATACATTTGAAAAAAATCTGAAATTTGTTTGCTCCCAAGCCTTTTATCTTGAATGTAAAATCCCAAATGATCTTCAAAATAGTTTCCAGTCCTGTATATTTAACTGGCTTATCCGAGTAGATTTTCGCAACCACACTCCTCATGCAGTCATCTTCAGCACTTTTTGTGACCTCCTTTGGTAGGATAATGCCGCTTGATTCCATTTCTGAAAAGTTGAATTTTTTTAGGCGAGCTTCCGGTTCATCATCCATGGTGCAGGAGAAACAAACAACTAAGATTTGCTTGTCGTATTTCCCTTAAATTCATGATATCCCATTATCATTTCAACATTAAATTCCAAGGTTTTAATCATATAATTCTAAATTCCTGTGTAGCTATTTGATCAAAGGTTTTAATCATTTAATTCCAAGTTCCTGGGTAGCAATTTGATCTAACAGATTTGCTTGTTCGTTCTCTTAAATCCATGATATGCCATTATAATTTTAACTAAAAAATCATACAGAGTATTAATGATTAAATTCCATTTTTCTTCACTCAAAGTATTATGTAGATCCAATTGATCCACCAAAGAATGATGTGGGTGGAGTACAATGGTAGGGGTGGAGTGGGGCAATATGGTGGTAGGGATGAGGTGGGGCAACAAGGTAGTAAGGTTGAGGCGATTGTGGGATTGGATGATGTAGGGTTGTGCCGTAATAATGATGGTTAAGGGGTAGGAGCAGTGAGGCTGTTGAGGGTGGAGGTAGGATGGTAATTGTTGCTGGGAGTGGTGAGGTAAGGTAGGGCGAGATTAAAAAAAAAGAGAGAGGATAAATTAACATGATATGAGTGAAAATTGGTATAGGTTTGGTAATGAGGTATTTGATAGGTGAGATAGTCGGGTCAAGATGGAAAAAATGAGAGGTTAAAATGAGGGTGAGATATTCGGGGTGAAAATATGTGTAGGTTTGATAAGGTGGTGAGTTGGAGGGGTGAGTTGGAGGGGGAGGGGGGGTAGGATAGTCGGGGTGAGTTGGAGGGGGGGTAGGATTGATGGTAAAGGTAGGGTGATAGTAGTGAGGGGAGTGAAGGTGAATGGTGGGGTGAGGTGAGGTATTGGCGGAAGAGACAGATTGGAGACTATATTTTCATTGCAACCTTATTCAAATAAAATCAATTCTGTTGATGGGCTATGTCACCACTGCTGATGTTGTGATCATTAATTCTATATATGTATTTCAATGTTAACGTCGACCTGGTGTCGCTAAAATAAGAAAACACTTGTGACATTGACGTGAGAGTAATGTAAGTATCTTCGATGTTGGTATGAAGTAATAGCATCAACAAGTCTGACGTTATTTAAGTCATCGCAAATCGAGCATAACATTACAACGTCAGCACTAGTGACGTTATTTTACTATACAAACGTCACCCACCCTTACGTTTCCGTAGGTTTAAATCCTCATTCCCCCACGATGAAGACGATCAAAGTTCTAAAAACCGTGTTCGGATTCCAACGAAATGGAGCTGAAATTACTAGAAAATAGCACGATTGAAGGACGAAGTGAGTGTAGACGACCCGATGCTTCACCGACACAAACTTTCGGCGTCAAACCTCCACTTCCGGTGAGCTGCTGATTTCTAGCGATCGGCAATGGTTATTACTTAGGTTGGGTTTTGGAGGTAAATAGGAAATAAGTGTTTAAATACATTTTTTGTGTTTTAATATTAGACTTAGGTTTATTATGTACTCCCTCCGTTTTTATAACTGTGGAGAGAGAGGAGAATAACACAGATTAAGAAAATGATTAATGTGTCTGAAATATAATATAAAATAACAAAATTACCCTTCATTCATTGTGCATAGGAAATTGTACCAAAATTTGTGTTACTAAAATGAAGGATTAATGCGGGAAAAAATAATAAATACTGCATTGATATTGTGAAATGACAGATAAATAAAAACAAAGTAAAGTCTGAAAATAATAGTTAGAAAAAAACGGACGGAGTAATATATTACTGACTAAACTGTATAATTTTGAAAACTATCATATTCATGTTGTGTAAGAAGTAACTTTGAGGTGTGTTAAAAAAAATTAATACATTAATGTTGTGTTATAGGTATATCCGGAATGTCAAGAAAATCGAATATAGTCATTACACTTCCAGATTAGAATTAAAGTTAGTTTATCTTCGTTATCTAATAAAAATCTCAATCCTCTTTCTAAAAATAATAATAAATAAATAAATAAATAAATAAATCCGAAATGACAACGCGATACTCTAAAATTATACTGTTGCGGAGGACATTATCGTTATACTTTTGCTAGACTCTTACTCAGACATTATCATTCGATTTTGAGTCCGGTTTTTTTTTTGTTCATCCCTAGTGGCAGTTGTCAAAAACCTTTGTTCTAAAATAATTGAGGTATAACATTTTTGAATACACAATTTAAAGCACTTTTTTTTACTCATTTTTTTTTTTTATTTTTTCCATACACCGTCTTCAATGGATCAGCATTATTTACTCTATTTTCTATAATGGTATTCTAGTATTTATCTAATCAAAATCAAAACAATTACTACCTCCGTCCTCCGTTTATCTTTTAAATTTGTACCATAATATACTAATAGAATATTTATTAGATTTTTTTCTTAAAGGAAGATTTTTTTATTTATTTTACCATCATTTATTATAAAATCACACACTTTTCACTACTTTACATTAATAACATTCAAATGTCATTTTAGCCTTTTCCAAATAATTCATTTAACCAATTTTCTTAATTGTGAAAAAATCCAAACAGAATTATATTTTGAGACATAAGTAGTAATTACTTTCTTAATTTACGTATTTTTAATAACTACGGACTGCTGTTGTGGAACGGATGAAGAGTAATATTATTTCCACAAATTTTATGGTTGATTTTTATTCCTGAAAATTCAAACCGTTGAATCGTATTTGACCCGGTGAGCTTGAGTTTCTCGAATGTACACCGGTTTTAATAGAAACATTGCCTCTCCTAAAAAAATAATATAATAATAAAATAAAAACATGAGTTTTCAGATCGTTTGAACGCTGGTTTGGAAAAGACTTTTGGTTACAAAAGAGAAACACACAAGGGAATTTCCAAAACATCCTTTCAAGACCATTAATTGTTTGTTTGGTTCGAAAATCTACCTGCCATTGCCTTTTTCAAGTTTTTTCATTGTTTCTAGAGGAAAGAAAAAAGGTAATGTACATTTCTTGATTTTTCTGCTAGAGGATCCCTTTCGCTCGTTAGTTTTAACAGTTAGGGATTGCATTTGTTGTTTCTTGCCTTTTTGTTTCCTGTTCGGCTGCTAGGTCATCTCTCCGCGACTGTTTCTTTAATTTCAAATCCAGCTTTCAATTTCGATGGGCGGTTGCATTGGCAAAGTATGTCTTTCTTCTAATTCTGACCATCAATTTGCTGTTTTTTTTTAATGCCTACTGATTAAGTTATTACGTATAATACTATCTGAATCAACTGAAACTCAGTTCAATGCTTGAATGGTATTTTGGATTTACAAGATATATTGGCATGTGTTCTTTCTAGGATAATTACATTGTTGTTCTGTTTTGTTTAATTTATACTTTTGACAATTACATAGAGCAAGAATGAGGATGACTCCAACAAGAATGTCAAATTAGTTGGTGGCAATGTGCATCTTATCGTTACCAAAGAAAGTTGGGATCAGAAGCTGGCTGAATCAAGGGGAAACAACAAGCTTGTAAGTTGTCTGTTTAATACTCATGATATTTGTCCCTGCATAGGTAGACATCGAATAGGCATGATGGTTTTGTGCACAAGTTGTCCTTGAGGATTTTTACCATACATTTGAAGACTATTCAAAGTATACCTTTGATTACTTTATTATCTAACAGTGGAGAAGCTATTGACCCCAAGTTGGGAAAAGTTAGAGGGATGCTTTCCTGCTTTTAACATTTGATACTGTGAATAGAATTTTCATCTTCAATGAACTTGAGAATCTTGTATGGAGTTTGCTTTGTAGTGAAGTTGTTCTTCTTTCATATTTTACTAGAAATAGTTTACTCAAAAGTTTGAAGGATGCTTTGGATTATTTTCTGCACACTGTGGACCTTAAGGTCTTATCAGGACAAAATGTCTAAAAGATTCCCTTCTGTGTTTATAGAATTTCACTACGTATTTGGCTTTTTAAAAAGCTATTAGATAAGACGTGTCGTATTACAAAGCTAAGGTAGCGATTTCTTTTTCCTTTCAGGGAGATATACCTTGAAACTAATTAGCAAGTATTTTAGGAAAGATCTCTTGGAGGATGGCTTTGTTCCTCCTGCTGTGCGATACATTTGAACTTTCCAGAAAAAAAGTGTTATGAACGTGTGCTTGCCTGCTTAACAAATTTGCCCAGAAAGTTAGCATGTACAGTGTCTCTTGTAGATTTGAAATATGTCATTAATGTTGCCTCCTACAATTGACAGCTACAGTGTTGTTTTTTATTTTTTATTTTTGTTTTAGAGTTTGTAAGATATAAGTCCACATGATCCCCTTTTGGGTTTGATGAGGTGCTTTATGTATATTTTCATTGAGTAATGATACGGGCAAAACCTTTGAGACATAACGAGTGACACAACCATCATCTGCACCCTTGATCATGGTGTATGATACAGTGATAATGATGTAGACCACCATGATCAAGGGGGTTGTGTCACTCGTTGTGTCTCACAGGTTGTGTCTGTGTCGTTACTCATTTTCATTTGACATTTTGATAAAGAGATAAAATGGGCAATTATTTACCTAGTAATTGAACACCCCCACCCTTTATGTCATGGAGGGCTTTCTTTTCTGTTGAGTTATTGGCTTTCTAGGTGGAAGAAAATGATAACTATCTTGTCTCTCTTTCTTTCCTCGTTTATTGAGATATCGACTTCCTAGGTATCACACAAATAAACACCTCCTTAAACATAAAAGGGGAAAGGTTTACACACCGTTAAAGTGAACTGATGGATGCTAATGAATATTGTTAAATGTATAATTATTTGAATATGGTATAGACCATGGCAATAAGACATTATTCTTTTGGTCTCTTTTGGTTGTTTCGGATTTTGTAAAAAAGATTATTTGGTCAGCTTCTAGGGATATGGTTTTAATCAAGGGGGAACTCTTTGACAGGTGATTGCAAATTTTAGTGCTTCATGGTGTGGACCTTGTAGAATTATGGCTCCATTCTTCTGGGAGCTGTCTGAGAAATATCCTTCTCTGATGTTTCTAACAGTAGATGTTGATGAATTAGCTGTAAGCATTCAAACTACACAAGCTCCAGTAATTACTCACATGTTATGTCCTACAGTGGGAATTTAATTTTTTTTGTCTAGTGATTTGCATGCGGATTCATATAGCAAAAAACACGTTCTTTGCGTTGTGACTCCACATGCAGTCACTACCGAATAAGTTTACCCTTATAACAAATTTGCTAGTTATTACTATGGAATGAGTATTATGTTGTCATGTCCTGCAGGAACTTAGTACATCCTTTGATATTAAAGCAACACCAACAATTTTCTTCTTTAAAGATGGAAAACAAATCGACAAGCTGGTTGGTGCCAACAAGCCAGAGTTGCAAAATAAGATTACTGCTCTACAAGAATAGCTAGTGAGTTGAGTCCTACGTCCCTGAATCCTGTCCTTTTAAGATATGGCTGGTGGTGTGTCTTCTCTTCGTATTCATTATGTTGATATGTATTGGTTTTTCACAGTGTTTTTATAATAACAATTCATTTCATTGCAAACTTCTTTTAAGTTAAGTCATATTGTTGCCCGGTGTGTGTAAAGGAGCGGGTGTGGGTACGCAAAATCCGGATGCCATTTTCCCTCTCTGATGTTGTTGTTGAGCTTGGTGTGTATTATCCCTTTATTTATTCTTGTGAGAGGGGAAGGGGATTTTTTATTAGGAGCGGGGATGGAAATCGAAACTTTGGTTTTCACTATTTTCTTCAAAATATTTAATAGTGCGCAATATAGTCGTACCCATGTAGTAAGAGCCGTTGAGTCGCTATAATTAACTTTCTCACCATTTTGTCGGGTCAGAATGGAGGGGCTATGTAGGCGAGGGATATCACCTTTTGCACCAAGCCCTGAGTGTTGGTTTGTTGTAACATTAACAAATGAGGAACGTAATGCTTTTCTCTTGCTTTATTATGTGATTTCATTCAGTAGCTAGGAAGCATGGTCACATTTATTTCAAAATTTATGGGCATTATGACATGTGGCTGTATGATATGTTTTAGGCTTTTAGCAAATTAGTTGGTATACTTTTTTTTCCACACACCATTGAAATATACAACATCCATCCCTAAAAAATTGTCTATTTTCAACAAAATAAAAAATATTGTCTCATACAAAATGTCTTTTTAGGGAACCAATGCGTCATTTGATATATACTCTCTCGCTCCAGAATATAAGTCACTATATATATTTTTGTTTATTCTAGAATATACTGTATCATTCTACATTACCAAGGAACATTTATTACTATTTTCTCTATCTTACATTTAATTTATTAACAATCCAACTACTTTACATTACTTTATAACTATTTCATAGTCAAAGTATATATTAAGCGTTTCTCGTTAAAAATTAATATGTGCGAAAAGCGAAAACACTCAAAATAATTTATAGTTTGGGATGAAGTGTGTGTGTGTTATATATATATATATATATATATATATATATATATATATATATATATATATATATATATATATATATATATATTCAAACATACCCATATCGTATTGATTATATGTTCATTTCACATTCTAAAACAAAAATTAATTGTGAGATATAAGACTATATATGTTAATTAATACTTTTTTTTAGTGTAATGTCAATTAATACTTGATACACAACAAAACAATTTTTTTTACATGGCGATGCTCAAAATCACCACCAATGAAATCAGGTTAAGAACCGGGTAATTGGGCTTTGTAAGGATAACCCAACTATTGTCAATGATGGATTTAGTGTTTGGTATGGTTGAGCCATTGCGGGATCGGCGGCCTACGTACCCTTGTATTGTAAGGAATTAAACTATGAATGTAATTCTAAAGTTTGAAAATGATGATTATTTTATAGTGCTCTCTCGTGATTGGGGGTTGATTGTGTTGCTATAGACATCGTGGTCAATGACTTGAAGTAGTTAAGAGGGCGGTTGTGGTGTAATCATGGCCTTGTCTGCATGAATCATGGAATTGTTATAAGATGATGAGTTAAAGTCTTGTTGAGTGTATAACCGTTGATAGAGTTTGCTGAAGACTTATACCGAGTTGTGGGTACTAGACCGAGGTGAGCTTGTACCATGTCGGTGCTACATGCTGATTATTGTCTTGCTTCGAGCTGACAACATGAGACATAAAACGACTTGCGCCATGTCGATAACTTACGAGTTTCCTACAAATAATGGCATCCTTTCTGTTGAGGTCGATGCCTATCCGGGGCCTGAAGTGTTTTTGAGATGATTAGATCCGTTTCTCTTAACAGAGCCGAAATGTATCTTTGAGTGGCACGTGTATGACTCAGGTCATACTCACGTCATTACACAACACTTCAATTAACTTTTTTTAATCTGCGTAAAAAAAAAAAACAAAGTTGACACTTTTTATGAATCGGATGTATTATTAACAGGAAAAGACGTGATCCAAACAATCATTTAAGGACTCTAACGAGGATAAAATGTAATGATAACCTAAAAAACCAGTTCAATCAGAATCCCTATCCAAAAAAAAATTAAATTATTGTACTAAAGTCAAAAAATTAGATACATTGAAAAGCAAATTAATTAATTTCTAAAACCTTTTTGCGTTTATTTTTTCGTCCTCAATCAGTAAATAAGTAAAACCATTTGTTCTTAATCGGGATTTCGACACTTTTGGTCCCTAATGGTTTAGCTTTGTTTAAAAAATAACCCTTATGTTTCTGAACAACACTTTTGGTTCCCTAAGTTTCTACACAAGGGCCTACCTATTAGGCGGGGCAGACGGCTGCCGGAAGCCCATCATCAGAACGGGCTCACAGTTACATGTTTCGTTTAAAAAAATCGTGTATATTCAATCTCAATCAATCTAATATAATGTGTTAAAAAAATTACATGAATTGAGAAAATGCTCAAATTATAGGACCACTAATATAATGTGTTAAAATTTTATTTGAATTGATAAACGCCCAAATTATAGACCTAAATTTATAATAACTCAGATGCATCAATTCGAATTTCATAGGTGCATCCGTTCAGGTCGAACCCCGTTTTGTTACGGCAACCTAAATATAAACGATAACAATAAATGAAAAAAATATCTAACATCAATGAATTTGAATTTTTGTATCTACAGATTTTATAAATACGATGTTGAAGTAATATTTTATAAGTATTTTTTCGAAGGGAAAAAAATAAAAAACCACATTTGGCAAAATCCATGAAAGCCCAAAAAAATTCCAGGACCGACCCGGATCTGCATCATTTTTACACCGTCATCATCTCACCATATATTTTTCACTTCTGAAAAAAAATTGAAACAATCAAAATACAATATTTGTAGATTTAAGCGAGTAATTTTATCTTCTTCCCCGGAGAGGAAATAGAATCACCAAACTTTACTACATTTAGCTCAGAACGTATATAGTAGCCGTTGTCCGCCTA
This sequence comes from Gentiana dahurica var. dahurica, assembly GCA_024500145.1. NCBI lineage: Eukaryota > Viridiplantae > Streptophyta > Magnoliopsida > Gentianales > Gentianaceae > Gentiana > Gentiana dahurica. The sequence continues at coordinate 88,285,995 of CM044900.1, forward strand.
AAGTATTCAAATTCAAACGAGCTGGTCCTCGAAAGTCGCACCTACACGGTCCCGCCAATAACGCTCTCCCAAACCGGTTTAAGACAAAGGAATCCACAGTCAGTCCTCCAACAAGTGAGAAAGGCTTAGGGGCATTGACTCAAACATCTTGGATGCAAAAATGTTGAGCTCTCAATCTCCGATCTCCGGCAACCCAATTCTAAAAGGAAGAAGTGAGCGGAAGGCATTGCAGCCCAAGAATACCCCGGCTACTCCGATTATCGTCGATCTAAAGATCAAATCCAAAAATGATTCTAGCCAATACATCCAGGCCGATGTTTCAAACAAAGAGAACCTACCTCCCTTTTATCAGTATGCCGCCCCAACAGCAACAACAACAACAACAAAGATTGATGCTTTGGAGATGGAGCCGCTGGATTCATCTTTAGCTGAAGAGCTGAGTGCAATCCGTAGAAAGATGGAAAGACTAAGGCTAGATAAAGAAAATACAGAGAAGGTCCTCAAGGATAGAGAAGCTGTGCTTGATAAGCATATGAAAAAGCTTCAGTCTAGAGGAGAAATCCAAAAGCATCTTGAAACTGAGGTTGATAGATTGTATCGACTCCAGGAGCTTAAGCTATCTTGCATGGTGAGAAAAATATGCAATTTGTCAGCCAATTTTTTTATTTTTATTTTTCTGTTTTAGGAAATAATTTGAGACTGATTTTGGGGTGCTGTCTTTTCTTTTTTCACAGAGGAAATCGCCGATTAGATCCCTGAGGGATAAGGAAGAACAAAGGAAGGCAATCGAAAACCTCTTAATGGGCAAGTTGTCTTGTTAATTTATGACGAATCCCTTTTTGTCTGCAATTTTCCACAGTTCATTATAAAGTAGTTTGCACAAAAAATAAGCCAAATGTGTTGATTTTTGGCCTATTTTTTCCTTTCAGGAAACAGGGGAGTATGTATTGATTCACAAGTTGCTGCGTGAATCTCCAATAACAAACTTGATTGAAAAGAGTATCGGTGTGCATGTGAAATCGTTGTTCCTATAGTTTCATATCTGATTTCCTAGTACAATGGGGTATTATTGTAATAAGTCTGTTATGATTGTTGTGTTTTCTTGCTAAACCAAAGAGTCTGCAAGCCGTTTTTTTCGGGGTTTAGCTTTAATGCAAGCCGTTTTAGAGGGAATATAAACTGTGTGATTCTGATCATTCTATGTCGAATGACCAAGTAAAAACTACCCTTTGAAATGGGGCATCAGCAAATCAGCATCCAGTTGATTACCCTATAACTTCCTTGTATTCATGTACCAGTGCAAGTTCAAAAACTATATATTGGTCTGTTTGGAGATGTGATTATTCCTTCTATCTTCTTATCTTAATTCATAACAAAATTTTGGTTAATATGTTGTTTGTATTTCTGATCAGATAATTTTATAGAATATAAGCAGATTACTATATTCAGATTAGTAATGTTGTGTGAATAAGATGAATTAATTTGTGGTTTCAATAGATGAATATGTTTCTATCTGTTGCTGAATTTGACCATGTTTTAAAAACCCAAGTTTCCTATAAGAACTTAGAAAAGACGATAACATATACAACAAACATAGAAGTGCAGCCATGCCTATGAACTCCCTATATATATATATTACAAACACAATACACAGATATGGATTCGGAGCAAGACGTTAAAGTAAAATCTCTAACCGCATTGCATTGTTGTGGTCAACGGAAGTCCTACGAAATCAAGATTATAAAGTCCCAAAACAAGTCCCAGGGAGGACAGCACCACTGCTAAAGGGCCAAACAACCATGCTACCAAAGGTAAGCTGATACAAAGCAGACGGTTTCCCACGAATGAAAACCTGAACCCTCTTTCCATCATGAATTCTGTGTAATCTCCTCCCACGAAAGAAGAGGACGATACTGAGAGGATCTCGGCATTGATCAAGAAGTTTGAATCGATCAAGCACACTAAAGCTGTCGAACTGCAAAAGAAACTGCCTAGTAAAAACACAGAGGCCGAACCGTACTTAAGGGCAATAGTTACGTCGTTTTCAGATCCAATAAGACTGGTGATGAAAAGGTGACTGGAATTGAAGGCGTTGTTAGCTAAAGCAGACATGGATGAAACAACGAGGATGGTAATGATACAAGTGAATATGGTAGCCATTTTCGTGTTACGCAAGCTTTGGACAACCATCATTGCCTTCTTATCATCTAAACCTTGTCGATTGAACTCGTGTAACCAACGTCTTCTTTTGATTCGGTTAAGACCAAAAGTTGTGAGAAAAGGCTTGTACTTCAACAAGTGCCAAAAGTAACCATGGTAACCAATGGTGAGGATGATACTTAAAGGGACTAATATGCCATCTGAGAACATCTGCATCTTATGATGATCAAAAGCCCCCATCAGATTTCTTTCTCTTCACCCAATCACCAACAAAAGGCTTTGGATTTGGATGGAATGAATGAATGAATATTCAGAGATCTGTGTGTATCCTGCAATCTATTTTAAAGCCTTAAACTGATGCTTTTCATTTATCCATACAAAAAGAGCACGCTCTTGATGACTTCGCAGTCGAAATACTGTCGATGCACACCACAGTGAAATTCAACATCTTCAGAGTCAAATTTACGCATAAAATTCGAATCTGAAGGGTCGAAATCAGTTTTCAATCTTAGTAAATTCAAAATTTACCGGTGTCCGAGTAGATCGACTGTGGTGTCATTAAAAATAAAAATAAAATCTCCACAAATTGTTGACCAATGAGTGATGTACCAACAAGAGCGGACGCAGGTTCTCGGGTAAGAAGGGCAATAAAACTTTTAAAGGCATATAAAAAATTTAAAGGGAGCAAACGATATGCTTTGTACATATATTAGTGTAATTTTTCTGAATCAAAGGAAGACAGTTGCCCCCTTGATTGTATGTAGCTCCGCCACTGCGTACCAAGTCATTGTTTTCAATAACATGTATGGCAAACATCATAGTGGAGAATACGTAATGCCCATTTATATGCTAAGACATGGCTCATGTTTAATCTCTCAATAAGTGGCCGACGGGCGATTAACTTTTTTGTTCATGTGTGAATCCACTAGCTAACTTTAATTTTTTTATTTTTTATTTTTATTTTTTCATGTTGTTAGACTTAGTTAACAAAATTTAGCGTATTTTATTGCATTACACCGGATTTACTTTCCGGATACCATAATGACATTCACCTTTCCAAAATCGAATTTGATGTTGACGTCGAATTTTTCCGTAATGTGATGCCATAGTTTTTACTATTTTTTGTTGGATAATGAGAGTTAATATTGCTATAATTTTATGCATGTTTTTACCTACATTGTTGACTAGTTTAGTGCATTTTTGGGAATTATTGGTTGAGTTATGATGCATTTTCACTGTGACGCTTACTACAAGTTCAAGGGTAATTTAGTCCGAAAATCTTGTCATTATTAAACGAAATCATGCACAATTATGACATATTTCATCTTGCAGGAGTACATAGACTCTTTAAAAAAGGAGGACCAAACAATTCCATGTGCAACATTTCAAGTGGTCTTGAAATAGAAATTAGATTCTTAGATTGGAAGGACATCCTTGTTTGATTTCTCTATATACAAGGTTCACAAACATTGACATCAGTAAAATCTAGGTCAGGGATGCCCTTTACTGATTTCATCTTTAAGAGTGTTTGAATTGTTTGAACACTAACATGTCCTAATCTCCAACGCCATAACTTACCAGATCCAAGGTTAGACAACAAACAGGTGGCTACATTCAGTTTTAAATCATCTAACTCAATAGTGTATATGCTGTCAGTTCTTATATCAACAAGCACTATATCATTGTTAGCATTTCTGATCATGCATATTTTCTTGTCAAATGAAATGACACACCCAAACCAATGTCACATAACTGTGACAAACTAAGAAGATTACAAGATAAATTCTGAACATGTAATACATTCTTGATCATGAGTTTGTCTTTGAAACACACCGTACCAGTACCAAGGATCTTTTTCTTAGCATAGTTCCCAAATGTGACTTGTCCATTCCCAAACTTGGCCTCATATAGTTTAAATAAAGCTCTCTGACCAGTCATGTGTCTTGAATATCCACTATCCATGTACCATTTGGTTGTAAATTGCTGGATATACAAAAACCCGAATCAGGATCCGAAACGCGAAAAAAATACGAATCCGGAAAATTGAACGGTTTCGTCGTGCCGAGGGTTTTTTTTTTTCGGTTTTCCAGATAGTCAAGATCAGATCTAATTCACAGCACCGATTGAGACACTCGATCATGCGCAATGGAAACTACAAATCAAATTTCGTTTTTGATTTTACCACGATATGATCACATAATTAATTAACCTAATCTATAGAGGATTTGAAGATTTACCCAACCGAATCGAGATGTCGTGATTTTCTGGGTTGTATCTCTGAGCGACGACTGGTGGATTTCGAGCCCGCATTTGAACCTCCTCGAATATGCTCCAAGAAAAACCTCAGTTTTTCATATTCTCAATGGCTAAGGCAAGAAATTAATTTTTCTCTCTTTTTGATGAAAGTGGCGCAAAAGACTTGTGTGTTTATTATAGGAAATAACAAGGTTTGAGAGTTTATCCCTTTCACAAGATGATACGCCAAACCTGCAAAAGAGCCTGCGGATTCACGTTGGGCCTGTACGTAGGCCCAATAACGAATAGGGTCCTTGATCGATCTTTTCTAGGTGTCCAATCTTACCGGCAGTGTACCGGGTCAATTGTAGTCTAGTAAGTGGTCAATGTCGTATCCACAGAGATGTGAGGCTAAATACCAATTAGTTGTGATTATCTTGATCTAAGTCGCAAATTAACAGGAAAATAAATGTTTTAATCTACGTATGAAATTAACAATCAATGATAAAAAGGACTAACCAAGGCAACTGCATTGAGCAACAATCTCTTCTAGTTTCATGAGATGATTCGGCCGACCTATTAAGGGTGTCCAAGTGTGTGAAACGGTGTACTCCTAAGCTAACAACTCACCCTCATACGAGTGTACAAAGTTGCACTATGTCTCCTCCTTGGCTTAAGAGCCCTAAATCTAATGATTCGACATGATAAAAATCTTGAGTACAATACTAGTCGATTCCCCGGATAAGAAATTGAACTCCAACAAAGGTCAACTTTACATTCCGGTTCTCCCACCTCTTTCTCACACCTAATATCTCCGTTCGGTATCATTAAGTGTGTGTGTGCAAGTATTGGTCAATTACTCCAATGCTAACAAGCCAAACAACACAAGTAGGAAAAGTCTCAACACAAATGAAGCTAAAAACATACACAATCACTCTCCAATCAACCAAAAGAGATTAAATTAGCTCAACTACAATGCCTTGTCTAGTTATAGTATTAGCCACTCATTACTACAAACACTAACATGTTAGGATTAGTATTCATAACAATGAGAACAAGTAAAACAAGATAAAACTACCAATCACAAGTGATGAGCTTGCAAATGGAGACCTTCATTCATCTTCCAAAAGCTTTGATGGAGTTTGGTACCATACATTGTTCACCTTGCTCCAATTAAACTATCCAAAAGACTAAACAATGCATTCTTAAGAGTTACACTTGTGATGAAATGCTAAAATGGGGTGATTTTTGGCTATAAGAGCCTTAAGAGGGGTGGTGTCTTCAAGAGGAAGAAGAAGAACTCGGCTCTATTCTTTCATATATGCAAAATGCCAGTAATCTGCTCTTATTATTCTGAATTCGTCTTGTTCCGGTCTGCGCCGGGTCACGGGGGTAGTTGGGCCTGTCTTGTATAATAAATGCCCGATCTGATAAATGTTTTTAGCATACGGCGTGCACTGGATACTCTCGGTTTGTGCTGGGATACTCTTGGTTTAAGCCGGACAAAACAGAATCCTAAGAGCTCTCTCCTTGATGCTTGGATCTCTTTTCTAACGCTCCATTGAATTCAATTATCACCCCGTTAAGGTTACATATTCCGGTATCTGCTGCAAAACAAAAATAAACATATACCACGGGTAAATCTGATAATGAAACTAGGCTAATAAGCCTCAAAATATGCCAAAATAATGAGTTTTTCTAATATTTACTATATACAAAAGTAATCTATATCATCACAATATCTACTGAATTTGATATGAAGACATCACTAAAAGCTCAAGAAATGGGATTTAAACAAAGTAAAACGCATCATCTGGTTGACTTACATCAACCACTCCCCACTTAGCCTTTGATCGTCCTCGAGCAAAAGAAGCGGCAAAAAATAACTAAAGCCACAAGATAACGCAATGCAACGTCAAGAGATGAAGGTTCTACTAGATGATGCAACCAATCAAAATCATAACTACATGTTACCTCGCTATCTAAGAGAGCAGTGAAGTGTGTGTGTGTGTGAATATCCTTCACATTTGTTACCACGAAACCAATCATGAAATCATGCATGCAAAACTTATTGAGTGCAAACCAAAGGCTTAAGAATGATACCATAGTTATTAGACCCGACCCGGAAAAGACACTGGGTCTCCGGGTCACTGGTTCAACCGTCGGGTCACCGGTTCAACCGGAAATATTTATATAGTAGTAAATAATGTATACTTTCTTGAAAATAATACATTTTGATAATTTATTTTTAAGTAAATAATGATATGAAACTATGTATCACCTTATGAGTTACAATTTATAGTCTCAAATTATAATTATTTGCATCATATCGGAGAAATTTGAGTATTTTTGCTTCTTAAACCGGTTCGATACCCATTTCATACTTTTTTTTCCATTAAATTTACTTGACCCACCGGTTCAACCAGTGCCCACCGGGTCACCGGTTGAACCACCGGGTTTGAGCGGGTCACTTGCTTAAACGGTTTGATGCTTGAACCGGCCCGGTTCCTTGACCGGGTCACCGGGTCAAACGGTTGAACCGCCGGGCCGGGCCGGGCCGGGTTTGATAACTATGAATGATACCAATCTCCACTAATCGAGGCATTCGGAGTCAAGAAGGTAGGTCGGGTAGGACTTGCCAGCTTGTAACGTTAGGCTTGGGTGTTGGCTAATCAAAAGGATAAAAAGGATATAACAAGAGAACGAATGCAAGATAGCAAGAATCTATACCTTCAATTCCAATGATTTTGAATTGGCACTTCCAACTCTCTCGCATAATTTCCAAAGACGCCACCTTAACAATAAACATAAGAGATAAGATACCACTTCAATTGATTTATTACCCAAACTTACATCACTTAGACTTGTTGAACATGTCCTTCAAAATTGCTTCAAGACTCACCAATTATTGAATCCTATTTATAATTTTTTTAGCTTTATACACTGATGGACTCCGAACTTGATAAGATACCATCTCAACTTTGTACCAATAATGTCATCCAACTCTCAACTCCCGAAGTCATCACCACACAATGCATAGAGACTTGCTAAACTTGCGGGACACAAGAGAATGTAGATCAAAATTAGGCTAAGGGTCGGATAATAATGAGGTTAATCACGAATATCTAGTTCAGTGGGGTCTCACCACTCTAGACCCCACAAAGGCTGAGATGGGGACATGTGGAAATTACGTAAGGGAAGGCCATTTGGCTATGGTTGAGTCAATGAAATGCCATGACCGTCATCCCTAACTCCGACTCCAAACACCTTTCTATTTCTCCTCGAAAGGATATCAAGCCTATGTTCTAGTTTCTATGGAAGCATGCTTACATGATTGCAAAAGTTTGCATGTTAACAAAAGATTGTGATATACGTACTACAAGAATTCACTCTACCGTCAAAGATTTGCAAGCTAAAATGTACCTCTAATTCGTTAAGGTTGCTCACTTTGTTGAAGTATTCATTCTATTAATCGCAAAACTATATGTTATGCCAAAAAGTATTTTGTTCTACTTGATATGCTCGAAAAATAATCAAAAGTAAGTGCTTCTCGAGTATCTAGTGAAATTACTCATTGTTGGACTAACTACGTCACCACTCCCCACTTACGAACTTGCATAGGCCTCAATGAAAAGTGAGTAGTAAAGAAGTAGTTACGGAAACAAGAAGGAATCAAAAGAAATAAATATAGTGATGATATGTGCAAAATGGTCTCGACACATGCCAGGAGTGCGGTCGGCGTACGCCGATATATGCAATACAAAATGTGAAAAGTGGAAGTGGCTTGCACCGGGTTAGTCACGGTGTAGGCCGTGGTAACCCAAATGGTGGTAGAATGTATTGTAGTGCAGAGGGAACTCGGGGAGGTTGTTTACATGCATGAGGGAATCCGGGGAGACATGCATCACGAAAGAAGGAGCGTAGCATGGATGCAAAAATGAAAGTAACAACTGGAATATCACAAAAATAGAGCACGCAAGCCTCAAGTTTATTTAGATAATCCAAAAACTACAATACAAATTCAACCAAACAAGAAAGAAAGACACTGCTTGCCGACGACATTATTATTATTACACAGACACTAGCAGAAGTAAGCACAATCTAACCAATATGCCAGAAGAAATAACTGAACCAACCAGAACACTGACACGACATGCTCAACCGAGGCAACAACCAAACGACTCAATCGGTATCACCAGATTCAGCAGAGGAGGAACCGCCAGGCAGATCATAGGGCATCAACGCCATCTGAGTGCGGCGACTGGGAAAGATTTCATCTGTGCAGATCATAGGTACACTGGCCACATGAGTGCAAAGGTGAGAGATCAGCCATGCAAAGGGCATGGGCTTACGAAAGTTGTTCCTGGATAGCACACAACATACAGCCGCACGGTGAATGAGGACACCCCAATCTATGACGGCCCCAATCGAGATGGCATAGAGAAGAATCAACTCATCATCAGTGACTTCAGAGAAGTTGTCACTAGGAAAAACACGAGAGTTGATGAAGTGCTTCCAAGCCCGCATCTCGGAGGATAATGCATAGGCTGAGATATCTCGATCATGGGCCTCGCCAGGAAACAAAGCTTGGCTGGCCTCGGTGCACTTGATGACCAATCCACTTATGCTATCCAAGTGCCAAGCTTCCTCGTGGTGGCTGTGAGGAGGTTCCTATTCCTGATGGATGAAAAAGGCTCTATTGATGGCTTGAGGAGTGAAGGGAACCGAAACTCCGCAAATGAAAAGGGCAGTGGTGGCCTCCACAGAAGGAGTCTCAGACAAGACGGCGAAAAACTCGCGCACCATGGTGATGTTAATGTGACCACAAGGGGCATGAAAAAATCGTTCCCAACCACCCCACATGATACGCATCTCACCCCAATCCTCAATCTTACGGGTATTCAGACCCTTCTCGAGTAGAATCGGTGAACGGAAATAGTTGGCAATGTAGCTGTCACGAGCAATTTCGGTGCCATAGTCAACGATAGAAGGAGTAGCAGACCGGTGATCGGGTTGAGAAGAGATAGAGAATGGGGAGTCGGGTGGTGAGCGTGGAGGTGAGGGAGATAGGGAAGATGGGGAAGACATGGTGTTAAAAGAAAATAAAGGAGGAGGAAATTTTATGAAAAGAAGAGGGGGTAGGGTTTATGAGAAGAAGGGGAGAAGGAAATATATAGGGGAAGAAGGCTGCAGAAATTGAGTCGGCTAGGCATCACCATTTTTGGCGTAGACCGGAACAATGCTGGCATATGCCGGGTCTTAAAAAGGCTACCCCAGAGTCTAGGGAAACAAAATGCAGGCGGTGCAGAGCTTCAGTCATGTCGGAGTGGACCGAAGAGATTCCGGCGTAGACCGGAAAATTTTCGGCGTAGGCCGGGCATAAGGACAAAAGTCTCAAGTGCGTGACACTGGCGTAAACCATAAAATCCACGGCACACGCCGGATTAGGCAGAGCAGAAACCAGTGAAGAATGATAAAAAAACCAGAGCCAACAAAGTGCAAAACCACAAAACAATGAGCTAAGAACAAGTATTGCAACTTAATGGTAGGCTAGAACATGCTCTAACAAGGAATCAACTACCAACAACACAAGAGAACATAGTAGAACAAAAGCTAGTCAGGCAAAGACAACAAACAACATTTTCAATCATAGCAACACACCAAAGTAGTAACACACACGAAGTTTGCAACAAAATAAAAGAAAAGTCTAGGCCACATGCGGCCGTCAAAACAAACAAAACATAGTCATAGTGAACAACAAGAACAGACTTAAACATCTGGTTCCAACTCAGAACCATCCAAACTCTGTCTCTGAACAGCCTCTCTAAACACAACATCACCCATGCCTACTGTGCTGATCGGAGCAAAACTCATTGGGTGCACCAAACCGGCTCATTGGAAATCTGCTGTGTGGGGGTTGCTCTACAAATGGACAGAGTCTGAAGCAACGGCAACAGAAGCCAAAGTCTCTAGTCCAGTACTAGCAGCAACAGTGGACATGACCACAGAACCATCCTGGTGGGTCGTCAAACCACCAAAGATAAATCACCTACAACCTCTATAGCTAGTATAGCGGAAGCAGGGGTCGAACCCACAGGGAACTGTGGATTTATTTCTCCCAAAATTTGTAAAACAAAATATATTTGGATATTTGTAACTACTTCCTAAAAATAAAAACAAAATCAAATTCAAGAAAAGCTCCAGTTAATTAATTATTTTCCCCTCAATTCCTACGATTGATCATCGATTCAAGGATGACTCGCTAAATTATTAATAAATTGGTTATAGTCACCGACAACCGCCAAGTGACTAATCTCTCCTAAATTCGATAATCAAGACACGGTCGTTAATTATTCTCTAACCGGAAGACACCCCTAGACACGGTCATAGGAGTTTGGAATCCCGGAAGCATTAAGGTTTGAGAGACCCAATTCAAGGTATTAATCCAACCGGACTAATTTTAACCTAGATTGTCTATTTCCACAACATAGAATCCTACGGGCTACGAACCGGCAGGTAATGTGTTGTTTACCACTAAAACCCAATCTTTTATGGCAACCGCCTAAGATGAATTTTGGTGCTAGATCAAAATAATCGCTTAATCATCGAGCGCCAACAACTAAACGAATAATTCTAATCCTATATGAAATCAGAAAAACAGACAAATACTAATAATCAAACGAGGAGAAAGAACAATTAGACCTCACAATTTATAGCAACCGAGGAATTAACAATTAATTAACCGGAAAAGAAAAGCTAACTAAACATAAAAATAAAATAATACAAGCAAAAGAGGAAATATTATACCATTAACAAAAGCAGATGAAGTCGGCAATCCAAGGAGATGCGCAACCTGCTTTTTCTTTTTGTTCATGTCTGTCCCTCTCTCTTTTCTATTCAAAACCTAACTAATAGAAAAAAACCAAAAAAAATCTATTCTACCTCCCTGCCAATTCACGCCTAGGAGAGGCTGAATTTCAATTGGGCCAAGCCCACTTATTTCTTAAACCAAATAAATCCTATAATAATAATAATAACTAGGGACAATTATTGAAAGTTCCATCCAATAATTAATGGTCTAATGTAAGAGAGAAAATCCGCGGTTGGCTTTGATAGATTTTGTCTTCTTTTTGTTATTCGAGATCCCGAAATAGGCGAAAACTAAAATTCACAACTCTTGAAATGGCGCTTTCCTCCCTTCTCCAACAAAACACTCGAACATTGTTCTATACGTCCAAAATTCCTCCATCATCTCTTCCAAGCTCTTAAAACCTGAAAATCATCAAAAACATACCCGAAACAGAGCATCTCCCGACAAAATAGATATAAAAGAGGCACATAAGACACCACAAAATACAGACTCATCACATCCAAATCCATGCTACTCAAACATGTACTGATTGAGGAAACAGAAAACAACACACTGATCCCAGCAGAGAAAGCAGTAGCAGCAGTACTTGTACCTGTAGACATAAAACTGGACACACCACCAGGGGCCATAGAGGACCTAGGATAAAATTGGTGGGAGGTATAGATAGGTACAGCAGGCACCCAGGTGGGTAAGGAGTAAGGGTTCTCTTGACATGAATCAAGATCATCAGAAATCTGAGCGGCAACAGGGTAAAGAGTTCTTAGAAAAGTACGCTGACCTCGCAAACCCATGCGCAAATCATCAGCCCACTGTAGGACTCTCTCAAAACCAGTGGTGAGGTTTGCATCATGAGCTACTTGGCCTCCCCGGAGGAAAGCCATCTCAGACTCAAGGAAATCTAGTCGCGCTTCAAATGCAAGGTTATGGATAGGAAGCATGCCCGATGAAGGAATGTTCGAAGAGCAAGGTCCAGGGGCACGACGAGGAGGTGGGTCTTGGGGTGGTGCAGGATTGTCATAAGCAAGATGACCAGCAGGGAGTTCAGGAAGGTAAGGGCCAATCACGGGTGTAGAGGGTGACATGAGCCTATCACCTGGGAGACTAGGAACCGTAGCACGAGTACGAAGAGAAGAGATTAGGCCAGGAAAAGGCATATTGCCATTCTTAACATGGTTAAAAGCAAAGTTTGTAGCTTTAGCATATATGAGATGTCCTATATCAACCACGACGTTCTTCACAACTGCCCACGCAAGACAAGCCTCGTCATAGTTTAAAGCACTAATGTGCCTAGAGGGATAGACATTGTGGGCTAGAAAATGCTTCAAGGCTTGAACGTCTTTGATACAACCCCCAAATTTGAACCTTTTCTCAACCCATATGGCGGTAGGATCAAAAGCGTGTTGAGCCTCGAAAGCTCGGGTTTGGACCATACCGGCTTCACTTAGGTTCCAAACTGTAGAATAATAATTCTCAATGGATACATTAGGGATGCCATAAAAAGCATTGTTTACCTCGGGAGAGAAGGGGACTGGAGTGCTACGAATGGAAATCGTAGCCACTTGCTCATCTTCCAGAAGCTCAATGATAGAGAGCATAGAATAGAACTCGGCTGCCACAGTGGCATTAATAACTACGGTACGAACCTCAGTAAGCTTTAACCAACTACGACGCTCAAATATTCGATGAAAGTCGGGGCTAAGCGAGGCAAATTCAATATCACTCTCAAGGAGAAGATTACAAGTTCCAAAGTACTCATCATAGGCCTGAATGGCGGCCGGAGAAGCGGTCCTTTGAAAAGTGATTTCCTCCTCGTCGCTAGTGAGAGGACGGGGTTGATGAAAGGGAACGGCAATGGATGGAGTACTAGTCTTACGTTTCTTACCGGTGTCTTTCCTACGAGTGTTCGAAGATTCGGCCATGACTAAGGTGGTGATCGAAGCAACAATGATTTATTCAATGAAACAAATTAATTTTATCTTCCTAATTGAAATAAACAATACTCAATGAAATGGAAGAAGAAATCAATTACCTTCTTGTTGTGTTAAATCACCGGAGCAGAAGAAGGTTGGCCGGAAACTATGGAGATCCTCCGGAAAGCTTGGGTGCGCCCTCCCAAAAGAGTAAAATCGGTTCCATCGTCGATGGAAGGAAAAGAAGGAAAAGAGGCAAGGAAGAAATGATATGGTGTATTTGGAGAATAAAAGGAGTTTGGGTGGAGAAGTTTTGGTGAAGGGAGGTGAAAAGGGGTTGTAATGGTGTTGAAAATGGAGGAGAAGTCGAAAGATAGGAGTTATGGGGCGAGAAAGAAGGAGAAAAACCGATTTGAATTTCAAAAACCGTCACGCTAGCGTAGACCGTAAGCTATACGGCGTACGCCGGAAACTTAGGCAACTCTCAGGTTTTTCATTGGAAAAACCAGCGCAGACCGTGAATTACACACGGTGCAAGCCGTGTACAAACCAATAAAAATAGAGACTCAAACCAAGAAACCAAAAAGAAAAACCCAAAGAAGAGTCTTTATACCTCTTGTTGTTCACCAAACTACGTAAGCAAGTTTCGACAAAAAAACTTATACAATTGTGGGTTGCCTCCCGGTAGTGCTTTTGTTTAACGTCGTTTGCTCGACAAGATTATACGACCAAAATGATGGTGATTATCATTATACAATTCATCAAACAAAAAGGATACCACTAACAATTACTTGCCTAAGCATGTAGCAATTAAGTGCAAAAGCCAACCGAAAGATAATGCTTAAGAAGTGATAGGAAAGATAGTACCCGTGGTTTTTCTAAATTTATAGCCTATAGCTAGACAATCTCATGCTTCAATTGGTTGGGGGTCGGTAAGGGACATCACCTCCCGAGTTTGAGGGATTCCTTCCTCTTTAATAAAGACACGACATATTACACGTGGCCTTATGGTATAGAAATATCCGTTGATCTTGTCATGTATTTGCATCGATACTTATCCATTTAGCAAACAAGCTGCAGGCTAAGCTTCAGGCATACGTTCCAGTCCCCATATCTCGCCTTCCAAACAAGACGAATACCCAATTCCTGGACAAAATCACAACAAATACCACACGTAACCCCTACAAGACACTAGGGTGACCGAGAGTGCAAAACAAAAACACCGAAAACATCGGGATTTCAGGACATTACACCCTAGGTCTCGTAAATATCGAAAACGGTGCAAATATGTCAAAATCAAGCCAAATATTCCCGGATTTAAGTAAAACGAGTCGAAACGGGGTATAAAACACGTAGAAAACATAGTCGAGTTGACTTTCATCAACTACCCCATACTCAGTGTTTGCTCGTCCCCAAGCTAAACCGAGCGTTTCAAACAGAAATAGAGTCAACACTGTCACTGTACAACGAGTCTCTTGTATCATGTAGGCAAGATAATATTAAAAACACGAATACATAAAAATTTGGTTCTACCTTGTGTTGAATAATGAAGGGGTGTGTGTGAAAATAGCTCCTTCGACATTAACCACCAACGACTGGTTCGGATTATAGACGCGTCACGTACCTGGGTTACACCATTGGCTTATATGTCGTAAACATCTCCACTAATCGAGGTTTATCTTCGTTTAGCAGTCGAGCAGAACTTAAATGGTTATATCGTTGGCTACGGTTCGGGGCTAACGAAAGGACATTTACGATAAACATAGAAAGAGACGGTGCAAAAGATCTCTAACTGAGAAATATAAACACGAAACTCGGTTATCAACTTCGTCTTCAATCTTTCCGACTATTTACAAACCGGAAATCCAAACCGGACCCTAACCTCAAATTCACAATTTTCTCTTCTACTATACAACAATATCAGTCCATTTTTTGACTTAAAACTAAGATACTATATACTCTGTTTTTGTATTTTTTTTTTGGTATTATTATTATTATTTTTTTTCTTTTCTCTAATTTTTGAGAAAATTTAGACAAAACACACACACACACACACACACACACACACACACACATATATATATATATATATATATATATATATATATATCTAGTGAACGTGAGCCGTGCAAGGCACGACGGAGCCAACATAAATCGTTACCAACGATAATATCAAAAAATAGATCCCCAACGTGAAATAAATCGCGTAAGCTTAAACCGTAACAAATTCAAGACACAAGACAAAGAGAGCACCAAAAACATATCACATACTCTGCAAGGTAGTTCTTTCTTAGAGACGTGAAGATTGTGAATCATTTCTCTTCCAGCCCTATCAGGAGTTTCCACCTACAAAATAAACCACAATATGATGTATCGGAGAACAATGTCATAAAGTCGATCCCTTTAGCTTCAACTTTACGTAATAAAACATTATAGAAAAATAATAAGCGGACCATAACTACACGGTCAAATCTCCCGGGACGCCTTAGCTTCCAGATCATTAATATGCGTGAAAATGTGTTTCACTCATTTTCTATACAATCTGAAGGATATAAAAAGTGATTTGGTATTCCAACGTCAATTTTAGTGACGTTCATACTGCAAACGGCCGTCGGTTGCACCGGCGTTATGTTGTTCAAAATAATAAAAATATTTAATGTGGTGTCCATATGGTCACATGTGGGCACACTTTCTTGGTGCGGATATTTGTTTGCCCTTATTTTTTTGTTGTTGTATTTTATAGCTAAACTTGACTAATCTTCCATCGTACACTATACAGTAGAACTTCAAATCCTTCGGTCTTTCTTCTGTTTTTCCCCTTTTCTGCACAAACTACTAACGGTATGCGTTTGATAAAAAAAGTACACGGTTTTATTCAATTATTGTGCCGAAATCGAATCGGAAAATTTCGGTTGATTGAAACTTAAATCTAAAAGCGCACTGTTTGTTGGAGGTAATAAAAATGAACCGTATCGAAATATAAACTTTGGTTCGATTTATGTAACGGAGAATCGAAAAAAAAATTCGGTTTCTATATAACGCTAACCGAATTCCGGTTTTATTTGTTTGCCCTTAATTTGTTGCCATAATTTTTTTGTTGTTGTATTTTATAGCTAAATTTGACTAATATTCCATAATACACTACACATTAGAACTTCAAATCCGTCGGTTTTTTCCCCCCTTTTTTGCACAAGCTACTAACGGTACATGTTTGATAAAAATTAAAAAAAGTACACAGTTTTATTAAATTATTGTGCCGAAATCGAATCGAAAATTTTCGGTTGATTGAAACTTAAAACTAAAACCGTACTGTTTGTTGGAGGTAATAAAATTGAACCGTATCGAAATATAGATGTGGGCACACCTTCTTGGCGTGGATATTTGTTTGCCCTTATTTTTTGTTGTTGTATTTTATAGCTAAACTTGACTAATCTTCCATCGTACACTATACCATAGAACTTCAAATCCGTCGGTTTTTTTTTTTTCCTTTTATGCACAAATTACTAGCGGTACACGTTTGATAAAAAAAAATACACGGTTTTATTCAATTGTTGTGCCGAATCGAATCGGAAATTTTCGGTTGATTGAAACTTAAAACTAAAACCGTACTGTTTGTTGGAGGTAATAAAAATGAACCGTATTGAAATATACACTTTGGTTCGGTTTATGTAACGGAGAATCGAAAAAAAATTCGGTTTTTATATAACGCTAACCGAATTTCAGGTTTTATTTGTTTGCCCTTATTTTGTTGCCCTAATTTTTTTGTTGTTGTATTTTATAGCTAAACTTGACTAATATTTCATCGTACACTACACAGTAGAACTTCAAATACGTCGGTTTTTCCCCCTTTTTTGCACAAGCTACTAACGGTACACGTTTGATAAAAAAAGTACACGGTTTTATTAAATTGTTGTGCCGAAATCGAATCGAAAATTTTCGATTGATTGAAACTTAAAACTAAAACTGTACTGTTTGTTGGAGGTAATAAAATTGAACCGTATCGAAATATACACTTTGGTTCGGTTTATGTAACGGAGAATAAAAAAAAATCGGTTTCTATATAACGCTAACCGAAACCGAAATTCCGGTTTTAATTGAAGGGGAAAAAAAGGAAAAGGAAAAAAGTGCCACGTGTCAGCCCAGGAGACTGCCATGTGGCACATTGTAGGCATAGTCTCACTACACAGTAGAACTTCAAATCCGTCGGTCTTTTTTTTTCTTTCTCCTTTTCTGCACAAACGACTAACAGTACACGTTTGATATAAAAAAGTACACGGTTTTATTCAATTGTTGTGCCGAAATCGAATCGAAAATTTTTGGTTGATTGAAACTTAAAACTAAAACCGCACTGTTTGTTGAAGGTAATAAAAATGAACCGTATCGAAATATACACGTTGGTTCGGTTTATGTAACGGAGAATCGAATTTCCGGTTTTATTTGTTTGCCCTTATTTTGTTGCCCAATTTTTCCGTTGCTGTATTTTATAGCTAAACCTGAGTAATATTCCATCGTACACAACACTGTAGAACTTATATACATATAAATTTGACACTATACATAAAAAATTTGATCAATAGCCACAACCGGCACATTGTTACATTCCTCTCCCCGAATAACTCGTAAATCACAATGTCATAGCACAAGCACATCTCAACAACACCTCACAACATCGTAGAAGAAATGTGTGGAACTAAAAATCTCAAATGCAAGGTGATCAAGGATACGTAGACCAAAATAATGTTAGGGACATCGATTTTTACGGGTTTGTAACATGAAAGGCTAGTTCGGGTGGCGGTCTAACCACCCTACAACAGGCTAAGAGGGGTAACAATGGATTACTCGTTTAGGTTGGCCTTTGGCTCTAATCGGGTCAAAATAAATGCCAAAACCGTCATCCCGTACCCACCAACGACGACCTTTCTATTTCTCCTCGAAGTTACTAATATAAGTTCTAGGTAACCGGGTGTTCTCGGTCAAATTATACGATTTTTAACGATATATTTTATATCAATTTCCCCCATATTCTTATGTTTTTCATAGAAATCGAGATTTATATTTAAATATTGAGCAAATGATATTTTTAATGAGTTAATTTCAAAATGTATCAAATTTAGTGCTTAAATGATGATTTATTATTATTTTGGAATTGTATTACATTTTGGTGTTATTCATTGATTAATTAGGAGCTCACAAGTGTTGAAGTTTGGAATTGACAAGTGGCAAGGGATAAGATCAAGGAGAGCAAGTCATGAATCATCTAGAATATCCAAGAGATAAGGTTTGTTACAAAAGGATAAGGATGTGTTGTTAAGAGATAAGGACAATGATCAAATCCGTTCAGCTCAGGAATAGGCAGAACCGGCGTTCAAGCATGGAACTGGCGTTCCAGGGGCTGAAAGCAAAACTGAGAGCTCAAAAAGCTTGTAGAACTGGAGTTCAGAAATGGAACTGGCGTTCCACAACATAGAACCAGCGTTCCAGGCATGAAACCAGCGTTCAGAAAGTCTGCATCTAATTTTCTATAAATACCAGCTGCCCCCAAAACATATTCATTCATAATACAACTCATAATTCCACATACATAATTTCTAAAAGGGAGAGCAGCAGCCGCAGCACTTCTTTGGGAGCTTCAAGGCCGGTCACCCGAGCCTTGTGCTCGGGTGATCCGGGTTAGATTAGATGCTTTTCTCTTCTTTGTAGATTCATGGATTCATCAATTGTATCAAACCCTGTGAGTTTGTTCTTCAATTAATTCAGTCCCTGCTTTATATTCATGATTTATGATTCGTTTTGTATCTTTTCTATGCAATTATCATGCCATGTGTGACTAGATCGAGAGATTGGTTGCTAATCGTTGTCTAACTTGATGAAAATCATTGTTAGGCTAGATCACCATAGAAAAGATGTGATTTTTAACCTTGACATAACGAAAGTTGATAGGTTGATTATCTAGGTTATTAGATTGAAAGATCTTACACCTTGTTTTATATGCGTTAATCTCTATAGATCGAAAGATGATGAGATTGATAGGCGAATTACTACGAAAGTAGGATTCATACCTTCGTAAGGTGAAACCACAATTCGAGTTAAAATCATGAGATGAGGTAGGATTGAAATTACATGGTTTGTACGTTGTTTGATTTCATGTTTCCTTAGTTTAGGTCGTTTTTATGTTTTCCTTAGCTTTAGGACTGTTTTTTATCTTCTGTGTTGTTCTTATTTGTTTGTTCTTAATTATGTGTTTCCTGGCTTTGGACTAAAAATCCTCTGTCCAGTTTATTTTCCGCTTTAGTTTAGGTTTAGTAATAATTAGTAGTAACAATTGAGAGAGTTAACGAAATTAGATTTCAACAGCCCAATTCCCTGTGGATCGACCCCTTACTTATCTCGCTATACTATCAACTACCCGGTGTTTGGCGGTTAGGAGTTAGTTTTGCATCTAAGTTAGGGTTTATAAATTTTCTTTTGTTTAAATGATGCAAAATCGTCTCAACAAAAGTGGCGCCGTTGCCGGGGAATCGGTGTTTTGTTGAATCTAGTTGAGTTAATTTCTCGATTTTGTTACGTTTCGTAGCGTTAACTAAATTGAGAGTTTTTATTTTTGCCGTGTTTCGATGACCGTTTGGTTAAGAATGTGCAAAAAGTTTTTTTAATGTCTCAAAAAGTTCTAGGTAACCGGGTCATACGCCAACTATAATCGTTTACTAGTCGAGTAATTATGACGTCGAAGCTATTACGTGAAATTATTTCAATTTTCAACACACGATTAAAACTACAAAGTATGATGTATTAGAGTAATCTACACATGTCAATCTATGAGATACGAAGGCTCGTAATACAATAAACAATGTCCAAACTATAAAAATTTGAAAAAAAATGCCCGAAAGGCGAGTCAGAAAACTAAGGTACGACTCGTAAAAACTAAAACCGGAAATTGGCTAACTAGCCCCCACCCTCTACTTTAAAAGTGAACACCGACCTCGGTGTGTAAATAAAAAGAAAATGAGATTAGAATGCTTAGCTTAAAAGCGGAATAAGTCGTAAGTAAAATCACGTGGCATCCGTAAAAGTCCTCCTAGGGTCCCTGTGCTAATATCGACAAGAAACACAACATCCCAGAATACACAGGTATGGAGATAAAAAAAAATCGAAACTAAACGGATCACTACAAAACACAAAAAACAAAACACAAAAAACACCACACTAGCCCCTCTGATACACACTACTTCGGGTTATATTACAACAAAAGTTACCCGAAGTATCATACTACAAACTAAAGAAATACAGTGACATACGAGTGGAAAGAAAAGCAATAAAAACACATTCTGAGTTTAGAGTCCTCGGATAGACTTCCCACCCCAAACTATGTCAAGGATAGATATACCAAAGGAGAGCAAACCGTTGCTTCTCCCAACCAAAATTGTAGGAATTGAGCATCCCCGGAAAATGAAATATGAGAAACACGGGGCTCAATCCCCACCACCACGATTGGTTCGATGAATCCATTGCACAGAACAACAAATTCACATTCCTCGAACAAAAACATATCCCAACCAATAGCGACTCTAGCACCAAGTGATAACAATAAGGTTCTACATCCACAACAAACTCAATAGGGTGCACCCCCGTAAGTATAACGGTAGGGCTAAATGAAGACGAAATAGATGATTCAATGAAAACAAGATTCATACCATCCTCATAGCTTCCTTTGGGGTGACTTTTACCAAAGTTTCACATTCTCTCTTCTCAACCTCTTCTCGCTCGATCAGGTGTTCTACTTTGTGCTCCAAGTTTTGTATCGCAGCTTGCATGATAGTCATGCCATTTCGAAACTCTTTCATGTTATCTTGAACTACCTTACTTAACTGCTCAACGGTTTGTTCAAGTGTCATCCGTTGCTCCGGTAAGGTCTCTAAATCCAGAGGTGGAGAAGTATCGAGTTGTTGATCAAAGTAAACTTGGGAATTTCCCCCACTCATTGTTGTATGATGAGGTGTATGGGTTGAACTGATAAGATGGTTGCATTCTGTAACCCGTAACACTGTAGTTGTAGCTTTCAAATGAGTAGGGAAATGAGCCGTAATTTCCGTAAGGATCCGTTAACTGTAAATCAGGGAAACAACACAAACACAATCACGGTAACTAGTCACTACCACTACTGGAGTAAATGGTGTGACTCACAGACAACAACAAAGAAATGAAAAACAAACAACAAGTAAAATAAAACGACAAGATATCAACCGGATTCCTTGGAAACGGCGCCAGAAAACTTGATGGCCGTTTTAGAGCATAGCCAACTCTAACCGGTAGGGTACCGAGTTGGTTGTACTATAAATAGAGAGCAATGTCGTATCCCACAGGGAATCTAGTTACGTATCAAAGTCGGTATCATTCCTAGTTCAGGCCAACATAACTACTAAAGACGGTGATTTGTCAGATCACCGGCTTTACAAACTACTATACATAAAATAAAAGAGTTTAACATGAAAAAAGAGATAGCTGAGCTATGATCCAATCTAATACTCAGAAACCCTAGCTTGTTCCGGAAGTGTTTTTGACTTACCTAAACGTTCTCGACGCACTCGAAGGGTGTCGTTTCCTAATTCCGAGAATAGACATTATTTCAATAATCTACCATCCTATGTCAGGTTCAATAGTCCTTTGATGGCTATTTTACAGTAAGTCAACTCTAACCGGTAGGGTACCGAGTCAGTTGTACTATAAATGATGAGGAAGGTCGTATCCCACAAGTAATCTGGTTAAGTATCAAAGCCGGTCTCGTTCTTAGTTTAGGCAAAAACGGTCTTCGAAAAGGGTGATTTGTCAGATCACCGATTCTAACAACTAAATATACACAAAATAAAATAGTTTAAACTACGAACTTGCTTAACTAAATATACACAATAACGCATGATTACCTATGTGGCAGATATGACAGGCTTTGATTGGGCAAGCCTACTCGTAACCGTTGCGGGCTCTTCGTCTTGTAGCCGTTGTGTATGGGCTCTATCATCCTAGTCAAGCAAGCTTTGTCCAAGTTGTTGGACTGCGGACTGGGAGTGAGCAGGTCAGTCCCCAAGGCTCCGTGCCGCCTTGTAGATGGCTGGCTGATCGACGCCCGTGGCCGTGCCAATGATGTAAATCATAAAGGCTTGAGGTGGGTTGGATTGTACCCGGCCCTATCCGGCTTATGAAGGTGCGGACTGATCGGGCCGAGGACTGATGTAAATCATCCAGATGATGCATTTTACTGTGTTTTAATCCCATTGAGCTTTTAGTGATGTTTTCATGTCAAATTCAGTAAATATTGTGATGATATAGATTGCTTTTGTATATAGTAAATATTAGAAAAACTCATTATTTTGGCATATTTTGAGGCTGCCTAGTTTTGTTATCAGATTTACCCGTGGTATCTGTATATTTTTGTTTTGCAACAGTTACCGGAATATGGAACCTTAACGGGGTGATAATTGAAGTCAAAGGAGCGTTAGAAAAGAGATCCAAGCATCAAGGAGAGAGCTCTTAGGATTCTGCTTTGTCCGGCTTAAACCGAGAGTATCTGGTGCACGCCATATGCTAAAAAGATTTATCAGATCGGGCATTTATTATACAAGACAGGCCCAACTACCCCCGTGACCCGGCGCACGCCGGAAAAGGCCCGGTGCAGACCGGAACAAGACAAATTCAGAATAATAAGAGTAGATTACTCGCATTTTGCAGATATGAAAGAATAGAGCCGAGTTCATATTCTCCCTCTTGAAGACACAACCCCTCCTAAGGCCCTTATAGCCAAAAATCACCCTATTTTAGCATTTCATCACAAGTGTAACCCTTAAGAATGCTTTGTTTAGTCTTTTGGATAGTTTAATTGGAGCAAGGTTAACAATCTATGTGTACCAAACTCCATCAAAGCTTTTGGAAGATGAATGAAGGTCTCCTTTTGCAAGCTCATCACTTGTGATTGGTAAAATTCTAGTTGTATCTTGTTTTACTTGTTCTCATTGTTATGAATACTAATCCTAATATGTAAGTGCTTGTAGTAATGAGTGGCTAATTCTATAACTAGCCAAGGCATTGTAGTTGAGCTAATTTAATCTCTTTTGGTTGATTGAAGAGTGATTGTGTATGTTTCTACCTTCATTTGTGTTGAGACTTTTCCTACTTGTGTTGTTTGGCTTGTTAGCATTGGAGTAATTGACTAATACTTGCACACACACACACACACACACTTAATGGATACCTAACGGAGATATTAGGTGTGAGAAAGAGGTGGGAGAACCGGAAGGTAAAGTTGACCTTTGTTGGAGTTCAATTTCTTATCCGGGGAATCAACTAGTATTTTACTCAAGATTTTTATCATGTCGAATCATTAGGTTTAGGGCTCTTAAGCCAAGAAGGAGACATAGTCCAACTCTGTACACTCGTATGAGGGAGAGTTGTTAGCTTAGGAGTACACCGTTTCACACACTTGGACACCCTTAATAGGTCGGCCAAATCATCTCATGAAACTAGAAGAGATTGTTGCTCAATTCCGTTGCCCTTGGTTAGTCCTTTTTATCATTGATTGTTAATTTCATACGTAGATTAAAACATTTATTTTCCTGTTAATTTGCGACTTGGATCAAGATAATCACAACTAATTGGTGTTTAACCTCACATCCATGTGGATACGACCTTGACCACTTACTAGACTACAATTGACCCGGTACACTACCGGTAAGATTGGACACCTAGAAAAGACCGATCAAGCTTTTTGGCGACGTTGCCGGGGACTGTGTAACGTTTAGTACTTGCATTAGTTCAAAATTCTTGAGAATGAATCAAGACTTTTTCTAACCTAATTCCTAGTTTGTTTCTTTGGTGCTTACCTCTTTGGTTAGTTATCAAGTGTTGTTTTATTGTTTTCTTGTAGTTGATGACCCGTTCCAGAAGCGGTAAGGCCCGACTCACTCCATAAAATCCCGACATTAACAGTTATGAAAGGCAGTTAAGAGTAGAGAACAAACGTGGTTGATGGCCAAATCCTAGTGGTCCAATCTAAACGGAAGTGTACCGGGTCAATTGTAGTCTAGTATGGTGAGTCAAGGTCGTATCCACGGGGAAAGTCACTTGTGAGGTTACAGACTAAAAAGTCTATATTACTTCGATCTAGGTCACAAATTGCAAGACAGTAGTTGAATGCATAAATGAAGTGCTTGTGATAATAAAGATGATAAACGATAAAAGAAACTAACCAAGACAATGCGTAACCTAGCCATCCTCTTGTAGCATCATGAGAATGATCTCCTACCTTCCTACCATTGGTGTTTGAATGCGTGAAACGGTGCATTCTTAAGCAAGCAATTCCCCCTCATACGAGTGTATGGAATTGCTCTCTACCTCATCATCGGTTTAGGGGTCCTAAACCTGATGAATTCGTATGCTACGCACGTGAATGCAATGACAATGTCAACTATCCCCGGATAAGAAATTGAATGACACGAAGGGTCGATTTTACCTTCCGGTTTTCCTACCCTCTTCCCACGTCTAACATCTCCTTTCGGTCTCCGTCAAACGTGCAAATGCTAACACTATGCAATTACTCTAATGCAAGCAATCAATATAACACAAGTAGAAAAAACTTCACCACAATCAAAACTAACAACACAAACAATCATTCCCAATCAACATAAGAGGATAAACTAAAGTTACAACATAATATTGGGTAGATAAGTCTAGCCACTCATGTGTACAACTATCAACATCTCAAAACTGATATTCATAAGCATGAGAACAATTGACTGAAAATAAAGATTAAGGATTACCAAATCAAGGAGTACAAATTCGAGTCAGTGATCTTCATCCAACTCCCAAAAGCTTCATTGAACTAACACCAGTGTGTTGAATTCAATCAACTAAAAGAGTTAAACTAGAATCCTTAGCTTTACAATCAAAATCAAGAGTTAATTTCTACTAAAATTCGGCTATAAGAGCTTGGGGTGGGGTGTTGCCTTCAAGATGGATAAGTTGAAGAAGATGAAGTGTATATTCATAATCTTGTGAGTGGAAGAATAAAAGGGATTAATTCTTTGCTGACTCTGCAATGTTGGCGCAGGTCAATCCAATCTGGTGTGCGTCAAGTGCATAATGCATTACTCACGTAGGTCACAATTGCTCGGCGCGCGTCAAGTCCAATATGTAGTAGTTGGTTGTAATGACATTCGCATTAAATGCTCAGCAAGGTATGTAGCTTCTTGACGCGGGTCAACGTGACATGGCGCACGCCATTTGTATGTGAAATCACCATGATCAACTTTATTCTTCACTTGGCATTGATCGAACCCTCTAACGTGTGTCAACTATTCTTGTGGGTTTAAATCCTCACCTTAGCTACAAAATCATCATCAAAAAAAATCTAATGACACCTTAAGGCCAAAATCCACGCTCCCCACCCTGTGCTGCAAAATAGACACAGAGATACCACGCATAAATCTGATAACAAAATCGGCTAATATCTACTAAAATAAAAGTAAAAGCGTGGGTGTTTTTCTGAAAGTTTTTATGTACACAAAATGGTTCAAATCATCGTAAAATCTGCTCATGTTGAAGTCAAAATACCATTAATTGCATCAGAAAAAGGGGTGAATCATTAGAAATTGTATCATCAGGTTGCTTACATCAACCACTCCCCACTTAGCGTTTGCTCGGCCTCGAGCAACTAGAGCGATAGGGCTATCTAGTGTCACAAAAATAAGATCATGCAGCATCAAGAACTGAGGTCCCAAGTAGGTGATGTAACTAATCGAAATCACAAGAGTATATTCCCCATGATCTAAAGCGGTAGTGGAGTGTGTGAGTGAATAATCCTCAAGTTTGCTACCAAACTGACAATCATCAAATCATGCACGCCTCACTCAAAAATGCAACCTTAAGCTTAGGAATGATAACGATTTTAGGCACTCAAAATCAAGGAATTAGGTCAGGTAGTTGACAAATCGGCTTGTAACGTTCAGGCTAGGGTAGTGGCTAACCGAAAGGAGTAAAAGGATAATCAAAAGAATAAGGCAAGATAGCAAGAATCCGCACCCTCATTTTATTGAAATCAACTCCCAACTTTACTTACCATCCTCACATTACTTAGTATCTTACAATTTGCTTAAAAATTGCCTTCAATGACACATTATTCGACGATTAAGTATTTACAACTCGTACGCTTCCTTTTAACTTGAGTTTCAATTGTAGAAGCCTTTATTCAACTCTTGGAATATGTACAACGAAATAAATTAAAAATAAATTATATATATATATATATATATATATATATATATATATATATATATATATATATATATATATATAATTTTATTTTTTGAATGAAAATAACACTACTGGTTTCCGAACCAAACTTCACAAGATGCCCTCTCAGCATGCTAACATACTCATCCAACTCTTAGTTCCCAACCACCGCCCACACAATTAATAGACTCTTGCTACGCTTGCGGGAGGCCAAGGAATGTAGACCAAAATTTCTTCTAAGGGTTGTATCATAATGAGGCTAAATACGAACGACTAGCTCGAGTGGGGTCTCACCACTCTACAAGGCTGAGATAGGGACAGAAAGGAAAATTTGCGTTCAGGAAGGCCGTTTGGCTATGGGCTAGCCAAAGTAATGCCAAAAATTGTCATCCCTACTCTGATTCCAAGTGCCAGTTTTCGTCTCAAAAGAATAACCTTCCTAAGTTCAAGCTGCAAGATAAAGTATGCATGCACAATTTCATGAAGAGTTGTTTGTTAACAATTGGAATATGCGTGCACAATGAGTCACACTACCAACAAAGATAGTGAATAACATGTACTTATGTTCCATCAGAGTTACTCGTTTAATTGAAGTGCTCGTTCTATCAATTACAGGATCGTAATTTATGCCAAAAGATAATTTATGCAGCTCTAAATTTCTCGGAAACGACCAAAGCTAAGGTTTTTCTCAAGCAATTAAATGCATTACCCGTTGTTAGACTAACTGTACTCTCACTCCCCACTTATGAGCTTGAATTGCCCTCAATGCTAAGTGAAGACGGAAAGCATAGTTAGGGGAACAACGGGGAATCAGCATGAGCAAAAATAATGATACGACCATAAGAAAAATTAGGGCAAAATTTGGGCCTATAATGACCTTATGGCGCACGCCGAAGGCAATCTGACGCGCGCCAAGAACACTATTGCTATACAGAGAGTTTTGTCGTGAAAACTGACGCACGCCAAAAAGAGTCGTGGCGCACGCCATGCACAAAAAAGGAGTAATGACGCACGTCAAACCACTTTGGCGTAGGTCAGTAGTGCAAGAAACACAGAAAATGGAGGGTTTTCATGCAGGGGGGGTAAAAGAAATAGCTATGTATGGCTGCAAGATAATCAACATAGGCAAAATCAAACAAATAACCAAGGACAAAAATTTTACATTATTGAAATTGAAAGGAAACTGCAAGAGCATAGTTCAGAAACAACCAAGGGAAATTTGCAACATATATTCAAATCAACCAGCATAACATAAAACTAGATAAACACCAGACCAACCCAGCCAACAACCAACCAACACCACCAACAGCAGCCAACCAGAAACAACTACTCAGACTCGGACTCAGCGGAAACACCAGACTCAGACTCATCGGAGGACGGGGGAACACCAAGAACATCTCGCGGGATAAGGCCACGACGGGGAACCAAATTGGGGAAGAACTTGTCGTGGGAGTAGGCAAGAACTTTGGCAAGCCGAGTGCAAAGATGAGACACGACCCATGCAAAGCGAATGAAGGGTAGAGTACACGTGGGCTGAGCACAAGACCATGCAACCTGATGAATCAACTTACCCCAATTGATGTACTCCTCGTGCTTGATGGCATAAAGCAGAAGCATCTCATTGTCGGTGAGCACATTGAAATTGTCAGTGGGGAGAATGCGATTATTGACAAAGCGCTTCTAGGCCCGTATATCGGGGGAAGAGCCGAGACCGAGTAGTTCGAGTGAGGGCCTGACCGTCCCGGGAAAAGTGTAGCAGTAGCAGTAGAGAGATGAGCGATGAAACTTCCTATGTTGGAGAGGTTCCACTTGATCTCATAGTGAAGATGGGGAGCAACAATGGTGGAAGAGAGGTGGAAAACATTGTTGACGTCCATCCAATGGAACAGGACCTTAATCCCATGAGCCATGGCAGAATTAGTAGACATTTCTTCGGGTGCAGTGGATAACATAGCAAAGAATTCACGAACGACAGTTTTGTTGACTTGTCCCTGAGGTGGTGCGACCAGTCGATTCCAACCTCCCCACTCTATGCGGTAGTCTGAGTACTCCTCTAGCTTCTTGGAGTCGATGCCTCGCTCAAAAAGAATAGGGCGACGGCTGAACAATTTGGTATAGTTGTGCACAGCGTCAGCATCGGCTACATCGTAGAAAAGAACGGGGCGATCTGCCGGAGGAGAAGACATGGTAAAATTGAAAGAAGAAGAGGAAGAAGAAGAAGAAGTTATGCAGAGAGGGAATATGGAAAATAGAAGCAAAAAATATGGTGAATGAATATGAGTAGGATGGGTGGGTAAAAAGAATAAAATTAGGGTATGATGGTCAGTCGGTGGCAGAAAATGCGTTACTGACGCACGCAAACCCGACATTAGCGTGCGTTAAGGGGACAAAAGCTGATGGCTAGGGTTCTGCGGTGGCAGAGGCGTGACAGTTGGGTACTTTGACCCACATCAAAAGTACTTTGACGCATGCCAATTTCGTCTTTTGTGTGTAGAGTGTGTCAAAGGGCAATGACGTGAGTCAAGAAGGGTTGGCGTACGCCAAAGAGCAGAATTCACTGGCTCACGCCAGAATCATACTGACGCAGGCCAAAAGTGTCTGGAAACGAACCGTGATTCAGGAAGTGTGGAAATCACCCAAAGACGGACTATCGCTACACAAGGAGCTAAACACACTCACACAAGATTGGGGAAACAACAATTCAATTTCCAACACAAAGAGGCTAGTTATACTGATATCACAAACTAAAAATAGTGCAACATTCCCAAAAACAAACAACACTTGCAACATCCAACAGTACCAGATAACAAAATAGTTTAACTAAATAACAAAAAGACAGCAAAAGTACCATAGCCACATGCGGCTAGAAACAACAGTACGAATAAAGTTTGGTGGACAGAAGTACTAATCAACATCGGTAGCAGAAGTAGGAACAAAAGTAGAAGCAGGAGGGAGCTCTTCATCGTCATCGTCCTCATCAAGTAGCATACCGGCATCCAAAGGAGTAAGTGAACTGGAGGAAGGAAAAGTCGTAGGATGGAACAAGCTAGTGCCCTGGTTCGGCAACATAATAGGATAATCAGGGAAAGCGGAAGAAATCATAGACTGGAAAGTCGAACTACCAGCCCCGTCACCAGTGGACGTAATCATCGAACCTGTCAAACTTTGCCCAGCAAACGCAGCAAAACCAGTGCTAACCGAACTTGTACATGTAGACGAAAAAGCAGAAACACTATCCGGAGCCATGGAATGCGGTGCGGTCCTAGCAGGAACAGGGAAAGGTGGAATCCAAGTTGGGATTGGGTAAGGGTCCTCAGCGCATGAATCAAAGTCGTCAGCCCTATCCGCATACTTGGGATTGTAGGTCTCATCAAAAGAACGGTGACCACAGGAACCGACTCGGAAATCATTTAGACCTCTCAACACACTCTCAAAACCTAATCTAGAGTTGGTGTCGGATGCCACCAACGCTCCACGCACAGCCGCCATCTCGGACTCAAGGAACTCAAACCTGGCCCTCACCGCTGAATTGCGAATAGGAGGACGCAAAGGGACAAGCTGACCGGAGGTAGGGACATCAACCGAGGATGGACCACTGGCCGAGATTGGGGCATCAAGAGAGGAAGTAGGCTGCTTGACATTTTCTGAAATATTAGGGCCAATCAAAAGGTTGACAGGAGGAAACAAGGTATCACTGTACATACTAGGAACTTGAGCTCGGTCACAAAGCTCATGAATCAGCCAAGGAAGGGGCATGCCATTCACACGGTGATTCAGAGCAAAGTCCACTGCTCCATGGTATATGTGGTACCTGGCGTCCACAGGAATGCCATTGAAGATGGCAAGGGCCAGGCAAGCCTCAGGAAATTTAAAGTATTGATTTTATGAGAAAGGACGATATTGTGACTAATGAAGTGCTTCATCACCCTCACATCCTTGATCGCTTTGCCATACTTAAAACGCTTGTCTACCCAAGTAGTAGATGAGCACAGGTAATTCTTAGCCTCCTGGGCCTTGGCATTGAGATTTCCTCCTCACTTAGTTTCCACACGCTAGAAAAAGTGGTCTCAGCCGGGACGTCGGGAATACCAAAGAATTCATTGATGGCCTTAACCGAAAATGGTACATCCTTACCACGAACTGGGACTGTACCCTTGGCTGCCTCAGCGGGGTCAGCTGTAAGATTGGCATAAAATTCAGCCACAACTGTGCCATTGACAGTAGAAGTACGATTGGCTGCTAGACTCTCTCACTTACGATCCTTAACGATTTTCTGAATCCTAGCGCTAACCGACTTAAAGTCTATTCCTCGCTCAAAATGCAATGTGCACTGACTGAAATACGTGACAAAGTGTTTCTTGGCCTTCCTACCAAAGGAGTTCGAGGAGAAAGAAACAACTGACTCAGGCGAGGTAGGTGTTCTGGTTCGCTCGGGTGCATTAGGGTCACTAGTGGCTGGAGTTTTCCTTTTCTTATTCCGGTCACCTTGACGACTACCACTACGAGTAGATGATTCAGACATGGCTACGGGTTCACGCCAATCCAACAATACAACAGAAACATTAATCAGCCCTTCCTCCGGTTCCAATCAACTTAAAATAAAAAAAATTAAATTGAAAGATGAGGACTAAGCCAAAGTACCTTGTTGGATTAGAAAACACCGCAGGCAGAAATAGAGGTCGCCGGAAAATATGGAGTTGGCCGGAAATGCAGAAGAGGTGCCTTGAAACCAAAATGGAGTCCTTCACTCTCAAGAAGAAGCAGGTTATAAAGAATGGTAAATGTTGGAGGATGTGATGGGTTTTGATGAATTGGGAGAATAATGTGTTGGTGGTGGAAAAATTGATGAAAAATGGAGAAAAAGGGGAGAGATTTCGATGGTAATGGGAGTTATGGAGGGGAGAGAGAGAAGAAGAACCGTTTTAGATTCAAAACTACCACTCTGACGTACGCCAAGTGACATTGACGCACACCAAACCCTAAACAACTACCCAATGACTCACGCCAGAGACAAAATGGCACGTGCCACCAAAAATGCCCAAACTCTCTGAATGTCTACAGTGATCTCTGGCCAGAGACAAAATGGCGCGTGCCACCAAAAATGCCCAAACGCGCCAAGAGTGCATTGGCGTGAGCCAAATAGTTCCACAAGTTTCCAAAGTTAAAACTACCAATGTTCACCAAACTCATCAAAATAATAACGACATGATTGCAATTTATCAAATAACGGGTTGCCTCCCGGTAGCGCTGTTGTTTTACGTCGGTGGCTCGACAAGATTATACGGTAGAGAAAATGGAATTATACAGATTATCAACTTGGGACACTACTAACAACTACCCACATAGGCACGTAGCAATTAAGCAAACAAGCCAACCAAAAGATAATGCTTAGTAAGTAAATCGGAAGATAGTACCCGTGGTGTGCTAAATTCTTCAGTCCAATGGGGGATCTTCGCGAGACATCACCTCCTCCTAAGGTATGCTCTCTCCTTCAATGAAATGTTTGATATGATGACCATTTGCTATGAAAGTTGTTTTTCCATCTATGAGTTCAACTGCACCGGATGCATACACCCTTGTAATAGAGAATGGACCTGTCCACCTGGATCTAAGCTTTCCTGGAAATAATCTCAAGCGTGATTAATACAAGAGCACTTTATCATTTACATGGAACTCTCGATCAAGGATCTTTCTGTCATGAAATGACTTGGTTCGTTCCTTCTAAATTTGGGCGTTCTCGTATGCATCAAGGCGGAACTCGTCAAACACGGTGAGTTGGAGCAACCGATGATCACCTACAAGCATAGGGTCAAAATTGAGAAATTTAATAGCCCAATAAGCTCGGTGCTCCAATTCAACGAGCAAGTGACAAGACTTGCCAAAAACCAATCTGTAGGGTGAACATCCAATATGTGTCTTAAAAGGTAAGACCAAAGTGCATCATCAAGCTTCACCGACCAATTCTTACGGTGAGTGTCCACCATTTTTTCAATGATCCGTTTCACCTCTCGGTTTGACACTTCAACCTGCCCACTCGTTTGTGGGTGATATGGTGTGCCGACTTTGTGTTTTACCCCATATCTCTCAAGAGTTTAGTAAAAGGTCGGTTGCAAAAGTGTGAGCCGCGATCACTAATGATAGCTCGGGGAGTGCCAAATCTCATGAAAATATTTTTCTTTAAGAATTTCAGCACCACCTTAGCATCATTAGTGGGGTAAGCTTGTGTGCTTCAACCCATTTAGAAACATAGTCGACCATTACTAAAATGAATTTATTACCGAATGACTGAGGGAATGGGCCCATGAAGTCGATGCCCCAAACATCGAATATTTCACATTCTAAAATAGGTTGGAGGGGCATACCTCTTGGATACGTTTCCCCACTTCTGGCATGCAACACAAGACCGTGCGAAACGATGCGTATCCTTGTAAAGTGTAGGCCAATAAAATCCACATTGCAAAACTTTATATGACGTTTTCCACCCTAGTCTTCGTGGTGGCCTCCGGTATCTTGACCATGGAAAAAGGAGAGTATGCTTGAAATTTCACCATCGGGAATGCATTTCCTTATGATGCCATCCGAACACCTCCTAAAAAGGTTTGATTTCTCCCAATAGTAAAATTTCAAATCATGAAAGAATTTTTTCTTCTTTTGCCAGGTCCAAGTAGGTGGAACATACTCACATGAGAAATAATTTACAACATTGGCAAACCATTGTGAGCTCTCCTTCGGTTTTGAACCGGCCTGAATGAGTTGCGTTGTTGGGGGAGCATCCACTATCATGAGTTGTTCATCCGGGAAATAGTCGTGAATCTCTCGTTGTTTCCCTTCCTCTTCAATGAAATCCAACCGGCTTAAGTGGTCTGCCACGACGTTCTCACTACCTTTTTTTGTCTTTAATCTCGATATCGAATTCTTGGAGTAGGAGAATCCATCGGAGCAATCGCGGTTTAGCATCTTTCTTGTTTAATAAGTACTTCAAGGCTGCATGGTCGGTATAGACAATGACCTTAGAACCAACGAGATAAGATCTAAACTTGTCTAGGGTGAACACTATGGCAAGTAATTCCTTCTCGGTTGTTGCATAGTTGATTTGAGCAGAGTTCAATGTGTGAGAAGCATAATAAATGGTTTTAAGTACCTTGCCATGACGTTGGCCAAGCACGGCCCCAACTGCTAAATCGCTTGCATCACACATTAACTCAAAAGGCAGATTCCAATCCGGTGCCACTAAAACTGGTGCACTAATCAGTTTTTTCTTCAAAGTCTCAAAAGCCTCTATGCACTTTTCATCAAAAACAAACGGTACATCTTTCTTAAGAAGATGACTGAGAGGTTTGGCAATACTGGAAAAATCGGCAATGAATCTCCTATAAAAACCAGCATGTCCAAGAAATCCTCTCAAAGTCTTCAAATTAACCGGTGGAGGCAACTTCTCAATCACTTCTATCTTTGCTTTGTCCACTTCTACACCTTCATTATAAATTCTATGGCCCAACACAATACCTTTTGATACCATAAGATGACACTTCTCCCAATTGAGCACTAAATTCGTGTCCTCGCATCGCTGTAACACACGCTTCAGATGAGAGATACATTCCTCAAAAGAATCCCCAAAAACACTAAAATCGTCCATAAAGATTTCCAGAAATCTCTCAACCATATTTGAAGAAAATGCAGTCATACATCTTTGGAATGTAGCCGGAGCTTTGCACAAACCAAACGACATTCTTTTGTAGGCAAACGTTCCGTAAGGCCAAGTGAAAGTCATTTTTTCTCTATCACCTTCCGCAATGAATATATGTAGATAGCCCGAATAACCGTCAAGAAAGAAATAGAATTTATGCCCACACAACCGCTCCAACATCTGGACGATATACGGAAGTGGATAATTGTTGGACTTATTTTAAGTTTTAGTGATGAGTGCCAGACTAGCTGTTATAGAGCAAAGGCAAAAAGATGTCTAGATCAAATGTATAGGCTTATTAGAGTTTGATCTTTGTATAGGTTTGATCAAACAAGCACTGTAAAAGGTCAGCTGACTTTCATCAGCAGACCTGTCTAGATCAGTAGGGTACCTGAGTCAGTAGACTAGTTTAGGAACCTGCTGAAGACTAAAGGATGAGGGCTCAAACTCAGTTATTGAAGGCTAAGGGATCAAACTTAGTATTTAAAGTCAAGGTTATGGAATCAGAATTTTGGGAAGTCTGTGATGACCTAAACTGGTTGCATATACCTTGTGTACAAGGTCTAAGTTCCCCAAGTTAAATGGTGATTGGAACTTGGTTATGATCAAAATGGTGTAATCTTACTTAATAATGAAAAGTTAGATATAAGAGAAGTCAGTTGCAGTGTTTTACAAATACAACAACTTTGGATCAGCTGACTGATATGTATTTCAGCAGACTTACATACACAGGAACCTGCTGAACATATATTTCGATTTAATCAAAGGTTACATTGGAAGATTACAAGGAAAATGACAGATAACAACTCTTGGTTTTGTCAACAAATCAATGGCCAAGATTAAAGGGACGTTGGAAAGAAACAGAGGTTTATCCAATGGATACAAGTCAAAGGGTGGACAGTCTGAAAACTGTCAAAAAGTAAACTGACAGTCTCAGTACTATGTACAGGGACAGAAAGCAAGTCAAGATGGGACAAATCTGAAACGGCTATGTTTGAATTTCAAACATAAGTCACAAGGATTCTCACCTATAAATAGAAGACCCCTGATACAGAAACAAGTGATGATTTTTTAGATAAGAATAACATTTAATCTTGAGCTTCAGAATCTTATCAAGAAATCACCCTACTGACATTACTGAGCTTAAAGCTACTAATCAAGAAAATTCTTCAAGTGTAACCTTCTATCAAGTTACATCAAGTACACACACTTCAAGACATCAAGCTGCTGATTATTTCATCCCGATCAAGCTGCTAACTGTTGAATCATTCACTTGATTCAAACATTCTTTTACAAGAAACCTGCTGAAGACAGTGAAGCACTTTTGTGTGTCAAGAACTGTTGCTTGTGGTGGTGCTGGTGAAGAGGCTATCCTACCCTTCAAGGAACAGTGGAAGACTTTAGAGCAGCAATCCTACCTGTTCCAAGTGTTCGGTTTGTGAAGCCATAGTTATTGGTGAAGGACAAACAACTAAGGGATTTTTGTAACTGGAACCTCAAAGATCTTTAGTGAATTACCTCCAACATCACAGGAGAAGAGTGGACTGACAGGATTACACCACCCGGAACCACTATAAAATCTGCCTACTTACTTTCTGCACTTACATTCTGCATTTAGTATATTTAGCACATCAATCCACTGAAACTAGCAACTGAATCACACACTTACACTACTGAGTATCTAATACTTGGTATCATATTTTAACAACAAGTGATAAGGCTAAATTTGAATAAATTCCGCTGCAACAAATTCAGTAAAATCAACAGTCAGCAGACTACTGAGTGTCAGCAGACTACTGAGCAATCAGCAGGCTGCTGACGTTCCTGAGTTTTAAGTGTTAAGATTATTCAACACCTCTCTAAACTTAACCAAAGCCTTTTCAAGGGACCAACAATTGGTATCAGTGCAGTGCTTCTGTTCTGAAGTAATCCTACTTGTTGTGCTTATGAAAATACTTTGAAAACTTTTTCAAATTTATGATTTTCAAAGCTTTGCATCATGGATAACAATCAGTGTGCTAGAACAATGTTGATGTGTTCTTTAGATCGTTTTGATGAGTATAAACGCCGTATGCAGGCTTTTCTAGCTGCAACACATGATGAGATGATGGATGTGCTGACTGATGGACCACTGGAAATTACAAAGGGAATAACTGTAGATGGTCAAACACAGTACATTCCAAAACCAAAAAGAGAATGGAATGCTGAAGATAGAAAAAGAGCAAACCTCAACAATATTGCTATTGATATCATATACAGAACTTTGGATAGCAATATGTACATGAAAGTGAAAGATTGTAAGACTGCAAAAGAACTTTGGGATAAGTTGCAATTAATCTGTGAAAGCACTGATGCAATCAAGAAGAACAAAATCAGTGTGGCAAAGAAGAAGTTCCAAGAGTTCAAAATGAAACCAAATCAAACTATAGAACAAATGGAGTCAAGATTCAATGCAATCATGGATGAACTCACCCTACTGAGTGTAAAGTATTCAAAAGAAGAAACGAATTCAAAAATTCTAGAAGCTTTACCTGCAAAAGAAGTTTGGGAGATGAAGGTGACTTCCATAGAAGAGATGAGAAGTTTACATGAAGAGGACACCTTCAAATTATTTTCATATCTCAAGGCTTATGAATTCAGTAAGAAAATTGTACCTGAGACTGAAAAAGAAGATCCAAAGACCAATGCATTGGCTGCTACACATCAAGAAGAAACATCAGGAGTTCAAGATGATCTACTAGATGAGATGCAAGAACAAATTGCCCCACTGAGCAAGAAAATCAGGATGATGAAAAATGGAAGGGGTTCTCCAAGGAATTTCACAAAGAAGTTTGGTGAAAAGAAGAAGGAAGAATCCAAGAAAGACAATGATTACTTGTGCTATCAATGCAAGAAACCAGGACACTTCAAACCTGACTGTCCTGAACTAAAATAGAAGAAGGAACCTGATTATCTTCGCTTCAACTGCAAGAAGCATGGACATTTCAGACCTGATTGTCCAGACCTACTGAAGAACAAAAGTCAACAAAGAAAATCTGGCAAGAAGGCTATGGTTGCTGAAGATGAATCAGGATATGAAGTAGAATCAGAAAAAGGAAATGAATTTGATGATACTGCACTTGTTGCTGATATGGATGATTATGCTTTAATGGTAAATATGGATGAAATAGAAGAGGTATACAATTATGTATCTATAAACACTCCTGCTGAAAGTGATTATGAATCAACTTGTGGTTCAAATCCTAAAAATTCTGACAATGAAGAAACTTTGGATGCCATCCTTAATCAACTGAGGATAATACAATCTGGTTATGAGATTGTGATGGCTGAAAAAGAAGCTCTTCAAACAGAAGTTGGAAGATTAAAAGCTGAATTAAGAATTCTCAAGGGTAAGGAAAAAGGAGTTTGGACAGAAGCAACACAAGTCTGCTGTACTTTCAGTAGCTGTTGAAACTGCTGAACAATCTTGTTCCTCCACTGCATTCAAATATGGAAAGCCTTATGGTGATAGAACATGCCTTGTATTTGGAACTCAACAATCTAATCAGAGTGGATCCAGTAAGGTTACTGAACCTAGTACTAGAATTGGTCCTAAGTTTGTGCCTGCATAAGATCCAACTCCCAAAAAGGTTGCTGAGGCAGTGAAGCCTACTGCGAAAACTTCAAGGAAGCAAAATCAGAAGTCAAAAAGGTCAACAACATCTAACAAAAGGAATAAATCCAAAAGTAGGACTGTTGTACCTTCTGGACTTGCTGATAGTAGACCTGCTACCAAGTCTGCTGGACCACAAAAAGGCAAAAATCAGATATATTCCAAGGATAAGAATCCTAAACCTAAAAATGTCAATCATTCAAGGGATACTTATCTCAGGGGGAAAGGAAGATTGTTCCCTGCTGATGATGATTGGAATATTCCTGCTCCTACTGCTAGAAACAACAGATATAACCATACTGCTAGGGTAAAACCTGAGCAATGGAATCAGCAGAGGAATCAGCAGAGGACTTATGTAAGACCTCAGTAGGGACCTCATCAGACTTCACATTACAGGGCTGTTCCTAACAGACAGCAAACCCATGGTTATGCTGGTACTTCTAACAATAGAAATCACTCTAAACATCATTACACACCAAAAGGTCAGAAAGCACATGTGTGTCCTACACAACCAAATGTTAGTGTAGAATACATGTATGAACAAAAGTATGACATTTTTCAGAGAAGATCTTATGGAAATTTGTCAAGGGTCATGCTTACCACTGACCATCATGGACCCAAACAGTTTTGGGTACCTAAAGTACATTAACTTTGTTTTGTAGGGTGTCTGGTACTTTGACAGTGGATATTCCAGACATATGACAATGAATAAGCAAAGTTTGTCAAATTATGTGGCAAAGGATGGTCCAAGAGTGAATTTTGGCAATATGAACACACCAGGATACACAAGAGGATATGGTACACTTGTGAGAAATGGATTAACAATCAGGAATGTTGCATTTGTGGAAGGACTGGACTACAACCTACTGAGCACTGAACAGTTCTGTGACATGGGTTACAAGGTCACTTTTGACAAGGGCACCTATATTGTCATTAGTGAAAGAGGTGATCAAGTTGTGTTGGCTGGAAGAAGGTAACAAAACATGTATGTTGTGGATTGGTCTACTGCTGTTCCAGAAACTTGCCTAATTGTGCATACCAAGTCAGAACTCAATTGGTTATGGCATAAGAAGTTAAATCATCTGAATTTTGATGATATCAATCAATTGGTGAAGAAGAAACTGGTGATTGGTTTACCTGAGATCACATTCAAAAAGGATGCTATATGTGATGCTTGTCAGCAAGGTAAACAAACAAAATCAAGCTTCTAGTCAAAGAATAAGCAGTCAACAAAAAGATTTTTGGAGCTGATGCACATGGATCTATTTGGACCAGTAACACCAACAAGTGTGACAGGAAAGAAGTACACTCTAGTAATTGCGGATGATTATTCAAGATACACTTGGGTAGTATTCATGAACAAGAAAAGTGAAACACTTCAAAAGATGCCTGAACTTTTGAAAAGATTGCAAAATGAGAAAAGTTTGACAGTAGTGAAGATCAGATCAGACAAGGGTACTGAATTTCTCAATAAAGTTATAAGAGAATACTGTGAGCAGAATGGTGTGCTACACCAACTGGCTGCTACTGGTACACATCAGCAAAATGGGGTTGCTGAGAGAAGAAACATGACTTTAAAGGAAGTAGGAAGAACTATTATTTGTGAAGCATTATTACCTGAAAGATATTGGGCTGAAGCAGTCAATACAGCTTGCTATACACAAAATATGACCTCAATGAACAAGAAGCTGCTAAAGACACCTTATGAGGTTTGGAATGGAAGGAAACCTAATATATCTTATTTCCATCCATTTGGAAGCAAATGTTTTATATTAAATGATAAGGAGCAATTGAAGACATTCCAACCAAAATCAGATGAAGGAATCTTCTTGGGATATTCTTCTGTCAGCAAGACATTCAGGGTACTGAATAAAAGGACACTGAAACATGAAGAAACAATACATGTTGTATTTGATGAACCTACGTTCACTGGAATGGAAGATGAAGCTTCAGAACTTGCTGAGAATCAACAAGTCACTGATCCAGAATGTGTTGATGTTTTGGAAAGGATAAATGAGTTAAAGGTTTCTGACTCTGCCCCTGCTGAACACCCTGCTGGTAACACTACTGATGCAACAACTGAGGCAGTTCAAGGATCTGCTGACGCAACAGTAGACCCAACTGAAGATGATGTTCCTGAGAATCAATCTAACCAAAATCCTCAATGGTTAAGGGATCACCCTGCTGAGCAAGTTATTGGCAATATACAGCAAGGTGTAAGGACTAGAAGACAATTAGAAGCAATGTTCACTTGTTTTCTATCTCAAATAGAACCTAAAGTTGTTGAAGAAGCAATATCAGATCCAGATTGGATAATTGCTATGCAAGAAGAACTGAATGAATTTGAAAGAAATCATATTTGGACACTAGTGGAAAGGCCTAATCATGCAAATATAATTGGTCCCAAATGGGTATACAGAAACAAATTGGATGAATCTGGTACCATTGTAAGGAATAAGGCCAGACTAGTAGCAAAAGGCTATTCTCAAGCGGAAGGAATAGATTTTGATGAAACATATGCCCCTGTTGCAAGATTGGAAGCTATAAGATTATTCTTGGCATATGCTGCTTACAAAAACTTCAAAGTATATCAGATGGATGTCAATAGTGCATTTTTGAATGGCATTCTGGAAGAGGAGGTCTATGTTCAGCAACCTCCTGGTTTTGAAGTTAAAGATCAAGAAGATAAAGTGTACAGACTCAATAAAGCACTTTAGGGTTTGAAAAAAGCACCAAGAGCATGGTATGAGACCCTATCTCAATTCTTGGTGGACAATGGTTTTACAAAAGGTACCATTGACAAGACTCTTTACAGAATCAATGAAAGAGACAGAACCCTGCTGGTACAGATTTATGTTGATGACATAATTTTTGGCTCTGAAAATGAATTGCTATGTGAGAAATTTGCTAATCTTATGAATAGTAAGTTCCAAATGAGTATGATGGGAGAAATGAACTACTTTTCTGGATTTCAAGTCAAACAAATGAAAGATGAAATCTTCATTCATCAAACCAAGTATACCAAGGAGCTACTGAAAAAATTTGGTATGGAAAATAGCACCAAGGTATCAACTCCTATGAGTACAAACATTAGATTGGATGAAGACAAGGAAGGGAAAGATGTTGATCAGACTTTATACAAAAGGATGATAGGCAGTCTGCTGTACCTTACTTCCAGCAGACCTGATATATTCTTTGCTGTAGGTGTTTGTGCAAGATTTCAATCAAAACCTAAGGAAAGTCATCAAGCTGCAGTCAAAAGGATTCTCAAGTATCTAAAAGAGATTTTGGATGTAGGAATATGGTATTCAAAAGATGGAAGCTTCAATTTTATATCCTACTCAGATTCTAATTATGCTGGATGCAAGATTGATAGAAAAAGCACCACAGGAACCTGTCAATTGATGGGAAATAGACTGGTTTCCTGGTTTAGCAAGAAACATAATTCAATATCAACCTCCACTGCTGAGGCTGAATACATTGTTGCTGGAAGTTGCTGTGCACAAATACTTTGGTTAAGACAACAGTTAAGGGATTATGGAATTGAAGAAAGAGAAATTCCTATAATGTGTGACAACACAAGTGCAATTGCAATCACAGAAAATCCTGTTTTGCACTCAAGAACCAAGCATATTGATCTGAGACATCACTTTATAAGAGATCATGTTGAAAAGAAAGATGTGGTGGTTCTTTACATCCCTACTGAAGATCAACTTGCTGATATTTTCACAAAACCATTGGATAGTGAAAGATTTGCTAAGTTAAGAACTGAAATTGGAATTATAAAAGTTGACTGATACACCTATGATCAGCAATGTACTGGAATTCACCAAGGGGATTAGTCTTTGCTATGTTGGGTGAGCCCACTTAGCAGATTAGTCATTGGTATCAATAATTCCATGTACTTATTTATGTTTGGACAATTGAGCAAATGAAGTTGCCAAGGGGATTGGTCTTTGTCCTGTTGGGTGAGCTCACTTGACAGATCAGTCATTGGTATTAAACTTCATTTTGTATTATCAATTGGACAAAACAAGAAGAATTGAAGATCAGCAGAGTAACATTGTCAGCAGGCTGCTGAGACATTATGTCAGCAGGCTGCTGAGCCAAGTCTACTGATGGCAAAGGCTGCTGAGACATACGTTACACAGTCAAACTTTAACAAGTCAAAAAGCAAAAGACCGGGATATTTATCTTATCTTAATAACCGCAGTTACACGATCGGACGGACGGTTACAACTCTTTATGGGTCATTTATGGGACACGTGGCAAGATCTCATTTATTCAAATTTAATGGTGGTTAATGCTACAGTACGTGTACAGTGCATTATCTGTCACTTTCAACTACCTCTCCCTATACATACAAACATATACACAAAGTTCCTACTTACAAATCTCAGATTGATATTTCTCTGCAAGTACTTTGTGTGAACACAGATTTGAAAAGCTCTCTTCTTCATCTTTCTGATTTCTAATGGCGGATAAAGCTGATGTTCATATTGGAACCAGTCTAAGTGTGAGAGGATATGTTACTGACTGTCATACAACTGAGTTAGCCATCAACATTGGTAGAAGAATCAGAAGGGTTGCTGGGTTAGAAAATGTCATCAATAGAAGACTGGAAAGAATTTCATATGTAAATGTTTTGGAATTCTGGAAGAACATTGTCATACATGAAGGTAGAGAGGCCTTCACTACAACGGTTAATGGCAGAGAGATTGAAATTACTTCAGATCTACTGAGAGAAGTATTTCATTTTGGACCTGGAAATAATGCTCCTACCAATCCAGAATTGATGAATCTGCCAAGAATGAAGTTTGTTGATACAATAAAGACAAATGAGACAATACCATCATCTCTAGGCATTAATGTGAGGCACATTGGATATGAATATAATCTACTGAGCAAGTTAATTGCCAAGACCATTTTGGGATTCACTGGGAGTCTGGATACACTTTCTGGACCCAAGATAGACCTACTGATCATCATCTACAGAAGTATGAAGTTTGACTGGGCTGGATTCTTTATACACTACATGAAGAAGGTGTTTACTGAAGAAAGAGATGGCATAAGAAATTCCAAAACCAAGCCCCTTGGTCTACTGATTCAGACCCTGTTGAATCATTTTCAGATACCTGATGTTGCACCTGAAAAACTAAACAAGTCCAGATATAAGAAGGAGATCAGTTATCCTATTCCTAGACTAGATGATGATGAAGATGCAGATGATGAAGCAACTGAGAGTGACAGTGATGGGGATGATGATGCTGGTGGTGAGCAGATCAAGCAAGCTTCTAAGTCTGCTGGACCTAAGAAAGTTGCTAAAAAGAGAAAGGCTGCTGATACCAGGAAAATCACTGAAATATTAAAGCCTAAGAAAACAAGGAAGCAACCAGTAGAGACTGCTGAGTCTGCTGAGGGTTCAGTTGAAGTTGAAGTTACTGACCCTGCTGAAGTTACAAGGAAGAAGTCAGCTGCTGAAATTTTGAAAGAGCAACATAAGAAAGATAAAAGAAAGAGAAAAGCTGCTGAGATTGAAGCAGAAAGACCTTCTAAAAGAATGAAGGAGATTGCACATAAAAAGAAACATGGAAAAGGAAAATAATTGAGGGTCCTTGAAGAACAAAAGGAAGAAATAGGAGAAGAGGCTGCTGAGCCTACTGAAGCTGCAGAAGTTGTTGTTGAGCAACTTACTGAAGAGCCACAGCAAACTACTGAATCTGCACCTGCTGTGGAAATTGATACAACAGTACAAGACCCTGCCATTTCTACAATAGTTCAGGGGGAAGAGCAACCTGTTGCTGACCCCGCTGATGAGCATGTAAGTCAGGAGGAACCAAGTGTGGAGCAGATGGAGGTGGTAGGTACAAATTTACAACCAGAAGAACCTACTGACCTGGAAGCATCTGTTGAAGAAACTTTGAATCTAGTTGTTAAGACCTTTGGAGGACAGCAAGTTGAACAAGCTACTGCAAGGAAGCCTTCAATGCCTTTTGAAAGAAAGGAGAAGAAAAGAAAAGAAGGATATGTTGATCCTAAACTCAAGCTGTTGGCTGACTACTTTCAATGGAAGTTTGGTTATTACAAGAAACAAAAATTAGCTGCTGAGCCAATGACAGACTTTGAGGAATAGGCTTTTGAAAAGTTGGAGGTGAAAAACCTACTTGACCTAGTCAATACCTCCCTGTTGGAAATGAGGTTAATGGAAATTATTGACAGAGAAAAGGGAGAATGAAGCATCTTGTTTAAGGATCCTAGGGATGCACCAGACAGTGATGATTCATCATCCTCTGACTTTGATGATGATCATCCCCCACATCAAGGAGAAG
The DNA here is from genome assembly GCA_024500145.1 of Gentiana dahurica var. dahurica. Lineage (NCBI taxonomy): Eukaryota > Viridiplantae > Streptophyta > Magnoliopsida > Gentianales > Gentianaceae > Gentiana > Gentiana dahurica. Next base: position 88,330,114 of record CM044900.1, read on the forward strand.
CCAGTGGAACTGCTATGTTAAATGAACCAAGTGTAGAACAGTCCACTGATGCTGGAAAGTCTGCTGAGGGCCAGCAGACTAGTCAAATGGATGAGGATCTGGAAGATCTCACTATAGATGATTTGGAGGCTCTAATTAATGATGGAATGAGTCTTAGAGGTAACATGATGGTTGGCACATCTGATACATTCAAAGTTGTGGAGCCTGAAGTGAATCCTGATGAAATAGTGAGCCTGCTATCAGTTCTGAAGATTCAATTCAAGGTTAAGAACTCAACTTGACAGACAAGAGCAAAGATTTGAAGACTTAATGAATCTAGTGGAAAATAGAGGAAGGACTACTGAAACTATTGCTTCCAATATTACTTCCACTCAATATGCTCTTGCTGACCTTGCTTTAGATGTAAAAGGAATTAAACAAGGCAATACACTGAAGGAGAAGTTCTTGAAATAGCAGTTTGCCTCCATTCACCAGAAACTTGACAAACTTGCTGAGGCACCCAAGCCTGCTGTGGCTGAACCTGCTGGAACACTTCACTCTGCTGGATTGGATCCTAAGATTACTGAGAGGATCAATCTACTGGAGCAGACAATGGAAGGGAGGACCACTGCTGTTGACACCAGAACAGAAATCATGGAGTGTCAACTGAACAACTTGGTGATCACACAGGAAAGTGTTCATGGTCTGCTGTCCCGTTTTGTTGATGATGTCAATAAGGGGGAAGAGAGCCAAACAGCAGTAGCAAAAGAGGCTGCTAGAATTTTTGCACAAAAGAAATGGGAGGCTGACACCAATGCATTCAGAGAACCTGCACCTGGCAGACTTCAGCTGACTGATGACCTCTTCAAGGAATACAAAAAGCTATATTACAATAAGAGGAGACCTTACCATGACAAGGGCTTTCATGAAGGGCTAAATTCCTTTTTGGGACTGAAATTCTAGGAAGCCAGGGTCAAAGCTCTTAGATCTTCACACAGAGGTGGTAGAGGTGGAAGAGGTGGAAGAAGTCTACCCACTACATCAGCAACAGATTCATTGGATGAGTTCAAGCAGTTATACATGCGTTTAGGGTTCAGAGTACATCAAATTAATCTTACTCTACCTGAGGCATGGAAATGGTGGAAGGAAGTGAACCCCCATATTGATTTTCCCTTATTGAAAATAACTGTATGAGAGAAATGGTTAGAGATATAAGGGAATATCATGAGCAGCAAGAGAAGGAAAGACAAGAAAGAGAAAGAAGGAACTAGATCAGCATACTTACACCTGCCTTTAATTTTTTGCTGAATACAGATTGTAATAACTTTTGAACAAACTGATTATAATGAGAATTGACTGAATTTGTTCTGTTTTTGTTTTTACTCTTTTTGCATCAGCACCAAAAGGGGGAAATTGTTGGACTTATTTTAAGTTTTAGTGATTAGTGCCAGACTAGCTGTTATAGAGCAAAGGCAAAAAGATGTCTAGATCAAATGTATATGCTTATTAGAGTTTGATCTTTGTATAGGTTTGATCAAACAAGCACTGTAAAAGGTCAGCTGACTTTCATCAGCAGACTTGTCTAGATCAGTAGGGTACCTGAGTCAGTAGACTAGTTTAGGAACCTGCTGAAGACTAAAGGCTGAGGGCTCAAACTCAGTTATTGAAGGCAAATGGATCAAACTTAGTATTTAAAGTCAAGGATATGGAATCAGAATTTTGGGAAGTCAGTGATGACCTAAACTGGTTGCATATACCTTGTGTACAAGGTCTCAGTTCCACAAGTTAAATGGTGATTGGAACTTGGTTATGATCAAAATGGTGTAATCTAACTTAATAATGAAAAGTTAAATATAAGAGAAGTCAGCTGCAGTGTTTTACAAACACATCAACTTTGGATCAGCTGACTGATATGTATTTCAGTAGACTTACATACATAGGAACCTGCTGAACATATATTTCAATTTAATCAAAGGTTACATTGGAAGATTACAAGGAAAATGACAGATAACAACTCTTGGTTTTGTCAACAAATCAATGGCCAAGATTAAAGGGACGTTGGAAAGAAACATAGGTTTATCTAATGGATACAAGTCAAAGGGTGGACAGTCTGAAAACTGTCAAAAAGTAAACTGACAGTATCAGTACTATGTACAGGGACAGAAAGCAAGTCAATATGGGACAAATCTGAAACGGCTATGTTTGAATTTCAAACATAAGTCACAAGGATTCTCACCTATAAATAGAAGACCCCTGATACAGAAACAAGTGATGATTTTTGAGAGAAGAATAACATTTAATCTTGAGCTTGATTCTTATCAAGAAATCACCCTACTGAGATTACTGAGCTTAAAGCTATTGATCAAGAAAATTCTTCAAGTGTAACCTGCTATCAAGTTACATCAAGTACACACACTTGAAGACATCAAGCTACTGATTATTTCATCCTGATCAAGCTGCTAACTGTTGAATCATTTACTTGATTCAAACATTCTTTTACAAGAAACCTGCTGAAGACAGTGAAGCACTTTTGTGTGTTAAGAACTGTTTCTTGTGGTGGTGCTGGTGAAAAGGCTATCCTACCCTTCAAGGACCAGTGGAAGACTTTGGAGCAGCAATCCTACCTGTTCCAAGTGTTACGTTTGTGAAGCCATAGTTATTGGTGAAAGACAAACAACTAAGGGATTTTTGTAACTGGAACCTCAAAGATCTCTAGTGAATTACCTCTAACATCACAGGAGAAGAGTGGACTGACAGGATTACACCACTTGGAACCACTATAAAATCTGCCTACTTACTTTCTGCACTTACATTCTGCATTTAGTATATTTAGCACATCAATCCACTGAAACTAGCAACTGAATCACACACTTACACTACTGAGTATCTAATACTTGGTATCATATTTTAACAACAAGTGATAAGGCTAAATTTGAATAAATTCCACTGCAACAAATTCAGTAAAATCAACAGTCAGCAGACTACTGAGTGTCAGCAGACTACTGAGCAATCAGCAGGCTGCTGAAGTTGCTGAGTTTGTTAACTCCAAAAGTTTTAAGTGTTAAGTTTATTCACCCCCCCCCCTCTAAACTTAACCAAGCCTTTTCCAGGGACCAACAATAATGATCCTTCTTGGTATGGTCATTGAGTCGTCGAAAATCTATACACATGCGGTAACCTGTGACTTCCCTTGTAAGAATCCATTCATGTTTATCATTCTCCTTCACAATAAATCCTTCCTTCTTGGGCACAACTTGCGTAAGGCTAACCCACTCACTGTCAGATATCGAAAAAATAATACCCATCTCCAATAACTTGATGACTTCTTTCTTGACAACCTCTTGCATATTGGGATTCAAACGACGTTGTGGTTGAGCACATGGCTTAGCATCTTCATTGAGGATAATCTTGTGGACGCAAATCTAAGGACTAATTCCTCGAACGTCAGCTACGGTCCATCCAAATTCTCTCTTATGTTTCCTAAGCATCCTCAACAGCAAGTCTTCATATACATCGGTTAGTGACGAAGAAATAATAACAGGTTGGAGATTATCACTTTCAATAAAAGCATATTTCAAGTTAGGAGGTAGAGTTTTCAACTCAAGATTCCTTGGAGGCTCCTCTACTGAAAGTTTCAACAGCGGGCCATCATGTTCCAATTCCAGGTATCGATGCCATGGTTGTCTGTTGAATGTATGACGGGAAACCAAATAAGAAATCGCCGCTTGCATTTCTTCATCATCACTTTCATTGTTAAAGACGGACAAGGCCAAGTGCATCAGCAAAAGAACAAGACTCTCGTGAATTGTACGGGTGCTTCATAGCTTTAAAAATATTAAATATGACTTCATCCTCATTAACTCTCAAAATTAATTCTCCACGTTGAACATCGATCATCGTCCTTCCCGTGGCTAGGAATGGATGACCAAGAATAAAGGGTGTTGAATACCCTTCTTCCATATCCATAACCACGAAGTCAACTGGGAAGTAGAACTTATCGAACTTCACTAACATGTCTTTTATGACTCCCTTGGGGCATTTTATTGACCTATCTACTAATTGTAGAGTCATCTCAGTGTTCTTCAACTTTCCTATGCCTAGTTTGATAAAGTCCTTGTAAGACATGAGGTTAATGCTAGCGCAAAGGTCACAAAGCACCCTCTTAAACAAAAAGCCCCTAATTTCACACGGGATGGTAAAACTCCCGGGGTCTTTAAGCTTAGGTGGAAGCTTATGTTGCAACACGGCGGAGCATTCCTCATTGAGACAAATGTTCTCATATTCCTCTAATCGCTTATTGTTAGTGAGAATGTCTTTCAAAAACTTACCATACACAGGCATGCTAGTGAGTGCTTCTATGACGGGAATGTTAACATTTAAATGTCGAAACGTGTCAAGGAAGCGAGATTATTTCTTATCCAGCTTTTTCTTCTTAATTTCTTCTCTAGGTGGGTAAGGTAATGACTCAATATCAATAATTTTAGGAGTGTAGTTCATACCGTCCTTACCTTTACCACTCGATGAATCATTGGATGGTTTCCTCAATGTTTGAGCTGCCGGTGGTCGCCATTCATTCTCGGTATGTACCGCCTTTTCCTTGCCTTTCTTAGAGTTGGGTTGCTGGGTATTGTCGCGCGCCGAAACATCGTTGGCATGCGTCATACCTTCAGTGGGTTCTTCTTTGGTGCACGCCGGGTCCTGATTGGCAGACGTCAAATTATTCCCAAAACTCTCTGAATGTCTACGGTGATCATTGGCATGTGCCAAACCTGCCTTGGCGGGCACCAAAGAGACATGTTCCTTAAAAAGAGTCCTCAAATCTCTTGCTCTCGAATTCTTCAAAATCCTCGGGACTTTCACCCAATCCTCATCCTCTTTCTCTACATTTACATATATGTCTTTCTGCAAAAACTCATCAACAATTTCCTCATCCTCTTCACTTAATTCCTTCCCTTCATCAGTGTTGTGCAAATCATTCTCAGCCTCGTTCCCCACTTGATTTTCATAAAACTCTTGATTCCTACAAAATCTTCCACTTTGGGTTATGATAGCATTCACTCCCCTCGGGTTTCTTTCTGTGTTACTTGGCAAACCGCCCGGTGGTCTACTAGCATTCCTCTCACCTTCTCTACTCATGTGTTATTCCATGTTACGCACGGATGCTTCTATGTTTTTCATTCTCATATCATGACCGCTCATGGACGTTCTCAAAGTACCCACATGCTTGGTCACCGTGCCTATAGAAGACATCATCGATTGCATATTTGCAGCTTGAGTCAAAACAACACCCATAAGATTCTCCATCAACTTCTCCAATCTTTCTTCCTTTTCTGTAGTTGAACTTGAAGTTTGAGTGATTGGGATGTTTTGTGTATGACGTTGTTGATAAGAATGTGTAGGTGGTTGCGGCGGTTGGTATGAAGTATGGTTTTGGAAATTCTGGGTTGGAGGGTTGGTATTGAAGGAAGTCTTTTTTGTTGAGGGTTGAAAGATGATGCTTGCTTGTTCGGGTTCGGAGACCAACATTGAGTAGGAAAATCTCTTTGCAATGTATTATATTCATTGGAGTAAGCATTGTGTAGTGCTCGGTGTTGTTGCATGTAGCTCACTTCTTCATTAGAATAATCACCGGAGTCACTTGTCTCCAATTGTGCATAATCTTCATTTTTTCATTTCCCCACTACTCATGTCATTGGAAGTATTTCCTTCCAAACTCTTACTTCCCTTTATTTCATCAACTTTCTTGCTGAGAGAGTCGGTTTGAGCGGTTGCTTCTCCTACAAAAGCAACTTTTCTTGTGCTCGAACCGGTTTCCCACATGCGGTTGTTTTGTGCAATCTTCTCAATAGCATCGTACACATCTTGAGCTGCACTCATCATCAACGAACCATTGCATGCTTGGTCTACATCGGCTCGGGATTCCTTTCTAATCTTTCGACAGAAAAATAGAATTTGCATGTCCAACGAATAACCATGATCCGGACAATCTCTCAACATCCTCTTAAAACGTTCCCATGCAACTCCAAGGGATTCATGTTCACCTTGTTTGAAACTAGCAATATCAACTTTCAATTCCAAATTCTGGCCCAGAGTGAATTACTGTTTCAAGAATGCATTTTGGATTTCCTCGCAACTCGTCAAAGAATGGTGAGGGAGTGACATAAACCAATCCTTAGCCTTCCCATCCAAGGAGAAAGAAAACATATACATTCTCGTCAACTCTCTATTAGCTCCTTGACTCTTGGCCGTATTACACAATTCCTCAAAGTTGTAAAGATGGTGGTGTGGATCTTCGTCATCACGCCCATGAAATTGAGCACTTGTTCCAACTAATCCACAAAGATGAGCTTTAACCTCAAAATTATTTGCTCCCGCATTGGGTAAATGAATTGGATTGTTGGTCTCGTTTCTTCTCATGGCTTGATCACAAATTGGCCTTGGGTTTAGGGGAGTGTTATTGTTTTTATTCCGGTTATTAGGGTTTCGGGTGTAGTTTCGGTTTTGTTGATTATTGTTTGGTGGTGGATTCTGATTATTGGGGTTTGGTGGATTAAAGATGTGGAGGTTTTGTTTTTGTTCTTGGTTTGGGGGGTCTTCATGCCCATGATCAACTTGTGCATTTGCTATGTCTCCATCCATCTTTATGCCGTGGGTAGATGATCCTTGGGAGGAGTCTCCACTAAGTTCCAAACCACAACGAGCTTGGCCAACTTTATTCTCAGCTACTCGTTCCCTAATATACGTGTTGATATCCGGAATGAGAGGAGTAAGTGGTGCCTTACCACGTCGAGTCTTGGTCATCCACTACAAGATAGAAACAATAAAAACACAATAAAATAACACTTGGTGACTCACCAAGAGGTAAGCACCAAAGAAATAAAATAGAAATGAGATTGGAAAAGTTTGACCTATTCTCAAAAACTTTAAAAACTAGTACAAGTAGTAACCATTACTCAAGAGAACTCTCCCTGGCAGCGGCGCCAGAAAACTTGATGGCCAAATCCTAGAGGTCCAATCTAACCGGCAGTGTACCGGGTCAATTATAGTCTAGTATGGTGAGTCAGGGTCGTATCCATGGGGAAAGTCACTTGTGAGGTTACACACTAAAAAGTCTATATTACTTCAATCTAGGTCACAAATTGCAAGACAATAGTTGAATGCATAAATGAAGTGCTTGTGATAATAAAGATGATAAATGATAAAAGAAACTAACCAAGACAATGCGTAACCTAGCCATCCTCTTGTAGCATCATGGGAATGATCTCCTACCTTCCTACCATTAGTGTTCGAACGCATGAAACGGTGTATTCCTAAGCAAGCAATTCCCCCTCATACGAGTGTATGAAATTTCTCTCTACCTCCTCCTCGGTTTAAGGGTCCTAAACCTGATGAATTGGTATGCTATGCACATGAATGTAATGACAATGTCAACTATCCCCGGATAAGAAATCAAATTCCACGAAGGGTCAATTTTACCTTCCGGTTTTCCTACCCTCTTCCCATGTCTAACATCTCATTTCAGTCTCCTTCAAACGTGCAAATGCTAACACTAGGCAATTACTCTAATGCAAGCAATCAATATAACACAAGTAGGAAAAGCTTCACCACAATCAAAACTAACAACACAAACAATCATTCCCAATCAACATAAGAGGATAAACTAAAGTTACAACATAATCTTGGCTAGATAAGTCTAGCAACTCATGTATACAACTATCAACATCTCAAAACTGATATTCATAAGCATGAGAACAATTGACTGAAAATAAAGATTAAGGATTACCAAATCAAGGAGTACAAATTCGAGTTGGTGATCTTCATCCAACTCCCAAAAGCTTCAATGAACTAACACTAGTGTGTTGAATTTAATCAACTAAAAGAGTTAAACTAGAATCCTAAGCTTTACAATCAAAATCAAGAGTTAATTTCTACTAAAATTCGGCTATAAGAGCCTGGGGTGGGGGGTTGCCTTCAAGATGGATAAGTTGAAGAAGATGAAGTGTATATTCATAATCTTGTGAGTGGAAGAATAAGGGATTAATTCTTTGATGAATCTGCAATGTTGGCGCAAGTCAATCCAATCTGGCGTGCGTCAAGTGCGTAATGCATTACTGATATAAGTCACAGCTGCTTGGCGCGTGTCAAGTCCAATATGTAGTAGTTGGCTGAAATGACATTCGCATTAAATGCTCAGCAGGGTATGTAGCTTCTTGACGCGGGTCAACGTGACATGGCGCACTCCATTTGTATCTGAAATCACCATGATCAACTTTATTCTTCACTTGGCATGCATCGAACCCTCTAACGTGTGTCAACTATTCTTGTGGGTTGAAATCCTCGCCTTAGCTCTAAAATCATCATCAAAAAATATCTAATGACATCTTAAGGCCAAAATCCATGCTCCCCACCGTGATACCTGTGCTGCAAATAGACACAGAGATACCACACATAAATCTGATAACAAAATTGGCTAATATCTACTAAAATAAAAGTATAAGCGTGGGTTTTTTCTGAAAGTTTCTATGTACACAAAATGGTTCAAATCATCGTAAAATCTGCTCAAGTTGATGTCAAAATACCACTAATTGCATTAGAAAAAGGGGTGAATCATTGGAAATTGTATCATCAGGTTGACTTACATCAGTGGTCAAACTTGCCAAAGACATCTTGGTGAAGAATCTTCCCAAGGATCATCGAATCAAGGAATATATATGGCCGAGAACAGTGATGAAGCACACGTTGAACAAGGGCTCACTCATGCCCAAGGTCATGGATAGATTCCCAATAATCCAAGTCCACCATTACAAAATCTTCCTCCACAACAAAACAGCAATAACCAAAATCCCAATAACCATAATAACCAAAAGCGAAACCAAAACAACCGGAACAACAAACCTCCAAACCCGAGACCCATTTGTGATCAAACCTTGAGAAGGAATGAAATCAACAATCCAATTCGCTTACCCAATGATGGAACAAATAACTTTGAGGTGAAATCCTATCTTTTTGGCTTAATTGACACAAGAGCTCAATTTCTTGGTGAAGATGACGAAGACCCGCATCATCACTTATATCTTTTTGAAAAATTGTGTAACACGGCCAAGAGTCAAGGTATTCATCGTGAGTTGAAAAGGATGTCGATGTTTCCTTTTTCCTTGAAAGGAAAAGCTAGAGATTGGTTTATATCACTCCCACATCATTCATTGACAAGTTGGGAAGACATCCAGAATGAATTTTTAAAGAAATACTTTACTCTAGGAAGGAATTTGGAATTGATGGTTGAGATTGCTAATTTTAGGCAAGGAGCAGAGGAAACACTTGGAAGTGCTTGGGAAAGATTTAAGAAATTGTTGAGACTTTGTCCCGATCATGGTTACTCTCATGATATGCATATTCAACTTTTTTGCCGAAAGTTAAGAAACGACTCATGTGTGGATGTTGATCATGTATGTGGTGGTTCTTTGATGATGAGTGAAGCACAAGTTGTGTATGATGCTATTGAGAAGATTTCTAAGAACAATAGAATGTGGGAAACCGGTTCTTGCACAAGAAAAGTGGCGTTTGTAGGTAAGTCTACATCAAACTTAGAAGTTTTAGCACAATTGGAGAATCTTAGTATGAAGTTTGATGGTTTGCAAGTGAACAAGAGTTTAAGTCCGGAAGGCAATGCATTTAGTGAAGATTAGAATGATGGCATGAGGAATGATGACAACATGTCATTGGGAATAGAAGAATCCGAAGGATATTCAAGGGAAGAAGTGAGTTTTATGCAACAACATCGGAACTTGAACAATGCTTATTCAAATTCCTTCAATACCATTCGAAGAGATCACCCTACTTTCCGTTGGTCCGAGAACACAAGCAAGCAAGGACAACCACCATATCCCACTCAATACAAAAGCTCGTACAATGCAAATACTCAAAACCAAGGTTACCAAGGAAATACCTTGAATCAAAACCACCAACCACCACCAACTCGATCCTACCCCCAACACACCACACAAAGCATTCCCATCACTCAAAGTTCAACCCCACCCGTAGAAGGAGTTGACAAATGGGAAAGTTGATGGAAAATATCATGGGTGTGATGTCTACTCAAGCTAAGAATATGGAGTCCATGATGTCTTCTATAGGTACAGTTACTAAGGATGTGAGCACCTTAAAAACATCCATGAGTGGACATGATGTGCGGATGAAAACTATAGAAGTGTCCATGCGAAATGTTGAAGAACATTTGAGTAGAGAATGGGAAAGAAAGAATAGTAGACCCCCGGGAGGACTACCAAGCAATACCGAAAAGAACCTAAGGGTTGAATGAAGTCATTACCCGAAGTGGAAGAGTATGTGGTAGCAATGGAGTAGAGAACTCCGGGAACAATGAAGTGGAAGATGATTTGGATGATAAGTTTGAAGAAGATTTGGGAAATAAGGATGAAAAAGAATTGAGTGAAGAAGAAGAGATCGTCGATGATTTTTTGCGACGTGATAGACATGTCGAAGCGGAAAGCGAAGATGAGGAATGGATCAAAGTCCCGAGAATATTGAAGAATCTGAGGGTTAGTGATTTGAGAACCTTATTCAATGAACATGTCAGAGAAGAAACTGTTGCTGATAACACGGCCTGCGCCGACCATGCTACGGCTCACGCCGGGAACAATAACGGAATACCAGAGAGTTTGGCAAGGATCCCGGCTCACGCCGACAGTATGAGGAAAAATTCTGGGCATATTTCAAAGAAAGTAGTGCAAGATCATGACCCTTGGCGACCACCAAATGTGCAAACGTTCAAGGAAGCATCACCATCTTCATCCAAGGATTAAGGTAAGGGAGGTATGACTTGTTAAGGGTGATTTTATGCGATTTATAACGTTATATTTTATAATGATTTCCTCCATATTCGTATTATTTGCATAGAAATTAAGGGTTTAATCGATTTATTGAGCAAGTGAGTTTTAAAAGTCTTTAAGTGTAAACTTGAGCTAATTTCGTGATTTTATTGGTAATTATCTATGGTTTTACACTTTGCATGTCTTTGTGGTTTTGTAGGTGCATTTACATGTCATGGAGAGGGATTGAAGGAGCTGAAAGGATACATAATTGGAGATTTAATGGAGGAAGGAAGTATGCAAGTGAGATTTGGAATGAAGAATTGCATGCAAGACTGTCTGGACGGGCGTTTAACATTCCGTCCAGTGGACTGGCGTCCAGAAGGAGTGGACGGGCGTCCAAGAGGATTTTTTGATTCAGGATGTTCAGATTTTCAGTGGACGAGCGTTCAAAATTGCATAGGACGGGCGTCTGATCCAGCTCGGCCCGACTCGAAGATTTTACACAGTCTGGACGGGCGTCCAGGGGTATCAGACGGGCGTCCAGATAACCGACTTAGAGCAGCCGACTTTATTTTCTATAAATACCAGCGCTATTTTCAACCCTAGATATATATTATTACACAGCCGCATTGAGAAAACCCTAGTTTCAAGCCAAGTAACCTCGGCCGGCTGAGCCTTGGTGCTTGGCCGGCCGAGGGTGGTCGTTTCTTTTCCGTTTTATTCCGTTTTGCTTTTCTTTGTGCTGGATGATTTGGAGGCTAAACGATTTGTTCAAGTTATTTAAATTCGTTTCATCAGGTTCTTTCTTTTCAATCTTAAGTTTGTTTTGTGATTTTTGATTAAAGTTGTTATCTTTTCTATATGCTTATTGTTTATGCAATCGATATTGACAGATGTATTGTTTATTGATGTTTACCGTATGACGAGAGTCGGTGTAGACCTTAGATCACCATAGGAAAGATGGGATTTTTAATCTTGACATAACGAGAGTTGATAGGTTAGATTTCTAGGTTGCTAGATTGAGAGATCTTACACCTTGGTTTGAGAGCGTCAATCTTATATATCGAGAGATGAGAGATTGATAGGCGAATTATCTATGAGAGTAGGAATTCATACCTTTGATAGGTGAACCACAATTTTAGTTGACTCATCACAAGACAACTTTAGAGAGGAAATTAAGGGTTGCGGGATCGGTGGATAATTACTTGTTCGATTGTTTAATCACCATGATCATCGTTGTTTAAATTCATAGTTGTTTATTGTTTTCTTTTTAGTTTATATTTTAGATTTAAGTTCGCAATTATCGTTTCCTGGCTTTGGACTGACAATCCTCTGTCCAGTTTATTTTCCGTTTTGTTATTTTAGGTTTTAGTAATAATGGTATCAATCTTAGGAAAATTAATGAACTAGATACCTCGATTCCCTGAGATCGACTCCGGTATTAATCGCTATACTACGATCCCTACACTTGGGGTATACCGGATTTATAAATTTATTACTTGTTTATTTTCATTAGATAAAATCCGAGACATGACTTTGAACCCAAACATTATTGATCTTGAGTCTTTACCTTACCTCACCTTAATATTAATATCCATGTCATTGAAGCACTAATCAACATGCCCACTAATGGAATATTTCTTAAGGACATCCTCTCGAACAAAAAGCGTTTAGAAGAATATGTGAACATTTGTCTCAATTAGGAATGCTCTGCAGCGTTGCAACACAAGCTCCCACCTAAACTTAAAGGCCCCGGTAGTTTTACTATCCTATGTGAGATAAGGGGTTTTTTGTTTAAGAAGGTTCTTTGTGATCTCGGTGCGAGCATTAATCTCATATCTTATAATGATTATAAGAAACTGGGGATAGGAAAGCTCAAAAACACGGAGATGACTCTCCAATTAGCAGACATGTCTATTAAACATCCTAAATGTTGGTCCCTTAGAAAGGCTAACACAAGTTTAGAGGGGAGGGGGGTGAATAAACTTGTCACCAAAAACTTTCCTAAACTGGATTTAAAACAAATTAAGGTTCAGTTAAAATTTGCATGGAGTTAAGCTGACTGAGCTGAGATTAAAACTGATTTAAGCAACAGCTGAGTCAACCGGCAGCGGATATATTTCTAGCCTTTTTCTTGATCTTGGTATTCTTTTATGAAAGCTGAGTGTTGGTAAACTAAATTCTGATGAATGTCAGTTTGTGAACTGTGAAGTGTATAACAATCAATTATCAAAATGTTGTAAGTAAATGCTGAGTAAGTAAATAAATGCGTAAAGTAAATAAGATGAATATTATAGAGGTTCCAGGTGGTGTAATCCTGTACGTCCTCTCTTCCCCTGTGGTGCGGAGGAAAATTCCACTAGAACTTCTTGAGGTGAACTGTTACAAAAAGTCCTAAACAATAGTCCTTGGCTAATCCCTAGCTTCACTATCTAAACAGTTGTAGAACAGGTAGAATTGCTGCTCTTCAATTGCTTGAACACTGATCCTTGGAGGGTTGAATTGCCTCTTCACCAGCTACCACCACAAACACAGTCTGCCGGACTGCTTGTAACAACTGTCCTTGACAAAACCTTCCCGGTTTGCTTCACAGTCTAAACCTTTGATATAGAATCAAAGTTGGGTTGAGAATCAATGAATTGATTCTTGTTTGTGGTTCTTCAAAGTGTCTGATTCTTGATAAATTCTTGGTAGCTTGAACACTTGAAGAAATTCTAGATGTGATCTTGTTATAGCGCAGAGATGATAGCAATTCGAATAAAAAGACTAATGCACAAATATTCTTGTAAATTTGTTAAATCTTCTTATTGTATCTCTTGGTGCAAAGTCCTCTATTTATAGTGTGAGGTCCAACATTCATTTGGCTTGAATTCGAATTGTATCAACGTCTATCTTGTAACGGATATATTTTCTGACCGTTCTGCTGTGTCAGTAATTTATCCAATAAAATTGCTTCCTTTATAACGTTCGACTGTACTATCAGTTTATCGTATGACTAACATATAAAACTGAGTTTCCTTATCAGTTTTATACTGAGATTATCTCTTGTCAGTTTCTTGACTGACTTGGAGCGTTAATTGAGATTTTACTCTTCTTCAAATATCAGTACTCCAGTTTTTCATCTGATTATAATTGACTTAATCAGGGTACACCATGACTCATTATCATCTAAGAGTTCATTGTCCTTATGATTCTTAGGTCTTCATACAAAATCCATAAAGTCAGTTCAGGTCACCACAATCTTGCCTGAAGTCTAACTTTACAGACTCGACATAGTCTTCATAACTGAGTTTGAACCCTCAGTTCTTCATCTTCAGTAACTGAGTCTGTGACCCTCAGTTCTTCATCTTCTAGATAACCCAACTGAGTTTGTGTCCCTCAGTGAACTTATCTTCTTCAGTTTTCATATTGGTGTATCCTGAGTCAGTTTGTTTGTCTTGATGATTTCTAGTTTTCTAAATGACTTCCAGTTTTCAGTTCTACGACACACTAACTATTACAGTGCTTGTCTGATGTAACCTATACAAATATCAGACTCTAGTAAAACCTAAACATTCAGTTCTAGACATCTTTTAGCTTTTCACTATAACAGCTAGCTTCAGCACTTCATCAATGAGGTTAAGATAATACTTTGAATAAATATGATGAATTATCATCAAAACATAAATTTTATTTCCAACAATTTCCCCCTTATTGATGATGCCAAAACTCTCCCTAAAAGAAAAGATTAAAGATCAAAACAATGTAAAACTGGAAAACTGGATTTTATTAGAATGAGCAAAAACTGGAATAGTTACATTTTATCCAAATAATTGTGATTAAAGACTAAGCTTTTTCTTAACTGAAATAAATGTCTTCTCCTTGTCATATAGACGATAGTCATTTTCTAACTTGGAGTCTTCCTTTGAAAAAGTCTTGTTGTAGTCAACTTGACTTCCTTCTTTCCATCTTCTCCATAGAAATAGCTTCGGTAAGTCTGATTCTTTCAATTAGTATTTTCAAATTCTACTACATCAGCTTTCATTTGTTCAGTCTTGTCTTTAATCTTCAGTTTATCATCAATCCTCTAATTCTTCTTATATTGTGCCATTTTCTGCTTTGAGAATACATCAGATAAAAAGTAGTTCAAGGATTCTTCAATTGTCCTGTCCTTGTACTTGGCTTTGATAGGATTGTGATCGTTGATAAACTTCATCCACAGATCCTTTGTAAGCATAGCTCTCTGTTCTCCAGGTTGACTGTATTTCACAATGAGCTGCTCGTCAGTTAGCTCTTTCCTTAAGAACTTAGGATCTGATTTGTATCTTTCCAATTCTTCTTCAAGTCGCTTCATCTCTTTAAGTAACTTCAGCGTTTCTTCTTCAGCTTCCCCTTTTTTGGCATCATACAGCTGATCTACCAAGGCATGGGTTGCCTGTTGGCCGGTTGATACACGTTTCTGAGAAGCAATTACTTCCTTAAGCTGAGTTTCTAACCCGTAGATGTGCTGATTCATATGCCAGTGAGCCTGAGCATGTGTTTCCCTATCTACTGCGGTTGAGTCTTCTAGTTTCTGTTTAAGTAACAGAATTTCTGAAGCAGAACTTGAACTGGATTTGTGGATCATCTCTAGTCTTGCATGAATTGAGACATCTGTTCTAGTTCTATAATCGAGATATCCAGAAATATTTGATAGAAGGCCAATTTGTGCATCCTTGTGACTGAGCACTGCACCGATCGAACAGATCATGAAAGTGGTAAGGGACAAACTAACTATCCCCCGTCCGATGAAGCCAGATCCGTGGCGTGAACATGACATGAGCAAGTACTGCGGTTAACATCATGACCATGGTCACAACACCGACTCATGCCGCATCATGAAGAAGGAAATTGAGAAGTTGATTGCCCACAGGGCTCTGGACAGATTCAGGCAAGACGGGGGTAACGCTAACAAAGGCAACCCCCAGCCCGTCATAATAGAAGGGAGATACATTTTTTCACTGAACAACCTCCTAGCAACAACCATCTAAAGAGTCAACTTTTCTCTTTAAAATAGGGCATAGAGAAGCCGGTTGTCCTGTGCGGGGCCGAGCAACCAATCTCGTTCACCCGTAGTGAGCTGGCCCATCATCGTCTCAGCGGCCATTAATGACGCTCTGGTGCATCAAACTTTGATAGACACGGGAGCTTGCAGAGTTATCTTGTACTATGACTGCTTCAAGCAATTGGGCTTCCATGACTCGCATCTTAGGCCGCACTATGGCACTCTTGATGGATTCATCAATGGTTAAGTATTTTATGGCCAATGGTTTTATGCTGATTAATTTTCAAAATATCCATTTTGTGATTTAAAGCTTTTACTGGGTTATCTTA
This sequence comes from Gentiana dahurica var. dahurica, assembly GCA_024500145.1. Classification (NCBI taxonomy): domain Eukaryota; kingdom Viridiplantae; phylum Streptophyta; class Magnoliopsida; order Gentianales; family Gentianaceae; genus Gentiana; species Gentiana dahurica. Next base: position 88,346,274 of record CM044900.1, read on the forward strand.
AGTGTTTATTTGTGACCATGTGTCACTAACTGGCCTTGATGTGGATGATTACGTTAATGGCCACTATCTTGTGTTTCAATGTGTTACAGGTACAAATATGTAATTAATTATAAGTCCTTGTGTCACGTATGTGATGATACATAAATGTAATGTTGAAATAGTGTCTTAAACCCAATCGGGATGGACCGGATCCGACCGGGTCGGATCATTTCTACTATTTCTTTATGATTATACATATATAATAAATGGCTTTTCTGTTGTCATATATTTGTTCTTTTAAAGAACCAATTATGAATTGTTATATGATAACGTCCTTAGTATTAAACTGTGATAGAGAAACCATGATAGGCGATTATGGTTGATGAGATCTCTAATCACTTTAATAAGTTTGATACTTAAATGTCTCTAGCTTATGTACTATTAAACAGGGCATTGATAGTACAAACAGGCTAGCACGTATTAGATGTCTTTTGTCTTTAAGGGCAGGGATAGATCTCGTCTATCGAAGTGTAGAGACACTTGGACTGTACATGGACGTGTATTAGAGAATGCGTACGTTAGACTGACCCACTTACACTGTTAAGTGTCATACTATGTGACGGTTGTGTAATTATCCTTAAGACCGGAGTCTACATGGAATCACGGTGTGGATTGTCATGCTTTGACACTATTGAGGTTTCCCCTAGCCACGGGGCGATCATGAGGTAGTGATTGGGTGTGATACTGAAGCATGCGGAGTATACATGTTTGGTCGTCCGGGAATCGCGTACCCTATGATTGGGAGTGAATATCCGAAAGGGCCTTCTTATAAGGAATGTCTTACTCTCGTGAATCTTTTCAAAGTGGAAGTAAATGAGTTACTTCGAGAGAGCATGATATCCGGATTATAAGATACGGTCGTTGATGCTTGACACTCGACGTGTGACCGTATGGATATTATTACAGCGATAGGATTCTATTTACATGGTAACTGTTTCACATGAAAGGTAGTAGTCATTGTATTTGACTCTTCCGATGATTGGGGGTCACGGTGTGTTGCTAGACGCTATTCCGTGATCGTTAGGTATGAAGGGCATTTTCGTAATTTGCACTTTGTGTCTACGGCCAATATATTCGGAAGCCTATCGGGTCACACACATAAAAACAATCTAGCCGAATTAAAATGTGGTTATAGTGATAACCAAATAAGAAAAGTTTTATCTCGACTATAAAGTGTTATAGTGGTAAATTAATATGGTGATATTTATTTATTATGAATAAATCAAATACAAGATATTAATTGTAGGTAGATTAATTATATATATATATATATATATATATATATATATATATATATATATATTAATATATATATATATATATATATATATATATATATATTTATATTTGTAAATCTATGTGTGTATGACTTGCTAATAAGTTAATCATCATATTGTGTTATGTATTAATATTTGGATATTAATATATATATGGATTTATATGTGTAATATATATGTGTGATATATACACATATGTAAATTGATTTATGGTAATATAATAAAGATATATTTAGATATTGACAATATATATCTTGGAAAATATTTAATATAAGATATTGAATATTAATGAGATAAATCAATAATATCTATTTTCCTTATTTTATTGAAAATTAGCTTTCTTCCTCTCCATTAGGAAGCTCTAATAGATGGCGCCACATACACTATAAATATAGTGTGTGTGCCAAGCAATTTTGCATCACAATTAGAAGAGTTCTAATTTACTAGAAAAATTGAGAGCTTTTTAGAGAGAGTTTTTAGAGAAAAAAAAAGTCGGTCCAGCAATCGGATTTTACTAGTAGCAATCCAATGGTGGATTCCGGCGGGTTGTTCGTATGGACTAGCGGTAGAGGCCGAACACTTGGGCGGCTCCATGCACCACTACTCTCCTTAGACGGTCAAAGCGTCGATCTTTTAGATCAAGCAAGGTAACCACCGTCTATTATCTTATTATGTTTGTTGCTTAAACAAAGTCGATCCGCATAGATTTCCTAACTGTGGTATCGGAGCGAGCTTCGAGCTTAAGCAATAAGCATTTTAAATTGCGTAGTTAATTTTATCGTTTAAATCACATAATTAAAAGATGAAAGATTTTAGATTCGCAAAACGATACATGAAAAGAAAAAGAAAAAAAAAGGAGATCGGGTGGTGCTCGGCCGACTGGCGGCGGCAGCAGGGCAAATTGCTGCCGGCAGTCGGTTGACCGGTCGGTGCTTCTTTTGGTGGATCTCCAAAATTTTGTTTTGTGTATTTTGTGATTCAATATGGTTCATAGTTGTGATTAATTTCTCTTTGTATAGTTGATGTCATTGACTAACTAATGGTTCAAATAGTTTGGACCATTGGGATGCCACATGGCATTATTTGGTAAATATGATTTGCCTTTAAATAATCTAGGACATTCCAAATTTTGTTTGGAATAGGCCTAGGCCTTTTCAAAATATTTGATTTTAGAAAGGGGCCAGGTTTAAGCTTTTGGTTTAGGAAACCAAAGACATCCCTTTTGATTAGGAATAAAAGGAAAGAAACAAAAGAGACTTAATTTTAATTTTGATTTATTTTTGGAGTAGTTCTAATTGATTAAAATTAAAATTGAAATCGTTTAAAATTAACCGTTAATTTTATTTCGATTAAAATCAATCAATTAATTAAATGTTAATTAGTTAATTGATTAGATAAAATTATTTATTGATTAAACGTTAATCGATTAATTAAGACGCAAGTTGTTAGTTTTCAATTTTATATTTTTCATAAGATGTTATTGTATGGATTAGATATTGAGTAGATATAATATGATTATATGGACCCGATTGATCATGGACTCGACCAATAGGATATGTGAATGATTTATTTTTCGTTGGTTTAAATATTGTCCTAGGCCGTTATGAAGAACGTGATCTAGTTTATTTTCTGCATTATCCCATTCTCGTTAGCTCCCCCCGTGTCTGAGGGTGTATTTATTTTATTAGATAAAATTTATGTAACAAAAATGGAGACCAAAGAAAGACGAAAATAAAGATCCCATTGGAGAATGGAGCATTAAAGATATTATTGGCGGTTGTAGCTACCTTTAGATTGTGACCCGCGGTTTCGTCAGTTTGTATTCGAAACCGCACCTAGGAAAAGTCCATGATCATACCGGTTACTTTACGCATTTATTTATTTTGTGCTTGTATTTATTTTATATGATACGATAGATGCATAACTAGACACGATCTAGATGAATGTGTATGATGTATGTCTATAGAGATAGATATCCATGATGAGACCATAATTAAATTAATTAAGAAAATTAATTAAGTGAATTAATTTTTTTAAAAAAAATTTACTCCCACAACAAAAATCGAGTTATATTTGTCTCCCAATATTATAATGATGGTGAAGAGCCTTTGTTCGGATCCAACTGATCGGCCCTCGGCAGGAGTTGACCTACCTCGGGTATATCGTCATTATCATGATATGATCGTTATGAGATCTCATGAATATTTGGGTTACGACTCGACTAAGAATCTTGCGGTAATTGGCCATCAACAGGACTGTCTGATTTTAGAGACAAGGGGTTGACTATCACAAAAGATGTGAATTGTCAAAAAATTGACTAGTCAACCAATGGAAGCCGCATGAGATGCGACCGGTAAGTGTACCCACCTTTCGAAATTGACCCGGTCGATCGGCCTTCGTCGGGGATCGAGTCAACTAGATTGGATTCCATCAACTAAAGAATTAATTAAAATTCTTGAATGTCAATTGGGAGTAATTGACTTGTGGGAGCAAAATCATAAACCAAAAAACCATTTTTGATTTTGCGTGTATAAACAACACTCTTTTATCTTTATTTTTATGTTGTAGTTTTAGCAAACTTTATTTCTATGTTTCATTCTCGATTATTAAAACCAAATTATGACTGTTACCTTTTGAGAAACGTTCTCAAGTATGGTTAAGTAATTATAATCCTTTTAAAATAAGCAATGACACGGGCAATCGCGTTTTCGTAGTTGAAAACAAGGAGGCTACATATTTGATGGAGTCCTCGAAAACTTTAATTATTAACGGAAGCTCACATATTGGACATAACGATATCCACTGGGTCACTCCGTCATACGATAATGATTATTCAAACATTAGATGGATTGGATAAGGATGACCACGTCGAATTTTGGAGAGGTTGTTTTCAAAATTATAAGATTTAATTATCGACTTAATTCTTTAATCATTGCTTGAAAGTAAATTAAATAGTTCATGTTTTGAATATGATTCAAAATGGTTAAATGGACTATTTAACAAACGTTGGATTTTATTTATGAAAGAAAATTGAAGACACAATTCTTGTGATTTTTCTTAAGTCTTATTAAGAATAAATTAAGAAATATTTACAAGAGCTTGAAGGATTAAAATGGAAAGTTATACGCAATCTTAAAAATGTTGTATATCCTAACCATTATATTAAATGAGTCTAGTCGCCCGGTGCATTATATATGCAAATGTACCATGGTAGTAACATATGACATGGATATAATAAAAAAACCCTTATTTTAGACACGTCACATACATAAGTGCCTAGCTCATGGGAAATTTTTTAGCAAGGCAAACTAATACTGCAATAAGGGCACATCAAAGAATCCTTAAGAAGTTAATCAAAGCTATAAAATCCCAACACTACTGTATATAAACATGAACACAGTATGATAAATAGACCAATGAAAAGAGACTCCTTCAACGTTATTGCTGAATAAATAGTGAGCAATGTGAACTTAAGCACACAAAAAATCACAAAGTGAAAAAAAATAGAAAGTTGCCAATATAAATGACATCTTCTAAATGCCCAAGAGTGATATGCATCCATCGATTGGTTGTGCAGCTACTATTAATTTAAGCATACTGTAAAGTATACTACACCACACAAGCCACCAAATACTATTATACTACATAGTTTTTTCATCCTAACTTTTTATGGTCAAGTGAGAAATTTGTGTACTCAACAAAACATCATCTTGAAATATAAAGCTCCATGTTTATTAATCCCCCCTTTCGACTGCATCCGGGCATGCTATTTGATCTCTAACAAAGTACACGGCTCAACCTTCAAGCATAAAAAATCAGAAGAAATGAAGATTGTTAGTACTCCGAATGCTAATTCAGACTTTCTTTTTTTTATAACATCCACAAATAAAGTGAGCATTTTACCAGCATTCAAGACCGAAAGAATTGAATTGTCAATAGAAAAATCAAGTTCATATCTATAGCATATACAAAAAGTAAGCATTTTAAGTAGAAACTATAAGCGATACTCATCATGCTATAGTTGGAGACCGGAGAGAGTACCATCATTGTAGTGTTTGTGGTTCAAAAATGGGCATTAGGAGGTAATCTTCAAACTATATTAAAATATTTAAAATATAATCAAAAAATCAAAAAAAAAAAAAACTAAGATACTGTTAACAAAACATGGGTCCCCGGAAAAAGCACCTTCATCATTCTACTTTGAATCGATAATGAGAGGCTGTCAATGAACTATTCAACAATGGTGCGCAATAATCCCCAATAATCAAGCATCAAAAGACACAACATTTACATACTAAAATATACGTAGAGGAACATATTTAAAAAACATCTCAACTAATTCTAAGTTTAACATAAAATGAAGAAAACCTACGATTTACAAAATCGGTACTTACAGACAAATTGGATTCCACGCAGTGAAATATACATAAAAATCAAAGAGATTAATCGGAAAGAACATACAGAGAACTGTATACAAAAAAAAACAGAATCCATTCATAAAGAATACATACGTTTTTCAAAATCGGTACTTATAGACTAATTGGATTCCACGCGGTGAAATAAATATAAAAATCAAAGAGATTAATCGGAACGAACATAGCAGAGAAATATATATAAAAAACAGAATATTTTGTAGTTAATGCTAATGATTGTGTGCTATCTAAATAAAGTAGGTAATCAAACTAAAATATTCAAAGAACATTTATACAATAAATGTAATATATTCCCTAATATCGTCGAGTGTGGATCTATTTCCACACGGTGAAATATATATATAAATCAAATAGATTAATCGGGAATAACATAGTAGAGAAATATATACAAAAAAAAAACTGAATATTTTGTACTTAATGCTAATGATTGTGTACTATCTAAATAAGGTAGGTAATAAATCTAAAATATACACAGAATATTTGTACAATAAATGTAATATTCGCTAATACAGTCGAGTGTGGATCACGTGTTTATTTCCAGGTGTGGAGCGGGACAAAACGGGTAACTTCCAATGATTTTCACAATGGTTTCATTTGAAAAAATTACTCCTATTGTAATCTTAAATCCCAATTGCTTGATAACTTTCGTTCCATTCCGTTATAATACCGCTGAAAATAGACAATGAACAAAGACAGACAATAATTAAAACCCTCATCTTTCAATTTCACCGGAGTATTTATAGATATTTACTAAGCAGTGATATAACAAAATCATCAAAAAAATCGATTTTTTTTCCAATGAGACGAATATGGACAAACAATTAAACCAGATGACAAAAAAAGGCAAAACATTGAACTAATCCTCAAAAAACTTCATGAAGATTAAGAAAAACTACACATTTAAAACATCAAAAAAACAGAAATATCATTAGCAGCAGTTAAACTTACTATAGCATCCATGATCTTCAACTACGGAACGATATAGCATAATAATTGGGAAGATTGGACGTAATAAAAACGGAGGACAACGTAACTGATGTCCATCTCTTTGTAATTGATCCTGTCACAAACATGAATAATGAAGTCTAAGCATCAGCAATCATCATAGCTTTTGTACAGGAAAATTAACAAACAAAAAAAATTAACACGATGATCAGAATCATCGCCATTTCTCCTTGCTTTCCATGCCAGAATAATGATCTTTAAATTAGATTTTTTTCCCCGTGTCCCAATTCTATAGAAGAAATTTCGGGAAAGGGTGGGCCGATATTCACGTACGGAAGTAATGTTGGCGGACGGTTTTAGGAATAGGAAATTTAAATGTGTACCAAACTGAAATAAAGTGGGAGGAATCGCAAGAATATTATTTCCCTTCCTCTTTATATATATAGAGATACAGATGGATATAGATTTTTGGAATCTCAAGAAAAAGAAATAATAATTTGAATTTTGAATTTGAATAATAATTATGAATTTTGATTTTGAATTTGAATAGTAATTATGAATTTTGAATTTGAATAATAATTATGAATTTAATGCAGTATTTTTGCAATAATTATGAAATTAATGCAGTATTTTAAAAAAAAACATTTGTTTTTTAGAAATAAAACGGGTCATGGAGCGGGTCAATTGGACTAATTGGGTCAATCAATTTTATTTCCTCTCGTAAATATATATATAGATCTTACGAGCATGATTAAATTAGAAAGATTAAATACGGAATACACTGAGATACGAAAGTGAAGCAAACGTTGCGACATTTCGGTATTGTATTCTGAGTCTGGTAAACCGATAAAGCAACTAAATAAATATTGTTATGTGCTGGTTCTTATGAAGAAAACGAGTTCAGTTATTTGTTAGGATTTAGTAGACAAATTCAATTGTAAGGAATAAATGTTATTTCGATAAAGTTGAACGTTCACCATATCTAACATACCAAGACGATGTCACTATATAGTCGATATGTGATGAAATCTCAACCAAATAAAATAGTATGGAAATTATCCTTGATATTTATGGTTGTTCTGTATGTCGACTCTCTGGAAGAGAAACGTATAATCAAATGTCGTTCTGATGATGTCTGAACCACGTGATTATGAATCATGTGGGTAATATGTATCTTATCTAAAGATGACTAAAATACTCTTTTATGAAAAGGTTATAAATTCTACAAAAATTGTCTAGAGCCTAAACATACCGATGTTGGCTTATAACAATTTATGCCACAAATAATTGTTTATTAATCTCTATGACTATTTTTAGAAATAGTTGAATGTACTTGGTGAAGTACAACAATACGGAAAGCCCGAAAAGTTCAAGCTAGTATGAATATGAGATTGATAAACTACTTAGGAATTAATCTTCAATTGGATTGAAGCAATTAATAGCTGGAGGGTGTTTCAAAAGTCGTCTGAAAATGAATCAGATTCTCCCTAAAAGGATATCATTTTGAGATGCGCGATCGGATTGCGGTTCCGAAATGTAAGCGACACTTTATACGATAAAGTTGCGACGTAAGCCATGCAAAGAATCCCTTACCCGTTTTGCGATAGTGTCCTTAATCAAAACACATACTTAACCGAGTTCCAAAGAATAAGGTTGAATAAATTCCATATTAGATATGGAAGGGGATAATGTCAAATCTATCTTAACCGATGATTTGAAGTTGTCATATGCAAAGTAAGAAAGGCTTGGAGCCTAGTACGACATATGCAACTTTGTGGAATGTCTTGGCAAGTACGCTACATATTGTCTACTTTCCCGCGGAACAAGATGTTTGTCTCCAACATGCTGGCTTCTAAAAGAGGTATTTCTTCCAAAAAATATAGTGGGAGTAAGTGATATCCCAAAAAAGTTTGAGAGCCACAATGAGAGATTCAACCATAGGAACGTGAGCAGACGCCACATAGTGATGAGGCATAAAACACTGCTCAGTGCACACAAATGTTCTGTAATTCTGTGGATAACCTCAAGCCTGAAAAGGCTGCTGGTATGTTCATCTTGAAGAATAAATATCTCACGACTTATGAAGGAATGTTCGAAAGGCAAGATTGAGAGATATTTCCAGGAGCCATAATATCTGAATTAGATTCCATCAGTGACAACCAGGTTGGCAGGTTGTGAACCTAGTCTGTCTTACCCAGAGGAAATGTCCCTGAAAGGCTGACATGGATAGTAATATGATTACCATAAGGCTATAGTGACGGCTGAAGGGTACGGGGTGTAAACTTTGTAATTATCTTTATACTGCCAGCTGAGCCCAGTTCTATTCAGACTATGCTTGTTATAACTTCGTATCATGGCTATATCATAGTGTTGAAGACGTTGGGCAAACAGCTCGATGTTCATAGGCGATAGCATGATATGTGAGCCCATGAGATCCATTTATGGACTCAAACAAGTTTCTCTAGACAATTTCTTTGTTTGATAATCAAAGGAGTTTGATTTAGTCAAAAGAAGGGATATACCCAATGTGCAAGAGGGATAGTGGGAGTGTGTTACAATTTTTGAGTAAGGTATTGGATATCTCTCTCAGGAATTATCACACCATGTCACAGTCAATTAATATTTGGTAGTTCAAGGTCTTTATGAAAGCACTTGGATTAGTAGTTCTTATTTTTGAAATAAGAATCTATAGTGATAGATTTAACTGCTGTTAGTTTATAGTTTACATATGTAGATGTGATGCTAAAAGAGTTTAGCATAGATCACGACAGGAGATACTGCTAACCGGTGTTCTCAATATCTATATATGTTAGGACAATAGTCCTAAAGATAAGGTGAAAGATGTTGCTTATGGAAGGCTTCCTTTGCTACTACGATAGGAACCATCATAAAAGTAATACCAGATGTTCATAGTCGGTGAAGGGTCATGAGCAAGTATGAAAATAAATCTGGTGAATGTCGAGAATATCCTTAAACAAGTTAAGAATGGTTTCCTAGTTTATCGAAACTTGGAATCGAATAAACGTAGATATACAGACATGAACCCTGAATCTTATGAAGATAGTGGGAGCTACGGTCTGGGTTTGCAGTCACTTTGATTGAGTGACACAGTGGGCTGGAAATGTTCTTAGCTAGAAATCAATGAAGATTCTACAACTAGGCCAAAACATAGTAGTACCTTGGAGGCGCAGCGGGAGCAGTACATGGGTCTAGAAGGTTCATTCCTGAACCTTGTACGGTTCTTCCACCTTTTCAATATAGCTAATATAGTAAGTGGATTCATTGCTTGAAGCAAGGACCTAGGTCTCGTCGGAGATTCATATGTGTGTTGAGGCGGTTCCTTTGAATTGATCATTTGGAGCATGATATGAAGACAGTCTGAGTCCCCACGGATGGTGATCCGTTCATGCTTGGGGTTGGTTGCGAGTATTGCATGAGATTCTTGTGTTTCAACTTGGTCTTGTGTGTACAAGTGAATGGCTTTAAGCCAAGTGAGAGATTGTTGAAATAGTGTCCTAAACCCAATCGGGTTGGACCGGATCCGACCGGGTCGGATCATTTCTACTATTTTTTTATGATTATACATATATAATAAATGTCTTTTCTGTTGTCATATATTTGTTCTTTTAAAGTTTCAATTATGAATTGTTATATGATAATGTCCTTAGTATTAAACTGTGACAGAGAAACTATGATAGGCGATTATGGTTGATGAGATCTCTAATCACGTTAATAAGTTTGATACTTAAATGTCTCTAGGCTTATGTAATATTAAACAGGGCATTGATGGTACAAACAGGCTAACACGTATTAGATGTCTTCTGTCTTTAAGGGCAGGGATAGATCTCGTCTATCGAAGTGTCGAGACACTTGGACTGTACGTGGACGTGTGTTAAAGAATGCATAGGTTAGACTGACCCACTTACACTGTTAAGTATCACACTATGTGACGGTTGTGTAATTATCCTTAAGACCGGAGTCTACATGGTATCACGGTGTGGATTGTCATGCTTTGACACTATTGAGGTTTCCCCTAGCCATGCGGCGATCATGCGGTAGTGATTGGGTGTGATACTGAAGCATGCGCAGTACACATATTTGGTCATCCGGGAATCGCGTACCCTGTCAGTAGGAGTGAATATCCGAAAGTGCCTTCTTATAAGGAATGTCTTACTCCCATGAATCTTTGCAAAGTGGAAGAAAATGAGTTACTTTGAGAGAGCATGATATCCGGATTATAAGATACGGTCGTAGATGCTTGACACTCGACGTACGACAGTATGGATATTATTACAGCGATATGATTCTATTTACACGGTAACTGTTTCACATGAAGGGTAGTAGTCATTGCATTTGACTCTTTTGATGATTGGGGGTCACGGTGTGTTGCTAGACGCTATTCCGTGATCGTTAGGTATGAAGGGCAGTTTCGTAATTTGTTCTTTGTGTCTACGGCCAACATATTTGGATGCCTATCGGGTCACACATATAAGAACATCTAGCCGGATTAAAATGCGGTTATAGTGATAACCAAATAAGGAAAGTTTTATCTCGACTATAAAGTGTTATAGTGGTAAATTAATATGGTGGTATTTATTTATTATGAATAAATTAAACACAAGATATTAATTATGTTGGTTAATTAAATATATATATATATATATATATATATATATATATATATATATATATATATATATATATATATATATATATATATATATATATATATATATATATATATATATATATATATATATATATATATATATATATATATATATATATATATATATATATATATTATGGCCGAAAAATCTGTATGACACACGTGGTCTTTTTTGCTAATAAGTTAATCATCATATTGTGTTGTGTATTAATATTTGGATATTATAATTATATATATATATATATATATATATATATATATATATATATATATATATATATATATATGTATATATATGTGATACATATACATTTGTTAATTGATTTATGGTAATATAATAAAGATATATTCAATATTAGATATTGACAATATATATCTTGGAAAATATTTAATATAAGATATTGAATATTAATGAGATAAATCTAGAATATATATTTTCCTTATTTTATTGGACATTGGTTTCTTTCTCCTCTATCAATTAGGAAGCTTTTCCCAATCAAATTGGGATGTGCATATGGCGCCATATATCCTATAAAAAGGGAGTTGTGCCAAGCAATTTTGCATCACAATTAGAAGAGTTCTAATTTACTAGAAAAATTGAGAGCTTCTTAGAGAGAGTTTTTTTTGAGAGAGAAAAGGCCGGTCTAACAATTGGATTTTACTAGTAGCAATCCAATGGTGGATTCCGCCTGGTTGTTCGTCTGGACTGGTGGTAGTGGCCGAACGCTTGGGCGGCTCCATGCACCACTACTCTCCTTAGACGGTCAAAGTGTCAATCTTTTATATCAAGCAAGGTAACCATGCACCGTCTACTATCTTATTATGTTTGTTGCTTAAACAAAATCGATCCTAGTTAAAAGGAAATACAATTTTAAATTTCGCCGCGTTACCGCGTAGATTTCCTAGCATGTAACACATATACATTATATGAGAAGGCACCAATATGTGCAACTTGTATAATTTAGAATGTATTACATTATGTGTAACAAAATATGTTGCATTAAAAAACATTTAATTAATTATTGGTTTGAATATAAGTCTGGTGGGCCTACATGTTAATCTTGATCCAGTCCGTTAAACATTTTATTCCACTAAAATAATCTGCCAGCCTCTTCTATCTCGGGCCTTATTTTATTGCTTACAATCCAATTGGTATAAGGATATTTAAAGGGTTAATAGGTACAAGGAATTCTCACACATGTTAAATGTGCCTTGATTTGTAATGAGTGTGATTCATCTAAATTATAGTGGTTATAGGTTCCTTGAACCTATTAGCCCTATAAATTTACCTATACCAATTGGATTGTAAGCATCACTGAACAGCTCTCTACGTTGAAGCAATCCTACATTTTAGAGTGTCTAAAATCCTTTTTTGTGTGCGAGAGTGCCAGTGTGTGGTGTATCAACACATTGGTGGGACCATGTGTTGTTGATACAGGTGAGGAATCTTCTGGAGTCAAAGATCTAAGTGGGACCAAGGATTTGCAGCTTAGAGCAATGTTGTTTACTAAAATTACCAAGGGAGAACCTGTGTAGATTTCAGTGTTGACTTACAAGGGTTTGTAAGTGGTTCCATTCTCTATTTTAATAACTTTTATATGGCCAAGTGTTAAGATAGAGTGACTGTGGTTGTTTGACCTTCGAACTTGCTAGTGTGTCACATTCTTTGAACTGTGATATTGGCTCAATCATTTCTGGGAGAAGTGTGGTCCAAGGGTGGACAATTGGCCTTGATCTTACAGTATATGTTCAGCTCACTATTTGTGAAATTGACCAAGTGTTAACTAGTCAAATTGGTGTGTTATTTGTCTTCTCTATTTTCTAGTTGAATTAGTGAAACCTCTTGCTGATTCAGTGCTTGATCGAGTCATTATGTGCTTGGTTGTCCCTGCTTGCTAATCTTGAATATATCCTGCTGTTTTTTGTTGCCATGCACACCTTCTCTTTGTTGTGCTGCACTTGATTCTGCTGAATCGTCTGCACACTTACCCCTGCTGAGTCGCTACACTTGGTTTGATGATTATGTAATTAATCAAACATGCTGTAATTTGATGTACTGAAAATCTATCTACTGAATATTGTGTGCCCCTACCTGTTGATTTGTTGTGCTCAATTGCACCTTAACCTGCTGTTTGGCACTCTGCTGAGTACATGTTCTTGATCCTGCTGCGCCTCTCGCTGAATTGTATATGTTGTTGTATTGTTCTGATGAATATAGCTTGTAATAGGCTTATTACAATTTGTCTATTGATCTGCTAAAGAAGTGTGTTCTCAGACTTGATTCATAGCCCTGATAGTCTTAGCCTTTGTATTTGACTATCACTTTTGGGAATCAACCGAGTGGTCAGCCTTAATCTGATCAGCTAAGTGTTTGTATTAACAGTCTGATGAGTTTTGTATCTACTTGAAAGTTGTGGACTGCTTTTTGTGTATCTGTAAGCCTGAGCTTTAGTTGAACTGTTTGTAATATATTTTTGCTTACAAGTAATCTGCAATCTGCGGATTTGTTTTAATATACAATCTGTAAGTAGGACTTGAACTGAGTTGCGGTAATACATTCTGGTTGATTTCATTATAATATGAGTTATATCTTCTACAACCCGTTTCACATAAGTTAATCTATTCATCAGATCTTAATCAATAGATTCTTTCATATAACATATAACTTAACTTGTTTGGTAAAATAGTTAATTAATGGTAAATTATTATCTTATTTTTTATCACATAGACATGAAACAATTTAGTCTAATAACTACTTAAGTTTTGCTTACGGGACTTAGTTAATTAGGATTAAAACTGGTAGAAACATATTATGATCTTTGCATAAATCGTATTCAGTAAAAAGAGATTGTGATTCATTCACCCCTTTGAATCACACAGCGCATCGATCCTAACAATTATGTTGTTGAATCATCAAGACTTATGTTGTAGCATGATGTGGCTTTTGGATGTAAACCTTTCATTAAACTTTTGGATTTGATTACTATTGGTTTAATGTTAAATCATATCTCCCGTTTAATTTGTCATTTCATGTCCAATGGGATTTATTCTGTTAGATTAGGGTACCAGCTTTCGTATGAACTGTAGTACAACCACTCCACCACCACGGCTTCATCCTCTTCGACTTCCAACAATAACATTAGGAACACCTTGTGGAAAATTAAAGTAAAGCCAATGTTCATCCACTTTCTCTGGAAAATTCTCAATAACGCTTTGCCGATGGGAACTGCATTGCAGAAGAGGGGAATAAGCGATGGCCTATGTCAGGTTTGTCGCCGTCATGAGGAGTCCACAGGGCTCTGCATATTCGAATGTTTTATTCCACAAGTTGTGTGGGAAAATTACCACATGGGAGATTCTCTTTCAATAATGAGGCTACATTTTTTTTCCAGAGTTCTTTGAGGCCATTTTTCAGCTGGGCAATGAAGAAGAGATAGTGCAAATTATATATATTATATGGAATATTTGGAAAGCTAGAAGCAATTGTATCTTTGATGAAAAAAAAGGGACGTCTCAACTCGGTCTTGCCTTCATCCATGGTAGAAGCAAAAGAGTTCCTTAAGTGACTATGTTAGAAGTCGTATTTGATTAATAAATAGGGGCAAGGGTCCAAAAGGACACATATTAGACTTAATTAGGCAAATAGGACACCCTTAAGTTTTCATTGGTTATAAGGACATAAAATTAGTACATTGACCAATCTACCCTCGATTAATAAAAAAAAAAAGCAGTGCTCATTAAAAAAAGAGAGAAAGAAAGGCACCGAAAGAGAGCATGCACTCAAAGTTGTTTTAATTTGTTTTTTTATATTTTTGCTAAATGCTATAAAAAAAATTCGATGACCACCGTGATGTATTGACCACCCCGATGCAGTGACCACCACGATGTGTTACAGTATGAAAGCTGATAGAAATGCTGAGTGCACTTTGCTGATCATGTGATGAGATCAGCAGCCTGCTGATAGTATAAAGACTCAGCAGCCTACTGATTAGTTTGATATAGTGTAATGTAGAAAACGGTTATTATGTTGTAATCTGTTGTAACCGTTTGTAACTTACTTCGACTGATTCATGAGGAGTATGAAGCTATAAATACCCCATGATCAGCCACATTGTAACTTCCAACTTGTAACTTTTATCTGATCAATAACAATTCCGCATCAAAGCAGAAATTTGAGTATTTCTAAATGCTTTCCTGCGTTTTTTTCAATCTTTGAAAAATCTTGAGAGTGTTCTTCATTTTTCTGAGTTTTCAGTTTCTTGAGAGTAAACTGTCCTATCTTTTCCTATTTTTTGATCAGTTCTTGATCGGTATTTTCACTGTCATAGATTGATTTATGATCAATTCTGGAGTTCTTTATAGCCATGGTAGCTAAGAAACAAGAAATAAGTCCCTCCAGTCCATTCTATGTTCATCCAAATGAGAATCCTTCTCTGGTTCTTGTTCAGCCATTGATGAATGGCAACAACTATAATCCATGGAAAATGTTCATGGAAATGGTGTTAATCGCCAAGAATAAAATTGGCTTCGTAGACGGTACAATTAAAAGGCCAGAAGCAGATTCACAGATTTCCATGCATGGAGACAATGTAATACAATAATGAGATCATGGATCTTAAATTTTGTGGAGAACACCATTGCTCAAAGTTTGATGTACTTCAAGAATGCGTATGTAGCTTGGAAGAATCTTGCTGCAAGATTTTCAAATGTTGATTCATTAAGACTTTCAGATCTTCTTGAAGAAATGCATCTACTAAAGAAAGGCACAGATTCTGTCAATCAATATTTCACAAAATTAATGATTCTTTGGGAAGAAATCAAGACCATCAGGCCTGTAACAATCTGTTCTTGTGATCCTCAATGTCACTGCAATGCAATTAGCAATCTGTTGGGTCATATGGAGGCTGAACATGTCATAAAATTCCTTAGAGGATTGAAGGATGAATTTGAGCCAATGGTCTCACATGAAATGTTGATGGTGCCCTTTCCATAAATTCATGATGCCTTTGCAATGGCAATCAAGTTTGAAAGACAGAAGTTGTATGTGGCCAACAAGGCCAAGAATCAAGATTCCATGGTTCTATTGTCACAGAAGAATGGACAGGGACAAAATCAGACTGTCAACAGACCTAACTCTACTGCAAATCTCAGGCCTAAAAATCCAAAACAGATGCAATGTAGTTTTTGTGGATTCAATGGTCATACTAAGGAGACTTGTTACAAGAAGCATGGTTTTCCTCCTGGCTTTAAATAAAAAAAAGGGTGAATATGGTAGAAGAGGAACAATCAGTAGAAGAAGATCAGGCACCAAGCAGGTCTGTTGGACCATGTTTTCCTAATCTCACTGCACAACAACTTGACAAGTTGATGGCTCTTCTGAATGATCCTCCTAGACATGCAGGATTTGCTGTTGGCCAACCTGCTGATATTGTCACACATTACTCGCCTGCTACAGGAACATGTGACCTAAATTTAGTAAGATCAACACAATGGATCTTGGACTTTGGTGCCACAGATCACATTGTAGGATCATTAGATCTGTTAAGCAATCCCAAACCTTCGTCTGGCATAAAATAGGATTACCTAATGGAAATAATGTATCTGTCACACATATAGGACAAGTGAGGATCAACACTCAACTGGTCCTACATGATGTGTTTTGCATCCCTGGTTTTAAGTATAACCTTTTATCCTTACCCTCTTTTATTAATCATACAAAAGGTGCAGCTGTTTTTTCTGTTAACAAGTGTGTTTTGCAGGACAAGAACAAGGAAATGATTGGTTCAGCTGAGTTACAGAGAGGACTTTATGTCATGGATCAACCAATAAGACTTTCTGTTGCCAATGCTGTAGAAAATAACACCTTGTCTGATACATTAGATGATGCTCTTTTATGGCATTACAGACTAGGACACCTGCTAGATAAGAGACTGCAAGTCATTAGTTCACAGTCTGCTGATGTCCAATTTTGTGATCATTACCTTTGATATGTTTGTCCCATGGCAAAATTAAAGAAAAAACATTTTCCATTAAGTACAACTGCCGTTAATTCTGTTTTTGATTATGTTCATATGGACATTTGGGGTCATTTAAGACAGCATACTGTGAATGGACAACAATATTTTCTTACTGTTGTAGATGATTTTTCTAGATTTACTTGGGTTTTTCTTATGAGGCATAAATCTGAAGTTTCTGACCTTGTTAAATTTGTTTCTACTCAGTTCATAAAATTATTAAAATAATTAGATCTGACAATGGTGCAGAATTTCAACTTACTGACTTTTATGCACAGCAGGGTATCATACATCAGACATCCTGTGTAAGTACACCTGAGAAAAATGGTATTGTTGAAAGAAAACATCAGCACCTGCTGAATATCGCAAGAGGTTTGAGGTTCCAGAGTAATCTACCCATTGAATATTGGGGTTTCTGTCTTTTACATGTTGTAAAATTGATTAATACCACACCCACACCACTGCTGAAAGAAAGCACTCCACATGAAGTCCTTTGTAGCACTAAACCAGACTATTATGTGTTTAAAGTTTTTGGTTGCTTAGCCTTTTCTTGCACACTTCAGCAATATATGACCAAATTTGACTCAAGATGTAGGATTTGTGTCTATCTTGGGAATTCAAATACATCCAACGGTGCTATTCTCTTAGACATTACCAATAAAGATATCTTAGTTGCTAGAAATACTCAATTCCATGAAACTTATTTTCCTCTTTTTCAACATGTTTTAGGAAAGCCTAGATATCTTGCTGACATGCCTGTTCCTTTGCCAGTAATGGACAATTTTGATGACCTGCCGAATGAACCACCAGATCAACCTGCAATGGGATCAACAGCAGCTGATACATCCAATGAAAGACATGCACCAGTAAATCAGGCTCCTGAACCCACACAACAAAGAAGGTCCACAAGAACAATGAAATCACCACCCATAATGTTCAACAGACTCCATATTTGCTGAGTGCAGTCATGAGTCTGGATAACCTCTCAACAGACTATGCCAGATTCATTAATGCTGTTGATGTTGTTAAAGAGCCTAAGACCTACAATCAGGCTATCAAGCATGATGAATGGAAGGAGGATATGAACAAAAAAATTGAAGCCTTGCAAAAGACTCACACATGGGAGATAATTGATCTGGCCCCAGGCAAGAAATCCATAGGGTGCAAGTGGGTGTACAGAATCAAACACAATCCTGATGGATCAGTAAGGAGATACAAAGCTAGACTAGTAGCAAAAGGCTTCACTCAGACATATGGGATTGATTATCAAGAAACCTTTTCCCCTGTTGTCAAAATCACCACTGTTAGAACCTTCCTTGCAGCAGCAGCAACCAATAATTGGCATCTACATCAACTGGATGTCAACACTGCCTTTTTACATGGAGATCTACATGAAGAAGTATACCTGCAGCCCCAGGTTGTACAGCAACTAAACCAAACCAAGTTTGCAAACTTACCAAATCATTATATGGCCTCAAACAAGCCTGCAGACAATGGAATTCCAAATCAACTGAATCATTGGAGGCTCAAGGATTCATTCAATCCAAACATGACCACAGTGTATTCACAAAAGGGTCAGGACAGTCATTTATTGCCTTATTGGTATATGTAGATGACATCATAGTTGTTAGCCCTAGTAAAATGTTGATTCAACAAGTTAATGGTGCTTTACATCAATAGTTCACCATCAAAAATCTTGGAAAATTGAGATATTTACTAGGGATTTAGACTGCTAGATGCCCAAAAGGCATATCCATTTCACAAAGAAAATACACACTTAACCTCCTAGAAGAATATGAATTTTTCGGAGCCAAACCTGCTAAGACACCTATGGAGTCTAAGCAGACTTTACAACATGGTGATTCACCACTTTTAGAAGACAACACTGCATACAGATGCTTAGTAGGTAAATTGATTTACCTCACTTTTACCAGACCAGACATTGCTTTAGCAGTACAACAACTAAGTCAATTTCTGGACTCTCCTACTGAAAATCATATGAAGGCAGCTTATAGGCTGCTGAGGTATTTGAAGACTAACCCTGGTCAAGGACTTTTTTTACCCAGCAGACAACACTCTTGCACTTAAATGTTTTACAGATAGTGATTGGGCTGGTTGTCCTGAAACAAGTAGGCCAGTCAGGTTATATGATGTTCCTATGAGATGATGCAATATCCAGGAAGGCAAAGAAACAAACAACAATTGCTAGAAGCTCATCAAAGGCTGAGTACAGGGCCATGGCAAATGCAGTTTGTGAAATCCAATGGCTGATTTACATACTACAGGAATTACAAGTTCCAGTTCAGTTGCCTGCTGTGTTATTTTATGACAATACCAGTGCCATGCACATTGCTCATAATCCTGTCTTTCATGAAAGAACAAAACACATTGAAATTGACTGCCATGTTGTGAAAGAAAAAGTCAAATCAGGACTTATCAAACTTCTTCCAGTCAATACAAAATAACAAATAGCTGACATCCTCACCAAGGCCTTCGATGCACCCATTTTCTCCTATCTACTAGACAAATTGGGAATTTCGAAGATTTTCCAGAATTCAAGTGGCTGATGGGAATGCTGAGTGCAAGCTGTTCATGTACTATCAGCTTGAGGGGGGTGTTATATTATAAAAATTGATGGGAATGTTGAGTGCACTTGGCTGATCATGTGATGAGACCAGCAGCTTGCCGACAGTATAAAGACTCAGCAGCATGCTGATTAGTTTGATATAGTGTAATGTAGAAAACGGTATTCTGTTGTAATCTATTGTAACCGTTTGTAACTTACTTCTGACTGATTCATGAGGAGTAAGAAACTATAAATACCCCATGATCACCACATTGTAACGTCTAACTTGTAACTTTTACCTGATCAATAACAATTCCGCATTTTTGAGAATTCTATAAACTTCATCACGATCGTTGACCACTGCAATGCAGTGACTATCGGGATCAATGACCACCTCGATGCAGTGACTGCCGCGATGCATAGACATCGGGATGCAATTAGCACCACGATGCAGTGACCACCGCGATGAAATGACATTTGATGTTGCGACACCGCTATGACATTTGATATTTTTTTGATTTAATTTCAGAAAATCAATTTGTTTTTTCATAAAATCGACATCAAACGTCTATATCTTTTAATATAATTAACCGAGCCGGTCTCGAGTTTTAAAATATAGTAATTAAAAGTGCCTCGTGAGCTAATCGAGCTTCATTAAATAATTATTTAAATAATTATATCTGTTAAATTTATTATAATATATTCTTTTTATAATTCAAAAAGTATTATTCGAGTCGAGAATTAAACGAGTCGAGCTCGATCTTGTTATAATTTATTAAAAATTAAATGAATCCTAAGAAAATAATCAAGCTTACGAGCCGAGTCGAGCTATATCGAGCATTTAGCGAGTCGAGTTCGATCTTGCCTTTTTACGGCTTGATTGAGACCAAACTTTTTTAGCCGGGTCGAGCTTGAGCCCTAGGGAGTATCGACTCGACTTGGCTCTAGTACACCCCTAATGTGAATGACACTACACTTA
The DNA here is from genome assembly GCA_024500145.1 of Gentiana dahurica var. dahurica. NCBI lineage: Eukaryota > Viridiplantae > Streptophyta > Magnoliopsida > Gentianales > Gentianaceae > Gentiana > Gentiana dahurica. The sequence continues at coordinate 88,367,196 of CM044900.1, forward strand.
TTTTACAAAGTTACTAAATTTGTGTATCAAATTATATATGCAGTGACATCAATGTCACTGCATCAATTCTCTAATGAAGTGACAATGCAATCCTTGCTGGCGAAAACACAACAGAGTTCAAAATATACATCATCACAATAATAATATATCAATATAAGCAAAGTGTACTAATTTTCCACGGCAGAAAAGAATCTTCCTCACACTTTTACATACCCAAATAGACTCAATTATATTTGCAACAATAGGCAATTATCCATAGTACTATGATCACAAGAACTGTATAAGTTGTTTCCATGGTCACAAATGTTGGACGCTTAAATGGACTGGGCCCTACCACGGATTATGCAGACATTATGCTTCAACAATACTGCATATTACTACAAGGAAATACAGTTCTTGCCATTGAAAAAATGAGGAAGAACAAAACATAAAATCAATTCCTGGCAGTGGCGGACCCAGAATTTTTTTTAATGGATTCCTAGAAGTGGCGGACTCAGAATTTTTTTTAGTGGGGGCCAAATTTAAAAAAGAGGTGAAAAAAAAGACAATAGCTAAGTTTTGAACCCATGACTTTAGGATAAATAACAAAGCTTCCAACCAGGTGATCTAAGTGAATAATTATATTAAAAAAATTCTGAAATAATATGCATACACGGTTTTAATATTATTAGAGGGTATATTAGTAACTTCATCCGGAAATTTGAATGAGGTCCATGCACCCCACCCCTGATTCCTGGTAGTAGAGAAAATTTGCATTGTTGCATCTCGGCATCGAAATCATTCAATCCTCACAAACTATTGTGTGAACTTTCATTCATTGGGTGATCTACACTATGAAAGTTCAACCAAAGCAACTCCACACTTGGTGAACTCATGAATCTTATCGAATATGCAAAATTGCATTTCTTCTCCTATAGTTGGTTGTTTCCTCAATAAAAACAACTCACTTGAAGCTCAAATATCATTATACCAAACATATTCAAAATTTAATTAAAAAAAAAAGAAGCAAAAAATGAGGGGGATAGGGCTGTTGTGAAGGAACCATTTGAATGCCAACGTGAAATACAAGCATTTTCAATTTCCGAAATCGACAACAGGCATTCTGGATAAACTTGAAAGCAATTTAGTCACAGAAAGGCTGTTCATTAGGAGATACTCCACATCCTCCACTGATAGTTTTGTGCGACCAGCAATGACGCTCAATGGAATGGTTATGTCCTCTATTTAAGAAAACAACTTGATTATTCACTGGATAAATAGGGGTGAACAAAAATTTGGAAAACCAAACCAACTGGTCGAACCAAATCGAACCAAACCGTAAAGGCATAAACCATGGTTGTTCATTTGATTTTGATCTAGGGAAGTATCGGTGTCTGTTTGTGATTTTAAGTCATATTCATTTCCAATCGTATTAATATGTAATGTTGTTGTGGGGGTGTTGGGGGTGTCAGGTGCTATTTGATTTTCAGAAGATGAGCTGGTTGTCATCTTTTGAAGTCTATTTTGTAAAATAAATGGACGGCAATGCAAGCTATATCATAAAATAATGGACGGCAATAATGTAAAATAATGCTTATATGAAATATGTAACGCTTTGTCAAAGAAACATGAAGGAGTTTATACCTTAATTAAAATGTTTAAAACGGATACAATTGTGGAGATACAAATGTTAGAAGACGATTGACTCTTCCTTCTTGTCGTTGAAGGATACATTTGTGGAGATACAAATGTATTGTGTTTTCATTAATTCAACTGAATAGCAGTGGTACAAATGTATAGGCCTATAGCTACTTGACCAACAAGTCACAATAAAATAAATATATAAGAATAACATTTAGCTAATTCCAAGATTGTCCTCGACACGCCCCCACAATCCCGTGGGAAGTGGCTAAACACGGAGATTGGACTTGAGACTAGCACAACGAGGCTGAGCCAACGGTTTGGTGAGGGCATCGGCTAACTGATCATTCGATGAGATAAAAGAAATGCCGAGTTTACAAGCTGCAACTAATTCACGAACATGGTGGAAGTCGATCTCTATGTGCTTCGTGCGGGCATGAAACACCGGATTGTGAGCAAGATAGGTGGCGCCAATATTATCACACCAAAGAGTAGGTGGGGAAGATAACGGAACCTGCATTTCATGCAGAAGACTGCAAATCCATTGGAGTTCTGCGGCGGTGTTAGAAAGTGTCTTATATTCGGCCTCGGTGCTACTTTTTGAAACGGTCAAGTGCTGCTTACTACGCCAACTAATGACATTGTCACCAAGGAGACACAATATGCCCCAACAGAACGATGATTATCACTGTCAGCGGCCCAATCAGAATCAGAATAAGCCTGGAGTGAAATAGGTGACTGGCGGGAGAAGAAGAGACCATCGGAGACAATATGCTTAAGATACTGGGAAATATGCTTAACTGCAACCCAGTGAGCTTCGGTAGACGAATGCATAAACTTACTAACCTTGTGGACCGCGAAGGCAATATCAAGCCGAGTGAAACTAAGATACTGCAGACTGCCAACAATAGTGCGGTAAAGTGAAGGATCGGCACAGGGAGGGCCGGCATCAAGGGTAAGATGGGTGGAGGCCGACATAGGTGTCAGACAAGGCTTGGCCTTGTCCAGAGAGGCACACTGCAGAAGCTAAAAGATATACTTGCACTGAGTGAGAAATAGCCCATCGGAGGTATGAAGCACGTCAATGCCAAGAAAATAGGACAGAGAACCAAGGTCCTTAACCGGAAAGTGCCGACCAAGATAGGAGATAACCTGCTCAACAAGAGAAGACGACGAGCCAGTAATAATAATATCATCCATATAAATAAGAATATAAACACAAGCACCATCACGAGATTAGGAGATGTCAGCTTTTGAGCCAACAAACCCAAACTGAGTCAAGACATCGGTGAAGCGAGAGAACCAAGCACGTGGAGCCTGAAGAAGGCCATAAAGGCTGCGGGAAGACGGCAAACATAATCAGGATAATCGGGGTGAACAAACCCCTGCGGCTGCTGCATATAAACGGGCTAAGATAAATGCCCATGGAGGAAAGCATTCTGAATATCCACTTGTCGAAGAGACCAACCCTGCGAAACAACAAGAGACAAAAGAAGACAGATAGTGACCGGTTTGACAACCGGGCTAAAAGTGTCAATGAAATCAACTCCTACGGCCTGATGAAAACCCTTAGCCACAAGGCGGGCCTTGTGATGCTAAAAAATGACCACCGCGTGACGTTTAGTGCGATAAACCCATTTATTGCCAACAATATTCATACGAGGATGTGGAGGAACAAGATCCCAGGTCTGGTTGCGTAACAACGCATCGATTTCCTCTCTCATAGCAGTACGCCAATTCAGGTGTTTAGAGGCTTCGGTATAGGAAGTATGGTCTAGGGCGTCGGTAGAGGCAACAAGAGCTTTAGGAAGCGGGTAGAGGATAAAGTCAGGCCGAGAAATAGGTTTGAGGGAATTGGTTTTGGTATGAGTAACCATGGTGTGAGTAGGAGCAGGTAGGGAATGAGACGAGTCTGGAGAGGCTGAGGCCGAAGTAGACGCAGGGGAGGTGGGTGGGGAAGGCTCGGGAGCGGGAGCGGGAGCGGGAGCCGAAGATGTGGGTCCGGGTCAGAAGGAGCCGGCATGGGAGGTGGTTTTTGTGAAGGTGCAGACAGGAAGTGGTACAATGAGATTATCAACAGTGGGTTTTAAGGGAGAATGTGTATAAGGAAAGACATATTCATCAAAAACCATGTGGCGAGCAATATATATACGGCCAGAGGCAACGTCCAGACATTTATAACCGTGGTGGGAAGGAATATAGCCGAGAAAGACGCAAGTTTTAGAGCGGAAATCAGTCGTGTGATGGTTGTAGGGACGGAGATAGGGCCAGCACGCACAGCCAAAGACTCGAAGGAATGTATAGTCAGGAGACTGGCGGTAGACCATCTCAAAGGGAGATTTTTCATAGAGGACTTTGGTGGGAAGGCGGTTGATAATATAAGTGGCAGTGATAAAAGCATCCTCTCAATAGGGAAACGGAAGGTTAGATTGGGCAAGAAGAGATAGGCCGACTTCAACAATTTAACGGTGACGACACTCAATGGCATCAACCTGTTCGTGTGTATGAGGACAGGAAAGGCGATGCCGGATGCCAAGAGAGTTAAGAAGAGTGGAAACGCGATTGTACTCATCACCCCAGTCAGTTTGGATGGATTTTAGTTTGGTATTGAACTGTTAGTTCACAACTCACCACCGCTAACTCTTTCTTCTCTTTCTACTTCCTCAACACCATTATTTGAAATACGTGAATGCTGATTTGCATGACTTACTTCCTTTAATTATGTTGATGAACTTAATCATATTTTTTATTTGTTCATTTGTAAGGTTTGACATCTTATATCAATAAGTGCATTTATAAACGTTAGTTTTTTTTATAAGTTTGTCTTTTATTTGCTTATAATTAGATTATGTTGGATTATAAAATTGTTGAGATAATCAAAATCAGAGCCAGTGTTTTGGAGAAAATAAAATCACGGATATGTTCTAACTAAATGAAGTCCAAAACTATATCACATGTTTTTTTTCCATTCGAAATATGTGAAAGTTATCTTTCGCTTACTTAAGAAACAAATGCATTCCTCTTTCTCCCTTAATCTTACTCAAAAGATTATTTTGTCTAATTGATTTTGAGATTTATATATGTTATTCAATAATATAACGGTTAGTTCATTATTAGTATTTTTTTAAGTTGATGATTCATTGATGAATTGAAACGAGTAATAGATGACTTTTTAATTATCTTGTTTGTCCCGAACTTGAGAATTCAATGGTAGGTGTAGAGTTTGTTGTGTTGGATGTTGTTGAAGGAAAGTTTATTTTTTAGAACTTTAAGATTCGCAAAGTAAATGTTAGTTAAATAAAAAAGACTTATTAAATCATCTCACCGGATTTACTATATTGTACTAATGTATTATATATGTTATCATTTATTGTTACCAAACAATTTTTATGATTTCCTAACAATAATTTTAAATGTTAAGGAAAACCATCAAAAACTGGAACCAAGCCAAACCAAACAAATGGTTTACGTCTTAAAACAGTTCTAGTTTGGTTCCAAAATTTAGAAACCATATAAAATGATTCGGTTTTAAAAATTAAAAAAACGGGCCGAACCGGACCATATTCACCCCTATGGATAAACAATAAAACATAGAACCTGCCTGAAAATAGTTTCCATTAAGCACAAAATGTTGGGGTTCTTTGAACCGTTTTCATCCCCGTAATGGGAAAACGCCTAAGAAAAAATCAACGTCTAAACCTGCCACAAAATCGGAGGATTTTGAGGTTCCTTCTCCAATTATTGCTCTTGCAGCGGTCACAAGTGATGTTTTACGGTCAATGCTAGCAACGGAAGTGGCCGGAAATTCGAATTCATCGGCAAATCTCCGTGCTTTGAACCCATAACTTTTAGGTTTCTTCTTATGCTTATCCGCGGGAGTAGAAGAAAGGGGTAATTTAGAAAAGTTAAACATAATGTGTCCCTTTAAACGATGATTTTTTTTTTAATGTCCTAAACGCCTAAGTAAGCCTCTAAATCAGTCATTTTAAACAAATATCTATTAAATGTTACTATGTCACAAGTAATAGTGCCTAACCATTTTAATTATCTTGTTTGTCCCTAACCAAACATACCCTAGTGGTAATCCACTAGGGTCTAACCCCGCTTGAAGCGTGTGTGTGGTGTTATCCTTTCGTTTCCGGAAAAAAAATAGTAATGAAAATGCATTTTAATTGTCGTGTACCTTTTAGAAAATAAAAACATAGTCCCACTAAATTAAAAAAAAAAAAAAAAACATAGATGGTGTAAATAAAAAAAAAAAATTTATTTTCATATTTATTACGGACATGAAACACGTGGAAGCTATTCCACCCTGAAAGCTACATATGTAATGTGAGATGCATGGGAAACGGAGTCGTTGTTCTTAACAGTTTAATGCTGGTATATATATATATATATATATATTTTTTTTTTGAAGAAACTGGTTTTTTTTTAATTGAGAAATAATGCTTTTGTATTTTTTTTTCTAAGGAAATAATGCGGGTATTTTTTTATGTGTAATGCTGGTATTTTAAACGGAGTAAATGATAGGAAAAATAATAATAAATTAATAGATAAATATTAAGCTATACATTTTTTTTAGGATAAGGTATACACATTTAAATGCATTTCCCATACGGAAAAGAGATCGACGCAAGGCAATTCTTAGTATTTTCTTTGTCTTCTTCCTAACTCTTTCGTCTAAACAGTTCTCTCCAGTTCTTATTTTATTAGTATAATTTTTTCTGTGGAAAAACTCAGCTCAACAACTTCAAAAAGCCATCTTTATGTTTGGTTACTAATTACCTGCTGTATTTTAAAATTTTGGTCTTTCTTCAATACTATATTATCTGTTTCATTTGATTCCTTTTCTCTTTCATACGCAAGATTAAAGGCGCTTGTTGTTAGTACTGTATTTGATTTGTAGTCGTTTTGTTTTGGGCGGATGATTGGAATTAAGATGAAGATAAATCAAGGGTTTTTAGTATGTGTTTGGTTTCTTTTACATGGGTATTGCTTGGGTAAATTTGTGGTGGAGAAGAACAGCCTTAAAGTAACATCACCGGACTCTCTTAAAGATGTTTACGAATGTGCGATTGGGAATTTCGGGGTTCCACAGTATGGAGGAACCATGGTCGGTGCTGTTGTCTACCCAAAAGCTAATCAGATGGCTTGTAAGAGTTTTGAGGATGTTGACATCTCTTTTAAATCTAAACCTGGAGAAATGCCCACCTTTCTTCTTGTCGATCGTGGAGGTATTAATATTTTTCTTTCTTTTTTCTTCTCTGCGTGGCATTAACGATTATTGTTCTTTTGTTTGTCTGCGTATTTTGTTTAGTTTCTTCGAGCTGATTTATGTTACTTCTAAGTTACATCTGTCTTTTGATATTGATCTGTCTGAGTTGCAAAATGCTATCTTTATTTTGTCTTTTCTTTTTGTCTGTATTCAGATTTCTTCTGCTACCACCAAATGGATAAAATATTTTCTTCAGTTTTTCTTCTTGTTTTTCTTAATTATTAAGCTCTGATTTCACTTTCTTTCTTCTTTTTAAGCACTGAAACTGAGTATGTTATGATGATACACTAGCTTTTCAGCTTTTAAATAACTATATATATATAAGAAAGACGCCACCTCCATGATTTTTGCTAGTTTCTCTGTCTCTAAGATTTGGGTCGTCTTTCTTGTTGCACTAATCAGGTGGAGGTATATACTTAGGGTGTGGAGTTTATTTGGCTAGAAGTATGCTTTGGATTATACTAGCACTTTCCCAGAATGCAAGTCGTTTAATGCACATTTTTGTCCCATAATGTTTATCCCTTTTTAGAATAATATAAGAGAGCATTAATTTTTTTTTATTCATCTTAACTCTAGACTCTAGTTTAATATATGTCCATTAATTTTTTTTTTCTACTTTACAGTTATTAAATAATGAAAGTCAAAGGATATTTTAGATTTTTTTTGTTTGTTTGACATTCATCCAGTTTCAAAAGAGTTACATTATGGGAAAGAGGTGTTACTTAAATGCTTACCCCTGATATTGGCAAGAAGATTACTTTGAACTGTGGTTGCAAGATATGAAACTGTTCTTTTGCTCTTGCAGATTGTTTCTTTACATTGAAGGCTTGGAATGCTCAGAAGGCTGGTGCGGCAGCTATTCTTGTAGCCGATGACAAAGTCGAACCCCTAATTACCATGGATACCCCAGAGGAGGAGGATGCACAAGCTGATTATTTACGAAGTATATCCATCCCATCAGTACTTATCAGTAAATCACTTGGGGACAAAATCAAGAAAGAATTATCTAAGGGAGAGATGGTCGGTGTAAATCTTGATTGGAGGGAAGCTCTACCACATCCTGATGAGAGGGTTGAGTATGAGTTCTGGACAAATAGTAACGATGAGTGTGGACCCAAATGTGAAAGCCAGAAAGAGTTTGTTCAAAATTTCAAAGGAACTGCTCAGATACTTGAGAAAAAAGGGTACACCCAATTTACTCCACGTTACATAACTTGGTACTGCCCCGAGTCTTTTATCTTGAGCAAACAGTGCAAGTCGCAGTGCATCAATCACGGGAGATATTGTGCCCCAGACCCCGAACAAGATTTCAGCAGGGGTTATGATGGAAAGGATGTTGTTTTGCAAAATTTACATCAAATTTGTTTTTTTAAAGTTGCAAATGAGACTGGTAAGCCATGGCTTTGGTGGGACTATGTTTCCGACTTTGCAATGCGCTGTCCAATGAAAGACAAAAAGTACACAAAGGGGTGTGCGGATCAAGTTGTCCAGGCACTTGGTAAGGTCCCTTTTATCTTGGCAGCCATGTATGATTATTTTGCCCATCTTTGAATTATTAGATTGGAAGGTTTCTTCATCTTGTGCTTTACTTTTTCCTGTGATATGCTTTAGGTTGTATTAGTTGGTTTACAGCTAATGGCTGATTTGATACGTTTGCTTCCGAATTCATAACTGTAGCTAAATTTGTCCTGCCTTCAAAATTGTGACTACATTGTACTTATACAACTGTTGTTTCATCATATTCGGTATCTACTTTTAGTTTGGAAACTTCCGTCTCCTAGATACTGTTTGTTTAGCTTTCAGTTTTTGAGGCTTCGTTTTGTTTCCTTTTTTCGTTGTTGTTGTTTTAATCTTGATGGTTCTGGATTTTGATGGAATCAATTACTTGCATGCAGATTAAATGTTCTGTTTCACTCTTTCAGCCTTTTAATGCGATTTTGGTGGTTCTAAGTGACCCCCCTTACCTTGTAGCCTTCTTGGCCCAAATGGTATCGGTGCACCTTTGCAAAAGAAAAGAAGATAACAATAATAAATTAATGATGATTATAATAATTGTAGGTTGTTGATTACTTCATCTGATGTTGAATGCAACTTTGCATACTATTAACATCTTGCTGTACAAGTGCATGAATGATGCTATTCCATGCGTGTCTTATATTGCAGGCATCGATGTTAAGCAGGTAGAAAAATGTGTGGGGGATCCTGATGCGGATGTGGATAACCCTATTCTCAAGGGTGAACAGGGTGCTCAGGTTTATCTTTGTTGTAAATGTTTTTTTTTTTGGCCACAGAGAAATTCTATGGAAAAATCTGAATATCAATCGTTTATTTATGTTCCTATTTCCAGATAGGCAAAGGCTCACGAGGAGATGTGACTATCTTGCCCACACTTGTTATAAATAATAGACAATATAGAGGTGCGACCCAAATCAGTTTTAGTACAACTTTACTCTAGTGATAACCTGTTTAAGGCATGTTGAAATTTATTGGTTACTTTTAATTATAGGCAAACTGGACAGAGGGGCTGTTCTTAAGGCAATATGTTCAGGATTCCAAGAGACCACAGAGCCTGCAATTTGTCTGAGCGACGGTGACTACATATTACATTTAAATCTCTTGATTTAATTTTTTATTTACCTTCCTCTAGATTGCAAGTTCTTTTATTTTGCACCCATAGGTGATGGTTTCTGGCTGTTGAGCATGGCTATGTTAAATGCTAGAGAGCCATGGCTGTTGTATGTATTAACATAAACTTTCTTATGAACGTCGATTTTCAAGAAATGGATATTGTGTTGGTTTTAACTTTTTTAAATTCATTTACGAATAAAAATTCCTTGGACAAATGGACCAAGTTCTCAATTTAACTCTTCCATCTGCTATTCCAGATATAGAAACAAATGAATGCTTGGAGAATAATGGTGGCTGTTGGCTGGATAAGGCTGCTAATATTACTGCATGCAGGGTATGTCTAATCTTCTTCAAAACGACTGCATGCTAATTTTGTCTGGCATTTTGAAAGTCCTCTGAATAAAATAATGATATTATAGGACACTTTCCGTGGAAAAGTTTGTGAATGCCCAGTTGTGCGGGGAACAAAATTTGTTGGTGATGGTTATACTCATTGTGAAGGTAGATTACTGTCTGAGTATGGTGTATGGTCAGTGTTGGCCTCTTGATGTATTCTTCCTGAATGCAATTTCTGAATTTTCTTGGCAAATAAACAGCTTCTGGAGCTTTACGTTGTGAAGTTAATAATGGAGGTTGTTGGAAGGAAACCAAATATGGCGTAGCATACTCTGCTTGCAATGTAAGGAGCTCGTAGCTATCGATTACGAGTTTTGCTATGAATGTTCATTGTTTTTGTGTTGAACTTTTCTAAATCACTTATTATAATTATTTCTTAGTTGGGTTGAGTGAAAAGAGATAACTTGTCACCGTTTCATCATTTAGGATGGTGAAACAAAAGGATGCACGTGTCCACCTGGATTCAAGGGTGATGGAGTAAAAGGTTGTGAAGGTAAGGAACATATTCTTTGTGATTCGGTTTGAGGGATCGGTGATATGGGAAAGGACTTTTGGTACTGCTCGTGTGTGTATATGCATTGTTTGCTGTTGTCCCTTGAATTATTGCCTCTTTTCGTGTTAGAACAGTGAACATTAGGGGTCAATGCATGCCCTTCATATATTCTTCTCTGCTTGAAGTGGAACAAGTGTTCTAACATATGCATAATTACAAGAACATGAACGAGTTGACATCAAGATATGAGCACATAAATTCCCTCTAGTTAGCTTTTAAATGTCTGAGTTTTCTGAAAATTGTGAAGTAGATATTGGGTTTCAAAAACCCTTGGAACAGATTTGCCATTTCTTTGACACGTCATCATTGCGACTCTTCGTTTCGAAGGATAGATCTGCAATGATGAATGACACGGGCATTGAGGACAAGACAACATATATGCTTTGAGCTGCATGAGAAGGCTGTTATGGAAGACATGCCATTGACTAGGAAAAAAATAGGGAGCATCTTTTCACACAACACATGCTATTCTGGCCCAACATAAGTCAATGTGGTTGATTATTCTGACTTAATTTCAGTCAGAAATCAAGTGTTTTCTAGACCTAATTCGGTCAGAAAATATATTTTACACATTCTGACCCAAGTTCGGGCAGAAAAAATTCGTCATTCTGCCTAAATTTGGATCGGAATAAATAAGAGCGAAAATTTGAACGTTAATATTGGAAGAAAAAAGTGCTAACATTTTACTGTGTGAACAGACAATCCCAAAAAATATAGCTGAACTCGGCTAAAGGATTTGGTATTTGTGTGCAAATTGTTGAGTATTTGAATTACTAGATTTTGCTTACATAGTAGACAGACGTTTGGAATGAAATGTGCTTTTTGTTGTAGCCGCCTAGGTAATGATTTAGCTATCTTCGAATGATTATATTATCAAGCGTATTATAATACTTGCATCGTGCTTGGCTGCTGAATAGTTTTCTTCAAGATGATCTATGGCTAAAGATTTGTTTGTTTTCAGATATTGATGAATGTAAGGAGAAAACAGCTTGCCAATGTCCAGAGTGCAAGTGCAAAAATACCTGGGGAAGTTATGAGTGCAGTTGCATGAACAATTTACTGTACATGCATGAATATGACACTTGTATAGGTCAGTCAATAATTTCCGTAATGACATAAATACCACTAGTCACATGCCAAAGAATCTCTGTTTGTTGGTAGTATGTCTATGATATTTCTAGTTCTTTGTTCCTTTGGCCTTTAGCTTCGGATTTCAGGCTCCAAAAGCTTTCTTCGAGCTATGGGATTAGTATAAAAGGGGGCCTTTATTTGCACCACAATAACTCTACCGGTGCACCACGGTAGAATCGACCTCGTGGAAGTCGATTCTAGAGCCAAAAACCGACTTCCTGCAGAATCGATTCTGAATCGACCTTGGGAAAGTCGATTTTTGGCTCTAGAATCGACTTTCACAAGGTTGATTCTGTGAAAAGAATGTGGTGCACCAGTAGGTGGGGTGCAACGGTAGAACGACTGGGGTGCAAATAATAGCCCCCCAAAAAATAACTCCTTTTGTTATATTACCCTATAAGATTGACATAATAGCTACAATGGAGAGGACCACCGAGTACACTCTGGTCATCCATGTTGAGGAACAATAATGACTATGCCACCACATGTATTTGTAGACCATGCTCAGGGTGGGACCCATCGATTAATACGTGTCTGTAAGAATGTAGTGCATATATCAATTTCCTGTCGATGAATAGACTCCTTGAAATGATGTGCTGCCAAACATGTTTCTGGCATACACCGTTTTTCTGATTATGTTTCTCATTAGTCGAGCATGCATTTGTTATGATGATGCCGACACTGCTATTTCTCTCTTTTATCTCATACCGATACCGTACCTGGATGCATTTAATTGAAGTTCTTGTTCTTCCTTTTGGACTAAAAGTGCCTAACTTGTTTTTGCACTAAATTAATCAGGTAATTCAAAAAGGAAGTCCAGCTGGAGCTTTATTTGGGTTATGATTTTCGGTCTGGTTGCAGCGGGGGCTGTGGGATATGCTTTCTACAAGTACAGGGTCCGGGTAAGATTATGAAAACGATTCTTCATATTGTGAATAGTCTTCATAGACACTGAGGAGTAACTGACTATAGGTGTATAGATGAAATATAGTTGGTTTCTCATAGTTGAATTTTTGCATGGATTCTGTTTGCAGACTTACATGGACTCCGAGATTCGGGCTATTATGGCTCAATACATGCCCCTGGATAATCAAGGAGAGGTCCCACATCACGTTGCTCATGGAAATGTGTAATATATCGATGTTCGACTTCTACATAGGAAGAAGACATGGAAATCGCTCGAGATCAAGAGAAAACAACATCGGCTTGGTTAAAGGCGTGCTTGTTCCGTGGCTATTTATATGCTGCGTCTTACTCCTCTGATGACTGAAAATCATATCAACCCCTGCGGCTGTAGTAGTAGTAGTGTAATTTATGCCTTCAGTTTGACTTTGTGAATGAGTTTTTACTTGTAAATAAATACACACTGGGGGTAATAAAGGAAAAGCACAAAGGGCACCTCTTTCTCTTCTCTTCTCTTCTCTGTATGATTGTGCACACAAGGGAGGAGAACTAGTAATAATAAATATGTGCTTTTTCATCTTTTTCCGGATCTTCTGCAACATCTTCATCTTGTGCTACACAATGTGTGCAACATCTCGTAATATCAACCGTTAGATCATGAGGTGTGAATATCACACATATCATGTGGTAAGGATTTGCCAAACCTTGTGTAGAACCGAGCACATTAGAGACTGGTTCTCTCTCTTTTTCCGCTCTTGTTTCTTGTACTTGTAATTCTGCCAGAGTTGTGCAGGGGCGGACGCCCATAAAGTTGAAGGGGGTAGGTTTTTTTTTGAAAGGATAAAGGGGGTAGCTACCTCTGTGTCCCGGAAAATAAACATTAGTATATATGACATGTATTTTATTTGTCTCCTGTTTAAATTTTTTATTCGCCCTTAACACATAAACATAAAATGATTAAGTTAAACAATTTTTTACTAGTCATTATTATTATTATTATTATTATTAAAGTGGTACATCTTTTGCACAAGGTGCATCGGTTTAGTGGCGAGCTAGACTATAATCTGGCATTGAGACAAATATTCGAATTCCGTTAGGGGCAAAAGAAAAATAAAAAATAAAAAACGTGTTATAAAACTAATAAAAGAAAGAACATGTACAAAGTACTAAGAGGAAAAGAGAAATGCTTGTGTATTATTTCACTGATATCATGGAGTATTTATTGTTGAGATTACAGTGTGAATACAATACAATAGATAAACCAGAAAATCTTGTAATCTATTTGAATAATAGATAAACATATTATTATCTTTTATAACACCCCCCTTGGATATCTATTATTCAACAAACAATAGATATGATATGTCTCATTAAAACCTTACTAAAAAAAAACCCAGTGAAAAAAAAAATCCTAGTTAAGGAAAAATAGTACATATTTATCTATGTTGATTTACTCCCTCTGAACCAAACATCAATTAATGTCTTTCAAACGTCGCACCTCAATGCTCTTCACCAGTCTTTCGAATGTTGCAGTTGACAATGTCTTAGTAAATAAATCTGCCAGGTTGTTGGTTGATCGGATCTGTTGCACATCAATTTCCTCATTCTTTTGCAAGTCTATTATGTGGCTGAATTAATTTCTCAATCTGAGTTGCATAACGTATATGTCATGCACTATTAACTTTGCTAGAAAAACCCAGTGGGAAAAAAACTAGACAAGGTAAATAGTTCATGTCATATGCGTTTTTATGTGTTGCACTGACTGCCTCGTTAAAAACCTTTAACTAAGAAAACCCTGTGGGAAAAACTTGGTCAAAGGGAAAAAGAGAACAGTCATTGGTTTTAATACCAAATGCTTAAAATAGTTTTGAAGTTGTCGCTCCCCCTGACGACAACAATCTTCCTTATGTACGCATTCCAGTATTGTAAACACATTTTTCTCCGGAACATATATATGAATGATCTTAGTGAACTCTTCTAGATTGTTACTAGAGCGTACTTTGTATATCCGTCTCTTCTAGACTTCATGTAGATAATTGAATGTAGGGGCTAAATACGGTCATGCCCACTACTCAATCGTGCAACACATGGAACTCAGTCAGAATTATAATTATAAAAACAACGGGGAAAGTAATACAATCGCAATTGCATGCATATATTCAAACTTCGTAGTGCTATAAATTCATGGCATTAAGTTTGAGCTACTTATTGTTAGGTGTGATGCCCGAAAGACAATTTTTATAATTGTTTTATTTAATAAATGAAATGCTATTATTATTCATATTTATTATTCTCATATTCACCGATGTGACAATAGTATTTACACTACAGAAAACCCTAAAGTATATCATTTATGTAATCACTTAACTCAGTGTATGGGATATACACGGGAGGATTGAGTTAGTGAAGATGTACTTAAAATACAATTAGCCCGTAGTGAAGTTAATCGAGAGTATCGGGTCTCTCCTTTAACGTGCTATTAATGCGCCTAGAACACAATAGGTGTGATTGTCATCCGGACTTTCGGTTAAGAGAACCTAGTGGGGCATTTATATGTGATAGATATATCATATAGGGCTGGACCGATTTGATTAGAGTTCACGATATAATTCCGTAATCGAGAAGTCTTATCGAATCAATCGATGATCATATTTATGAATATATATTAATCCCGAGGTGATCACAGTCAACCGCTTGAATCAGTATGAGGTTTGACTTGACGGTTAAGGATTACACCGAGTCTGTGATCTGAATTACCCCATCTTGGCATTATACTGGATTGAGTGAGTAGTCTGTATTATCACAGATATGGAATCCATTCCTTCCATTTATGGAAGTAGATAGTCAGTTCCCTTATTTGTTAATCCTAGAAACCGATCGATCCATGGAGTTCATATTACACTGATTAGCTACCAGTGAGTTGTATGAATTAATTGATCACTAGGAGGTTAATGGTAAATAAGGATAAGAGGTTCTAAAAAGGGTTAACGGTAACTTCCCGATTTAGAATGAACAGTCTATGGAGGATTAATCCATATGTAATGATTATATCAATGGACGCTTATTATTATTCTTGTGAGGAGATAAATATAATCTCATAATCGGAGGAGTGCAGTCACGGGATTATGGTGGCATATTCCTGTGATTGATTTATCGAATATAATTATTCTATAATTATTTATTTGATTTATCGGAGCCGCTGATTATTAGTCCATGGTCCCCGACGTGCCTCCAATATAGCATAGCTATTCTCGGACGTCGAATCCTAATAATATTAATTTAGTTTTTATTAGAATTTAATTAAAACGATATGTGAATTAATTGTTTAGTGGACTATTAAATTAGTTGGGCTAAATGATATGTGGAAAAGACATTTTTCATAATCCCTACCAAATTTAGTGTGTTAGTCGAAATTATTGTGACTATGTCACAAATAAGAATTTTCGCCCCCTCATGTTTTTAGGAAACAAGAAATTGTTTTAAGACATGTGCACAAAATATTTATTGGATAAATATTTATGGTAAGAAATAAAGATAAATATTATTCTAGATTTGTTCTAGAATATTATGGGATTATCTTTTATTTATTGGATTTATTTATTTGCAAAATAAAATCCTTGGAGGACAAGGATTACTCTTCTATATAAAGAGAGTTCTCCCAAGCCTTACATACACACATAATTTCGACTTCTACCTCTTAGAGATGAGAAGAAAATTTCGGCCAAGGGAGCAAGGGAAAATCTTGGAGGTTTTCCGGGTAGTATATCGGGAGGATTCGAGACGAGGATTTCCTTCCACCGTGAGTTGCTCGGATCACACGTACGGAAGATCGTGGTGCTCTTCACACCATCCTTTGTTTTTTTCTAATTGCGGTTCTTCTATTTGGATTTTGAGATCCAAGAGGTATGTTCTACAACCCCCTTGTAGAGTAGATCTAGTTATTTTATTATGTGTAATGTATAGATCTAGATCCTTAAATCGCTTCCGTTATGGATGGTATTACTATCAGTGGTATCAGTCGCCTGGTGATCTATATTTATACGTATAAAATATTAGATCTAGGAATGTAAAACATGTAGTTTTTGTGTCCCAAATGTTTTCTTTTTGGGGCCGACGCATGCACATATTTTTTTTATGTTGCGCTTGTCGTGGTTGAAGAGATGGATTGGTGTTGGTACTGTTTACCCGTAGATCTATTTTGTAGCTCTTTTGATTAGTATCACTTGAGAATATGACTTGTAATTTAATTTTATGCAACTCGAAAATTGTAAAGATGGCTTCTTTGTAATTTTAATTTTGTTCCGGGCTCGAAAAGATGAAGATCTTGAAGAAATTATGAAGATCAAGGCGAAACTCAAGGTATGAATGAGGAGAAACGGATCAAAACCCTATTTTTTAATAAAAATTCGCTGCTATAACGTTTTTCTTTTTTTTTTCTTTTTTTTTTTTTTGGTATTAACCTAGCTGCGGCTAGGGTCATGCGGCTGTGTGTTTTTTTTTTTCTTTCAAACTGTTTTGATTAATTTTTATTTTTTTGCCGTCTTAGGCAGTATGATAAAAATAATAATAATAATAATACATAAATAAACAATAATATTTTCGGGAAATATTTTGTAAACAGCCGTGAAAAAAAAAGGGAGTTTTTTCTTTTAAGGGGTTTTATTTTATAATAAATTGGATTTATTTAATTAAAAAGTCTATCTCCTCTCGGGTGTTCGTGGTTCGTGATCCGGCGGTTCAAGTTCAAGATTCGAAGTTCAAGACTCGAAGCTTAGAATAAGTTTTAATTTTCCTTAGAAAATAGGTTAGTCGGGGGTACCAATGATCCATCTCGTTGTTTAAATTTTCCGCAATTTATTTTTTATGTGTTTGATCATAAAATAGATATAAAATCGGAATTGCCATGACATGCATCATATCATAAATCCACTCCATGCATACATGTAGAATTTTAATTTTGGTAATTAAAATAGGCATGTATAAAAACTCGCGTAATTAGTTGAAATTTAATTAATACGTGGTAATTAATTAATTTAGTAACTAATTAAATATCCGAGGACGGGTTATGAAATTGTTAAGCCTTTTCGGTGTGTGTTCTCGGTGAACCGCCTTAAAAGCCCAAACGAGATCACGTTTTCGATTCGTAGTGTCTACGAGATTGAATGATGGTAAAAGGATAATAAATCTTGGATAAAAACGGTTCGCCTATAGGTTGGGTACTCAACTGAGCTTGGCTCGACCGACTTAACCCTTCTAGTGTGATGTATGCACGGGGGTCCGGCAAGACTAAGCTACACCGGCGAGTGGAGGGGTGATTCATTCTTATCTCCATGGGGCTCTCTTGACCCGACTTCGTCTGTCTGTCACATATGTTCCAACGAATAGGACGGGTAGGCTTGCCTACGTTACCGACACCATTCGGTATCCTTGATTGACGTGCTTTTATGTTAACTTCAAAAAGACGTGGCTAGTTAACCCACCACCACTTCCAAAAAAATTGAGTGGGAGCGGGGGAGGCGACAGCCAACCCCACGGCCTCTACTATAGATACAAGTATGTGGGAGAAGGGTGACGCCTCGCGGTGCTTTGATTTCGTCCCCCTACGGATAGGGCTGTAAACGAGCCGAACCCTACCGAACTTTGGTAGGGTTCGAGATCGGCTCAATTTTTCGAACCTAAGGTTCGCTCGGCTCGAACTGATCGAACCTTAATTTAGCAAGGTTCGGCTCGGGTTCGAACTGGAATATTAGGAAACATGTTCGGTCCGGTTCGGCTCGAACCGTTCGAACTTGTTCGGCTCGAACATGCTCGAACCGTTCGAACATGTTCGGCTCGAACGAACCATTTGTAATAGAATAGAGAATAATATATATATATATGGTTCTTCTTCTAACCCTAATTTGATTTGGCTTGATCTAACTATTTATAATATATATATATATATATATATATATATATATATATAGTTTTTTTTAAATATAAAATAGTTCGAGCCGAACGTGTTCGATACGGTTCGGCTCGATAGACGAATATCAAATACCTACCGTTCGGCTCGACGTTCGAAGGTTCGAATCGAACTCGAATCGAGCTTTTTTCGAGCCGAATACAGCGAATCGAATCGAATACTGACGTTCATTTACAGCCCTACCTACGGATGGTGTTCGCCCCTATCAACATTCATGGCTTGGTCTCCGAAAGGATAGGATTTCCGGGTACTCGTCGGGTCACTGACCTATCCTACGACGGCACACTCGGGGCGTACCTAAGAGATCCGATATAGTAGGTCACACTCATCAAGGATATTCTTGATAATATCTAGGATAAAAAAGGAAGGTTGTCAATGAATAAAGGGATGTTCGATTCTCGTGGGATGTTCGATTCTCACAAGTTATTCATTGATGAGATTGTCTCGATTTAACCGTCATCTTTTTTACCTACCCTACGGCGGCACTGAGATGCGAGGTTAAAACCTTGGAATGGTAGAATAGACTTAATTTTAGTTTATAATTCCTAAAATAAACTTATATAGTAGTGTTAAACTTGAATTAATATATGTCATTTTATTTACAACATTATATCCCTTACTAAATTGCTTAAAACTTAATAATTGACTAGTATTGACTTCGTTAAAAAGTGGAAAGTAACTAGGACATTGAACTAGTTAATCGATAATGCAATTATTTTTCGAAAGAGATATTTTCTCTTAAGCCTTTTAAAAACCAGAGTGACATATAGGTATGTCACTAGTGTCATTCGTGTCAAACGGAAGACAAACTTAGTTTGATCAAAGGTGATTTCGGACTTTGAAATTCTTCTAGTGAATTTTGAGTGTGTAGTGATTACACAAGTAATTTTCTAATTGAAAAATCGGAAAATCATGAAGTGTTACTAGTTGGACGATATTTGGAATCGATGAACTAGTGGGAGCTTTATGATTTGTTGTTTTTCTAGAACATTATAAAAGTGTAATTGACTACACACGTTACCATTCTAATTGAAAAACCGGAAAGTCATGAAATGTCGCTAGTTGGACGAAATTTGGAATCGATGAACTAGTGGGAGTTCTATGATTTGTTGTTTTTCTGGAAACATTGGAACTATGTACGAAAGATTTTCTAATCGAAAAAATTGGAAAATCATAAAAAAAATAAAGCATTGCTCGTTAGACGGTATTTGGAACCGATAAACTAGTGGGAGCTTTAATGTTATGATTTGTTGTTTTTTCCGGTATATTAGAAAATCCGAGAAGTCCCGACGAGTAACACTCGAAATAGACATCCCACGGTTCAAGAGTAGTGTCTACTCAAACGTACCGCTGGTTCAAGACTGTTTCCATTCACGGAAAGAATGGGAGAATATGTCTAAAAGTGTTAGTCATCTAAACTGAGAAAACTTTAAGGCTGAACCGAAAATTAATTAACTGAAAATCATAGGATAGGGACGGTGATTTTAGATCACCAACCTATGAATCCTTGGCGATTTTCTCGAGCTAAGTTCTTTGGAAGCACAAGGTAGCAGTGCATTTAACGATTAAAAGAGTAAACAATGGGCAGTTAATTTTAGCTAGAATAGTGGGAGTGATATAAGGAAATGAATCTCGGATTCAATCCTTGGATATCGCGGAAAAATTACTTTCTGTTTAAGATTCGTTGGAACGAATGGATTTACCTTCTATTCGATAATTTGTTTGTCGTATAGAAAGTGAATATACCATTTGTAGTACGAATCCAAGACTCGGACTTTCGTTTGATAAAGTCAAAACCACTTACAAGTGCTGAAATATGTATATTAAACACATCTTAAGACTATTAAAAGCAATTGGTTTCTATATTTAGATAAACGCTTCTTCATATTCCATAGTTAGTTCATAGTCCCTAAAAGACAAGACCTGAAGACTGGCTCAGGGTGATTCCTTTCTCCCAGTCTGGTTATATTGTCTCAAAGGTTCGATGACTAAGTTTCCTTTCAATCGGGAAAGGATAATGGTTATAAAGAAGTAACATAGCTTGTTCATGACGACCTTCGGGGTCTGATGAAAGATACAAGCTAGTAGGAGCTTCCGAGTAATGACTTCTTGTCTGATAACTATTCAAACACTCCGGAAAGTTTATCCAAAATATTTTGAGGTTTCTCTGTTTTCAACAGAGATAGAGTATTCTATACTCGGAATAGGCCATTCATAGTCCTCGAGACTGATGCTCAGCCTGCCTCATTGTGACATGTTCTCACTAAGTGAGAAACCGTTAAATTGCCTTACATAGTTTTAGATGTGCTACAATACACTGCTTAACTCAATAATGATATTGGAAGCGAAATAACGGTTTACATTGAAATATAAGACCGAGAAGTCTACCTAGAATATGCTTTGGAATTTACGGATAAGGTGTGGATTCGGTTCACCCCACTTCCATAAATATAAGCATTTAGCACACGGTGCTTGAAGGTAAGACTGGGAATTTCGCGCATACGTTCGGTCAATGACCATTCGTGATATATCTTTTGACCTATTGTGTATAAAGGTTAGATATAGTATTCTTGAAATCGGGAAGGGACAGTTATACTGTTGCATCCTTTCTGATAGAGTCCATGAACAGCAAAACCTTGAACCTTGAAGTACGTTTACTCAAGGTAGTTACTAATTGATTAAAATCAGACCACATCCAACATCGGTTGTTGGTGATAACACTAAATACTACTAAACTAGATCAGAATTTCGATCCACCCAGTAAGTATTGGGAGTATAGTTTATCCATTAACCATTACAGGTTCTGCGGACTTTGTAGTCTGAGGATCGATTGACCTATGGCTCTTTTGTGAGCAGTATATGATTCTGATAATAAAGGTTGGTTTAATAGCCATAACCCTGTGAATGGAGTTCGGTACTCCAGTTCTGTTCATGCTCTTGTAGACCCACCTGAGCGTCTCAGGCCCAATGGGAGTAATTGGATCTACACGGAAAAGAGTAGAATGAATAGGAAAGTTTATCTTTCAGAGCAAAGCTTGAGTGGTCTAGGGGTAATTCCCTAAGAAGTAGAGAGTTAATCAGACCTTAGACTCTCTTACCACTTAGTATTGCATGATTTCGTTCAAAATCAGAAAATAGGGGTGATTCCCTGAACCTTTTTTGCCAAACAAAGGGAGTCTGGATTCATTCAAAACAGAAGGGTATTGCCTTATGAACTTATGACAGGATGACTGTCAAGTCTTATGTCCTTTGTGGATAAAAAGCAAACATCTCGGTCATTGGAAGTCATATATTTCTACAATATGTGGATTTGACCAGAATATTGATAAGTCCTTTGTAGACTGGATATCAATTTTTAGTACAGTAGTGAATATATACATATATTAGTGTTTGTGAAGGATAACACTGCACCAGTTGGAATCAACATGGGTGTGTTATCTGAAGTCAGAATCTGACAATGCCACAATTCTCTGCAACAGAGATTTGGATAACATCCTAAAGAGTTCGACTCGGTCGAATTCATTGGAATCAATCACTGGTTTCCCATCCATCTTATTGGTTAAGATGATGCATTTGTGCATGCAACATTCAACGAGGAAGTTCTACTCTATGCCTCAGGAATGACTCTCTAAATCTTCGGATCAAGAGAAATGGGATAGATTCTCTTTCTAGTAAGAGATGGTCAGGTTATTGAACGTCAACTTTGATCGAATCTTAGATTCGGCGGTTAACAAAGCAAGTTTAGTATGCCTTTTAGTATATTGAAGAGAACGAGGAATAATATGTGGACATATTCATGTGTGAACTTGGATATGTGTGATACACTGATTTTGACTTTAAGTCAGATTGAGGATGATCGTTAAGTCGATCTCGGGCTCAGTGTTTACTCTTGTGTTGAAGCTATTTCCTGGAGGAATCCAGCAGCGCCAACTCGACTTTAACTAGTTGGGTGATTAGCGGCTTTTGTAGTAGCTAGAGAGGCGATATAGCTTAGGGATTTCCTTTTCAGATCTGGGAGTGATTCTAGATTTGGAAGCCGATACCACATCATTGTGCAAACGATGAAAGGGTAGCTTGTAAGGATTTTTGAAATCACTAGAGGTCAAAAGCATATTGGGAAAGTACCACATGATTAGATGGACCGGTAACGTTTCGATTCTACGGATCGTCTCGAGCCGACAACCTGCCTAATCATTAAGACCCATGATATTTAGATGTAGGTACTCCCCGAGTCATTGACCTATCCTACGACGGCACACTCGGAGTGTACTTTGTCATCTACAATGGTTATGATATGCTTAATGGGTACTAGAATACGGGATGGGTTTCCATTGCTTTAGAGCAAGTGGGAGATGTAGTTTTTTGTAGTTTAAATAATAGGGTGTGCTCTAAAACAATTAATCACATGCTTTCGTGCAAGTGGGAGATTGTTAGGTGTGATGCCCGAAAGACAATTTTTATAATTGTTTTATTTAATAATGAAATGATATTGTTATTCATATTTATTATTCTCATATTCACCGATGTGACAATAGTATTTACACTACAGAAAACCCTAAAGTATATCGTTTATGTAATCATTTAACTCAGTGTATGGGATATACACGGGAGGATTGAGTTAGTTAAGATGTACTTAAAATACAATTAGCCCGTACTGAAGTTAACCGAGAGTATCGGGTCTCTCCTTTAACGTGCTATTAATGCGCCTAGAACACAATAGGTGTGATTGTCTTATCCGGACTTTCGGTTAAGAGAACCTAGTGGGGCAATTATATATGATAGATATATCATATAGGGCTGGACCGATTTGATTAGAGTTCACGATATAATTCCGTAATCGAGAAGTCTTATCGAATCAATCGATGATCATATTATGGATATATCTTAATCCTGAGGTGATCACAGTCAACTGCTTGAATCAGTTTGAGGTTTGACTTGACGGTTAAGGATTACACTGAGTCTGTGATCTGAATTACCTCATCTTGGCATTATACTGGATTGAGTGAGTAGTCTGTGTTATCACAGATACGGAATCCATTCCTTCCATTTCTGGAAGTAGATAGACAGTTTCCTTATTTGTTAATCCTAGAAACTGATCGATCCATGGAGTTCATATTACACTGATTAGCTACGAGTGAGTTGTATGAATTAATTGATCACTAGGGGGTTAATGGTAAATAAGGATAAAAGGTTCTAAAAAGGGTTAACGGTAACTTCCCGATTTAGAATGAACAGTCTATGGAGGATTAATCCATATGTAATGATTATATCAATGGACGCTTATTATTATTCTCGTGAGGAGATAAATATAATCTCATAATCGGAGGAGTGCGATCACGGGATTATGGTGGCATATTCCTGTGATTTATTTATCGAATATAATTATTCTGTTCGTAAGATAATTATTTATTTGATTTATCGGAGCCACTGATTATTAGTCCATGGTCCCCGACGTGCCTCCAATATAGCATAGCTATTCTCGGACGTCGAATCCTAATAATATTAATTTAGTTCTTATTAGAATTTAATTAAAACGATATGTGAATTAATTGTTTAGTGGACTATTAAATTAGTTGGGCTAAATGATATGTGAAAAAGACATTTTTCATAATCTTGGCCCAAATTTAGTGTGTTAGTCGAAATTATTGTGACTAGGTCACAAAATAAGAATTTTCACCCCCTCATGTTTTTAGGAAACAAGAAATTGTTTTAAGACATGTGCACAAAATATTTATTGGATAAATATTTATGGTAAGAAATAAAGATAAATATTATTCTAGATTTGTTCTAGAATATTATGGAATTGTCTTTTATTTATTGGATTTATTTATTTGCAAAATAAAATCCTTGGAGGACAATGATTACTCTCCTATATAAAGAGAGTTCTCCCAAGCCTTACATACACACATAATTTCGACTTCTACCTCTTAGAGAGGAGAAGAAAATTTCGGCCAAGGGAGCAAGGGAAAATCTTGGAGGTTTTCCGGGTAGCATATCGGGAGGATTCGAGACGAGGATTTCCTTCCTCCGGGAGTTGCTCGGATCACACGTACGGAAGATCGTGGTGCTCTTCACACCATCCTTTGTTCTTTCTAACTGCGGTTCTTCTACTTGGATTTTGAGATCCAAGAGGTATGTTCTACAACCCCCTTGTAGAGTAGATTTTATTACGTGTAATTTATAGATCTAGATCCTTAAATCGCTTCCGTTGCGGATGGTATTACTATCACTTATATACATTCCTTCCTCAATAGGACTATACTATAGCCATATTGCATGCAACATGAATGTTAATGACATTTTTAACTTAACAGTATGCATGTCGATTGTCATATTTATTCGTTTATGAAATCCACCAAGGATTTTCATATTAATGTCCAACGACCCATAAGTATGTGGTCATGACATATGAAAACGCAAAGTTATTGCCAGATAGAATAGTTAGCGGAACATGACATTGTCTATAATGGGAGAATATATTTGATCATTAACAAATAAAAATTTCAAATTCAATCTCAACCTCAATTGCTTATTTGATTTTTACCTAGTCTGGGTGTTTCTGACACTCTGCTAACGACTTAGGCATTGATCCAAATATAATAATAGCAATTAAAAGGCAAATATGTCGTCGACGACTATTATATTTTATTATAAATTTCTCCCATAAAATCCAGTGCTAATTTGATATTAGCATAAACTAATTCCTTATCAATGTATGGATTGGTTGTTCCGCAACCCCAATATTTAATCATTTGATGCACGTGCAATTTTGTTTTGAGGTTTTCATCTTCAAGACGAATCTCTTTAAGAGAATTCATGAGTGGCTGAATATGAATTCATTTTCCGCGGATTTTTATCGTTTACACCGATCGGTCTTCTACGCTTCTGTTGTAGAGAAATATTATCAGTCAAACTAGACTTGGTGCATTTATAAATGTTCACTAATTTTTTTTTTCCAATTCTGGCAAATTACTTGCTAAATACTGCAAGTTAATTAATTTCCGAATTTTCAGCTCAATTTGACTAATGCATTGAAGATCTTTTATATTTTATGAAATTTCCCGGCATTCTTTTATTCTAAGATGAGGTTTTCTTTATCTCCCCCTAATGCCGGGAAATAATCTTCATTAAAACATATGGTAATTGCACCGAGAGGAAAAACTGATGCTTTATCATTCGCTTCAAACGATTTACACATATATGGAAACACAATAGTTTCACTAAGTCAACCTTATTATCACGTGATATTTCACTTTTGTTTCCAAATAAATATCAGCATAGCACTATGTCATTTCAGATTCTTTAAGAATCATTCAAATTATTTTTCAAATTCATTTGGGGGTTTCGATAAAACTACATAACATAATAAACTTCATGTTCATTTTCTCCCAGGTTGATAATGCTTATTGTGTCCCATACTTTAATATTCTATATATCTATTTTAGGACATATCTTTTTGTGACTTTTATATTACCAGAACATTCATAATTGATAACTCTTTTAGAGCTCTTACTTCACCTGGCAAATTGTGTCAACACTATGTGTGTATTACGTGATTCGATCACGAATATGCAGATATGAACTTCAAGTCCATTTGTATTACAATGTTTGGCACGAGATATAATTTATTTGCTTTGAGCTTCCTCCTGTTAATCTCGGACAGATAATCCATTAGAGATTGATATCATAACGGTCAATTACTTCATCCGTTATCTCATTATTGTATACCGGATTATACCAATGTTCTATACTCGCCAACCTCTTTTGGTGGATTTTTTTTCATCATGATAAATTTCTCATAAAAATATGATACTACTCACGGTATTTAATATCTCCAGAGGAATTTTATTTATGCACGTTCACTTCATGGAACGACATGATGCATCTTGTGTAATATGAAACATATATCATTGTTCCAATGATGCATATAGTATCAATCACATTCTTTTTTCAGAATGGACTTATCCCAATCGTTTCCAAACATTTTTCTTATACACATTTCATCAGGAAAATGGTATGCATAACAAATAAATAGTCTCGATACGATACCCATTTTCACGGATATCTTTAAAAGTCATTGTGATCTATTCGAGACTCATAAATGCATAGTGCTTTATTGCTTTTTCGAAGCATTATTAATATAGCATATTCTTTATTATCCAACATAAGTCGCACTATTGATTAGACAAACATTGTCATCACCATTAATCAAGTTTATGGCTTTCATTTCTTCTTCAAGAAGAAACAAAAATTGATATATTCAATGAAATTACAACTGTAAATAAAATCATACTAATACATTTGTAGCATTTTCATCAATCAAACAATAACGGTAAGAGAGTCAAATGACAATTATTCATGACCACAATAAAAGACTGTACACACTAATAATATATTAGATTTTATGGCCATACTATATTTTTCTCAAAACTTTTTATCATCTTAATAAAATAAAAGCAAAACCACTTTCAACAAAAGTTGAACCACAAAATAGTTTCAAATACTACGGCAAAATAATTGCACAATAATAATTGATATTGATTACATCAAATGCAATTTGGTGCATAGAAACATTAGCAATAAGTATTAGTGATACTTTCACGAACTTGAGAAAATAAATAGCCAACAAGATTGATATCAAACTGCAATTTGAACAATGTGTAAACTATTATTGAAGAATGTGTAAGTTACCGTAAGCACTTTCAATCATTCACACTGCAATATACGATAAATGAAGCAATAGTTGGTGTCCACAACTAAGTGCTCTAAAGAAAATAGGGTACTCATCAAATGCAGAAGATGCTCTTTAACTCATTTTCATTGACAACATAGGCACTTATTCACAAGATAATAATGTACTAAATGTAACGTCCCGTTCCCGGACACCGAGTCCTTATCCGGAAAAGGAACGTTCGGCACATATAAAATAAAAATAAATTCATTTCATACGTAAGCCTCTACTACGTCGTATCAAAAACAAGCAAACGGAAGCAAAAGACTCGGGTAATAAATTTCCAATAACATCCAAGAATAGAATACAGTCTAAAGATGGAAATGTAACTTTATTACATTCAAGAAAAACGAAACTTAAAAGAAACGTACGATATTCTCAAAACAAACGTAAAGGGTAATACAAGTCTCGAAAGACCAAAAGTCTAAACCAAAAGTACTTCAACAGCCTACTAAATGAAAGACAAAAATAAATAATTAAAAAGTCTTCAGCGAGGCGTCGTCAAACGTCATCATCGAACTCATGCTCGTAACCCTGATCAACCTGTTCATCTTCTCACCCCCAAACACATAGAATTCATTCATTTGAGGTAAGTACAATGTACTTAATAAAAGAGAGAAGCTATGACAATAATTATAATTTATAAAGAAAAGTTATTTAATCGTTTAGTTATCTTTGTGTGACGACTCAGTCTGGGGTTCATTCCATGTCCATCAACATGAATTGACTAAACGTTTCTACTTAACTTATCTATGTTACAACCGCACTCAAGGGCACTACGTGTATCCACTTTTGGGACACTCTTGGCAACATATTAGTGGATCACACCAATATCCACGAAGTCTAGAATAGGTAGACTCCGATAGTACGCGCGTCTCAGTGGAGTCCTTCCGTACTTAGAGTTTTTTTGACCTACGGAGTTCTTCCACCTTCAGAGGTAGCACACACATCGTGATATAGACTGGTGCCTATCCAAGTGAGACATGTTGTTTAATCTTTTACTAGTCAAGTACGTATTTATTAAAATGATTAACTAACCACCTAAGTGTTTTCAATTAAACTCCCTCACAAATACTACTCTCTTCCTAGACCACTAGTCATAAACAAGGCCTAGCAATTACACATACATTGATGAATACTAATTCATCAAAGCACAAGCCTATCATGCTTTTCCGACGGATCCGAACTTCAACTCCCTTTAAGAGTCTATTCGGTGTTTTAACTAAACGAATCAGAAGCTCAATTCAGGCTTGTTTATGTTTATACCATGTTAACATATCATGAATAAGGGTTTAAAACTGAACAACATAGCTTAAACATCATTTAAGTGCAAACTGGGGCATTGCGTGCGCATTAGCTGGAATGTATACGCATTCCCTGCTTCAAAACCTGCTGGAAACTGTCTGTCCAAACAATGCGTGCACATTGCCTACAATGCGTACGCAATACTTGACCAGAACCTAAGCTAAAACTCTCTGTTTGAACAATGCGTGCGCATTCTTATAAATGCGTACGCATTCAGCAACCAGAAACAAAACATGAACATCCTGTACATGGAATGCGTGCGCATTCTATTGAATGCGTACGCATTCAGCGTCCAGAAACCAAACCTGCTATCCTGTAACAGAAATGCGTGCGCATTGCTAGCCAATGCGTACGCATTCTGCCTGCTGCCCTAAATTCTGATTTTTGATCCTAAACGGTTTCTAATCTGTTTCTAACCCAATTAACCTCAAATTAAGCACAGTAAAACATAGAAAAACATATCTAAACATTCCATAACATCTATGATCATTGATCAACCAAAGACTCATCTTTCTAGCATTAAAACGTCTTAAAACATGATCTAAACCCTATAAACGATAATTGAGATCATAGGAAGAGTCTCTTACTTGTTGCAGCCAAAAACTGATCCAAACAGCCTTGACAAGTCTGCTGTACTTCCCACAAACTGATAGCCACACGATGCCCTCTTCACAACGGTCCCAATTCTCAAATCTGATCTGAAAACGGTTAAGCTTTGCTTCAGATTGTGAAAACTATCCCTATTTCTTCCTCTTGAATGCGCAGAAAAAGAACGTGGAGACTGGTTTCTGATTAGCGTTTAGGTTATGGGATTAATTTGTGTTAATTTTTTCTTAAATAGCTAATCCCAATTAAATCCCTTTTCCATAAACACCCTTACTTACCATAAATCAGAAATTCCCTAATTATATACCCATAATTTCAAGATTATACATATATAATTATAATACACTTAACTCCAATAAAAGAAAAAGAAATAATAATATTTCGTTTTCGGAAAATGACACGTCTGCCTTTTTCCCGAAAATCGAATATTACATTATTTCCCCCTTAAAAGGAGTTTCGTCCTCGAAACTAGAACATACCTGGTAAATCCACAAACTCTTGGAATTCACTGATCATATCACCTTCGACTTCCCAAGTTGCCTCCTCGGGTGAATGATTGCTCCATTGCACTAAAACCAATGGGATCATCCGTCTCTTAATCATCTTTTCCTTCCGGTCCAAAATCTTGATCGGTCTCTCATCATAAGCAAGATTGTCTCGAAGGATTTCCGGGTCAACCGTGGTTTCAACATCATTCTTCGTCAGACACTTCTTCAACATTGAAACGTGAAACACACTATGGACCCTTGACATGGATTCCGGTAACTTAAGCTTGTAAGCCAACGGTCCAACTCTTTCCAGAATCTCAAATGGTCCAACATACCTTGGACTTAGCTTTCCCTTTTGTCCAAAGCGTTTCACTCCTTTCATCGGTGAAGCTCGTAGATAAACTCTATCACCGACTTCAAACTCGAGGGGTCTTCTTCTAACATCATCCCAACTTTTCTGTCGATCTTGAGCTGCCTTCAGATTCTTCTTGACCAACTGAACCCTTTCCTTAGCTTGTTCAACCATTTCCGGCCCTGTGATCTGTCTTTCCCCGACTTCATCCCAAAACAGTGGCATTCGACATCTTCTTCCATACAAAGCTTCAAACGGCGGCATGCCTACACTTGCGTGATAACTGTTGTTGTAGGCAAACTCCGCTACGGGCAGGTAATCATCCCATGATCCACCTACTTCCAAAACGCAAGCTCTTAGCATGTCCTCGAGTGTTTGGATAGTCCTCTCAGATTGTCCATCCGTCTGAGGATGAATGGCCGTACTCAAATCCAACTTGGTTTCAAAAGCTTCTTGTAAACTCTTCCAAAACCGATCGACGAACCTCGGATCACGATCCGAAACTATTAAGATAGGAACTCCGTGTAACTTCACTATATTATCCGGATATAGTGTTGTCATCTTCTTCAAAGACATATCAACCTTATATGGTAAGAAATGGGCAGATTTGGTCAATCTATCCACAATTACCCAAATTGCATCATGTCCTCCTTTAGTCTTCGGTAAACCGGTGATAAAATCCATCATGATCTTGTCCCATTTCCATTTGGGGATATCCAATGGCTTAAGCATTCCTCCTGGTCTTCTGTGTTCTGCCTTAACTTTTTGACTGATGTCACATTCTGCCACGAACTTAGCTATTTCCAACTTCATCGAAGGCCACCGGAACCTTTCTTTCAAGTCCCGATACATCTTAGTAGCACCTAGATGAACCGCAAAAGCAATCCTATGTCCCTCTTCCATAACTCTTTGTCTTAGATCACCAACATTAGGCACGCACAGACGATCCTGGTACCAAAGATTTCCATTCTTGTCCAAGACATAACCCACTATAGGCTTCTCTCTAGCAACTCGCTTCAGATCCACTAAAACCGGATCTTCTTCTTGCTTTTCCTGAATGTCATCCATCAACTCTGACCTTGCTAACAACGGCGCCACAAACTGCCGGTCTTCAATCTGATCAAAACTTCTGATTTCCAGCCCATCAAACCTTTCTGCCACATCTTCGACGCTTGAAACCGCAAACAC
The DNA here is from genome assembly GCA_024500145.1 of Gentiana dahurica var. dahurica. Lineage (NCBI taxonomy): Eukaryota > Viridiplantae > Streptophyta > Magnoliopsida > Gentianales > Gentianaceae > Gentiana > Gentiana dahurica. The sequence goes on from CM044900.1 coordinate 88,398,337, forward strand.
TGGTTTTCTGCTTAAAGCATCTGCCACTACATTGGCTTTGCCTGGATGGTATTGAATATCCAAATCATAGTCCTTCACGAACTCTAACCATCTTCTCTGTCTCATATTCAGATTCTCCTGTGTGAAGAAATACTTTAAACTCTTGTGGTCGGTGAAGATCCTTGCTTTAACTCCATACAAGTAGTGCCTCCAAGTCTTTAAGGCAAACACTACTGCTGCCAACTCTAAGTCATGTGTCGGGTAGTTCTTCTCATGCACCTTCAACTGTCTAGATGCATAAGCAATCACTTTCCCTCCTTGCATCAACACACAACCTAAACCTTGTCCCGAAGCATCCGTGTAGACGTCGTAGTTATCAAAGATCTTAGGAACTGCCAAAACTGGGGCTGTAGTCAACTTCTTCTTCAACGTCTGAAAATCTATTTCACACTTTCTTGTCCATTCAAACTTCACATTCTTCTGTGTAAGCTTAGTGAGTGGGGTAGCTATCTTTGAAAAGTCTTGCACAAACTTCCTATAGTAACCAGCCAATCCAAGAAAACTTCGTACTTTTGAAACTGTGGTAGGTATAGGCCAATTCTCAACTGCCTCAATCTTGGCGGGATCAACTTGAATACCATCTCCAGAAATGACATGATCCAAGAAACTAACTTGTTTCAACCAAAAGTCGCACTTAGAGAACTTAGCAAACAACTGGTTCTTCTTCAAGGTCTCCAACACTATCCTTAAGTGTTCTTCATGTTCTTTCTCATCCTTTTAGTATACTAGGATGTCATCTATGAACACTATCACAAACTTGTCCAAGTATGGCATGAAAACACGCTGCATTAAATCCATAAAAGCAGATGGAGCATTAGTGAGTCCAAAAGGCATGACTAAGAACTCATAATGTCCATACCTCGCACTAAAGGCCGTCTTCGGTATATCTGCTACCTTGATCTTCAACTGATGATAACCGGATCTAAGGTCAATCTTAGAAAACACTCTCTTGCCTTGCAACTGATTAAACAAATCATCAATCCTTGGCAAAGGGTACTTATTCTTGATGGTAAGATTGTTCAACGCTCTGTAGTCGATACACATCCTCATGCTACCATCTTTCTTCTTGACAAACAACACAGGGGATCCCTAAGGCGAGGTACTAGGCTGAATTATATTCCTCTCAAGCATATCCTTAAGTTGATCTTTCAACTCTTTTAATTCAGCCGGTGCCATTCTATAGGGTGCCTTAGCAACTGGTGCCGCTCCCGGTATCAACTTGATCTCAAACTCGATTTCTCTATCCGGCATGTTTCCCGGTAACTCTTCTGGAAACACTTCGGGATACCCTCTTACTATAGGAGTTTCTTCTAGCTTAGGCTTCACTTATTCCACATCCACTGCGTACAACAAGTAGTCTTCACAACCCTTCTGACAAGATCTAATTGCCTTAACCGCTGAAATTATCGGATGTCGCTTCTTACTCGGCTTGTACACATTCCCTTGATACGTCTTATCTGATTTCCCGGGTACTTTGAAGGTCACTTTCTTCTCTCGGCAATATAAGTGAACATAATTCTCAGATAGCCAATCTATTCCAAGAATCACATCAAAATCTGAAAAGTCTAAAACTGTGAAGTCACTCTTGCATCGATAAGATCCAACTCGAACTTCCACTTGAGGTATCATCCTAGTTACCTTTGTTACCTTCCCTAACGGTGTAGTTATCTCCATAGTGTTTCTTAAAGGTTCCGAAGGTAAACTCAACTTCTTAGCTACCTTGTTCGACATAAAGGTGTTAGACGCTCCCGTATCGAACAAAGCTCTGACCACTAGATTTTCTAACATTATCGTACCTAAGATGCATATTCATTCATTTAAATAAAATTACAGCATGAATAAATGTGCTATAAAAGTATCTTAACAAAATAATCAACCATAATAAGGTACCTGAGATAACCTCATCCTCTGGTTCTGCATCTCTAGCATCAACCGCAAAAACTCGAACCGGTCGACTTGGGCCGCTTCTACCGTTTCCTTGGCTCGAACTGCCCTTGTTTCCTCTGTTTGGACACGCTCTAGAGAAGTGCCCTGGATCTCCACAGATGTAGCAACCATTAGTATTCTGTCTGCACTCGCCTGATTGATTCCTGTTGCACTTAGGACAAGGCGGTGCACTGGTTGGGGCCTTAGCTGCCGTAGGAGCTGTTGTCTTCTTGACGTTCTGTTGCGGGAGTCCTCGGTAATTGCCCTGACTAGTCCCAAAGTTCCTCTTGTTCCAAATAACCACTGTAGCCTTCTTCCTGAAGGTCTCAACCTCCAAAGCTTTATTCAATAGCTCTGCCATGGTCCTCGCTGTAAATCCCAACATGCCAGACTGTATCTCGTGAGCTAAACCTTCCTTATAGAGGGCCATCTTCCTCTCTTCCACTTTCATTAATTCAGGGTAGAACCTTCCCAGCTCATTAAATTTATTGGTATACTGAGATACCGTTAAATAAATACCCTGCTTTAGCTTCAAGAATTGACTTGCCTTATCTGCTTGTACCGTTGCCGGGAAGTACTTGTTGTAAAACATAGCTTTGAAAGATTCCCAGTCTATGACCTTACCATTGCTACTCTGTATGGCATCTATCCATGCTTCAGCTGCACCCAAAAGAAAACTAACCGCCAGCTGTGCCATCTCTATTTCCGGAACATGTATATTCCTGCAAGCCTTCTCAAAACCTCTCAGCCATTCCTCAGCCTTTGAAGGTCCCGCATTCCCAAAGAAATCCTGAACTCTGTTCCTCCTCAGTCTTGTATACCAATCCACATGCGGTGCTTGCTCAAAAACTTGTCTAACCGGTGGAACTGGTGGGTAAACCGGAGGGTAACCAAAAGGTACTTGCTGCTGGTACCGCGTTTGTTGGGGGTAAATTGGATTCACTTGAGGTTCAGGCTGAAAAAGGTAGTATCCCTGATGGTAATTCTGGTGATGCTGTGGGGTTGGCTGAGGTTGTTGGAAACCAAAGGGTGGGTAACCAATACCTTGATGATGGTCGAAATGCGGTGAGAGTGGTACGGTAGGTTGAGGGGTATGACCTACAGGAGGTGGGTGGAAAGTCTGCTGATGTTGGTGAAACAATAGTGGTGAGGGGTGGCTCACTGGTGGAGGGTAAACGCTGACTTGTGGAGGGTAAACACTGACTGGTGGCGGGTAGAAGGTTTGTTGGTGTGGAGGGTAGCTTACCGTGTCACGGATTTTATTAATACAAAATAAACAAGTAATAAAACCGGTTAACCTCAAGTGCAAGGATCGTAGTATAGAGGCTATGCCGGGTCGATCTTACGGGGAACTAGACGAATGTTAACCCTAGCCTTTGTTTTTAACTAACTATTGCCACGATTACTAACCTAACGAATAACTAGCTAAACAAATATGCAGAAAATAACTAGACAGAGGAGATTAATCCAATGCTAGGAGAGATTGAAAGCGATAAAAATAAACTAAAAGTGCAGGAAAATAAATTAACTAATCTAAACTAAGCTATGAGGATTGTAAATCAAGTTTATAAAAGACAAACGATGATTGATCCACCTATCAACACGCATCGATCTCCTATCTCGATTTTACGTGGTATTTACTTAGATTGTGATTCACCTTCTCTAAACATGAAATCCTAATTCCTTAGGTATTTCATCTATTAACCTAGTATCTTCCAATGCTAGATTAACGCGTTTAAAAGACCAAAGATGTCAACTTTTATGTTTAACCTAGTGATCGAACCTATTAACTTCTGTTACTATAGATTCAAAGACTATTCCTATTCATGGTGATCTAAGGTTTAACATGACTCCCATCAAGCATAAACACAATCGAAAACATGCAATCTTCTGATATAATGCACTAAAAACATGAGTAAAGCATGAATAAGAAACAACCATAAATAAATACTCACAGTAATAATCGAGATAAACAGATCAATTCACGTTGATGGCTTCACAACTCTCGTTTGATGGAGGTTTTAGCCTCTGAACATCCTCAGCAACTCAGCAATGTATAAAAACAGCATAAAAAGTAACCTAAACTAACCTAGATCTAATTTGCATAAAAGTAAAGGAAAAGATGTAAAAACTGCAGCCTTAGCCGCCCCTAGGTATTAGGGTTTATGTGTGTCGAATTGTTCGTATTTAGGGTTTGAGAAAAACGCTGCTTATATAGAGTTTTGAGGCGGTTTGGCTAAGTCGGCAAAACGGACGCCCGTCTGCTTCAATGGATGCTCGTCCAGATTTCTTGGACGCTAGGTGAACGCTCGTTCAGAACGCGTTTGAACTCTCTGAATGTAAAATACGATTCTGGACGCCAGTTCACTTTTACAGACGCCCGTCCACTACTCAGCTCCAGTATTTTGCTCATAACTTCACTTCTAGGGCTCCGAATGAGGTGATTCAACATGAGTTGGAAAGCTATTTCAATCCTCTACAACTTTCATCAAGACAACTTTCCCTGAAAGTGCCTACAAGTGTGGACAAAATCCCCATGAAGTGCCTGGTTCCGGTTTCTTCAATGATTCTTCACTTAAACATCTTTCAACTCTTCCATCTTCATGTGATCATCGTTTAAGCTCCTTACTCATCATGAAAACGTATCTAACAACATGATAGAAACATGCAAAATGTAACATCATACGAATAAACATAAAACACCGATAAAATCACGTAAATATCTCGATTTTGCATTTAAACACATTTAAAACTCGTTTACTCAATAATTCGATAAAACCAACACTTTTCTATAAAAAGTACTAAAATACCAAGGATATTGTTACGGGAATAACGTCATATAAATCATAAATTTCACCCTTAACAACTCCCCCACACTTAAACTTTGCTCGTCCCGAGCAAAACAAAACAAGATAAAGGCTCGGAAAGAATATAGACATCTCAACACATATACCATATAGTCAATAAACTAGAAGTTCACCCGTGTGTGTGCATAGCCATAGAAAATTTCCACTAAATCCAAACTTGAGGAACTCAAAGCAAAACTAGCTAATACCCCCTCGTGGACTAGTAATAAATGACACTCATAAGATGCACCCTACAAACGTGACATATCCCGAAAAGAATGATCGAATGAATCTAGGGCCTTTCTGAAATACTCAGAGGACAATCCCTACAACATATCCATCGGTTTATACTGGGATAAGATTAACGAAAACTAAGCCTTATATTCAATTTCGTAACAATATCTTAGTTGATTTAGCCATTTCACTTTAAACACACATTAGAACAAGCTATTGTCCTCATAGCAGAATAGGACATTTCGAGATAACACCCTACCTTACTCCAATCATAAGGCAGCTCTTCCTAACTGTCGTGAGCTTTTGGTCATCATAGTGGAATAGGACATACGTGGTATACCCTACCTCACTCAAATCATCGACTAGCTTCCGACACACACATTGTATTCATTTAAATTTTTCAACTTCCCATTTGACATTAGTTACGTGTTACTTATCACATTCAAACCTCTAGATATTCACAGTATCTCATACTTCGGAACTAAATACAAACTATCATAAGTCTCACGATATATACGTAGCACTAAGCACATGACTTATAAGGAAATCAAAAACCACTAATCCAAAAGGGGGTATAACTTTATAAAAATAGCTCATCGTTCACTATGGCACGTGAAAAATAAATCAGGTGAAACAACTAACTTATCAAACATATGACATAAAGCATCGATGAATATAACAAACCGAACAAAACATGCATTGCTCACTCGAGACAAAACACAAATTTTGAAAATTTAGCCCATTTTAGCATAGAAATAATATCATATGAGCAAATGTGTAGATACATATCGACAAATCCCCTCCCCCACACTTAAAAATCAACATGTCCTCATGTTGTGCAGAATGAAAAAGAAAAAGAAAACTTAGCTGATTGTAGTTCGAATGGGGCAATGCTGGAGGTGGCGTACGTCCAATCCAGAAATGCTTGAGGGAATCAGTAGACTGTGGACCATCCACCGGAAAACTGGCTTCATCTAAAAGCTCGCAATTGCTATCACAAATATCCTGCACACTTGAAAACAAGACAAGATCTCGGGGGACAAAGGGGGAATATAACATGGCAAAATGGAGATAAAGAGAAGGATAAGGTGAATTCGAAGCAACCGACAAGGCAAAATCCACAATTACCCGAATTAGACTTAAACAAAACAAATAAATCAAAGAAAAGAAATAACATAATAGAGAGTTCTAATATAATAAGGGATATCTAGGATGCCTCCTAGTGGCGCTTTTGGTTATTGTCGTTAGCTCGACACATTTGAAGCTCAGCCTGGATCAGGCCATTTAACCTTTCTGCCAGCCACTACCTCGTGTAAGATCGAATCAGTAGTGTGGCCGCAGAAACAGCAGCGAACACATGGGGTTAAATCTTTGAAAGCTCTCCATACCTTTTTAAGTTTCCCCATGGTTGCATTCTTTCTTCTCCGGTTCCTCCGATGACGTTTAAGTTGTCGCTCCCTTTCAAACTCTTCCATATCAGCACTACCTGCTAGAACATCTTCAGATTTAACACAACCGTCATCCTCAGAAAACAAATCGAGTGAAAACTCGTCAAAGTGGTTGACTTCGGAAGTCCCACACCCGAGGATTTCGAGGAATTTAACAATCAAAGGCTTTTCTTTATGTTCACCTATATAGTGCTTGCACCTCTGACCATTAACTCGGAACGGTTGATCACCATAACCTCGTAATTCTAGCACACCTCCAGGAATGATTTGGAGAATCTCGAAAGGACCGGACCAACGTGTCCTCAACTTGCCAGGAAACAAATGCAACCTGGAATTGTAGAGTAACACTTGCTCACCGACTTTGAATTCTCTCTTCTTTATCTTGGCATCGTGGAGGAGTTTCATCTTCTCCTTACTAATCCTGGCGCTTTCGTAAGCTTGGAGTCTGAATTCATCCAGCTCATGCAACTGCTGCAGGTGGTGTTTGCCACAGGATTGGGAATCGAAGTTAAGAAACTTCGTAGCCCAGTACGCCCTGTGCTCTAGCTCGACAGGCAGATGACATGGTTTCCCGTAGACCATTTGATATGGCGATGTACCCATAGGGGTCTTATAGGCAGTCCTATATGCCCAAAGTACATCGTCCAACTTCAGACTCCAGTCTTTTCTATGACTATTCACCGTCTTCTCCAGGATTTTCTTAAGACTCTGGTTGCTTCGCTCAACCTGACCACTAGTCATAGGATGATATGGCGTGCCGGTCTTATGACGAACACCATACTTCTCGAGTACTTTCTCCAGTGGTCGGTTGCAGAAATGTGTCCCTTCGTCGCTTATCAAGGCCCGTGGACATCCAAACCTCACAAAGATGTTTTTCTTCAGAAATTTCATGACCGTTTTATGATCATTGTGAGGAGTGGCTATTGCCTCCACCCATTTCGAAACATAGTCAACGCAGACTAAGATGTATTTGTTCCCGCAAGATGATGGGAAAGGTCCCATAAAATCGATACCCCACACATCAAAGACTTCGCATTCAAGAATGGGTTTCAATGGCATGTCAAACCTCCTTGTTAAAGCTCCGGTTCTTTGGCATCTATCACAAGACTTACAGAATGATTCTGTATCCTTGAAGATAGTAGGCCAATAGAAACCGGATTGGAAGATCTTCGCAACCGTTTTCCAAGGACCAAAGTGACCACCCGTGGGTCCACTATGGCATTGCTCGATTATATCGCGTTGCTCAGATTCAGGAACACACCTCCTTAGCAAACCATCTTTGCAGATCTTGAAGAGGTAAGGTTCATCCCAAACAAAGTATTTCATATCAGAGAAGAACTTCTTCTTCTCTTGATACGACATTTCAGGATCAAGGTATTGGGCATGAAGGTAGTTTACGATGGAAGAATACCGTGGAACATCAGGAGCGCAACCATCGATAAGCATGATATTTTCGAGAGGAAAGTAAAGATCTATATCATCAGGTTCGGTCTTTTCCTCACTCAACATTCTAGACACATGATCAGCCACTACGTTCTCACTTCCCTTTTTATCTTTGATGTGCACGTCAAACTCTTGTAGGATCAGTATCCAACGCAGTAGGCGCGGTTTAGCATCCTTTTTAGTCATCAGATACCGCAAAGCAGCGTGATCAGTCCACACGATCACTTGAGCACCTAACAAGTAACTACGGAACTTGTCCATAGCAAACACTACGGCCAATAATTCCTTTTCGGTAGTCGTATAGTTAACTTGCGAAGGATTCAACGTGTGGCTGGCGTAATAGATAGGCTGGAACTTTCCTTCGATTCACTGTCCTAAGACTGCACCAACAGCATAGTTGGATGCATCGCACATAAGCTCAAAGGGCAAGTTCCAGTCAGGTGAAATAAGAATTGGAGCAGAGATCAGACGATTTTTGAGCTCCTCAAACGCGTGCTTGCAACTATCATCAAAATCAAAAGTAACGTCTTCTTTTAGTAAGGTAGACAGGGGCTTGGCGATCCTTGAAAAGTCCTGGATGAACCTCCTATAGAAGCCGACATGTCCGAGAAAACCTCGGACTTCCCGAACATTCTTAGGATAACTCATCTTCTCAATAGCTTCTACCTTGGCCCTATCTACTTCTATACCTTTGGCGGACACTTTGTGGCCAAGGACTATACCTTCATCTACCATGAAATGGCATTTTTCCCAATTAAGCACTAAGTCCTTTTCCACACATCTTGACAACACCCGATCAAGATTATCGAGGCAATCATCGAAGGAGTGACCAAAGACCGAGAAGTCATCCATAAAAATCTCCATGCACTTTTCAACTAGCCCGTCAAAGATTGCCATCATACACCTTTGAAAGGTGGCTGGGGCATTACAGAGACCAAATGGCATCCGCCTGTAGGCGAATGTACCATAGGGGCGGTGAAAGTGGTCTTCTCTTGGTCAACAGGATCGATGGGTATCTGGAAGTATCCTGAATATCCATCCAGAAGCAGTAGAATGCGTGCCCCGCCAGACGCTCAAGCATCTGGTCAATGAATGGAAGGGGAAAATGATCTTTCAGGGTGACCTCATTGAGCTTTCGATAATCGATACATACTCTGTATCCAGTAACGAGCCTCAATGCTATCTCTTCTCCCTTCTCATTCTTCTCAATAGTAATTCCCCCTTTTTTGGGGACTACCTGAGTCGGGGAAACCCATTCACTGTCAGCAATGGCGTAAATGATACCCATATCTAGAAGTTTAATGATCTCCTTCTTGACTACCTCTTGCATGTGAGGGTTGAGCCTTCTCTGAGGCTGTCTAACTCGTTTTGCACCCTCCTCGGTCTTGATCTTGTGCATACAGATGTCGGGAGATATCCCTCGGATATCTCCCACCTGCCATCCAAAGGCTTTTTCATTTTTGCGCAAGACGTTTAACAGTTTAAGCTCTTCTATACGAGATAGCTTGGCAGAGATGATCAAAGGAAGCTTGTCACCTTCTCTTAAAAACACATACTTAAGATGTTTAGGTAACGGCTTCAGTACCAAATCTATGGGAGGATCCTCTAGACTTGATTTAAGATCGCCACTCTTCAACTCAACATCGCTGAGCTTACTTAGTGGTCCTACTGCCAAGGCTTCTTCTCTTAGCTCATCCTCAAAATCAGCTGCTAACTGGTCTAGATTAACCATACCATGACTATTCAGATTATCGATCAATCGCTCATATTCCGCTTCCACAGCCTTGACTTGCTCGTCCATACAGTCATTGAAGTCATTAAATGACTCCTCAATAGAAAAGTCGGTTGGAGAACCGGAGGGTACTTGAATGGATTTAGAGACACTATAGCTCACCTCTTGGTCACCAACTCGAATAGTTACTTGCCCACCATCACAATCGATGAGGGCCCTAGCTGTGGATAGGAAAGGTCTCCCAAGAATCAGGGGGACTTTCTCATATTTTCCCATATCTAAGACGTACCAATCAACAGGAAAGGTAAATCTATCGATCTGGACTAAAATGTCTTTCAGAATCCCTGAAGCTTTCTTAGAAGATCTATCGGCGAACTGAAGGTTCATGGAAGTGGGTTCTAGAAGACTTTGTAAACCCAGCTGCTCACACACAGACAATGGCATCAGGCTGATGGATGCACCCAAGTCACATAAAGAATTTGGAAAGACTAAGCCTCCCATCCGCAATGTGAGCACGAATTTTCCGGGGTCACCTCTTTTGATTGGTAAGTCCGGATAATTGATCATTGAACAATCCTCACCAATTGCCTGATCCATTTCCGCTAACTTCTTCTTCGAAGAAACAACATCCTTGATGAATTTAGTATACTTAGGCATTTCAACCAAAACTTCTGAGAGTGGAAGATTAACCTGAGAATTTTTTAGCAGATTAAGCACCTTTCCGTACTTCTTATCTTCATGCAATGGGATGTTGCTCTTTCTCGGTGGAAATGGAAGCTTTTTCAAATCATCCTCGGAAAATACTTTCTTCGAGGACGAACTAACTGCTTTGTCTTCCACATCTTTCCACCTCACCGTCTTATCATTCTTTTTATTAGTCAGGGGATCAGCCACCGACGATCATTTGATTCATCACTCCTCAGGGGATCAGCCACGAGGATTCTTAATTGATTCTTCATTCCTCAAGGGATCAGCCACTCGAGGAATCTCAATTCTTTCACCTATCGGGGATCAGCCACCGATGTCTTTCAACTTCTACACCTCTCAGGAGATCACCACCTGAGTACCTGCTTGTAGCCAAGGGGATGATGGGTGCTCGACTTCCCCTCCTGCCTTATCACTGGCAGGAGGGGCTAGTGGTTTCCCTGGTTGGGGGAACCACTCAGTTGAGTACCACTTCTTAAGTTCATTGCACTGGCCTCTCCTCCACCGTATGGAAGTGAAGGAACCAAGTCAGTGCATTGGCCAAGATTCAATTCAGTATGAGCTACATGACCACCTTTGGGATTTCTCTCCGTGGATTTTGGCATCTGCCCTGATGGTCTAGAAGCTTGCTGGTCAGCCATTTGCTTCTCAAGGTGCTTGATCGAATTCATCAACAACTGGATATTATTATTTTGCTCCTCTGGAAGTTATTGTTCTGCTCCTTCACTCCTTCCGATAAGAGTCCAATCTAGCTTCCGGATCATCAACGTGAGATGGACCTTGAGAGTTACGAATGTTTTGAGAGAAAGGTTGGCTGGACCGACTTTGAAATGCAGGATTTGGATTGTTAGGCCAACTTTGATTTAACCCTTGATTTGGATTGGAAGAATTCAAGTTCGGGTTCTGATTAAAACTAGGGTTTCGATTGAAATTCGAGTTTTGATTGAAATTTTGATTGAAATTCAAATTTAGATTTTGATTTGGGTGGAAACCCTGGTTTCGAAAGTTGCCTTGGCCAGTGAATTGATTACCAAACCTTTGATTTGGCTGGCCATTGAAGGCATTGATTTCAGCGTTCTGTCCAATCATAGGACAGAAACGAGCAGTATGCCCCATATCGTCACATACCTGGCATGCGACTTGGTTGTACTGTCCATGATTCTGGACAGCATTGACTTGATAAGAATTGGGGGGCATGAATTGACACTGGCCAACCATGTGGCCAGTCTGAGAACAATTCTCGCAGTACAGAACTTGAGAGTTCTGTAAAAATGAAGGAGTCTGATAACTCGGATTTGGAGACGTGGTAAGCATAGCCAGCTGCTGCTTCAGCATGGCAATCTCATTCTGCATTTTCACCTCCTCGATCCTAGGAGGAGGAGGTGGTGCCTGAACAGCTTGAAAGGAGGGGGCATAATTATATTTGGCAATGTCTTCGAACAATGCCCACCCCTCTTGAGGCGTTCTCCTCAGGAAAGCCCCACCTGATGAACTATTGACCATGCCCTTGGTGAGCTCGGTCAATCCACTGAAAAAGGTATTGACTTGCCTCTGCAAGTCTAACCCATGGTGGGGGCATTTACGAAGAAGAGCCTTAAATCTCTTCCATGCCTCAAAGAAATATTCTGTTTCCGCTTGATAGAAATTATAAATTTCCCTCAAACACTGGGCTGTCTTGGCCGGTGGAAAGTATTGGCTTAAAAATTCTTTCTCCAATGCAGCCCAGGTGGTAATGGATTCCGGAGGGAGAGAGCTATACCACTCTTTAGCTTCTCCCTTCAATGAGAACGGAAACAGTGTAAGTTTAATCACATCCTCACTCACACCTTGAATGCGTGTCGTACCACATATCTCCAGGAATGTGTGTACGTGTGTGAGGATTTTCAGTAGGGAACCCGTGAAACATTGATGCATGCTGCATCATCTGAATGAGACTGGGTTTGAGTTCGAAAGTTTGTGCGGTAATGGCTGGTAAGACGATAGCTGGGTTGACAGTTACTGCACCAGGCATGGCGTAGTCTGCCAATGTCCGTCTATCTTCAGCGGCCATTATTACAATTCTTCGATTCCCCTTTGAAAAGATAGCTCAAACTCTTGATCTTCGGCTTTTCCTTCGTCAAAACGAAGTCTTCGCCTATTGGGTCGGACTATGGTACGCTCGATGTCAGGGGAGCAAAGTAATGGTCCCTTGTGACTACGAGTTTGCATAAACCGATCCCAAAATCAAGTTGAGAAAACCTAAATCTAAGGAAAGGAAACCTAAAAACTAATAAATTAAAGACCTGATATCTAAAAGATTAAAAACCTTAATCTAAGATCAAAAACCTAAAGAAAAGAGAAGAAAAGAGAAAGATTAAGAAAGAAAGGGGGACGGACGGGCGTCCACTTATGTGAACGAGCGTTTGCCCAGAAAATAGACTGAACGAGCGTCCAAACTGGTGAACGTTCGTTCAAGGATCGGAAAACGCTACTGGAATGAAAATTTTACAGTGAACGAGCGTTCAAACTAGTGGACGCTCGTCCATAGGCAAGATTTTCAGAACAGAAACGATATCAGAACAGCAGGAAAGCATGGGAAAAAGAGACAGAGGGAAAGGATAACTAAACCTAGAGGAATCAAAGACTACGAAACTTAACTACGAAAAATCCTAATAACCAAAACTATAAACTACCTAAGAAAATTTAAAACGAGAAAATCAGAAAACACTAAAAAGAGGGAAAAACATGTGTTGAAATCTTCTAACCCCAAAATGGAAGGGAAAACAGTGGATTTTGACCTCGAAAACGGTGTCGGACGGCCTCCGGCGTCCGCCACGTCGTCGGCGTCGGAACGAGCTTTCCGAATTGGGGTCCTGCGCGCCAATCCGACACTCGAGCCGAAAGTTATGGCCAAAATACTATCAAGTGCTAAAACGGACCCTTTTATCCTAAAATTTGATCGTGAAAGGTGTGGAGTCAGATGATTCAACCTTAGATGTCCCCTAATCAATGTAAGAAAGAGAAAAGATAGAAACAGACAGGTAGAAACAAGAAAAGCCACTGAAACAAGAAAACAGACGGGCGTCCAATTAATGGACGGGCGTCTGCCTGGGTTTAGGACTGAACGGGCGTCCAAAAATATGGACGTTCGTTCAAGGGGTCAAAAACGATACAGGATTGAAATTTTCACAGTGAACGGGCGTTCATAAGTATGGACGCTCGTCCAGATGCAAAAATTTCAGAAACAGAACAGAAACGATTGCAGAAACAGAGAGGGATAAGAGAAAGAAAACATAGCAGGAAAAGGAGGGGAAGAAACTAATCACAAAAACTTTAAAAACTTCAAACCCTAAAAATCTAAACCAAAAACCTAACTACCTAAAGGTTAAACTAAAAACAAACCTAAAAAAAACAGAAACAAAAACAAATCTAAAAACAGAAAACGAAAAAGACAAACAAAAACAAAAACTAGGCAACCGTCCGGTTCCCCGGCAACGGCGCCAAAAACTTGTCACGGATTTTATTAATACAAAATAAACAAGTAATAAAACCGGTTAACCTCAAGTGCAAGGATCGTAGTATAGAGGCTATGCCGGGTCGATCTTACGGGGAACTAGACGAATGTTAACCCTAGCCTTTGTTTTTAACTAACTATTGCCACGATTACTAACCTAACGAATAACTAGCTAAACAAATATGCAGAAAATAACTAGACAGAGGAGATTAATCCAATGCTAGGAGAGATTGAAAGCGATAAAAATAAACTAAAAGTGCAGGAAAATAAATTAACTAATCTAAACTAAGCTATGAGGATTGTAAATCAAGTTTATAAAAGACAAACGAGGATTGATCCACCTATCAACACGCATCGATCTCCTATCTCGATTTTACGTGGTATTTACTTAGATTGTGATTCACCTTCTCTAAACATGAAATCCTAATTCCTTAGGTATTTCATCTATTAACCTAGTATCTTCCAATGCTAGATTAACGCGTTTAAAAGACCAAAGATGTCAACTTTTATGTTTAACCTAGTGATCTATTAACTTCCGTTACTATAGATTCAAAGACTATTCCTATTCATGGTGATCTAAGGTTTAACATGACTCCCATCAAGCATAAACACAATCGAAAACATGCAATCTTCCGATATAATGCACTAAAAACATGAGTAAAGCATGAATAAGAAACAACCATAAATAAATACTCACAGTAATAATCGAGATAAACAGATCAATTCACGTTGATGGCTTAACAACTCTCGTTTGATGGAGGTTTTAGCCTCTGAACATCCTCAGCAACTCAGCAATGTATAAAAAAAGCATAAAAAGTAACCTAAACTAACCTAGATCTAATTTGCATAAAAGTAAAGGAAAAGATGTAAAAACTGCAGCCTTAGCCGCCCCTAGGTATTAGGGTTTATGTGTGTCGAATTGTTCGTATTTAGGGTTTGAGAAAAACGCCGCTTATATAGAGTTTTGAGGCGGTTTGGCTAAGTCGGAAAAACGGACGCCCGTCTGCTTCAATGGACGCTCGTCCAGATTTCTTGGACGCTAGGTGAACGCTCGTTCAGAACGCGTTTGAACTCTCTGAATGTAAAATACGATTCTGGACGCCAGTTCACTTTTACAGACGCCCGTCCACTACTCAGCTCCAGTATTTTACTCATAACTTCACTTCTAGGGCTCCGAATGAGGTGATTCAACATGCGTTGGAAAGCTATTTCAATCCTCTACAACTTTCATCAAGACAACTTTCCCTGAAAGTGCCTACAAGTGTGGACAAAATCCCCATGAAGTGCCTGGTTCCGGTTTCTTCAATGATTCTTCACTTAAACATATTTCAACTCTTCCATCTTCATGTGATCATCGTTTAAGCTCCTTACTCATCATGAAAACGTATCTAACAACATGATAGAAACATGCAAAATGTAACATCATACGAATAAACATAAAACACCGATAAAATCACGTAAATATCTCGATTTTGCATTTAAACACATTTAAAACTCGTTTACTCAATAATTCGATAAAACCAACACTTTTCTATAAAAAGTACTAAAATACCAAGGATATTGTTACGGGAATAACGTCATATAAATCATAAATTTCACCCTTAACAACTGGCAGCGGTACAAAACACGCTGGAACACCGCTTACCAAAGAGAACTGAACCGAACTCCCCACGTGCCATCGTGGAGGTTGCTCCTGATGAGGTCGCGGTGACAAACTCTGTTGAGATCTTGGTGTAGGTGTCGCAGTATGAGGTGGTGGTGACAAACTCCGATGGGGTGGAGGATTCTGCCTCACAACACCGCCTCCTACGACCGGTGTTGGACTTTCCCGACGAACTCTAGAAGTCTCTGCACCCGCTCCAGTTCTTGTGAACACCATCCTGATGATCAAAGAAAACCAGAACGTTACTAAAAGGTCTAAAGAAAGCTTATCTTAAAAGGAAGGTAGCCTAAAAGATGCTTCTCTCTGATACCAACTGTAACGCCCCGTTCCCGGACACCGAGTCCTTATCCGGAAAAGGAACGTTCGGCACGTATAAAATAAAAATAAATTCATTTCATATGTAAGCCTCTACTACGTCGTATCAAAAACAAGCAAACGGAAGCAAAAGACTCGGGTAATAAATTTCCAATAACATCCAAGAATAGAATACAGTCTAAAGATGGAAATGTAACTTTATTACATTCAAGAAAAACGAAACTTAAAAGAAACGTACGATATTGTCAAAAAAAACGTAAAGGGTACTACAAGTCTCGAAAGACCAAAAGTCTAAACCAAAAGTACTTCAACAGCCTACTAAATGAAAGACAAAAATAAATAATTAAAAAGTCTTCAACGAGGCATCGTCAAACGTCATCATCGAACTCATCCTCGTAACCCTGATCAACCTGTTCATCTTCTCACCCCCAAACACATAGAAAACATGCATTTGAGGTAAGTACAAGGTACTTAATAAAAGAGAGAAGCTATGACAATAATTATAATTTATAAAGAAAATATATTTAATCGTTTAGTTATCTTTGTGTGACGACTCAATCTGGGGTTCATTCCATGTTCATCAACATGAATTGACTAAACGTTTCTACTTAACTTATCTATGTTACAACCGCACTCAAGGGCACTACGTGTATCCACTTTTGGGACACTCTTGGCAACATATTAGTGGATCACTCCAATATCCACGAAGTCTAGAATAGGTAGACTCCGATAGTACGCGCGTCTTTGTGTAGTCCTTCCGTACTTAGGGTTTTTTTGACCTACGGAGTTCTTCCACCTTCAGAGGTAACACACACATCGTGATATAGACTAGTGCCTATCCAAGAGAGACATGTTGTTTAATCTTTTACTAGTCAAGTACGTATTTATTAAAATGATTAACTAACCACCTAAGTGTTTTTAACTAAACTCCCTCACAAATACTACTCTCTTCCTAGACCACTAGACATAAACAAGGCCTAGCAATTACATAGACATTGATGAATACTAATTCATCAAAGCACAAGCCTATCATGCTCTTCTGACGGATCCGAACTTCAACTCCCTTTAAGAGTACATTCGGTGTTTTAACTGAACGAATCAGAAGCTCAATTCAGGCTTGTTTATGTTTATACCATGTTAATATATCATGAATAAGGGTTTAAAACTGAACAACATAGCTTAAACATCATTTAAGTGAAAACTGGGGCAATGCGTGCGCATTAGCTGGAATGCGTACGCATTCCCCGCTTCAAAACCTGCTGGAAACTGTCTGTCCAAACAATGCGTGCGCATTGCCTACAATGCGTGCGCATTGCCTACAATGCGTGCGCATTACTTGACCAGAACCTAAGCTAAAACTCTCTGTTTGAACAATGCGTGTGCATTATTATGAATGCGTACGCATTCAGCAACCAGAAACAAAACCGGAACATCATGTACATGTAATGCGTGCGCATTCTATTGAATGCGTACGCATTCAGCATCCAAAAACCAAACCTGCTATCCTGTAACAGGAATGCGTGCACATTGCTAGCCAATGCGTACGCATTCTGCCTGCTGCCCTAAATTCCGATTTAGATCCTAAACGGTTTCCGATCTGTTTCTAACCCAATTAACCTCAAATTGATGCACAGTAAAACATAGAAAAACATATCTAAACATTCCATAACATCTATGATCATTGATCAACCAAAGACTCATCTTTCTAGCATTAAAACGTCTTAAAACATGATCTAAACCCTATAAACGATAATTGAGATCATAGGAAGAGTCTCTTACTTGTTTGCAGCCAAAAACCGATCCAAACAGCCTTGACAAGTCTGCTGCACTTCCCACAAACCGATAGCCACACGATTCCCTCTTCACAACGGTCCCAATTCTCGAGTCTGATCTGAAAACGGTTAAGCTTTGCTTCAGAGATTGTGAAAACTATCCCAGCCCTATTTCTTCCTCTTGAATGCGCAGAGAAAGAACGTGGAGACTGGTTTCTGATTAGTGTTTAGGTTATGGGATTAATTTGTGTTAATTTTTTCTTAAATAGCTAATCCCAATTAAATCCCTTTTCCATAAAAACCCTTACTTACCAGAAATCGAAATTCCCTAATTATATACCCATAATTTCGAAGATTATACATATATAATTATAATACACTTAACTCCAATAAAAGAAAAAGAAATAATAATATTTCATTTTCACAAAATGACACGTCTGTCCTTTCTCAGAAATCGGAATATTACACTAAATCTAATATATTTGTTCACTTGTTATACCCTGTCCCAACTATGTGTTTGAATCCAAATATGCACGTGCCGATCTCTCTTTTGTTGCAGGGAATTATTCCATTTACACATGCCTTTATTAAAAACCTTTTTTTTAGGGGTATAATCAATTAGACCAAAATAAAACATCTATATGAGAAATGTCATTACACCTTTCATATGTATTATGTTTTATAAATATACTAGACTATGAATGAATAAATTATTGAAAAAGTCTCCAGATGGGCGATTCATGCCATGTCTAATTAATATAATGCCAATAAGACTAACATAGTCGGACCCTGCATTTTTATTTGTCTTTTTCTTTATATGTATATTCTACATATGTAAAGTTTTTTTTTTTTTTTTTATTTTGAAACAACACTTTATTAATTAATATCCGCCAAACAAGCGGTCAAAATATCGCCAGGGGCGAGGAACTCCAAGATGTCCTGGAAATAACTGTCAAAGCATGTCTAGCTAAAAGATGCGCCAGGACATTGCCCACACACCGAATAAATAAAAAAGAAACTGAGGAGAAACTGGATAAAAGGGTCAAACAGTCCTGCATCAAACAACCCCGAGGCGTAAGATCCTCTATTGGCCGTCGGAGACGCGAAACACACGCCAAACAATCACTCTCCACCTCTAGTCGTTGAATTCCCAAATGCCTCGCTTCTTCCATAGCCAAGGAAATGGCCTTAAGCTCCATGTATTCCACTGAGTCCCCTGGGTCAAAATGATACGCAAAGGTGTGAAGAACTGCCCCATGAGAATCTCGGAAAATAATTCCCACCCCTGCGCCTGTCTCAGTAACTGACGCATCCACATTGCCTTTAATCACCCCTTCCGAAGGCTTCACCCATGTATCCGGCAGTGTTGGAGTGAGCCCTGCGCCCTATAGGTCTCTAAAGCCGCCACATACTCGGCCGACGCTGTAAGAGATCGCATACACACTTCTGAAACATAAACAGCCTGATCATCGAACACTGCAGAACAGCGCGCCTTCCAAATCCCCCACATAAGCCATACAAACCTCGCAGTATCCTGAGCACCCCGATCCTCGAGCAACCTCATAAAGAAATCCGCAAAAGTGGCCGAGCGAAGACGCCCTAACACCCCATAGAATGGTGACACCTGCCAAATTCGATCTGCCAACTCGCACTCAAAAAGTACATGCAACAGCGTTTCCAAAGTCTCTCCGCAAGCCAAACAGACACCATCCCCCATATTCCTCCTGTGCAATCCCTGGCCGATAGCAAGACAATCAGTGAGGCAACGCCACAAGAAATGCTGAATCCGCAGTTGTACAGGGAGCTGCCAACAGTTCCTCCAAATCCTGCTCCCCTCCCCCACTGAAGTACCGGCCCGACCACAGATGCTGGTCGGTAAAGTGATAAAGCCAGAAAGTACCCTGAACGAACAGTATAAACGCCCTTACGATCATAATGCCAAATCCGCCGATCCGGATGCTCGCCTGGGGCAATAGTGGTGCCCAAAATAGCATCAGACTCCCATGGGCGAAGCAATTTCCGGACCCGTTGTACATCCCACGCCCTAGAGTAGGGAATAAGCAAATCCGAAACCTTAGAATCCGCTGGAATGTCGTGTCCTTTAAAAGGAATACGGAACGAAGGCTGGCGACTAGTCCATGCATCATGAAAAACGTAAACCGATTCACCGTCTCCCACCCTCCATCTCAGCCCGCTAAGTAAAAGATCTCGTCCCTCTAAAATACTGCGCCAGAGAAATGACGGTCGAGTCCCCAATCTTGCTGCGAGAATAGTGGTGTCCTCAAAGTACTTCGCATGCAAAACTTGTGCCTCCAGTGAGCCCGGGCTGCGAAAAATCCTCCATGATTGCTTCGCCAATAAAGCCAGGTTGAAACATTCCAAATCACGAAACCCCAGACCCCCCCAGATTCTTTGGTAAACAACAAGCCTCCCAGTTCTTCCAATGAATCCGACGCTTAGTCTCAGTGTCTCCCCAAAAGAAACCACGAATCAGCTGCTCAAGTTCCCGAATCAGAGTAGTAGGAACCTTAAAACACTGCATAATAAAGGTAGGGATAGCCTGGAGGGCCGATGTTCGGTAAAAATGAGTTTTACAATTTATAACCGAAACACCCCAAGTATAAGGATCGTAGTATAGGATGTTAACGGATCGTCCTAAGGGAGTGGAATGTTTATCGGATCAAAGTGCAATAATTAAATCGATTATGTCACGACCATTAACTAAAACTAGATTTAAACTAATTTAAACTAGGGTTTATACTAATTATGAACAGTAAAAACGACGATGAACAGTAACTTCGATGAATAGTAAATTTGCAGAAAATTAACAATTAACAACTAGAATTTAAAACAACTAACTTAGCAATCAACGATTTATACTAATGATTCGATTTATCAAGTAATTAAAACAACGGCAAGGCAACGGGAATCCACCGATCAATCAACCCAACCCCAACTAGACGGCAAGTTAAAGATATAATTTTTAGTAATGATCTATCACGAATTCGATTAAATTTCTCTAAACGAATTCTAGGGTTTCGTTTTCTTTTTCAAATAAAACAAAACAACATGAAAAACACGATCACGAGATTATTTCTAATACTCCTACTCAACTAACTATGATCAATCTCTTGAAACATAATCAATCGCATCAATTGAAAAGGTCACAACTTGAACAATATTTTCATATAAATTCAAAGCATAAAAGATGGTTTCATCGATCTCTCGATTCGAATAAAACGTAAACGATAAAAAACAATATCCAATTGATGAAAAATTATAACTTAACTCACTAAACATGTAGCAAAAATCTCTCTAGTTGGTGTTGATGTTGATCGGTTTCATCCGTTGTCCCACCGCGATGTGCTTAGCCAACAACCATGATGTTAATCATGATCATTGGGATGGAGAGATTTATCTTTAAATCTCCTCTTTTGAATGATGTGGCTGCTGCTGCAATTATGCGTCTGTGACTGTATCAAAATTGTGTTCTTAGGGTTTGATTTGCTGCCGTTTAAATAGATATGAGAGGCGGCTGCTTTTTTAATTTAAGTCGGCTGAATAATTCTTTTTTTAGGAATGAAACTTCTAAAATTCATATCTTGAGTTGTAGACCTCCAAAAATTATGATCCGAAAGTCATAATTAAGCTCTCGGAAAACTCTACAACTTTCATTAAGGACTCTTCTTCAGAAAACGCCTTTTTGATTAGCCCGTCGTATCCCGAGTATATTTCGGGATTTTCCACTAGTTTCAGCAACAGCATCCAAACTTGTAACGCTCATATCTCGGGCCTCATAAGTCGGAATGAAGTGATTCAAAATCCTGTAGAATCCTCTCTTCAAGCCCTACAAATCTTCTCTTGAGGTCGAGAGTCAAATCAGTGTATATCATATCAAGAACTGCATCGGAAGTTCGGCTGCTTGAAAGCTTCATTCCAAGCTTCATCTCCATCTTCCTTCCATTTCACTTCTCTTCCATGCAAAACCTCATCATTTAATCCTCTTGCATGCCAAAATATGTATCTATAACATAGGAAAATATACCAAAGCGTAACACAATCCCAAAATAACATAAAATCCCAATTTAAGCACATAAATCGTTACATTTTGCGATTTATTATCTTTAAACATCATTTGCTCAGTTTATCCTTTTGGCGAGTGATTTTCTATAAAAATCACTAAAACACGGGAGATAATGTTACGAAATAACTCGATAAAAACCATAAAATTAGTCGTAAACAACTCCCCCACACTTACACTTTTGTTCGTCCCGAACAAAACAATCAAAACTAGCTCACTTTATATGTAATCCAAATAGATTCCTAACTCACGTGACAAAAGATACAACAACTATAGCAAACAATACCATCACAGAGATAGATTCAGTGTATGTGTGACAAGCCCTTTTCAAATTTAACAAGCCTTTCAAAGAAATATCCTCTCAAAAATCCAATGACTATCCTAGATATAGGCAGTAATAGCTCCACTCAAAGCCTTCCCACGCACTCAGTAGGATAATCCCTACAGCATATCATGCGGTTCTACTGGGTATAAGATCCATGATAACAAAGACTTCACTTTATTTTTACTCATCATTTTCGAAATTTTCAAATTTGACGCATATCAGAATGAGCTCTTACCCATCATAGTAGAATAGGATGTTTCGTGATAACACCCTACCTTACTCAAATCATAAGGTAGCTTCTCCTGACTGTCCTGAGCTTTTGGTCATCATAGTGGTATAGGACATTTCGAGATAATGCCCTACCTCACTCCAATCATCGACCAGCTTCCGACAAACGTATTTATTATGATTCTTATTCATTCTTTTCTTCAAGACATAAGTTACATCTCACTTATCACATTCGAACTTTATGATATTCACAGCACACGGTCTAACTAAGGTGTTACTATACTGACCTTCCTAAGATAAATCACTAAAACAATGAAAGGATATAGTTCAAAAATCTTGCTTCAAAATCAAAGGCTCTCGTGAACGTGAAAAATGAATACTAGCTCCATGAAAGTAAAGACATGCTATAATTATCTCTCAAAGTCACATAAAATCATCGTCAGGAAACTACAACTAGCAAGCATTTGTTCCAATTACATGCTCAAGATTTACAATTATCCAAGTGTAAAAATTTTAAAATTTCACCATTTATCAAAGATCACAAATATTTACTCATATTGTCGAAATAAAGCATGAATTGCACCCCCCCACACTTAAATCACATTATGTCCTCAGAATGTGCAAATAAAAGAAAAGAATACTTAGCTGGTTATGAAGTGGTTGTCGGCTGTAGGTTGGCAGAGGTCAGGCCGTAGCATGAATAAACCGCTGCACTCGTATGAAGAACAGACGACACTAAAAGTAAAAGCTTGCAAACCTGCTCAAAAGTATCTGCAACACTCGACATAACACATAATCTCGGGGTACACGGGGTATATGAGGAAACAAGCACGCAAATAACGCATTCACAAATAGGACAAGGATAACCAACACACAAACACCCAGGTTTTATTCCTAATAAAAGCTTAACTAAAAAGAAATACTTAAACGACTAGGCTGCCTCCTAGTAGCGCTTCTTTAATGTCATTAGCTTGACACAGATTTCAAAGTTAACCCGGATCGGGCCACTTTGGCTTACTGCTGGCCACTTCCTCATCGGAATCAGAATGAAGGACAGGAGTGTGACCACAACAACAGCAAGTCAAGTGCTCTACTAAGTGTTTGAACTTAACTCTCCAGATAGCACTGACTCTTTTCTTCTTCTCGTTCTTGCGCAGAGTAAGCTTCGGTACACCGACATGTTCAGAAGGCTCGGAAGAAAGGTCCTCACGGGTAGATATAGAAATGTCATCATCCGAACTAAAGAAGTTGGATGGGATCTCATCGTAAATCAGAATATCAGGCACCTCAACTCTCTTTTGAAAGTACAAGGTCTCAGGCTTTTCTCTTGGTTGCCCAAAATACTTTTTGAGTCTTTGACCATTGACCTTGAAGGGTTGATCACCATACCCGTTTAACGTGATCGCTCCACTTGGATGAACATCGAGAATCTCAAAGGGGCCAGACCATCTAGACTTGAGTTTACCCGGAAACAGGTGAAGTCTAGTATTATAGAGTAAAGCCATCTCACCAACTTTGAATTTTCGGTCCTTGATCTTAGCGTCATGGAGTATCTTTGTTCTTTCCTTGCTAAGCTTAGCATTCTCGTAGGCCCTGAGTCTGAATTCATCGAGCTCGTTTAATTGCAATAATCTCTTTTCCCCACAAAGCTGGCTGTCGAAATTCAAGAATTTAATAGCCCAGTAAGCTCTGTGCTCAAGCTCGACTGGTAAATGGCAAGCTTTGCCATAAACCATTTGAAAGGGTGACGTACCCATAGGGGTCTTAAACGCGGTGCGATAGGCCCAAAGCGCGTCATCCAACTTCAGACTCCAGTTGGATCTATTTGAGTTCACGGTCTTTTCTAAAATCCTTTTAAGGCTCTGGTTGCTTATCTCGACTTGGCCACTTGTTTGGGGATGATACGGTGTACCGATTTTATACCTCACACCATATTTTTCAAGAACTTTATCAAGCGGCGCGTTGCAAAAATGAGTACCTTCGTCACTAATGAGGGCTCTAGGACAGCCAAACCTGGTGAAGATATTCTTTTGCAAGAATTTCTTCACAACTTTGTGATCATTAGTTTGGGTGGCTATTGCCTCCACCCACTTGGAAACGTAGTCTACACAGACGAGAATGTACTTATTACCACAGGACGTTGGAAAGGGTCCCATGAAATCAATTCCCCACACGTCAAAGACTTCGCATTCCAAAATGGGTCGAAGTGGGATTTCCATCCTATTACTCTGCCTCCCGATTCTCTGGCACCTATCGCAACCTTTGCAAAAGGCTTCTGCGTCCTTAAAAAGAGTCGGCCAGTAGAATCCGGCTTGAAGGATTTTTGCAACTGTCTTGGGTGCTCCGTAGTGTCCTCCTGTGGGACCACTATGACATTGCTCCAGAATATCCCATTGCTCATGTTCCGGAACACACCTTCTAAGCAACCCATCTTTACAAACCCTGAACAAATAAGGATCCTCCCACACGAGATATTTTAGGTCGGAAAAGAACTTCTTCCTCTCCTGATACGTCATTTCCTCTAAATGTCCACTTGCTAAATAGTTGACGTAATCAGCGTACCATGGCCTAACAGTATCAAGCTTCATCAATTGCTCAGTCGGGAAGTCGATGCCTATTTCCTTGTGATTTACGCCACCCTCATTTACTAGACGAGAAAGATGATCAGCCACAACATTATCACTACCCTTCTTATCTTTGATCTCAAGGTCAAACTCTTGCAAAATTAGAATCCATCTGAGTAACCTTGGTTTTGCATCTGCTTTGTCCATAAGGTAGCGTAGGGTTGCATGGTCGGTCCAAACGACAACTTGAGACCCTAGAAGGTAACTTCTAAACTTGTCAATAGCAAAAACGACGGCTAAGAATTCCTTCTCAGTCGTAGTGTAATTGCATTGAGCGGGGTTCAAGGTGCGGCTCGCATAGTAAATGGGCCTGAACTTTTTATCAATTCTTTGACCTAAAACTACGCCGACTGCGTAGTTAGAGGCATCACATAATAATTCAAAAGGCTTAGTCCAGTCAGGTGCGATTAAGATAGGGGCACTTATGAACTTTTCCTTCAGGCAATTGAAAGCTTTCTTGCATTTCTCATCAAACAAGAACACAACATCATCTTTCAGAAGGTTGGACAGGGGCTTGGCGATGGTGGAAAAGTCCTTAATAAATCGCCTGTAGAAACCAACATGACCAAGGAAGCCGCGTACCTCCTTGACAGTTTTCGGATACGACATTTTTTCAATGGCTTCTACTTTGGCCTTATCAACTTGAATACCAGTGCCGGACACCTTGTGTCCCAGAACGATCCCCTCATCAACTAGAAAATGGCATTTCTCCCAGTTAAGCACTAAATTCTTTTCAACACAGCGTTGAAGTACCATATCTAGATTCGCCAAGATCTCATCGAAGCTATCGCCATAGACTGAGAAGTCATCCATGAAGACTTCCATACATTTCTCCACAAGTCCATCAAAAATGGCAAGCATACACCTTTGAAAAGTCGCAGGTGCATTGCATAAGCCAAAGGGCATTCTGCGGAACGCAAAAGTGCCCGATGGACACGTAAACGTAGTCTTCTCCTGGTCATTAGGGTCGATGGCTATCTGGAAGTAACCAGAATATCCATCGAGGAAACAATAATACTTGTGACCACTCAGTCTTTCAATAAGCTGGTCAATGAAGGGTAAGGGGAAATGGTCTTTGGCGGTGACTTCATTCAATCTGCGATAGTCAATGCAGACTCTATAGCTAGTCACAAGGCGTAAAGCTATCTCTTCCCCCTTTTCATTCTTTTCAACGGTGATACCTCCCTTCTTTGGCACAACTTGGGTGGGGCTAACCCACTCACTATCGGCAATTGCATAGATGATTCCCATGTCTAACCACTTTATAACTTCCTTCTTGACAATCTCCTGCACATGCGGATTCAGCCTTCGTTGAGGTTGTCTTACTTTCTTAGCTCCTTCCTCCGTTCGGATTTTATGCATGCACACATCGGGGCTGATTCCTCCGATATCACCCACTTGCCATCCGAACGCGAGGATATTCTTTTCAAGCACTTTTATCAGCAATGCTTCTTGCTCGGCTCGAGTTTTGAAGAGATGATCAAGGGTAACTTATCACCATCCTTAAGAAAAATGTACTTAAGGTGTTGAGGAAGCGGTTTAAGCTCCAAGTCAGTAGGTGGTTGCTCAATACTAGATTTTAAAGGGCCACCTTTTTCCTTTTGGGCTTGAAGTGGTTGACAGTAGAACACCTCATCCTCCCGAGGCATAACCCCGGAAAGATACTGGATAACATCATCTATAGGGATTCTTCTGTCAGTACCTGCTTCCTTCTTCTGATGCTTGATCATCTTTCTCAACTCTTCATCTTCTAGCTCCTCCGCTAGCTGTTCCCAATCATCAACCTCCCAATGAGTAGCTTCTCTCCGTAAATCCACTTCATCCCAACTACCCATCGGGGCTTCCTCTTCTCCAGGGTTAAAGTCATTCCGATGCAGCTCTTTAAATCATCGTTCATTGCTGGGAAATTCCATGTTTCTTTCTCATTGACAAGCTCGGTGTGAGCAAGTCGTGAAGACGACTCGTCAGAGACTACGGCCTGTAATGAACTAGAAGATGGTCCAGAGTCAACTTGATCTTCAATGTTTATAACTTCGAAAACACCTATCTCTGTCAGCTTCCTCAGATTTGGCATCTTCTTCGTCCTCATAAATTGCTTCAATGAACGAGATTTCTTCACTCAAAGTGTTCTCTAGACTTTTCCCTTGTGTAAAGGTAACAGATGTATCATCAACTCTAAGTGTAATCGACCCTTACAGAAGTCAATGAGGGCGGCAGAGGTGTCTAAAAAGGTCCGGCCTAGAATTAGAGGCATCTCCTTGTCAGGTGGGTAGTCTAAGATAACCCAGTCGGTAGGGAAAACCAAATGTTCAACATGAAGAAGAACATTAGTAACACAACCGGCTGCTGAGCGACTAGATCGGTCCACCATCTGCAGAGAAATAGGGCGTTCTCGCATTCTTTTATCTAAGCCGAGCTTTTTGCAGACGTTTAATGGCATCACATTTATGGAGGCCCCTGAGTCGCATAAGACGTTTTGGAACTTGTGGCCTTCAATCTCACAAGAGATTGAAGGTCGTCCGGGGTCACCTCGCTTAACAGCAACTTTCTGTGAAACCATAGAACAGTCTTCTCTTAATATCTCTTCTGCCATCCCTTGAAGCTTCTTCTTACTCCCACAAACTTCTTTGAGATACTTAGAGCACTTGGGCATTTCAGTCAATACCTCTGCTAGGGGTATACTCACTTTGGTGTCTCTAAGCATCCTCCTCACTCCGTCATATTGTTTGTCAAGAATGAGGGTATTCTCTTTCCTCTTAGGTGGATAAGGAAGGGCTTTATCATTGTCAGGGGAACAGCCACCTGACTTTTTAATGGCTTCGTCCTCCTTATCCTTCCATCTCACAAACTTTTCCTCCATCTTCTTTGTCAGGGGAACAGCCACCTGACCTTTCCTCAAATCAAAATCATCCTCATCCCCCGAAGAGCTGTCATCATTAAGCTCCTCCTCACTGTTGGTTTCTTCGGTATATGATTTCTGATTGCCCCCTCCTGAACTTTTTGCGTCAGGAGGGGCTGCTCGTTTCCCGACACCTTTCCGGGTCCCGCCTGCTTACCACTTCTCAAGGTAACTTCATTCAACTCTTGGTCTCCATACTCCCATTGAGGTGTGATGGCAGTGCAAACATTGATATCTGCTTTTGGATTTCTCTCGGTATAACTTGGAAGTTTACCGTGGGGTCTGCTTGCTTGCTGGTCTGCCATCTGCCCGACCTGTCTCTCTATTGCCTTGACACTAGTGGACAAGGTCTTCACCATATCTACTAGCTCATCAAACTTATGTTGAGGGACACATGAGGTGGTATGATTTTGATGTTGGCTTTGATTCCAACCACCTTGAGGTCTTTGGGAGTTGGGATTATGAGCTTGATTAACCACCCCAGGAGGTGGTCTTTGATAACCTGGGTTGAAAGAAGGGTTAGAATTGGATGGGCCAGGTGGTGCATTGGGACGTTGAAATCCAGAATAATTCCGGTTTTGATTGGAGTTTCCGAAGGTTTGGTTGAAATTCACTTCCTCAGTAATTTCATCTCCCGCCTGCATTCCCAGGTAGTTCACATCTGGCTGCCCTTGTTGCTGCTGCATTTGTAAAGTGGCTAGCTGCTTGCTAATTGCTTCCATTTGAGCAACTAACACCTTAGTCTCAGAATTGCTTGCAGCAGATTCTTTCTTATTAACATTGGTCTTCCTTGGAGTTGACCACATGTTATTCTTGGCTATGGTTTCAGCTACCCTGTAAGCAGCATCATCACCTCCTCCTAGGAAGGATCCATGGGCAGTTGAATCAAGGAAATCTCTATTGGGTTGAGTAACACCCTGATAGAATAATTCTAGAAGTTCATGTCGAGTGTATCCATGGTTAGGGCATTTCCTCATTAACAAATTCAACCTCTCCCAGGCCTTTCCCACACTCTCTCCTTCTAATTGCTCGAAAGTGGCTATATCTCTTTTACGTTCCATTATCGTTCCAGGTGAAACGAATTTCAGAGCAAAGGCTCTTTTAACATCAGCCCAGTTATGAAGAGAGTGATGGGGTAAGGACTTAAACCATCGATTTGCTTCACCCTTCAAGGCAAACGGGAAAAGTTTCAATTTAACAATCTCAGAATCAACACCAGGATAGTGGCCTGCTTCGCAGATTTGAACGAAAGTGGACAAGAAGTCATGAGGATCTTCGTCAGCAGTGCCATGAAAGGAACTATTCTGGACCAGTCCTAAGGGAGTGGAATGTTTATCGGATCAAAGTGCAATAATTAAATCGATTATGTCACGACCATTAACTAAAACTAGATTTAAACTAATTTAAACTAGGGTTTATACTAATTATGAACAGTAAAAACGACGATGAACAGTAACTTCGATGAATAGTAAATTTGCAGAAAATTAACAATTAACAACTAGAATTTAAAACAACTAACTTAGCAATCAACGATTTATACTAATGATTCGATTTATCAAGTAATTAAAACAACGGCAAGGCAACGGGAATCCACCGATCAATCAACCCAACCCCAACTAGACGGCAAGTTAAAGATATAATTTTTAGTAATGATCTATCACGAATTCGATTAAATTTCTCTATACGAATTCTAAGGTTTCGTTTTCTTTTTCAAATAAAACAAAACAACATGAAAAACACGATCACGAGATTATTTCTAATACTCCTACTCAACTAACTATGATCAATCTCTTGAAACATAATCAATCGCATCAATTGAAAAGGTCACAACTTGAACAATATTTTCATTTAAATTCAAAGCATAAAAGATGGTTTCATCGATCTCTCGATTCGAATAAAACGTAAACGATAAAAAAACAATATCCAATTGATGAAAAATTATAACTTAACTCACTAAACATGTAGCAAAAATCTCTCTAGTTGGTGTTGATGTTGATCGGTTTCATCTGTTGTCCCACCGCGATGTGCTTAGCCAACAACCATGATGTTAATCATGATCATTGGGATGGAGAGATTTATCTTTAAATCTCCTCTTTTGAATGATGCGGCTGCTGCTGCAATTATGCGTGTGTGGCTGTATCAAAATTGTGTTCTTAGGGTTTGATTTGCTGCCGTTTAAATAGATATGAGAGGCGGCTGCTTTTTTAATTTAAGTCGGCTGAATAATTCTTTTTTTAGGAATGAAACTTCTAAAATTCATATCTTGAGTTGTAGACCTCCAAAAATTATGATCCGAAAGTCATAATTAAGCTCTCGGAAAACTCTACAACTTTCATTAAGGACTCTTCTTTAGAAAACGCCTTTTTGATTAGCCCGTCGTATCCCGAGTATATTTCGGGATTTTCCACTAGTTTCAGCAACAGCATCCAAACTTGTAACGCTCATATCTCGGGCCTCATAAGTCGTAATGAAGTGATTCAAAATCCTGTAGAATCCTCTCTTCAAGCCCTACAAATCTTCTCTTGAGGTCGAGAGTCAAATCAGTGTATATCATATCAAGAACTGCATCGGAAGTTCGGCTGCTTGAAAGCTTCATTCCAAGCTTTATCTCCATCTTCCTTCCATTTCACTTCTCTTCCATGCAAAACCTCATCATTTAATCCTCTTGCATGCCAAAATATGTATCTATAACATAGGAAAATATACCAAAGCGTAACACAATCCCAAAATAACATAAAATCCCAATTTAAGCACATAAATCGTTACATTTTGCGATTTATTATCTTTAAACATCATTTGCTCAGTTTATCCTTTTGGCGAGTGATTTTCTATAAAAATCACTAAAACACGGGAGATAATGTTACGAAATAACTCGATAAAAACCATAAAATTAGTCGTAAACAGCCGACTTAATAAACACTTCCTTGCCTGCAGGCGAGAGCAACTTGTCCTTCCAACCAGCCACTTTTTTCCGAATTTTATCTCTCAAGAACGCAAACACCTGACGTTTATTTCTCCCAATCTTATACGGTAGCCCCAAATACTTACCAGAGCCGTCACCCAAGGGAATTTGCAGCAACTCCGACACCGCCTCACGCATCTCTACCAGGACTCCTTCAGAGAAATACAGACTAGATTTATGAAAGTTGATAGCCTACCCAGATAAAGCACCATACCTATCAAACAACTCCACCAAAGCCTCCACAGCCCCATCCAGCAATTCAAAGAACACCATACAATCATCTGCAAATAACAAATGAGAAATAGAAACCGCTGCCTTTATGCCAAAGCGGATACCCCGAAGCGCACCTCTGTGTACATTGTCATTAACCAAAGCCGTGAATCCCTCAGCACAAATGATGAAGAGAAAAGGTGACAATGGATCTCCTTGCCGAATCCCACGAGTAGGCACAATTCTATGACTGGGCTTCCCATTAATCAGAACCCGATAACTAACAGACATCACACATCTCCGCACCAGATCAATGAAGGGCATCAGAAACGCCATACGCTCCATAACTCCCCAAAGATACCGCCATTCAACCCGATGAAAAGCCTTGGCCATATCCAACTTTAACGCAGCATGACCATCACATCCCTGAGCACTTGCCTACAAAGAATGAAAAGCTTCAAAGGCAACAATTGCATTGTCCGTAATGAGGCGGCCTGAGACAAACGCACTCCGAGTCTCCGAAATCACATCACCAATCACACCCTTTAGACGATTAATTATCACCCGGGAAATAAGCTTGTAGATCGAATTACATAACGAAAACGGGCGAAACTCAGTCATAGCAGTGGGAGAAGTAACCTTTGGGATCAATGAAATATATGTATCATTCAGCAAACCTAGAGGGGCACCATTATTCAAAACATCCAACACCACCCGTAGAACATCTTCCCCCACAAACCCCCAGAATTTCTGCAGAAAAATCACGTGCATTCCATCATGTCCCAGTGACTTTCTCCCTGGCAACTGTTTTAAAGCGACACTAACCTCTTCCCGAGTAAAAGCAGCGGCCAGGTGCTGCTGCTGGCCAGCTTCAATCTCAGCAAACCGTAACCCATCAAGATCAATAGCGGTGCCATTCGACGAATATATTGCCTGAAAGTAATCCACCACCACACGCTCCATATCTGCTGGCTCATCACACACAACCCCCTGTGTATCAAACAGCAAATGAATTGTATTGCGCTTCCGACGAGCCGCCTCCTTAGGATGAAAATACCGAGTATTCCTGTCTGTCATTACCAGCCATTCACTTCTACCTCTCTGCCGCGAATACTCTTCTTCCATAGTATGCCACTGATCTATTTGTTGCATAAGAGCATGTTCCTGCTGTACTGAGTAACTAGGCGATTCCCGGAGCTTCCGTAGGTCCTCCTCTTTCTCCGCTATACGTTTCCCGAGATTCCCATGCCGTTGGGAACTCCAACACCGCAACTCTCTACGAACCTGTGTCACCTTTCCTACGAGAGAAGAGGAACCTTGAATAGTACCATGCTGCCACGACGCTCTGAAATGTTCCCCAAACTCCTGGTCTCTAATCCATAATGGGTCATATCGAGGCACCGGAGTCCACTTAACCAAGCCCCTATCAAAAGGATTAACTGATGAAATTAAAATAAGGACATGATCTGACCTAGAACTGGATAAGTGATACACCACATGCTGCGAGAAGAGAGTGCACCACTCCAAGTTAGCCACGCCTCTATCCAACCGAACTCGAGTCGCAAGCCGATCAGCTCGTTTATACCAAGTAAATGGTGCCCCAACATATCCCAAATCCGCTAAGTCACAATCAGGGGGAGAATTTTGAAAAGCTACAATCTGCGGGTAAGGACGTAGATTTGGACCATCCTGCTCAATACGTGAAAGAGCCTCATTAAAATCCCCTGCCACCAACCATGGTAAGGACATCCGTTCATGCAGGCGGCGCAACAAAGCCCAAGAATGCTCCCTATCTCGAACAACCGGGTTCCCATAGAACCCCGTGAAACGCCAATGTGGGGCCAAAGTACTACGAATGATAGCATCTATGTGGCCAGAATTATACGTAGAAATGAAAACATCCGTATCGTCATTCCATAAAAGAGCCAAACCTCCGCTCGCTCCTATGCTCCCCACAACAAGTGCGCAAGAATATCCAAGCAAACAACGAACATATTCAAAACGATTTTCACTAAGCTTAGTTTCTGACAAAAATAAAAGAGAAGGAGAATATTTATTTACAAGGCCTTTAAGTGCATTAACTGCCCGCAGGTGGCCTAACCCACGGCAGTTCCAACACAGGATATTCATGGCGCCCGGTGGGCCTGTTGCTTGACAGGCTCCACCAACGGCAATTCATAAGTAGCTTTTTTCAGAATCGAACTAGTATCAACATTAATAGCGGCCTTCCTCTTCTCGCCCACATGCTCCATGATGATCACTTTGTCCTTTGACTCAACTCCTTTCTGCCTAGCCAAGCGTTTATACGTAGAAACCCGTGTCCAGCGTTCGTGATCAAGCAATGGCAACGGCTCCGGAATCACAAAATTTACTGGAGCACCCTCTACCAGAGCACCCCCTACCGGAGCACCCCCAGCAACACCTTCCACAATGTCCATACCTGTCATTTCATCCACCCCAACCAAACCATCACTCAACATGCCATGACCTTCATCCTTCGGCCCATCCTCCAATACAGGCACCAAAATTAAAGATCGTGAATGGTCAGACCTATCCTCCGGCTCCGATCATCATCCACATTATTACTCCTCAAATCAAGCTCCTTCAAAAGGTGAGAACGCCGATCAGCATTCAACCATGGCCCATAGGGTAATTTCCGTTGCTCGGCCGCCGATAATTCATGCTTTAGTGCAGGACATAACGTAACAGTATGGTGTAATAGGCTACAATTAAAGCATATGTTTGGAAGACGTTCATATTGTACCTCGGCCGTGACTTGCTTGCCATCGATTTCCAAGAGCACCACCTGACGTAGCGGAGCCACTAGATCCACCGAAACCCGAAATCGAAAAAACCGCATCCCAGTGGTAGCATCTGAACGTATCTGCCCTTGTGAACAGCCTCCCACCGTTTCCGCTATTGTCCGGCCAATCTGTTGTGTATAGCGGTGGGAAGGGAGCCTGGTAACATGCATCCACAAAGGTGAATAATAAAAAAAATCCAGCTTTTCCTCCCAATCATCATCCCATCGACGCAAAACCAACAACATCCGATCAAAACACCACGGCCCCTCTTGCAGAACTCTAGTTGCATCGTCCTCATGATCAAAGACGAACTGAAAGACTTTCTTTGCTAATTGGGTTGGCTCCACCGGGCAGCCCCATGACCTAGACAGAGCATCTTGCATCCCACGAAGTCGGACATCTTTTTGAGCACAAATCTTGCCGATCAAACTACGAGCTTGAGCTTGTACCTGCCGTTCCTCTTGCATATATAAAGTTTTTCTAAATAATAAAATATGATGATATATCACATCAAATCCATTTCAATATCTTTTATTTTGCTCAAAAAAAATCTTTTATTATTCAATTTAAATGAGTATTTCCAGCATGATGGTTGTCCACTTCCAACGTTGGCAACAAGCTGTTAGTCGATCAATCAATAAAATAAACGCCAATACCACTTTTAATCCTCAAATTCATGGGAATATAGTGAAGTGGTATTTACTAATCATAAATAAGAATGCAAGAATTCAAGACGAGAATCATCACCTTTCCTTCTTCATTTAGGCGAAAATTGCATACTTTTATAGTTTTCTCAAATACTTCCATTCATCCTTCTCCAAAGTGGATCGCAGAACCATTTTGGCTACTTCGAAGGCATCGAAATCATTCCATCTTTGAAAATAAAAAGAATTAAAAGCAACAATTACTTCATAATCATCATTAAATAAAAGGAGTCAGAATCCATAAGGACTGGTTTTAAACTTAAATGATTGAGAAGGACAGTTACCATATGTGTTACTACATTTTTGTCATGTGCTATTATATGTGTTACTACATGTTTGTCATTCTTACCTATTTTAGATAAAATATGTCCTTTACAACATTTAACCTTCAAATAAAATTTCATATAAATAAATACTTCTCTGTCATCAGAGATCCATCATTGTTGTGACCAATTCAACCAATGATAGATTTCCATCTTTGAGGATCAACACCTGTAGTTTACCTTTGTCACACTATACAAATTACTCAAATTGATTGATTATAATGATGATAATAGACAAAAAAAAATAGGGGAAATCTCTTGTGGCCCTCGTGGCCATCCTTTACACTCATGATAGCTTTCTCACCTATTTTCTGGATCAAGCTAAATGTGTTCTATTTGGCCATTAAACAACAATGGTAAGACTAAAAGAAAATTTCTCTAAAATATTTCATGTTCCTTTCCTGACGGATCTATTGCCGTAACTGAGGCTTTATATTATTTCTGTAACGCCTCCAGACCCCGGCCCTGGTAGCGCTAAACGAGTCATGAATGACCCGGTCAACTGCTTAGACCGTCGTCCTCGCTTGGTCTAAAAGGGCTAATCCGATTTGACAAAACCTTTATGTCTCACACTTATATAGAGGTGAGTATTCTCTTATTTTACCGATGTGGGACTTTACATTCTCTCCTCCCCCACCCCAATAGGGGAGGCGTCCTCGCCAAGACGGCCGAGATCGCATTCCCGGATCGTCCTACTAGAGGTAACTAGAGGTCATCCTTACACCGTCTTCTTGTACGGTGCCGCGCATAGTTCCGTCGATAGTCGGCTCTGAATACCATTCTGTAACGCCCCCAAACCTTGGGCCTGGTAGCGCTAAACGAGTCATAAATGATCCGGTCAATCGCTTAGACTGTCGTCCCCGCTTGGTCTAAAAGGGCTAACCCAAAGTTGACAAAACCTTTATGTCTCACACTTATATGGGGTGAGCATTCTCTTATTTTACCGATGTGGGACTTTACAATTTCTTTTAACCAAAAATATAACCTACAAAAATAATCACATAAATATGAAATTAAATAAATAAAAAAATAGGGACGTTTCGAGAATTAAATTGAAATGATCACTTCCTTGATATCGGAAACCTGAAGTTATTATAACATCGAATGCTCATCTCAAAGGATTTCGGAAACGTTTGCACCAATTCATAGCAACCATAAGCGTGGAGGGTGATGTTGTCCTTGCTGGAGTCGACAACAGGACCATCAGCGGTGATGATGCCTCTCCGTTCGAACACTCCGCCGGTAGAGTCTCGTGGGTTGGGAAAGTGGATTTTTTTTTTCATTATCTCTTCTTTAGGAATTAGAAAAAATGGAGTTTTTTCATCATCTCTTTCGTGGAGATTAGGAAAACCAGAGAGATGAAGAAAACAGCAACAACGTTTGGCTGGAATTGAGTTATTAGATCTAAATTTAGGGCGAGGAGATCGAAAGACAGAAAAAAAAAGTAATTAGATCCGATTAAAGAGGCTCGTGCTGATAACGTGTTATAAAACTAATAAAAGAAAGAACATGAACAAAGTACTAAGAGGAGAAGAGAAATGTTTGTGTATTATTTCACTGATATCATGAAGTATTTATAGTTGAGATTACAGTGTGAATACAATACAATAGATAAACCAGAAAATCTTGTAATCTATTTGAATAATAGATAAACATATTATTATCTTTTATAACAAAATGGTACATCTTAAAAAAATATTATTATCATAGAAACAATTGAAAAACATGTGGAGGGGACGGGAAATTCTTAGTTGGAGACTCCAACATGGAGAGTAGCCTATGTGGCACATTCTAGAACACACAATTATATTGCAGAATGAAACTGTGTGGCCCAGAATGTGCCACGTGAGTCACTCTCTATACGGGAGTCTCCATTGTAGAACTTCCCGGAGGGGACATGGTTATTTTATTATCTTGTTATACTATGCACAATCTTTTTTTTTGTTTTGAAATACGTATATTACTTTCTTGAGCTAAGTTTCAACTTTCAATATGGAGGGATCTTTAATATTGATACATACTGCCTCACGGCTTCTGTAATTCTATTTAGAGTTATGATATCCCCTGGATATAGCCTAGTGGTAGAGGATTGGGGTGGGTAATCCACGCTGAGTCTGAAAGCCGGAGGGTGGGGGTTCGAGTCCCGTAAAGGGCCGACCCCTTTCGGTAAGAAGATATAAGAAGCAAGCCCCAACTCCGAGCTGCTAGGTGCCTGATTAACCTTTCTTCGCATTCATGTGTGATCGGGGGCGAGAGGACCCTTCTGGTTAAGGTATAACCGTTTTTTCTATTTAGAGTAATGATATGGGGGGGTCTTAAATGATTTGACTTGTTACGTATATCGAGAATGTTGTTTTTAATAAAGTGAAAAATGAATCAATTATTCAAAAGTTTTTACATATGAAAATTAGTCAATTGTGGTTAACATTTTGTGTGTATTTCAGTCGAAAAACTGTACAAAGCATTAGGCTAAATTAATGTAAAAGAAGCACAACAATAGCTCAACTCCAAGCTAGTATAAACTTCCGTGCTCGCCGAATAGCTTCCGAAATGAATACCAACTTCGGGGGGCGATGTCGGTCTCCTTGGTGGAACTCAAGGTTGCGCTAGTACCTAAGGCTTTTCACAATCTCTCGAAAAAAGAATCTCCACAACTCAATAGTGTCGTGTTTGTACATGTTTATTTTCTCGCAACCCTCTAGCCACAACGATGTCTCATTGTCCGTGGAAAAAAGCGCTCAACAATGAGGGTGGACGACTTGTTTCCATACAGAAGTAGTCCAATGGCAATCTCTTATCACATGCATCGTAGATTCGGGTCGAAAGCCACATCCAAGGCAGGCATCATCTTCTCCTATATGCCTCGCTTTTCAAAAGCCTGCGGTAGGTAGAGTGTCTCGATGAATCAACCAAATTTTGTGTATATTTGTTTTTGGATTGTACATGTTTTTCAATGTCTATGTTATTGTATTTTTTTTTTGTTTTTTGTTTTTTGGAGTTGATGTCTATGTTATTGTTTAAACCCTGATCTACACCCAAAAAGACCAAAACGTCTTCTTCTAACTTTGGTTTGACTGTGATCCTTTATATTTTATCCCATTTTTTAGAAATAATCTACTGTGGTACGACAGTTTCCAGTCTATTATATATACACTAGTGTTGTTCGCCGTGCAAGGCACAGTTATGGATCAAACAATAGTCGAAAAAAGTCTGAGTGACATGTGAAAGATAACTGAAAGTCATGGGTTTTAGTACATTATACAATAAAGGGTTAAGAATGCACAACAACATAGTGTTACATCATGGAGTACATCTTTGAGACAATGCATTGCTTACCCAACAAAAGAAATGGTAGTAGCAAATGACATATTGCTAAACCATTACTACCTTACAAAGAAGTATTGGCTTACAATATGCAAATAGCAGCATACATGCATGCTTTTAGTACAATACATAGACGATCAAATAGTTAACGTCCGAGAAGCAGCTAGGTAATTATTACAAAACATGGGTAAGGCAAAAGCAAAATTTTCAAGTACCAAGACATTAGTTCAACTTCTGCTCTTCCATGCCTTTTTTCACAGGGCTCTCACCTGGTTTTTCAAGCTCAACTGCACCTGTGAGAAGATCAGCATCTTCTTTGGAAGCCAACATCATGTCATTGGGTTTCTCAGCCTTAGTAGTCATGGACATAAAGTCCAAGCTTCTTTTGGTTGGATGAGTTGATTGTCTAGCTTTGTTTCTCTCAGTCGTGTCTTCAATCTCCGTCAATTTTTTTTTGGTATTTGGGCTGAAGAACTGGGCATCATTAGCAGATGCAGCTTGTTGAAGTAAAGGCAGCAACAAAGCAGACAGAGCAACATCAAGCTTGATGGCATTTTCAATATATGTTTTCACAGCAGCGTATCGAAGGCCTGGACCACCGAGGCTACCCAGCGTGTTTCGGTCGTATTTCTTAACGAAAGACACCACCTGAAGCTTATCGAGTGTTGCCTGATGGTCTTCTTCCACAACCAAATCCTTTGGATATATATATATATGCTTAGTTTAAGAAAGAAAATAAGATAGGAAGAGACTACAAGTGCATGAATAGAAACATGTAATGCTCTATGTAACACACTTACAAATACATGAGAATATCTGAGTTGTTTTGCAGTAATTTTAGTCAAGCGTTCAACATCTGGGGAACTCATTATAACAGACAAAGACTTGTTCTCTCCAGTGAGTTGCAAAGGCACACGACACCTACATCAAGTACATATTTGAAGAAGAATGTCTCTACACTGAAAAAGTATGCTTACTCTGTAAGACAGGTAACATGAGAATCACAGTGGGTACACACCTGAGTTCAACATCTCTCATTTCACCACTAGAGGAGCAGCGAAGAAACCAGTCAACACCAGCCTTTACATTTTTGTTGATATTGATTCACTGAATCTTCTCTTTGTTTCGGTGAATTCATCTCATCAAGAATGTCTGAAAATCTGAAAGCATCTGCACTTGCAAATCTTTGTTCAGATTCTTCCATACAACATCAGCACTCTTGAAATACATCAAGCTTTGAGAAAGTGTATTCTCTACTTAATTCAAGATCCAGGTCCAGACCATTGTGTCACATTGCCTTCAAACTTGAAAATCGGCTAAAATAACATCTGATTTTTTGATTGAACCTTCAACAAAACCGAACTTGTTCTTTGTAATCAGCACCATCTTCATAGACATCTTTCATGGATGATAATATTTGCCATTCATTTCAATGTTTGCACCAATACAGGATTCTAATTAGGATGAACATAAAAGGGACTAGAGGGACTCAATTCTTGCTTTTTAGTTGCCATGGCTATCAAGAACAACTTCTAATCACACAACTTCTAATCAAGATCTGGATTCTAACTCAAGAACAAGAAATTCACAAAAGACTCTCATGAATTTATGATTATGACAGAATTCTTGAAGAAAACTCTCAAGTTTCTTCTGCTAAACATCTGAGTTATGACAATCTAAGCATAAAACACTATGATACCATGTTGAAATTTATGAAATTGAAGACTATGATACCATGTTAGGTTACAATGTGTTGATCATGAAGAATTTATAAATGATACCTCACTACAATGGTTACATACAGTTGTTACATTTAGATATAACAGAATGGAGGTTACAACAGTATGGTCTGATGATCCTTAATCAGTTGAGCCGAGTTCTGTGTTCATCTGGGCTAAGTTGAACATATCAGTTGAATCCCTCAAGGCAGCTGAGTTGAGTGTATGCACATCCTCTTGCACATATCACTCATTTATCTCTATATTGTAACAATGCATGTCCCCTTAGGCGTGCGTCTGGCCGGTTTGGGTGCTATTTTGTGTCATTTTTTGTGTAATACATGATATGTTTCGGGCTTGTATGTTCTTTTGGGACATTAATTGGAACATGGCAAAGCCTAACAATCGACTTGTGGTAGTCGTGGCTCAGCACCACAACTGAGACCCTCTGCAGGGGAAAGGTGGAAGCGCCGAAAGGCTTTTGTTTAGACCTTGCGGGATGTTGACTTAGTAGTCAATGATCCTTTTTCTATGTGCTAGGTAGTTAATTTAGAATGTATAGGACTGGATGTCCATAGAAAGCCTTTTTATGTGAATGGACATAGGTGGTTAGATTAAATTCATAATAAACATATGTGACGTCTAAAAGCATAAACACTATGATCTTTGGTAAGGCACATTTTAGCTTCGCAGTATGGGCAAGCCCACACGGGGCAGTCCGTGCCATATGAGGTACTGAAGGAAATGTCATAGTGTATACCATCACCATTCAAAGTGTCCATACATCATAGTATAAAAAATCCCTATTTGGTCGAAGGTCTTGCTAACAAAGCTAGCAGAGAGGGGAGTGAGTACTCTATAACATATGTGGTAGCTTTTGTAAATTATCATATGGTATATATTTGTTAGTGCCGATTCTTCTACCCCTTACAAAGTACGTATGTACATACACTTTTCTTTATTGTTCCCTAACGATGCTGGATCCCGTTTATGAATAAATCCGGGCCGTTTAATCTAAGGGTAATTGAATCAATGACATATATCAAGAAGAATATGAATGATGGATGGTTTTTTGGGTGATTTTTAGACTGAGCTTGAGAGTTATGTCTCAAGTTTCCTACGTATCCAATGTATGTAATTGGAATCAAGTCTCCGTAGTTCCTTAAGGGTTGTTTATATAGGGGGCGTCTCACCCCTTTCCTTGTTCTACAAGGATTTGTATTCTTATTCCCTAAGGATAATCACGAGTAAATCCCCATAATTTAAGGATAATTATGGATATATTAAATATCAAAATAAGAGTCTTAATGGGTAAAGGATCCTGGGGATCTTCCCATAATTATCTCATGAACATGTGGGCTAATTATCATATAAAGGAGGCTCTGGCACTTGCGTCGAGCCTCCCAGGCCGTCTCGGCCCGAACTGCACTGGCCCAGCTCCATTGTGACCTGGCCGACCTGCGGTGGTCGGGGGAGTGGGACCGTTCTCCTACCTGGGGTTCGGATCTGCCCTTAGGCGTGAAGTGGGGCTCCTGGCCCTTAATGTTATAGATTTATGTCTTTATTTAATGTTTGATCAATTAAGAGATGACATGTGGAGAGGCTCACTTCGACCCTCATCATAAGCCTCCCAGATCTGGATGAACTACTCGTTGTGAGGTCGGATCTTTTAGAGGTGTTGTTCGGCCACTGTCATCTAGACTTGTAGAATTTTACAACGGTCTTCTCTACCACGTGGCATAGTTACTGTTATGATGCTGTCATTCGTGCCCACGTCTTCTGAAGTGGAACGGTTTGTGAGAACGCTGCTACAGCTCCTCGTTTAGTGCCTTCTATGGCTGCTACTTCTGCTTCAATGGCTCCTGCCGAGCTACCACAGATCAATGCTTCTATGTAGAATCTTACTCCTTTTACAGAGTCTAGGCAGAACTTGGCCCTTAATGCTTCTTAGGTTTTTGAACTTGAATTTCGTATTTTTACGAGCCTGACCTACATAGCTCAGCTCGGGTCCTTTTGGGGACATAGGAAGTTTACTTCGCAAAGTTAGCGAGCTCAACATGTGGAGGCTGAAAAATTTATCCGACATTCGGACTTGCGCGAGTCCGACCAGTAGACTGGCGGTTTAGAGTTAGTCCGACCTACGGAGCTCAGCTTTGCAAACGCATTGAGCCTAACATCCAGTGTTCTGAATTTAAATCCGTCATGCGGACTTTCTTTCTGAGGAGTCCGACCTGCGGAGCTCGGTTTGAGTCCCTCTGCGAACTAAATTTGTCCCGCAAACTTAATGAGCCTGGCCTGCAGAGTTCTGAAATTTGGATCCGTCCTGCGGGTTATTGCTTGAGCCCATCCTGCGGATTGATTTTATGACGAGTCCGTCCTGTGGAGCTCGGTTTGAGGAGTTTAACCTACAAACTTTGTTGAGACCGACTTGCGGAGTTCTGAAAGTTGATGTCTGTCATGCAGACTTAAGCAAACTTTTTGAGCCCGTCCTGAGGAGCTCAAGCTTCAAAGTCCGACATGCGGAGCTCAAGTTTTGGAGTCTGTCTTGCAGTCTTTGAAGAAAAACTTCCAGATTTTTCAAGTACAATGTTTTAATATATGCAAATTATTTGCAAGTTCTCTTGCCATAATTTTATATTCAGCGCTTACTTGAAGTACTCTGATCCGTAGTGGGGTGTGTTGCCCCCAGTATGCCATGCATTACTTATAGTGGATGGCATACTTAGCTTTTGTTAAGTTTTTGTTCGAGTCTGCCCTACAGACTTAGTGAGTTTGGCTATTGCAACTTGCTGAGTCTGATCTACGGAGATCAATTCGGGTATGTCTTACAGACTTAACAAATGTGGCTAGGTCCGACCTGCAGACTTAGTTCTCAGTCCTGCTGACTTAGCGAGTTTTTTCTGAGTTTGTTTTGCGAAACTCAGTTCGTCTGTCCTGCAGACTTAATTATTTTTTATTTATTTATTTTTAGTCTGTCCTGCAGACTTTACAGAAAAGTTTCAGGAATTGTAATATGTACAATGTTTTTGCAGTATCTTTTAAGTTTTCTTGGTTGTTGCAAACTTGCTTAGTCTGACTTACACGGCTCAATACAGTGTCTGTCCTGCAGACTTAATTAATTGGGACTGACCTGCAAACTTAGTTTTTTTTTTTGAGTCTCAGGTAGACTTAAATTTTTTGAGTCTAACTTGCAGACTTAATAAATTTGACCAAGTCTGATGTGTGGAGCTCAGTTGGTCTGTCATGCAGACATAATAATTTTGACTGAGTCAGACCTGCAGATCCAATTTTCTGTCCGTCCTGCGAACTTAATGAGTTGGTCCTTTACCAACTTTTGAGTCCGACCTGCAGAGCTCAGTTTGATGAGTCTGACAAGCAAACATTGTGGAGTCTAACTTGCGGAGCTCAATCTTTGGAGTCCGACCTGCGGACTTAATGTGTTTGTCCTTTGCAAACTTACCAAGCCTGACTTGCGGAGATCACCTTGTCAGCCCTGTTGCCTTATATTTTTTGCTGAGTCCGACTGCGGAGCTCAGTTTGTCAGCCCTGCTGACTTATATTTTTTGCTGAGTCCGACAGCGGAGCTCAGTTTGTCAGCCCTGCTGACTTATATTTTTTGCTGAGTCCGACCTGCGGAGCTCAGTTTGTCAATCCTGCTGACTTATATATTTTATTAATATACATTATATATTTTTTTGCTGAGTCCGACCTGCGGAGCTCAGTTTGTCAGCCCTATTGACTTATATTTTTTGCTGAGTCCGACCTGCGGAGCTCAGTATGTCAGTCCTGCTGACTTATATTTTTTTTGGAGTCTGCTCAGGTAGACTTAATTTCTTGGAGTCTGACCTGCAGACTTGATTATTTGGGGTCTGCTCAGGCAAACTTTATTTCTTGGGGTCTGCTCAGGCAGACATAATTTTTTGGAGTCTGACCTACAGACTTGATTATTTGTGGTCTGCTCAGGCAGACTTTAATTTCTTGGGGTCTGCTCAGGCAGACTTTAATTCCTCAGTTGGGGTCTGCTCAAGCAGAATTAATTTTTTGGAGTCTGACCTGCAGACTTGATTATTTGGGGTCTGCTCAGGCAGACTTTAATTTCTTGGGGTCTGCTAATGCAGACTTAATTTTTTGGAGTCTCCCTTCTACTAATCAAGATCCAACAAAAACATGGTATTATTCGATTATAGTATCATTGAGTCGCACCGATGGAAAAAAATATTATAATACTATAACATAAGAATCAATCTCCTAAAAAAATTACATTTTCCCCCTTTAAACTAGTCTCTATGTTTCATATTGATAACTTTGTGTTCTCTAACTATATTTTTTGTTATACTTTTAATGTCTTACGTTTTATTTTACCGATTATATCACATGTCACATTACTAATGATCGAGAAACAATTAAAATATGACGTTTTTTAGCCTTATACTACATTCGTCTTAAAATATAAGTCATTTTACATCTTTGTATTTGTCTCGCAATATAATTCATTCTACTTTGTCAATGTAACATTTATTACTTATTTCTCCATCTTACCAATAATTTATTATCAATCGAACAACTTTTCATTACTTAACAACTAGTGCATTAATTACAGTCAATATACATTTTAGACATTGAATCTTCAAATTTATAACATTCAACCACTTTCTTAATCAAATGACTTATATTTTGAGACGGACGTAACATGCGTCATCGTTTCAGATATAAAGAGGGAAAAGGCATAATAATAAATAAATAAATAAAAAGAATAAAAAGAAAAGGTAATAGCGAATTGAGAAGAGGAGCAGGCGTTGGAGTAAGCGAAGAGGCAACCTTTTTCAGTATTCCGTCCTCCCTCTGACTGAGCACCAAAGGAAACTAACAGTCTCTCTTTACATAATAACCAACCAACCAACCAACCAACACCATTTTGGATTGGATGATCACTGTGGAAGAAGCAGAAGGGGAAGGGGAAACGGCTCTTCCCAAAGAAAAAGGTGAAATGACAAGGACGACGAAGACGACAGCCATTCTTCAGAGATTCGGAGATGAAGAAAGCACGCTACTTGACCGCCATGAGAGGCTTTCTTTCCAGCTTCATTTAGACCAAGTTTTATCCCTATCCAGATCAGCTTCAGCTTCTTCTCATTCTCAATCACAATCACAATCACAAT
Organism: Gentiana dahurica var. dahurica; assembly: GCA_024500145.1. Taxonomy (NCBI): domain Eukaryota; kingdom Viridiplantae; phylum Streptophyta; class Magnoliopsida; order Gentianales; family Gentianaceae; genus Gentiana; species Gentiana dahurica. The sequence goes on from CM044900.1 coordinate 88,443,314, forward strand.
CACAAGGTAGAAAAAGTCTCGGTTTCCATTTTAGTCTGCCTATTGACCCACCACCACTATTGCCATTGCCATTACAACCACCACCACCACCAGTGCCAGAGCGGCGTCGCTGCAGCAAATTAAGGTTCCAGAAGCTTTTCAACAGGCTTCTCAAACCGATTTTTCCCGGCAGGAAACAAGCAACAACAACTGCGGTGGTGGACGTGAGCGGACGTCACCAAAAGGATACTCCTCCATTTGAAAACAAACTTAGCAAGTGGAAAGCATTTAGCAGATCTTCACGTCTTTGAAGTCTGAATCATCGCCAAATGCCAGTCCCAGTCCCATTTTCATGCAGCTCTTCTCCTTGTACGTGTTATTATAAAAGGCTATTATATGCATCTACCTACCGGTACATTACATTGTTTTTACATAATCAATCTTATAAAAATCGATTTTAAAGTCGAACACCGACATTCTTAAAGTCGATTTTCATAATGCATATACGAGAAATCGTTTTTTTTTTTTTTTTTTGGCTTCAAAACCCAACTTTCACAATAGGATTCTAATATGATGCAAACATAGTATGGTGCACAAGTAGAATCAATATTATCCTATATTGGAAGTGCATCACCACCATATAAGTGTGAAACATAAATGTATTGTCAATAAGTGTGAGACATAAATGTATTGTCAACTCAGGTTAACCATTTTAGACCAAACGAAGACGACAGTCTAAGCAGTTGACAGGACATTTATCACTCATTACCAGACCGGCGACAAACCCCTTGTTTTATTTAGATAAGGTGAAATAGGGTAGTACTACGCAATACACAACGATTTAACTAAAATTTCTGATCTAAATACAAACAACTGATCAAATGTCACAATTATCTAGAATGACAGCCGATATATAACATAACCAAAAAAACATAACATATTCCCGTGTGCCCGAAACAACTCAGAGACGGAAGCTATGCACGGCTCATGTACTGCCCAGTTCTGGTGTCAACCAATATCTCGTCACCTTTATCAACAAATAATGGCACATTAACCACAGCACCCGTATCCAGAGTTGCCGGTTTTGACCCACCTGCCACAAATTCATAAACAGTCACCTAAAATTCAGAAGATGGATATTGTCTGAAGCAAACTACTAGCAATTCCAACTTCAATACCAATGTTGGACACTAGCAGTAACAACACATGAAAGCTAACAAGAAAGCATGTTTTGTTCTATATGAATCTGTCTACTTACTATAAACATCATATCCAAGGTCGTTAATTTGATTGTGGGGCTCAAAATTGTATCTATAGACCATTGATCATCGTGGAATAGATTGTTTGGTATGGGTTCTACTCATAGGTCAATGATCCACAAGTGTGTAGTGCCTTGTCATTCTCAAGGAATGATTCACTTCTTTAAATTCAAGGGCCTATCATCAGGGCATATTTTGTTTGTGCTTCATCAATTATTTACTAGTATTTACTTCAACTATAAAACACATTTGACGTTTGATTCATTATTCATCAAAACAGCAGTAAGTGATCTACAACGTCGTGCTCTGCTCCCCCGTAACAAAGCACAATGCCCAAAAGTAAGTAAGAGGTAATGATCTACCCTATATCATGCCCTTTTATGTCCACCCTATGTAAAGGAGAGGCAGAATGGTTAAGGTTGCTTTTCCATATCTGCTGTCAAATGCATGTTCAGCATATGTTCTTTGAGCTTTGTTCAGAGCAACTCCTTCTTGAAAAGGAGAAATACTTGTGTGAAGAGGGGATTTTGAGGTGAAGTGACGGGTGAAACGATCACAACCACAGTTTAAATACAGAATGAAACCGTGTGGTTCATATTGAACCACACACGGTGTCTCCGCGCGTGTGGAGACACCACACAAGTATTTCCCATTGAAAAGGAAAAAAAGGTACTATACCTTGTGCTGTGTCACCTCTGATGCCAGGATCAACGTCAACAACTGCCAATTTCACAGTGATAGGAAGTTCAAAATCAATGACCTGCAAAAAAACTAACCTTTAGAACATTGAAGGCAGTCCTGCAGTCTTTGACAGCATTACATAAAACAACCATGTATTCAAGAAATGATAATATACTGCTCAGTTACATGTCACACACACATACACACACACACACACACCAACTAATAAACGGAAATTCTCTTCAAGAACTAAAGAACTGAAAATACTTTTCCGTTCCAAAATAGCAAATTGCAGTCCATTCCTTCTTTCATCCATTTTTTCTTGTCTCCAACATCAGCTTCATTGAGGCGATATTCTTCATATGTTGTCTGCAATAGTATTAAAACTATAAGACAATCATACAGAAGTTTCATTTTAGTCGGTGAAGGAAGTACAAAAAGTGCATAGCAGACTACAAATTTGAAGAAATGATCCCTCATGTGAGTATTTAACCCTGAGAGTTAATCCTTTCACTTGATTACTAAGATGAAGTTAATTGATATGAGGAAAATTTGAACTAAAGCAAAGGGCATGTGGTCGGTTTAATGAAGGCAATAAACATGTGGACAGTTGATCCCATTGCAAAAATATCAAGATCCAACCAATGTACCAAGTAGAACACCTGAAATGAACAACTTAGAACGGTATTATGTAGTGCTGGTAGATAGCTCTTAGAGGGCTACATAATGTGGGCTATGATCCTGAGTGTACATAATGAAGACCAATAACGAAATACCAGATCCATGAAAACATATTGAGCACCATCCTTGTAAGTGTATTGCTTAGTTTCCTTAAATATATTCGCCTCTTCCATCTGTAAATAAATGAATATAAGTAAAAAAGCATATATATAAACCATGAGCATAATAACATGGAAAGAAAGAGTGCTTACTCTGTACTATAGCTGTTTTTGCAATAATGCTTATTGAAATGAAGAAAAATCATAAGAATTTGATGTAGTCACTCGTATATTACCTTGCGTCCGGCTCGAAAAGTCTTCTCAACAGTGTTTCCTGTCAAATAGTTTCGCACTGTCGTCCTCACAAATGCAGCTCCCTTGCCAGGCTTTACATGAAGAAACTCTACACATGACAATACAAACTAAAACAAACTGCAAACAAAACGAACATACGAATATCCCTCTATTCTATGCCAATTCAATGAAGTAATAATAGATATAATTAGCAAAGTACAGCCTTAACCTAAGAATGCTAAAGGGCCAACAACAACATGGCACAATGGTTACAAATTAGCCGAAAACACTACCATACACTTTTAGGGTTACAAATTAGCTGGGACGCCTAAACAATGTAAGTGGAAAGCCAGAAACTGAGACTACATGGTGAGGTGACTTACCTAGAACCTTCCAAGGGGCACCTTCTACTTCAATATTGCTTCCCACTTTGATGTCATTGCTAGAAAACGCAAATATTTCTGTGACAAAAACAGATTAACTCATCGGATATCTCGAGGGAACATAACAGAAACTGGTGTTTGTCGAGCTCGAAAGAATGGAAGCAGAAAATTTTCTCAAATTTATAACTACTTACTAGGCAATCTAGGTCGATACGAAAATCCAGGAAGCGGGCGGCGCGAGGAGGAAGCAGTGGATGGAGGGAGACGAGGGCACTGAAACACCTTAAAATTGGCGATTCCCGCCATGCTTGTGTAGCTGTGAGCTTCCTGCTGACTGTTTTTCCCCCCGCATAGATAAGGAAGGAATTCAGTGAAGTATTATTTTTTTTGTTTGTTTTTTTTATTTGTTTTTGTTTTTTTGTTTTGAACTTACTAATGCATTTATTTAATTTTTTTTTTTTTTTTTTTGAGGGGATACTAAAGCAATTTCAAATGGGGTATTTTTTATTATTAGTAAGACTGCTTAATTAAAAGTGTTATTTGTTTATAAGGACATGTTTTAAGACTTAATTAGACACTTAGGACACACTTAAAAGGTCATTAGTTATAAGGACAATTTTTATTCAACATTCCTATCTTACCCTTCTACACAATTGAGCAACTGAACGTTAAATAATAAAAAAAAAGAAACTCAAAGACCCAGCTTCTTTGCCTCCCTGCTTCTTCTCCTTCCCTGCTTGATTGCTTTTGCCTCTAGCATACACCACCCCGTCCCGGCCGCCGTCCCCTTCATCAAATTGGTTGAGAATCCAGTGATCTTGTTGAGCACCTAAAGCCCCAAAATTAGCTACATTACCGGCAAGATTTAACCTTTGAGCAGCCTTTTTTTTTTTTGGAAAATAGTAGGCTGTGTCCCAATTGAAGCTAAATTATTGTCGAGTGGCTGCAAGAGTTGAGACCTGTTGTTCGAAAACAGAGGATTTCCGGAGTTTTGTGTCTTCTGTAGGAAATTGTCTGTTGAAAATTGACGTAAATTTGGGATACCCATTTCTAGAAGGCGGAGCTCGTCATCGGAGGCTTCTAGTAGATTATTGCCGGAATCCGATTTGAGATCTAGTTGATTATTGCCGGAATCCGATTTGAGATCCATGAGCGACGACTTTGTTGAAGAAGGAGATGATTGAAGAATCTCTTCTTCGAAAATTTGAATAACACCTAATGTCTTCATCGAGTCCGGCACTCTTGACATTCATCATCGGGAGAAGCAAAGATCATGCATCTGCTATTTCTCCCATGGTAGATTCCGATCATCTGCTCGCATATATATGCCTTTGTTTTCTTCTTTTGATTGGCTTCTGGAACATAGATTCATAAAGGTTTTCTCCAAGTTTGCCACAAATTGCAGCGAATGATTGTAGTTTTTATTGTCTAAGAAAAGTTTAATCTTTTAAAGAAGAAAAAAAAAAGATAATTACTATCTTGTAGTTGTAAAAGTCGAGTCCAAATTGTTGTTTATTCATCTGTACAAGTGTTACTTTGAGTAAAGCTTCTCAAAATTGATTACTGCATACACCACTTTGAATTGCTTGGTAAATCTTGTCTAATTAGTATCGACTCGAATAGAGACTATAATTTATGGGGTATGTTTTACAGTTTAATGGGTTTTACAGTTTAATGGGGTACAAGTAATGCTTCTGGTTATTATTACTTTCAATTTAGTGGGACACAACTCAAAGTAATTCATATTCAAAAGTCTTGTATCAATTAGTTTAACATGCATCACCTTGAAACAAAGAAAGCAAAGATATACGTTGATGGTGGGTTTGTGTATGATTTGGCGATGTCACTGCATAAAATGCCAATGTCACTGCATAAATTGTTGATGTCACTGCATAAAATGCAAATGTCACTGCATAAATTGCCGATGTCCTGCATATCTGATTGCCGATGTCACTGCATAAATTGTTGATGTCACGCATATATGATTGCCGAGCCGATGTCACTGCATAAAATGTTGATATCACTGCATATATGATTGCCGATGTAACTGCATAAAAAATATGAATTAAGGTGAAAGATTTATGTTGATCGTAGTTTTATATCAAAAGATATAACCATTTGAAGTCGATTTTGTGAAGAAAATAAATCGATTTTAAGAAATTAAGTCGGAAAAATATCAAATGTCATCACGGTGTTGTTTTATCAAATGTCACTGCATCCCGGTGATTACTGCATCCCGATGATCTCTGCATCGCGGTGTCTTTGGATCGAGGGTGACCACTTCATCGCGGTGTCTCTGCATCGTGGGTGGCCACTGCATCGCGGTGTCACTTCATCGCGATGTCTCTGCATATATGATTGCCGATGTCAATGCATAAATTGTTGATGTCATTCATGTATGATTGTTGATGTCACTGCATAAAATGTTGACGTCACTGCATATCAGATTGCGGATGTCACTGCATAAACTGTTGATGTCACTGGATATCTGATTGCCGATGTCACTGCATATATGATTGTCGATGTCACTGCATATATGATTACCGATGTTAATTCATTGTGGTGGTCAATGCATTGGGGTGGTCAATGAATGGCGGTGGTCAATGCATTGGGGTGGTCACTGCATCGCGGTGGTCAATGAATCGGGGTGGTCAATGAATCGCGGTGGTCAAATGTATCGGGTGGTCAATGCATCACGGTGGTCAATGAAAAAAAAAAAGCAAACAAACTTTTACCGTAAAAAAAAAAAAAAATCTCTATCAACGTCCAGGAAATTAAAATAATATATATATATATATATATATATATATATATATATATAAAAAAAAAATAAAAAAAAAAACCAAAACTTTCGTCCAGGAAATAAATTATAAAAAAAAAATTAACAACAACATAACTCATTAAGCGCCTGTTCCTTCTTTTTTTTTTTATTTTTTTATTTTTTTTATTTATTAAGGGTATTTGGGTCTATCTACCTAATTTTTGTCCTTATAACTAAGTGTTTGTTTTGAATGTCCTTTTTGCCTAATTAAGTCTAAAATGTGTCCTTTTCAATAATTGTCCCTAATTAAAAATGTTGCTCAAATAATTTTTTGAAAACGAGTTTGAACTCGTTACTTACACGATTTTGAACTCGTTACACGAAACCATCTTCTTCAACCCCAAGCACGAGTTTGAACTCGTTCACAAAATCGAACTCGTTATTCAAACTCGTTACACGAGTATGAACCCAAATCACCCATTTTCTTCAACCCTAAAATCCTGCCGGAACACGAATTCGAACTCGTTTGAACAAAAAAACGAGCTTGAACTCGAGCATGAAGAAAACGAGTGGAATGGAGGAAGAAGAAGGAAGAAGGAGACAAAGAAAACGAGTTTGAAATGGAGGAAGAAGAAGAAGAAAGAAGAAGTATGAAATATGAAAGATAAGGGGATTTGAATTTGTGTTCAAAATTCGAATTTGGGGAAGGGATTAAAAATTTGGGGGTGATTCGAGAGATGGCAAAATGGGGAACACATTTTTTCCCTTTTTTTTAATAGCCTTTTAGTTAAAAACTAGATAGGCAAAACAAAGTTGAAAAGAGACCATATGAGCAATTCCTCCTCTTCGAATACCCCGAAGGCCCATATGCCCCATATTTTTCTTTTTAATTCATTAAGAAAAATAAATAAATAGTGCCATTATTTGACACTACAAAAGTAATTCACATATTATACGACATTTGTTGGTCCTTGGAAAGGCTAACACAAGTTTAGAGGGGGGTGAATAAACTTGTCACCAAAAACTTTCCCTAAACTGGAAGTACCCCAGGAACTGAGTTTCTCCGAAACTCAAACTGACGCTCAGTTCAGTTTTGTTCCTATCCTTTAAACTTGCATAGGAGTTCAGCTAACTCAACTGAGTATAAGTCAAAACTGACTTATTCTTAGTCCAATTAACTGGCAGCGGATAGAACTAGCCTTTAGTGCAATAGATGTGTCAATAAAGATCTGGACCTCCTATGTATCAGTTTTGTGCTGACTCAGTGCTGACTCAGTGTCTGACGTTTGCTGACTCAGTGTCTGACGTTTGCTGACTCAGTGTCTGACGTTTGCTGAGTATTGATCCACCTATCCAACAAACACTAATCTCTCATCCCGATTATATTGCAGTTTCTATCAAGTTGTGATTCATCTTATCAAAGGTATGAATCCTACTTTCGTAGATGATTCGCCTATTAATTTCTATCTTTCGATTTACGGAAATTAACGCGTCATAACATAAACAAAGATGTAAACTTTAACGTTTTAACCTAGATATTCAACCTATCAACTTTCGTTTGACATAGATCAAAGATCTATTCCTAAATCATGGTGATCTAATGTTTATAAAGACTTTCATCAAATACAAAACATCATACATGCACATCTTTCGATATAAATGCAATTAATCAACATAAGACATGATAAAGGAAACAACTTGATTAAAAACTTACAATATAACCGAAGAATCAAAATTAATGAAAGTTGGATGGCTTCACAATGCTCGTTTGATTGAAGCCTAGCCTCTTAGCATCCTTGAATAGCTCGAATTGTTGAAATAAATTGCATAAATTAAACTAATTTTATCTAGGAATTGAAGAACATAAAAACTGGTAAAAACTGAGTAAAAACGCAGCCTATAGCCGCCCCTAGGGTTTAGGGTTCGAGAATTATCAAATTGGTATCTCCATGTGTGAAAAATAGGCAAGTATTTATAGAGATTTGAGGCGGTTTCACTAAGTCGGCAATCCGGACGCTCGTCCGATGAAGTGGACTCTCGTCCAAGTGTTATGAACTCCAATGTAGACGTTCGTCTGGATAGCGTCCAAACTCTCTGATCTTCTTTTTGCACCTTGGACGCTCGTCTGCTTCTTCTGGACGCTCGTTCAGTAAGTTCATGAAGCCTCAGTATTGAATCCTTCCCCTAGACACCCGTTTGGATTGTCAGACGCCCGTCCACTCCTGGACGGGACTTGGACGCCAGTTTAGCTGGAATGAAACTTGATTAAATCATCTCTATCTCTTTTTCTCCACTCCATTCGATCATTATCTCTTTCTTAAATCTTTATAGCTCGAATTCTCTCCCTTTTGACCATCATTTGAGCACAATGAACATACCTATAACACATGGAAAACATCGCAAACTGTAATAATATTCAAATAATTATAATTTAACCATGAAATCACATAAATATATCAATATTGCGATTAAGTCTATAAAAATATCGTTTGCTCAATATTTCAATATAAAAACCAATTATTATGCAAATTACACAATATAGAGGGGAAACATCGTAAAATATATCCTTATAATTCATAGATTTTCACCCTTAACAACTCCCCCACACTTAGACTTTGCTCGTCCCGAGCAAAACAAAACGAAAAATTAGGCTCGAGAAAGGAAAACAGGCATCTAGACAAATATAACATATATTCAATAACTTAGAGGTTCACCGGTGTGTGTGCATAGCCATAGAAAACTTCCACTAAAACCAAACTTGAATGACTCAAAGCAAAACTAGCTAATACCCCCTCGTAGAATAGTAATAAATGACACTCATAAGATGTACCCTACAAACGTGACATATCCCGAAAAGAATGATCGAATATACCTAGGACCCTTCTGAATTACTCAGAGGATAATCCCTACAGCATATCTATCAGTTTATACTGGGGATAAGATTAACGAAAACTAAGCCTTATTCATTTCATAACATATCTTAAGTTGATTGAATTCATTCACCTTTTTTTTTTTGAACACACATTAGAAGAAGCTATTGCCCTCATAGCAGAATAGGACATTTCGAGATAATCCCCTACCGTACTCCAATCATAAGGCAGGTTTTTCTAACTGTCGTGAGCTCTTAGTCATCATAGTGGAATAGGACATACGTGGTATACCCTACCTCACTCAAATCATCGACTAGCTTTCGACACACCCTTTTTAATCAACTATTAACTTATCCTTTTAATTGACATTAGCCCCGTGTTACTTATCACATTCAAACTTCTAGATATTCACAGTATAACATACTACGGAACTAAATACAAACTATCATAAGTCTCACGATATATACGTAGCACTAAGCACATGACTTATGAGATAATCAAAACTACTAATCCAAAACGGGGTATAACTTTATAAAAGTAGCTCATCATTAACTATGGCTCGTGAAAAATAGTGTCGTGAAGCAACTAACTTATCAAGTACATGAAATATCGCATAGATGACTATAAAAACAACGAACTTCAAATTGAATTGCCTACTCGGGACAAAACAAAAACAAAAGTGTCGGAAAATTTCGAAAAATTACGCTCATTTTGCATAAAAAACAATCTAACGTATTAAACAAACGTATACGCATAGGTACAAATCGAACTATCCCCTCCCCCACACTTAAAAATGCAACATGTCCTCATGTTGTGCAGAAAGTAAAAGGATAAGAAACTCAGCTGTATGCGCGTAGAAAATCGAGATGTTGGTCAGGCCGGAGCATGAAAGAAACAACGCTCGCAAAAGTGTCGGAAAAACGTCCAAACCGAACTCAACCGAGAGCTCGACAAAAACTAGATCTGCACTACTTGACAAAACAACAGAATCTCGGGGGAAAAACAGGGTATAATAACGTAATAAAGTGAAAGGAAAGAATTAAAGAGATATAACAATAAGCGTCATCCACAAAATTATCATAATGGCAACCAAGTTCAAACCTAAGCACGGGATGCTAGACAGCTAACATGATTTCAGCAAATAAAATCACGCCTACGATAAACGACAGTAGCGAGAAAAGTAGAAGGTACAGAAATCATGAAAGCATCAAAAGTAAAGTAGTCAAAGTCATCGTACAACCAGATCGAATGTGGAGAAAAGTAAGAAATACAACAAGCAGAAAATGCATAAAAATCTCAAGATCGCTCGGGCGGAGGAAACGGAGCATCAGACGGAGGAATAGCAGCAGCAGTAGTCGAAGAAGGTCCCGGCTGTGTAGTAGAAGTAGTAGCAGGGTCTAACGGGGACTCATCCTCCTCATCGTCAGATGACTCTCGAATCACAGCTGCAATCGCCTGCTCTATGTCGTCATCGAAACTATAATCCACCACGCTGTGGCCAATATCCGCTCATCCCTCGGCAGTCTACCCTCAAGCACACACTGAAGTAAGGTGACAATGTTATTCTGCATGTTCCGCTGATCGAGCATCCACTGCCTAAAACTGTGGGCCATGCTGAGCCGCATCCGCATTGATGGAGGAATGGTAGGGATGGGAGGTACCGGAGGTGGGGCTGCCTCGGACTCACCCGTAGGCGGAACTTTTTCTCTTTGAATACCTCTTGGGTTCTTAGGCTTGTGATCCTGCCTATACTCCGGCACTCCGGCATCGACGCAAATCTGATGAATCAAGTGGGGGACAATCAAGCTCCGCTTGTAATTTTTCTGACTAAACACCAACTCATCATAAATTGCTCGGCCAACATCGACATTTAACTTGAAAATCAAAGCATACATCATTCCAAGATCGCCTATGTGAAAGTGTGTCAAATTATTCTTCGGCAATAAACGACTCTGGATGAAACGGCAATAAACTCTCCAATCTTCAGACCATGCCGTAGTAACAAGCTCCTTACGGTCTCCACCCGGTCTGAGCATCCAAGCAACATCGGGGCAAACTGTCAATCGGAGCTCCTCCAAGGGATCCTGTCCCGAATCCTGTCGCTTCTTGATCTCCTCCTTATAATCGGAGCCTTCAAACGCCGCCAAACCATACTTTGCATTAATCACTTGCGGCGTAAAGGGAACTCTCATGCCTCGAACCATTACCACCCCTGTGTCCATGTCGGTTTCCGAAAAATTAGCATAAAACTCCCTAACCAACGAATCATTCACCGGGGTAGTCGGTATCTTCATCAATTCCTCCCAGTTCCTATCTCGCAACAACTTCACAAAACCGGGATCCACATTTGTTTCTATCACCGCTGTTAAGGGTGAATTTACGTGTTTTACAACGCTATGTTTTATAATGTTTTCCCCCACATTCGTATGAATTGCATGGAAATCACGTGTTTAGATGGAATTATTGAGCAAATGACATTTTTAATGAGTTAATCGCAAAGTTGGTGAATTTATATGGTTTAATTATGATTTTATGTTTATTGGAGTTATATTATGCTTTGCGGTGTTTTTGATGTCATGTAGGTACAATTATGTGGCTCAATTGATGATCAAATGTTGATGAATTTCGAGCTAATTCAAGATAAAAGAGATAATGGTGAATTGGATAGAGAAGAAAAGAAGATAAAGATGGAATTATCAAGTCTTGATCGAAGCTGGACTAGCGTTCATCTGAGCCGAACGAGCGTCCATGTCCCGTTCAAATGGACGGACGTCTGATCAAATGGACGGGCGTCCAGAGAGGATATTTTACATTCAGGAAGTTTGGACGCAGGGTGGACGCTGGCACGGACGGGCGTCTGAAGAAGACTCGGCCCGACTCAAAGATCAGACCACACCAGACGAGCGTCCAGGCAGAGCGGACGGGCGTCCAACGCCGACTGAACGAGCAACCGACCTAGTTTTGACCTAGCCGACTTATTTTCCTATTTAAGCAGCAGCGCCTCAAACCCTAGGATATACATTTTTTGGAGAGCCGAATTTCACAGCAGCAGCTTTGTTCTCTCTTTTTCGTTTTTTTTATGCAATCAAAACACCTTTTTGATTTGAAGATTATTATGAGTAGCTAAACTCTTGGGTTGGACGAACGGGTGAAGCAATTCAAGAGGTGTTTGGTTTTCTTATTTTCTGCGTTTTGCAATCAATAAAAGGTTCGATTTCTATTGCGTTTATTTTGTGCTTGATATCGATAGATAAAGCCTGTGAAATTCGTTTGATGATAGTTGAATGAACTCTAGATCACCGCAATAGTATTCAGTTTAATCAATTTGTCTAGAAACGAAAGTTATCAAATTGTTAACCTAGATAATAGATTCGAAAGAATTTATGCCTATCGTGCTTGAAGAATCAATCTTTGATAAAAGTTGATAAACAAATTTTCTAAGAAATTAGTAATTTGCATTGGGTATAGGTTAATCTTAGCCTTTAGTTGATTTGCATGCGTAGGAAATTAGATGCCTTTAGCGCTTTCTTGAATTGTGAATCCTTGTTCGTCTGCCTTTCTCCCCATTATTTGGTAAACCTTAAATTGTTAATTCGTGACACGTTTAGCTTAAACTTAAAAACGCATTAAACCCTACGTTCCTCGTGGGATCGACCCGGAATAACCGCTTTACTACAAGCTTTGCACTTGGAGCGACTAACCGGATTTTTATTTCTTGTCTTTTTGTTTCATTTACAAAAATCCACCACAAGTTTTTGGCGCCGTTGCCGGGGAACTTGGCACGGTTTTATGTGTTTTTAGCATAAGTTTAGGTAGATCATTCGTTGCTATTTTAGTTAGGGTTTAAGGTTTTCCCTTAGTAGCTTCTACGCTGCAATTTCTGCTTCTGTTCCAGTTTTTCCGGTACCAAACGAGCGTCTGGAACCTTGAACGCCCGTTCAGGTATTCTGCCTCGCAGACGAGCGTTTGAGTCCTTAAACGCCCGTCCAGTCCGAATTCCACCCGGACGCCCGTCCATAACCTTGGACGTCCGTTTTTGCTTCAAACAGATTTTGTTTCCCTCTCTTTTCTTTTCTTTAGTTTTGTTTTATAGGCTTCGCTTCACCTCGTTTCCTAAACAAAATCGATCCTATCTTTCTCTCCGTAGTTTGACTTCGTTATATGCAAACACGGAGTAAACAAGGACAGTTGATTTTTGAGCCTGAGCTTGAACGAGACGTAGTTCGAGTAAACCGTAAACGAAAAGTTCCCGAGCCCGTTCCGATCCCCGAAGAGGAAGTCGAAGAGAGTTCGAGTGAGAGCTCTTCTGAAGATAATCTCTTCTCCAACCTTTTCTTTGAGGAAGAAACTACTGTTTCAATGGCTCAAGCCGACCGCACCCTGGCAGACTATGTTACTCCCGGCGATGTGAACATTCGCTCGGCTGTGGTTATCCCTACCGATACAGCCCCGTTTGAGATAAGACCGGCTCTCATCCAGATGGTGCAACATGCATCAACTTTCTATGGGTATCAATCTGAGAACCCCTACACGCATCTTTATGTATTTCTGGGTATATGCGATTGATGAGCTTAAATTTACCCCTCGAAAATATATTTATAAAGACTCGAAAACCGTGGGTAAACTAACTCTCTAACCAGCAGAGTACCGGGTCGATTGTTAGAATAGCTACAGGAGAACGAGGTCGATCCCAAGGGAAAAGTGTTTGTAAGTACCAAAGTGAATGTGTGTCTTAGTCTAGGCGATCAAGTTTTTGGAAGGTTTGTTACTACACGACATTAAAATAATCAAGTCTAAAGAGAGAAAAGAGAGAAAGAAAGTTAAACTACTAGGTTTTAAAGATAGGTTAAAAGACATAGCCGAACCATGATCAAAATAGCTAATTTCAACCCCAAGGATAGACAAAACCGGGAGTGTGCATTATAACAAACGAACTCTCACATTCAATCTCACGGGTGCATGCTCCTAATTCTGATGTTAAGATCTGAACAACTCTCCTTTAACATCCTATGTGAGGTTAATTAATTCTCTTTTTAGAAAACCGATTATCCTAACATGATTAAGTGCTGTGAGACGCTTGATATAACCCTCGTTACGGAAACAAGTCCAAAAATTACTCAGTCGAAGTTACTACCGATTCATACTCATCAACGTACTACACCAAACATCTTAACGCGAATGTGTCAAAGCAGTAAACCGAAGTTTTACCTAATCCATGGTCTACCCGAAAGACTCCGTGAAACAACTTGTCATCGTTGGCTCAAGAACCACCCGGCACTTCATAGTTCAACCCCGGGGTCTAACATTAAACTACACTAATCTAGACTACCACATTCAAGTTACTATGTTGATAATAAAACACCGATGAGCGCGGGCCTGAATTCACGACCTAAAACCCCGGTATATTTTACCTCCCGATCTTAGAACCCTTTTTCCCACACCATCCTCTCTGAACAACTCTCAAGAATGATGTGTGTGATATTTGACCTAGGTAGCTAATCTAGCCCAAATCCGTTATAAATAGTTCTAAGACGTGAAATATGTGAGATTCAACAATAAAAAGCACAACACACTCCCTATTTCATTTTCCAAGGGTTGATTTCACCAAATTTTACATGATTCGACTATAATAAGTTTAGCTACTCATAACAACGGGAAAGGAAAATATACTATATATATACATATACATAGATATATATAAGTGCATAAAAGTAAATATATATATAAGTGCGTAAGTAAATGCGTAAGTAAATATATATATATATATATATATATATATATATATATATATATATATATATATATATATATATATATATATATATATATATATATATATATATATATATATATATATATATATATAGATATATATAAGTGCATAAATATATATATATATATATATATATATATATATATATATATATATATATATATATATATATATATATATATATATATATATATATATATATATATATATATATATATATATATATATATATATATATATATATATATATATATATATATATATATATATATATATATAAATACTACATGCTACGAAAAAGGAAAAAAACAAAAGGAGACAAAGAGAATAAAAGATAAGGGGACAAGGGGACAAGATATATATATATATATATATATATATATATATATATATATATATATATATATATATATATATATATATATATATATATATATATATATATATAGTACTACAAAGCAAAAAGAAAGAAAGACAAGAAAATAAAAGAAACAAAAAGGAAATGTATTTATATCTATATATGTTATATTACATAACAAGAAATAAAACAAAACAAAATAAAAAGAGAAGGGGGCGGCAAGGTGAAGGGAGTCGGGAAGAAAAGAAAGTGTTTGAAGAAAAGAAAGTGTTTGGGGAAAAAGAGAGAAGATGGAAGAAATTAGGAGATGGAAGTTTGGGAAAAAGAAAATGGAGAAGAAGAAAGGAGGAGAGGGGGCGAAAATGGGGAAGGGAGGAAGGGAAGATCCCCTCTTTCTTCATGAAAGGGGAGGTATATATAGGGAAAAAGGAAGGTTGTATCTATGTATGGGAGAGGTGATATAAGGGAGGTAGTTATTGGGGAAGTTTGTATATGGGATGGAATTTAGCATGTGGGAGGGAATATTTATCATCATTGCTAATATTCCTCATAATAACATCCCATGTGAGCAAGCTAGCTCCTAAAATATGCAATTTGTTTTGCACCAACTCGAATCGGGATTTATCCGGTTCGAGCCGGGATTTCAATTTGAAGATCTAAAACTTTCATGAAGAACACTTCCCTGAAAATGCCTCTAAGTCGGGTCTCATATTTATCGAAGTACGCAGAAAAACCGACCCGTTGAACTTGTAAGCTTGTGGAACATTCTTCCGTCCTTCAAAATACCTCTTTTTAAGCCTCAAAATGTGTCGTCACTCGGGATTTTGGTCAACCTATAATTCTGCAATAAACCACCAAAATACCAAACGTAAATCCGACACGACACTCCGGTTACTAAACCGGTACAAAATCTACAAAAACATGATAAAAATACGATATTTTATAAAATAACTACTACTTATATATTTGGATGAATCTAAGGAATTAATGACTTGAAATGATATAAAAGTGCTCAAAATGATATTAGAAACGGGGTAAAAAGTTATAAAAATAACTATGAATTTTTCCCTTATCAACAACCCCCCACTTTGCTTTTGGTCGTCCTCGAGCAAAACAAGCGATAAAACAAAATGAATGAAGGAAAAATTCATGCAAAGATAAGATAATAGGGACAACCAGACGATATAACCATTAGAATTACAACCATGCGTTAACCTCAATATAAATGTATAACAGAGTGTGTGTGTGACAAGCCTTTTCAATTTCCACTATCCTCTCTTGAATAATTCAAGCAATACGCACAAATATCCATTCAGACAGTCCTAATGACTTTCCTAGGTATAGGCAGTAACATTTCCACACAAAGTCCTTCCGTGTACTTATTAGGATAATCCCTAAAGCATATCATTCAGTTTATACTGGGGATAGTCAGAAGATAACTAAGTTTTCAACCATGCTCTGTTTTTTTTTTTTTTTCACATTTGTAGCATATGCCTTCATTCCCAGCAATAGGACGTTTCGTGATAACACCCTAGCTGGACTACTATCATCAGGCAGTTGCCCTCTTTCCCAGCAATAGGACGTTTCGTGATAACACCCTAGCTGGACTACTATCATCGGGCAGTCGGGAGCTTTTAAACCTCATAGTGATATAGGACGTTTCGTGATAACACCCTATTGCACTCAAATCATTGGTAGCTACAACCGACATATATATAGTTCATCTTAATTTGGTATTTTTCTTTTCATTCCACTTAACTTATATCCTTTCTATCACATTCAAACCTTCAGATATTCACAGTACACGTTCAAAAATTAGGTACTAAGTTACTGCAATTATCTCTAGAATAACCACTAGGATACTGAATGGATACAGTTTAAAATTTTTGCTTCAATATCAAAGGCTTACGTGAACAATGAATTCATGTTACACAAATAAATTTGGGGTTAAAATGCACTTACGGTTCACTTTGGTTATATACATCCACATCGATCATTACATCATCAAATCCATGAAATATATACCTTATACAATTTATTTTAATAAACTCATTAATGCTCGTAAAATCAAAAACTAAGGGATTAAACACTTACTGCCATTGCTAGACCAACCACGTCTCTACCCTCCACTTACGAACTTGCATTATCCTTAAAGCATAGTGAATGAGATAGAGATGAAGACTTAACTTATAAACCTGGCAGAAAGATGCTATCGAATCCCGTAATAGCCATGAGAAAGCACAACCCGAATCCCTAAACAAAGTCAATCAAAGCAAAGCAAACACGGGACATGGTCCTCGTGCCAAAATATGCAATAGGGATATGGGAATAATAAGAAAATGGCCATGTCACATCAGAAAATTCGATAAGCAATATATAGCACATCACATAATAGCTTTAGATGGAAAAATCACCTTCACAGGTTAAGCACAGAACATCTGAGCAACGAGCATAAAACATCAATTCATAGTCAGCTATTCCTAGATTCCTTTTATTACACACAGGCGGAAATACTCACCACTATACTACAACGACCAGAAATTTGAAACAGACTAGATCATAAAATGAAATGTATGAAAGAGTATTGAGTCTTTTATACCCAGATCCTCAAGGGTTCAACAACCTAAGTCCAAGAAATGATGTATCTGAATGTTTTCTTTTTTTCTCCATCGGGATTTTCGGATAACCACCTAATCGTTCCCTTTTAATGACATTCAAACATTCATCCTGAGACTTGGTTGTGCTTTGTGTTCATCTTTCATACAGATTCTACATTTCATTAAGACTAGGCTTATCCAAATTATTATTATTTAACGGGCTGCCTCCCGGTAGCGCTTTTGTTTAACGTCGTTTGCTCGACAGGGTGACTCTTAACAGACTCAATCAACCAAAATCCGAACTTAAGAAGATCAATAGCTTAAGAAAAGTGATCAAAGCGAGAACCATCGAAATTAAATTGTTTAGAAACGTACCTCTTTTAATTCTCGATGTCACCTCCTCCCAGCCAAAGAATCTTCTGTTATCAGCCTGTCGAACCATCTTCTTTACTATTCCATAAAGTTCATCCATCGGGGAGTACACAAACTGGACCGCAGAAAATTCATCCTCACAGAGTGGACGAATGTAGTAATCCGGGACCGTTATATCAAATATTACCAACTCTCCCGGTGGCTTTACCGAAGATGGCCGATCAATCTCTTGCTCCTCTAACTCTGAAATCTCATTATAGCAAACTGAATCCTCAACCCTTTTCTCGACCTGAACTTCTTCAGTGATAACATCATCATCCTTAACCACCTCACATGTCTCTGCCTCTTTCACATACCTCACTAATTCAATCAATTTCCCCACCTTGTCTTGAAGATTTCTTATGGCGGCGTCAGTACTTCTATCGAACTCTTGCATATCCTTCTTTAATTGAATCAAATTCTCGTCCAAAAGAGTAATCTGCTCCATTTGAATGTCGGTGAGGTCTTCTTGTGGCAGGGGGGAAAACTGATCATTCTGACTTTGATTTATTGGAGGTGAGTAGTAGTCCTCTTGCCATTCCAGACACTGATCAGGTGGCTGAATCTGGGTGAAGCTATCAACGTGCTGAGTATGAACACCATAATCCTGATAAGCACTAGGGTTCGGATAACCCTCATAATATTGTGGTTCATAACTCGAATAACCATAATTCTGATCCGGGTATGCACTAGGGCAATTATAGGACCAAGAACCTTGGTTATTCCGCTGTTGATACTGAGGCTCAGACACGAACTGTTGTTGATAAGGTTGGTAGAGGTATTGTTGTTCAGGTGAGTAGTATTGATTGAAAAATTCATCCATTTAAGCTCAAACTGAAAGATCTCAGAAAACAACAAGAAAACAATAAAATTTTTATTTTTTTTTTATTTTTTATTTTTTTATATGGTAGCCGAAGGCCCTAAGCCCCAGTTCTAGCTGGACTTACAAGATATCAACCTAATATAACAACCCCGTAAAGAGATTGGGTTAAGTACCAAAGTCGTATTCAAACTGAGTTCAAGACAATATCACTTCAGCATCCCAAGACTCTTATCGAAAAATAAAATAAAGATAATAAAAAACCTAGGCCCAAGCCTTCGGTTCACTTACAAGATATCACAACAATATCACACATTTCCCCGGCAACGGCGCCAATTTTGATGAGCTTAAATTTACCCCTCGAAAATATATTTATAAAGACTCGAAAACCGTGGGTAAACTAACTCTCTAACCAGCAGAGTACCGGGTCGATTGTTAGAATAGCTACAGGAGAACGAGGTCGATCCCAAGGGAAAAGTGTTTGTAAGTACCAAAGTGAACGTGTGTCTTAGTCTAGGCGATCAAGTTTTTGGAAGGTATGTTACTACACGACATTAAAATAATCAAGTCTAAAGAGAGAAAAGAGAGAAAGAAAGTTAAACTACTAGGTTTTAAAGATAGGTTAAAAGACATAGCCGAACCATGATCAAAATAGCTAATTTCAACCCCAAGGATAGACAAAACCGGGAGTGTGCATTATAACAAACGAACTCTCACATTCAATCTCACGGGTGCGTGCTCCTAATTCTGATGTTAAGATCTGAACAACTCTCCTTTAACATCCTATGTGAGGTTAATTAATTCTCTTTTTAGAAAACCGATTATCCTAACATGATTAAGTGCTGTGAGACGCTTGATATAACCCTCGTTACGGAAACAAGTCCAAAAATTACTCGGTCGAAGTTACTACCGATTCATACTCATCAACGTACTACACCAAACATCTTAACGCGAATGTGTCAAAGCAGTAAACCGAAGCTTTACCTAATCCATGGTCTACCCGAAAGACTCCGTGAAACAACTTGTCATCGTTGGCTCAAGAACCACCCGGCACTTCATAGTTCAACCCCGGGGTCTAACACTAAACTACACTAATCTAGACTACCACATTCAAGTTACTATGTTGATAATAAAACACCGATGAGCGCGGGCCTGAATTCACGACCTAAAACCCCGGTATGTTTTACCTCCCGATCTTAGAACCCTTTTTCCCACACCATTCTCTCTGAACAACTCTCAAGAATGATGTGTGTGATTTTTGACCTAGGTAGCTAATCTAGCCCAAATCCGTTATAACAAGTTCTAAGACGTGAAATATGTGAGATTCAACAATAAAAAACACAACACACTCCCTATTTCATTTTCCAAGGGTTGATTTCACCAAATTTTACATGATTCGACTATAATAAGTTTAGCTACTCATAACAACGGGAAAGGAAAATATACTATATATATACATATACATAGATATATATAAGTGCATAAAAGTAAATATATATATAAGTGCGTAAGTAAATGCGTAAGTAAATATATATATATATATATATATATATATATATATATATATATATATATATATATATATATATATATATATATATATAATACTACATGCTACGAAAAGAAAAAAACAAAAGGAGACAAAGAGAATAAAAGATAAGGGGGACAAGGGGACAAGAGATATATATATATATATATAAGATAAGGGGACAAGGGACAACAGATATATATATATATATATATATATATATATATATATATATATATATATATATATATATATATATAGTACTACAAAGCAAAAAGAAAGAAAGACGAGAAAATAAAAGAAACAAAAAGGAAATGTATTTATATCTATATTTGTTATATTACATAGCAAGAAATAAAAAAAAACAAAATAAAAAGAGAAGGGGGCGGCAAGGTGAAGGGAGTTGGGAAGAAAAGAAAGTGTTTGAAGAAAAGAAAGTGTTTGGGGAAAAAGAGAGAAGATGGAAGAAATTAGGAGATGGAAGTTTGGGAAAAAGAAAATGGAGAAGAAGAAAGGAGGAGAGGGGGCGAAAATGGGGAAGGGAGGAAGGGAAGGTCCCCTCTTTCTTCATGAAAGGGGAGGTATATATAGGGAAAAAGGAAGGTTGTATCTATGTATGGGAGAGGTGATATAAGGGAGGTAGTTATTGGGGAAGTTTGTATATGGGATGGAATTTAGCATGTGGGAGGGAATATTTATCATCATTGCTAATATTCCTCATAATAACATCCCATGTGAGCAAGCTAGCTCCTAAAATATGCAATTTGTTTTGCACCAGCTCGAATCGGGATTTATCCGGTTCGAGCCGGGATTTCAGCTGTTCGGTAAAACGCCCATATCTTGAGTTGTAGATCTCCGATTGACGTGATTCAAAATGCATTGGAAAGCTCATTTGAAGATCTAAAACTTTCATGAAGAACACTTCCCCTGAAAATGCCTCTAAGTCGGGTCTCATATTTATCGAAGTACGCAGAAAAACCGACCCGTTGAACTTGTAAGCTTGTGGAACATTCTTCCGTCCTTCAAAATACCTCTTTTTAAGCCTCAAAATGTGTCGTCACTCGGGATTTTGGTCAACCTATAATTCTGCAATAAACCACCAAAATACCAAACGTAAATCCGACACGACACTCCGGTTACTAAACCGGTACAAAATCTACAAAAACATGATAAAAATACGATATTTTATAAAATAACTACTACTTATATATTTGGATGAATCTAAGGAATTAATGACTTGAAATGATATAAAAGTGCTCAAAATGATATTAGAAACGGGGTAAAAAGTTATAAAAATAACTATGAATTTTTCCCTTATCAGCGATACTACTCGCATTAAGGATGTCAGTCAAGACATCATTAAGCTGAAACTATTTCCATTCTCACTCCGTGGAGAAGCAATGGAATGGTTTAAATCTCTCCCTTCTGAATCTATCCAAACTTGGGCCCAGCTCGAAAGTCAATTTTTGGCCCAATATTTTCCTCCGTCTAAGACAGCTCAATGTCTTAACGAGATCTCAAATTTTCATCAACTGAGTGATGAATCTTTCTTTGAAGCATGGAAGCGTTTCAAAATTTTGTTGAACAAGTGCCCCCATCATGGAATGGATTTGCAGAGAAGGGTCCATACTTTCTTCAGTGGTCTGAATGAGTCCACTAAAGGGATGGTCAACTCCTCATCTGGAGGAGTCTTCTTGAAGAAAACCCCACAGCAAGGGTGGGATTTATTTGAAGATATAGCTAGGTACAACTATGCACCTACGTATCAATCACCAACGGTCCCTGCTGTACCTAAAATCGAAGAAGTCAACAACCAGAATCATGGTCAAATGATTGCAGCCCTGCAGGCTCAACTTTCTGCTTTGACCATGACAAAAAATCAAAATCAGCCCTCTCTCCAACAGAATTCACAAGTATTCTCTTGTGATAACTGTTATCAGACTGGTCACATCAGTGACCATTGTCAGTACACCCCTCAAGTCAACGCTGTCCAACAAACGAGGCAGTATGATTCTGTGAACTGCTATACCTGTGGACTTAGAGGTCACATTTCTGCAACATGCCCCTTGAATGGTGGAAATGAGAGATACGATTCTTCTGGCCCGCAGAACCAGAGATTTTCAAACCAGAATAACTCTCAAGGTCAGAACTACAACCAGAATAGGAATCATGACCAAAACCGCACTCATAATTCAGGCTACAATCAAAATTCGGGACAGAACACCTCTCACAATGCCTACTACCAGAACCCTAACTCGGGTCAAAGCTCAAATCCTCAACCAAGAACAAATCCAACCTGGCCCGCTAATCAAAACTCACAGCAAAACCGCCCTAATCAGGACTCCTCAACTTATGGTACTGCCCCTACAAGGGCAGAGTATGAAGAGCAACAGAGGACGATGAAGAACTTAGAAAGACAGTTAGGACAGCTAGCTGAACAATTAGCTGCCAGGCCTCAAGGTCAGCTACCGAGTTTTACAGAAAAGAATCCTAAAAGTGGGCATGCAGCCCAAGCTGAAGCAAGAACAAACCACTGTTCCGAGCTCGCACCCATTACTTCCTATGGACAAGAGGAGTCCAATGCTATGAATTTGAGATCCGGTACACAATTGCAACAACACCCTAGTTATAGACAGAACCAGGGAAACGAGTAAACCCTCCTACCCATGATTCGGTAGGAGGGGAAGAATTGCAGTCCCCTGACCTGGATGAAGAGAAAGATGAAAATGAGATCGAAGCTGGAGAAAGATCTCGGGTGATTGAAAACCAAATTAATGAACCTGAGAAGGTCACTCAGGCGGAGGATCCCCTGACGAGTGAAAAGACTGAAAAAGTGTTGAGGTGGAAAGATCTTGAGGACAAAGCGATAAGAGCTTCCGTCCCCAGGAAAGTCTTCTCCGAAGAAGAACTGAATAAGCTCCCATTTCCACCAAGGAAGCACAACATTTCTCTATCTGAAGACAAGAAGTATGATAAAGTACTCAACCTACTAAGAAACACCCAAGTAAATTTGCCTTTATCCAAAGTATTGATTGAAATGCCTAAGTACGCCAAGTTTGTGAAGGATGTCGTTTCTTCAAAGAAGAAGTTGGGCAAAATGGAGAAAAGATTGGAAGAAGAATGCTCCGCTATCGCTGATAGAGGAATTCCTGAAAAGCGCAGCGATCCCGGAAAATTTGTCTTAACTCTGAAAATCAAAGATTTAAGCTTTCCAAATTCTCTGTGTGATTTAGGAGCATCCATCAGTTTGATGTCTCTTTCTGTCTGCAAGAGACTACACCTTGACCATCTATTGGAGCCTACCCCCATAAGTATCCAGCTTGCAGATAGATCTTTCAAGAGAGCCGACGGAGTGCTTAGAGACCTTCTGGTCCAAGTAGACAAATTTACATTTCCTGTGGATTGGTACGTCTTGGACACTAAAGAAGAAGATACCCCCTCCTCCTGGGATGACCTTTCCTATCCACTGCCAGGGCATCTATAGATTGCGACGCAGGATTTGTCACTTTACGTGTTGGGGATGAGGAAGTACGCTACAGTGTAGTTAAAGCTCTCAGAGCACCTTCTGAAAACCCCTCAGGTTTTGTGATTGAGACGTCAGACGATTTCGCAGACTACACTCTGGACGAGGTAGAGGCTGCCTATGGAGAAGAAATTTTTGAAGAGGACACAGTGCTCTGCGAACGAACTCTTTCCCCCTCAGAAGAAGTCGATTTGCTTGAGGCAAGAGTTTTTGACCCTATCAGCGAGGAAGATCTGAAACAAGGAGAAGCCAAGACCAGCTTAGAGGAACCCCCTGAGGACCTTGTTCTAAAACCTCTACCTCAGCATCTGAAGTATATCTTCTTGAGAGAAGGCAAGCGCTTACCTCTGATTATCTCCTCTACACTGTCAGCAGAAGAAGAAGCTGAGTTGGTAGACGTTCTGAAGAAAAATGAGAAAGCCTTCGGTTGGCAGGTAGGTGATATAAGAGGAATATCTCCAGACGTCTGTATGCATAAAATTAGAACTGAAGAAGGTGCAAAGAGTATAAGACAACCACATAGACGTTTAAACCCACACATGCAGGAAGTGGTGAAGAAAGAGATCATTAAGCTGTTGGATATGGGGATCATTTATGCGATAGCTGATAGCGATTGGGTGTCCCCCACCCAGGTAGTACCTAAAAAGGGAGGTATTACCATTGAAAAGAATGACAAAGGTGAAGAGGTAGCTGTCAGATTAGTTGCTGGGTACAGAGTCTGTATAGACTATAGGAAGCTAAACGAGGTGACCTTAAAAGACCATTTCCCTCTCCCCTTCATAGACCAAATGTTGGAACGTTTGGCGGGGCATGCTTTTTACTGTTTTCTGGACGGTTATTCAGGTTATTTCCAAATCCCTATTGACCCAGTAGATCAAGAGAAAACAACCTTCACCTGCCCCTATGGTACTTTCGCTTATAGGCGAATGCCCTTTGGACTTTGTAATGCGCCAGCTACATTTCAGAGATGTATGTTGGCTATCTTTGATGGACTTATAGAGAAATGCATGGAGGTATTCATGGACGACTTCTCGGTGTTTGGCACATCATTTACGGGCTGTCTTGAAAATCTAGACAAAGTGCTGCAGAGGTGTGTGGAGAAGAACTTGATTCTCAACTGGGAGAAGTGCCATCTTATGGTGACCGAAGGGATTGTTTTAGGTCACAAGATTTCCGCTAAAGGCATAGAGGTTGATAAAGCTAAGATAGAAGCTGTTGAAAAGATGAATTACCCCAGAAACACGAAAGAAGTAAGAAGTTTCCTTGGTCATGTGGGGTTCTATAGGAGATTTATAAAAGATTTTTCAAAAATATCTAAACCTTTATCAACTTTACTGAAAGATGACGTCACTTTCAATTTCGATAATGACTGTCAAAGTGCCTTCAAAGAGCTAAAACAGCGTTTGACCTTTGCCCCTATCCTGATCTCTCCGGATTGGAACATGCCATTTGAACTAATGTGTGATGCCTCCAATTACGCTGTTGGTGCTGTATTGGGGCAAAGGATTAATGGTAAATTCCAACCTATCTCGTACGCAAGTCATACCTTGAATCCAGCCCAAGCAAACTATACCACTACGGAAAAGGAACTGTTAGCGGTTGTGTTTTCCATGGATAAGTTCCGCAGCTATTTGCTTGGTGCCAAGGTAATTGTATGGACTGATCATGCAGCATTGCGTTACTTGATGAACAAGAAGGATGCTAAACCGAGACTGTTGAGGTGGATTCTTACACTACAAGAATTCGATGTTCACATCAAGGATATAAGGGGTAGTGAGAACACCGTAGCGGACCATATTTCGAGAGTATTACCAGTAGCTGAGGAAGATCCCCAGGACATTGATCTTTATTATCCCTTTGAGAGCGTTATGAATATGGATGTCCACACTCCCGACCCTCCTTGGTATGCTTCGATTGTCAATTATCTTCACTCTGGTTATCTGAACCCAGAATTCTCTTACCAGGAGAAGAAGAAGTTCTTCTCTGATCTAAAGTACTATGTCTGGGAAGAACCATATCTGTTCAAGATCTGCAAGGATGGGTTGCTTCGCCGGTGTGTCCCTGAATCCGAGCAACGGGATATTATTGAGCAATGTCATAGTGGCCCCACTAGTGGCCATTTCAATCCATGGAAGACCGTTGCCAAAATCTTTCAAAGTGGCTTCTACTGGCCCAAGATTTTTAAAGATACTGAAGCTTTCTGCAAAGGCTGTGATAGGTGCCAGAGAACCGGCACTTTGACCAGGCGGTATGATATGCCGCTTAAACCCATTTTGGAGTGTGAAGTGTTTGACGTATGGGGCATTGACTTTATGGGACCATTTCCATCCTCATGCAGAAATAAATACATTCTGGTCTGTGTAGACTACGTATCTAAATGGGTAGAAGCTGTCGCAACTCCACTGAATGATCATAAAACGGTCATGAAATTTCTGAAGAGGAACATTTTCACGAGGTTTGGCTGCCCTAGAGCTCTGATCAGCGATGAAGGTTCGCACTTCATTAATAAACCCCTGGATAGCCTGTTAGCTAAGTATGGTGTTAAGCATAAGAGTGGCACACCGTATCACCCTATGACCAGTGGGCAAGTTGAGCGCAGAATCGAGTATAAAGAAAATCCTCGAGAAAACAGTCAACTCCCATCGAAAGGATTGGAGCCTGAAGCTGGATGATTAACTGTGGGCTTACAGGACCGCATACAAAAACCCTATGGGTACATCACCATACCAAATGGTTTATGGAAAGCCCTGTCATTTGCCAGTAGAATTAGAGCATAGAGCTTATTGGGCAACTAAGTTCCTAAACTTCGACTCCCAAGCTTGTGGAGAACGTAGGCTCCAGCAGATACATGAATTAGACGAGTTCAGGCTCCAAGCTTATGAGAGTTCACGGATAAGCAAGGAAAGGATGAAATTTCTTCATGATAAAAAGATCAAGAAAGGGGAGTTTCATGCAGGGGAGCTGGTACTGTTATACAATACCAGGCTGCATCTTTTCCCGGGAAAGCTAAGGACGCGTTGGTCCGGTCCATTTGAGGTCCTGTCTATCTTTCCTAGCGGCGTTTTGGAACTTAAAGGGATTGGTGATCAGCCTTTCAAGGTCAATGGTCAACGATGCAAACACTACATTGGCCAACCGAAGGAATCACCCGAGATAGTTAAATTCCTCGATCTGCTAGGTTGTATCACTTCAGGAGTCGATGATTGCGATGAGTTCTCACCAGACCTATTTTCCAATGATAGTGCTGAATCACCAGCTGAAGTTTTTGCCGGAAGCTGGGATATGGAACAATATTGGAAGGAAGTGGATTTGAAGAAGCATAAAGCACGGAAGAGAGCCCCGGTCAGACAGAAGATCAAACAGGCCTGGGAAAAATGGGTGGGTCGGATCCCGAGTTTGCACTGCTGTTTCTGTAGTCATAATTTTGTTAAGAATTCTGTTGATAGGAGGACCGGGAAAAAGCCAAAGTGGCCCGACCCGGGTTAAACAAGAATTGAATGTCGAGCCAACGACATTAACCAAAAGCGCCACTAGGGGGCAACCTAGATATCCTTATTTGTTTTAGTTATTTTCGTTTTGTTCTTTTCTTGGTTCTTTTTGTTTTCGTTTAGGTCTAATTAGGGTAATTGTTGACTCTGCTTGTCGGTTGATTCGATTTCACTTTATCATTCTCTTTATCTTCATTGTGCCATGTTATGCCCCCCTATGTTCCCCGAGATCTTGTCTTGTTTTCCAAGTGTGCAGGATAGTTGCGATAGTAATTGTGAGTTTCAGAGGATATCAGTTTTCCGGTGGATGGTCCACAGTCTACTGATTTTGTCAAGCAACTCTGGATTTGAGTTGCAATACTTCCAGAATTTCCCCATTCGAATTACAATCAGCTAAGTTCTTTTATCCTTTCCTTTTAATTCTGCACAACCTGAGGACATGTTGTGGTTTAAGTGTGGGGGAGGGGATAGATGATTTATGTATCTACTTTGATTTGCTCATATTAGTTTTAATTTTCTATGAAAAGTGCTTCAATTTTCAAAATTTTTTTTTTTGTTTTTTTTGTTTAGTCCTGAGTAACATTTCACTGGCATGCTAGCTTTGTAATCTGGCACCTTTAGTTGTTATCAGTAGTCATATCATGTTCTGAGAATAGATTTGGTAAGTCGATACTCACTTGAGTTTCATTTCACGAACCTATTAGATGAAGAGGCAAATATAGAATAGTTTCCGGTTAGTTAAAGGAAAGTTAATTCTTGATACAGATAACACTTATTTAGCATTAATGAAAGTTAAGAACTAGTGCTATATTCATAGTTAGAATCTCAGTACCTTAGTGTTTTGAAAACTTTGAGAGTCTTGAATGTGTTAGAAATATATTTGACCGAGAGTTTCCAAAGAGTTTGAAAAATATAAAAATATATATATCTATAAATAATAAATGAATAGAATTTCTTTGCGGGAATTTTGTTTGTAACTATCACCTCGAGTCCATTTGGATACTGCCCCAATTGGGGAGTGTGGTTTACCTTGGACAGTAAGGGATTGAGTGATCTCAGGGTGACTGCCTCTAATGTAGGGGAGTGTGTTATACTTTTGAGACGCGACGATAGGAAATATAAAATATACGTTTTTTTGGAATTCTAAGTCAAGTTGATCTAAACCCAGTAGAGACCCGAAAGGTATTTTCTTGGCACCAAGTAAAGGATTTTAAATGTGAGTTGGTTACGGTGTTCTTGGTAATTAGTTTTTGTAGGGTAAGTGCTGTAGATAGAATGAAGTTTTCGTTTAGTTGACCGGATAACTGTTAGTGCTTGATGCATTATATCAAGAGAGGATCGGTGGAAGTTTAGTAGGTTCTGCACACACATCACCGAGTGAGGTCGATTTGCTGAATACTAGCTTGTCATGATTTTGACTATATCTCGTGTCAGGTTATGTGGATTCTTGATAGTATGTTCTTGTTTTGTTTTGCTCGGGACGTGCAAAAGCTAAGTGTGGGGGAGTTGTTAAGGGTGAATTTACGTGTTTTATAACGCTATGTTTTATAATGTTTTCCCCCACATTCGTATGAATTGCATGGAAATCACGTGTTTAGATGGAATTATTGAGCAAATGACATTTTTAATGAGTTAATCGCAAAGTTGGTGAATTTATATGGTTTAATTATGATTTTATGTTTATTGGAGTTATGTTATGCTTTGCGGTGTTTTTGATGTCATGTAGGTACAATTATGTGGCTCAATTGATGATCAAATGTTGATGAATTTCGAGCTAATTCAAGATAAAAGAGATAATGGTGAATTGGATAGAGAAGAAAAGAAGATAAAGATGGAATTATCAAGTCTTGATCGAAGCTGGACTAGCGTTCATCTGAGCCGAACGAGCGTCCATGTCCCGTTCAAATGGACGGACGTCTGATCAAATGGACGGGCGTCTAGAGAGGATATTTTACATTCAGGAAGTTTGGACGCAGGGTGGACGCTGGCACGGACGGGCGTCTGAAGAAGACTCGGCCCGACTCAAAGATCAGACCACACCAGACGAGCGTCCAGGCAGAGCGGACGGGCTTCCAACGCCGACTGAACGAGCAACCGACCTAGTTTTGACCTAGCCGACTTATTTTCCTATTTAAGCAGCAGCGCCTCAAACCCTAGGATATACATTTTTTGGAGAGCCGAATTTCACAGCAGCAGCTTTGTTCTCTCTTTTTCATTTTTTTTATGCAATCAAAACACCTTTTTGATTTGAAGATTATTATGAGTAGCTAAACTCTTGGGTTGGACGAACGGGTGAAGCAATTCAAGAGGTGTTTGGTTTTCTTATTTTCTGCGTTTTGCAATCAATAAAAGGTTCGATTTCTATTGCGTTTATTTTGTGCTTGATATCGATAGATAAAGCCTGTGATATTCGTTTGATGATAGTTGAATGAACTCTAGATCACCGCAATAGTATTCAGTTTAATCAATTTGTCTAGAAACGAAAGTTATCAAATTGTTAACCTAGATAATAGATTCGAAAGAATTTATGCCTATCGTGCTTGAAGAATCAATCTTTGATAAAAGTTGATAAACAAATTTTCTAAGAAATTAGTAATTTGCATTGGGTATAGGTTAATCTTAGCCTTTAGTTGATTTGCATGCGTAGGAAATTAGATGCCTTTAGCGCTTTCTTGAATTGTGAATCCTTGTTCGTCTGCCTTTCTCCCTATTATTTGGTAAACCTTAAATTGTTAATTCGTGACACGTTTAGCTTAAACTTAAAAACGCATTAAACCCTACGTTCCTCGTGGGATCGACCCGGAATAACCGCTTTACTACAAGCTTTGCACTTGGAGCGACTAACCGGATTTTTATTTCTTGTCTTTTTGTTTCATTTACAAAAATCCACCACAACCGCCCGCTCAACCAACATATTCCGAGCAAAATAGTGTTTGGTATAGACCTCGTGTGCTTTAGAATTGACAAACCGACGAGGCATAGGGATAGGCACAGCTGGTCTCACTTTCTTACGAGGTCTCTCAGTCCTAGGTTCAACGGCATCTTCCCTAGCAACCTCTTCAGCAGTTTCACCTCTAGACGGCTCACCACCTCGGGCATTCTTGGTAAACCGTGCCAAGGGCACATCCAAATCAGTTTCAGACCCAGAGGTGGACTCGTCTCTCAAGTCAGCTCTAGCTTGTTGTGACGACCTAGAGGGTTGCTCCCGGATTACAACTCCTCTATTCGGATCAACTATGGGAGGGTCCAACTCTTTACGCTTTTTACCACTCTCCCTAGCCACACCCTTACCAAATTGCTTCTGAACTCCCTTCACCCGCACCATGATTGAAACCTTAAGGACTACAAACACTAAAGCATTCCAAGGCACAACAAAGGGTACCCGTTTAACATCCAAATCGGGATTTCAAACGAAACGTCCAAACCACCCACATCAACAACACACCATCACCATCCCCACACCACCACAGCAGAAGGAATAAGAAATGAACCAACAAAAACGAAAGAAAATCAACAATAGTCGAAAATTCAAGCAAATGAGCCGACTCGAAAATCGAACTCACAAAAACGTGAATTAAAACGAGAAAAGTTGTTAAAAACTTACGATTGAAGGCGAGTAGAAGATGATGAGTCTTTGTGGAAACCCAAACCACGCAAATTTGACCCCAAAAATCCGATTTTTCCTTGAAATAGTCGGACTAGATAGGCGATGGATTCTCCAAATATGTGGAATGTTGGGATATTTGGAAGAGATAATCGAAAAGAAGGTGTTTAGAGCGTTCTAACGCACTTTGAATCGCCCAATTTGGTGTAGAAACGTAGGATTTAGGCAAAAAGGGAGGAGAAAAGTCGGTTTTTCGATTTGGAGTCCTGAAAAATGAGGGTTCATGGCATGAGGGGGGTATAAATAGACAGGTTTTGGACGCTCGTCCAACTCTACGGACGGGCGTCTGATCGGAAATGTGATGAACTGGACGGGCGTCCAAAATGCCAGACGCTCGTCCAAAGGCTTGATTTGAATACAGGATTGGAGGGAAATATCCGGACGGGCGTCCATATTTTTAGACGAACGTCTGGTTAAAAAGATGAGTACAGGATTGAAAAGCTTGTTTCCAGACGGGCGTCCAATAACTTGGACGGGCGTCCAGGAAAACCGAAGGCCGGACGGGCGTCCAGAGTCACTAGACGGGCGTCCAGTCAAGAAAAATGCAAAATTGTCCTTTTATAAAAATTATCATATAAATCAACTAAATGCGAAATTTTTATTACTGATAATTTAAAATTCAAAAGTATAATACGGAAATGCAACGAACATGAAAGAACTTGAAAATAAAACAAACACAAATAAAACAGTGGGTTGCCTCCCACCAAGCGCTTCCGTTTTACGTCGGGGCTCGACGAAAGCAAAAATAACTAAGAAATCACTAATCTGCGTAGATCTCGTCCCAATCCACTAAGCGAATGAGACGCCGAAGCATGTCGATAGCCGGAGGAAAGTCGTACTCATCCTGCAAACACCAATCTTCACCAGCCACCTCAACACCTCTGAAATGCTCAGCCCGCAGCACTAGTGCCAAATCCGTCAGCATAGGATCATTGAGGATCGTGTAAGGACGTCCTATGGCCTCCTGCAACTCCTCAGTCGTGAAATCGCTGCCTCCCGAACAAGGTGGAACAATGATAACGTACGTGATGGTCTTAACCTGAGTGCTAATGTCAAAATCTACATGAAGAACTATAGTGCCTCCTGGTCCATCATCTATTGTGATCAGCGGGATCCGACTAATGAGTGGGAACTCCTCAGGGCAAACTCCGTAAAGATCCATATCTAGAAAGCAACTTCTGACAGATAGAAACATAAAAGCTTAGTAAAACTAACTAAAACAACATACGAAGACAAAAAGCACTAAGGAAAACTAAAACAAGATTGGATATCTAGGATGCCCCCTAGTGGCGCTCTTGGTTTATGTCGTTAGCTCGACACCATTTAAGCTCAGCCTGGATCAGGCCATTTTACTTTTCTGCGCGCCATTACCTCGTCTAAGTTCTGATCAGGATTGTGGCTGCAGAAACGACACTTAACGCATGGGATTAAAGCTTTGACAGTTTTCCAGATACGTTGAACCTTTCCCATGGTTGACTTTCTCCTTCGTAGATTTCTCTGATGACGTTTAAGTTGTTGCTCCCTTTCATATTCCTCCATATCCCAACTACCGGCTAGAACTTCTTGTGATAGACCACTACCGTTATCCTCAGAAAACAGATTAGGTGAGATCTCGTCAGAGTCATCGACTTCATTAACACCACATCCAAGGATATCGAGAAATTTAACAATCAAAGGCTTGTCTGTAGGTTCACCAATGTAGTGTTTGCACCTCTGACCATTAACTCGAAACGGCTGATCTTTATAACCGAGTAGTTCTAGAACGCCTCCAGGAATGATTTTGAGAATCGTAAAGGGGCCGGACCATCGTGTCCTCAGCTTTCCAGAAAACAAATGTAATCTGGAATTATAAAGAAGAACTTGTTCCCCTACTTGAAATTCTCTTTTCTTAATTTTGGCGTCATGGAGGAGTTTCATCTTATCCTTGCTTATCCTGGCGCTTTCGTAAGCCTGGAGTCGGAACTCGTCTAACTCATGCAGCTGCTGCAGTCGATGTTTTCCACAAGTTTGGGAATCAAAGTTAAGAAACTTTGTCGCCCAATAAGCCCTATGCTCTAACTCAACTGGCAGATGACATGGCTTGCCGTAAACCATCTGATATGGAGATGTACCCATAGGGGTTTTATAAGCAGTCCTATATGCCCATAGTGCATCATCCAATTTCAAACTCCAGTCCTTTCTATGACTGTTCACTGTCTTTTCCAGGATTTGCTTGATGCTTTGGTTGCTTCGCTCAACCTGACCGCTAGTCATCGGATGGTATGGTGTGCCGGTCTTATGGCGAACACCATACTTTTCAAGAACTTTCTCTAGAGGTCGGTTGCAGAAATGCGTTCCTTCATCACTGATCAAGGCTCGAGGACATCCAAATCTCACAAAGATATTTTTCTTTAGGAATTTCATGACCGTTTTATGATCATTGTGAGTTGTGGCTTGATCCTCCACCCATTTCGAGACATAATCAACGCAGACTAAGATGTATGTGTTGCCACACGATGATGGGAAAGGTCCCATAAAATCGATGCCCCATACATCAAAGACTTCGCACTCTAAGATGGGTTTCAAAGGCATGTCAAAACGCCTTGTCAGAGTTCCGGTTCTTTGACATCTATCGCAAGCTTTACAGAAGGCTTATGTATCCTTAAAGATTGTAGGCCAATAGAAACCGGACTGGAAGATCTTAGCAACCGTCTTCCAAGGACCAAAGTGACCTCCAGTGGGTCCACTGTGGCATTGCTCGATAATCTCTTGTTGCTCAGATTCAGGAACGCATTTCCTAAGCAAACCATCTTTGCAGATCTTAAACAGATAAGGTTCATCCCAAACGAAATATTTCATATCAGAGAAGAACTTCTTCTTCTCTTGATAAGACATTTCGGGATCGAGATAACGGGCATGAAGGTAATTCACAATGGAAGAATACCATGGAACGTCTGGAGAGCGGCCATCGATCAACATGATGTTTTCTAGAGGAAAGTAAAGATCTATATCATCAAGATCACCCTTTTCCTCACTTAACATCCTAGAAACATGATCTGCCACTACGTTCTCACTGCCCTTTTTATCTTTAATTTGAACGTCAAACTCTTGGAGGGTCAGTATCCAACGCAGTAAGCGCGGTTTAGCTTCCTTTTGGTCATGAGATAACGCAAAGAAGCGTGGTCAGTCCACACAATCACTTGAGCACCCAGCAAGTAACTACGAAACTTATCCATAGCAAAGACTACGGCTAATAATTCCTTTTCAGTTGTCGTGTAGTTAACTTGAGAAAGATTCAGTGTGTGACTGGTGTAATAGATAGGTTGGAACTTTCCATTAAGCTTTTGCCCTAAGACTGCACCAACTGCATAGTTTGATGCGTCACACATAAGCTCAAAGGGTAAGTTCCAGTCAGGTGAAATAAGAATTGGAGCGGATATTAACCGATTCTTGATCTCCTCAAACGCTTGCTTGCAGTTTTCATCGAAATTGAATTCAACGTCTTCCTTGAGCAGAGTAGATAGGGGCTTGGCTACTTTGGAAAAATCTTGGATGAATCTCCTATAGAAACCGACATGTCCGAGGAAACGTCGACTTCACGTACATTCTTAGGATAACTCATCTTCTCAATGGCTTCTACCTTGGCCCTATCTACTTCTATACCGTTGGCGGACACTTTGTGGCCAAGAACTATCCCTTCATCGACCATAAAATGGCACTTTTCCCAATTGAGTACTAAGTCCTTTTCCACACATCTAGACAACACCTGATCAAGATTATCGAGGCAATCATCGAAGGATTGACCAAAGACCGAGAAATCATCCATAAAAATCTCCATGCACTTTTCAACTAGCCCGTCAAAGATTGCCATCATACACCTTTGAAAGGTGGCCGGGGCATTATAGAGACCAAATGGCATCCGCATGTAGGCGAATGTCCCATAGGGGCAAGTGAAAGTGGTCTTCTCTTGGTCAATAGGATCGATGGGTATCTGAAAATATCCTGAATAACCATCCAGGAAACAGTAGAATGCGTGCCCCGCCAGACGCTCAAGCATCTGGTCAATGAATGGAAGGGGAAATGATCTTTCAGTGTGACCTCATTGAGCTTTCGATAATCGATACATACTCTGTATCCAGTAACGAGCCTCAATGCTATCTTTTCTCCCTTCTCATTTTTCTCAATCGTAATTCCACCTTTCTTGGGAACTACTTGAGTCGGGGAAACCCATTCACTGTCAGCAATGGCGTAAATGATACCCATATCTAGAAGTTTAATGATCTCCTTCTTGACTACTTCTTGCATGTGAGGGTTAAGCCTCCTTTGGGGCTATCTAACTCGTTTTGCACCCTCCTCAGTCTTGATCTTGTGCATACAGATGTCGGGAGATATCCCTCGGATATCTCCCACCTGCCATCCAAAGGCTTTCTCATTTTTGCGCAAGACGTTTAGCAGTTTAAGCTCTTCTATTCGAGATAGCTTGGCAGAGATGATCAAAGGAAGCTTGTCACCTTCTCTTAGAAACACATACTTCAGATGTTTAGGCAACGGCTTCAGAACCAAATCTACAGGAGGTTCCTCTAGACTTGATTTAAGATCTCCATTCTTCAACTCAACATCGTTGAGCTTACTTAGTGGCCCTACTGCCAAAGCTTCTTCTCTTAGCTCATCCTCAAAATCAACTGCTAACTGGTCTAGATTGACCACACCATGATTATTCAGATTATCAATCAGTCGCTCATATTCAGATTCTACAGCCATGACTTGCTTAACCATAAAGTCATCGAAATCATCAGAAGTCTCCTCAACGGAAAAGCCGGTTGGAGATCCAGAAGGTATATTGATAGATTTTGAAACACTATAGCTCACCTCCTGGTCACCAACTCGAATGGTCACATGCCCACCATCACAATCGATGAGGGCTCTAGCTGTAGATAGAAAAGGTCTTCCCAGAATCAAAGGGACATTTTCACTTTTCTCAATATCTAAGACGTACCAGTCAACTGGAAAGGTAAACCTATCTATTTGAACTAATACATCCTTTAGGATCCCTGAAGCTTTTTTAGAAGATCTATCAGCGAACTGTAAGTTCATGGTAGTGGGTTCTAGAAGACTTTGTAAACCAAGCTGATTGCAAACAGACAATGGCATCAAGCTGATGGATGCACCCAGGTCACATAAGGAATTTGGGAAGACTAGGCCTCCCATCTGCAGTGTGAGCACAAATTTGCCTGGGTCGCCCCTCTTGGTCGGTAAGTCTTGATAATTGACCATCGCGCAGTCTTTACCAACTGCTTGATCCATTTCTGATAATTTCTTTTTGGAAGATACAACATCCTTAATGAACTTGGTATACTTAGGCATCTCAACCAAAACTTCTGACAATGGAAGATTAACCTGAGTGTTTTTCAACAAATTGAGCACATTTTCATACTTCTTATCTTCGCTCAATGGGATGTTGCTCTTTCTGGGTGGAAATGGAAGCTTCTTAAGATCATTCTCAGAGAAAATCTTCTTTGAAGATGCGCTAACGGCCTTGTCTTCTAGATCTTTCCACCGAACAGACTTTTCAGAAGTTTTCGTAGTCAGGGGATCAGCCACCTGACTTTCTTTTCCTTTTTCAGTCCTCAAGGGATCAGCCACTTGAGGATTTCCAACCTTTTCACCTATCAGGGGATCAGCCACCTGATTACTTGCTTGCAGCCAAGGGGATGATGGGTGCTCAACTTCCCCTCCTGCCTTATCAGTGGCAGGAGGGGCTAGTGGTTTCCTTGGAAACCAGGGGGACCACTAAGCTGTGTACCGCTTCTTAAACTCATGGTATTGGCCTCCTCTTTACCATATTGTATTGATGGCACGAGGTCAGTACACTGGCCGCTGCTTAAGTCAGCCTGAGCAACATGACCACCCTTAGGATTTTTCTCAGTAAAGCTGGGCAAGTGCCCTTGGGGTCTTGATGCTAACTGCTCAGCCAGCTGCCCTATCTGTCTCTCAAGATTTTTATTCGTACTCATTAGGAGCTGAATATTCTTGTTTTGCTCATCTCTAAATGAGTTCCATTCAGCTTTAAGATCAGTTGAACTTGAAGGGCCTTGAGAGTTTGGGAAGTTTGGAGAGTATGGCTGGCTGGGTCGACTTTGATAATTAGGATTGGAATTAGAGGGCCAATTCTGATTGAACCTTGGTGTGGAATTGGAAAAATTCGAGTTTTGGTTCTGATTGAATCCAGGGTTTCTGTTGAAGTTTGGACTCTGATTAAAGCTTGGATTCTGGCCGACGCCTTGATTTTGAGCATTATTCTGGCCAGAGAATTGGT
The DNA here is from genome assembly GCA_024500145.1 of Gentiana dahurica var. dahurica. NCBI lineage: Eukaryota > Viridiplantae > Streptophyta > Magnoliopsida > Gentianales > Gentianaceae > Gentiana > Gentiana dahurica. Next base: position 88,480,717 of record CM044900.1, read on the forward strand.
TATTGAACCTCGGGTTAGACTGGCCAGAAAAGGCATTCACTTCTGCATTTTGTCCAATCATGGGGCAGAAACGAGCAGTATGCCCCGGATCATCACAAACTTGGCATGTGATTGGATTATACTGTCCATTATTATGAACATCGTTGACTTGATGAGCAGAAGGGGGTTGGAATTGACACTGGCCGGACATGTGGCCAGGTTGCCAGCAATTTTTGCAATACAGAACCTGAGAGTTCTGTGGAAGCGAAAGAATCTGATTACTCAGATTAGGAACAGTTTGGGATGTTGTCAGTTGAGAATTAGCCATTTGCTTTTGCAACATGGCAATCAGATTCTGCATAGTCACTTCCTCGACCTTGGGAGGAGGAGGAGGTGCCTGAATAGCTTGATAGGATGGAGCATAGTTATATTTGGCAATGTCTTCGAACAATGCCCATCCTTCGTCTGGAGTCTTCTTAAAAAACGCCCCACCTGATGAACTATTGACCATGCCCTTAGTGAGCTCGGTCAATCCGCTAAAGAATGTATTGACTTGCCTTTGCATCGGCAAGCCGTGGTGGGGCATTTTTGGAGGAGGGACTTGAACCTTTTCCAGCAATCAAAGAAAGATTCATTTTCCTGCTGATGGAATGTGAAGATTTCGTTCAAACACTGGGCCGTCTTTGATGGAGGGAAATATTGACTCAAAAATTCTTTTTCAAGTCCGGCCCAGGTCGTAATGGATTCCGAAGGGAGAGAGTGATACCACTCTAGTGCTTCCCCTCGCAAGGAAAATGGGAAATGTTTGAGCTTGATTGCGTCCTCACTTACACCTTGGATACGGGTAGTACCGCATATATGTAGAAATGTGTGTAGGTGAGTATGGGGGTTCTCTGATTGATAGTCGTGAAAAATTGATGCATGCTGCATCATCTGAATAAGTCCTGGCTTTAGCTCGAAAGTTGGAGCAGTAATGGCCGGCATAACGATAGCCGGGTTGATGGTGACTGTACCGGGCATGGCATAATCGGCCAACGTCCGTCTATCTTCCGCTGCCATTATTACTATTTCTTTGATTTCTTCTGCAAGATTTTTCTCAAATTCTTGATCAAAAGCGTTTCCTTCGTCGAACCGAAGTCTCCGCCTATTGGGTCGGACTATGGTCCGCTCGGGGTCAGGAGAGTAGATTAGTGGTCCCTTCTGACTACGAGTTTGCATACACCGAGATCCAAGATCAAGTTGTTGAGCAAGAAAGAAAGAAGGAGAGAAAGAGAACTATAAACTACGAAACTAACAACTTAAACTAAAGACTTATAATCTAATCTAAGATCAAAACCTAGAGAAAAGAAAAGAAGAGAAAAAAAAAAAGATGATAGGAGGAAAGAGGAACGGACGAACGTCCAAAATTATGGACGAGCGTCTGACCAGTTTTTCAGGATGGACGGGCGTCCAGAAGTATGAACGCTCGTCTGCAGGTCAGAATCTGATTCAGGATTGAAGAATTTTCAGAGGACGGGCGTCCAGTAAACTAAACGCTCGTCCGACTGAAACAAGAATTGGACGGGCGTCTGGTAAAACGGACGCTCGTCCAACTGGGGATTAGGAAAACAGAGCGTGGTAAACATAAAACAGAGTATAAATTAGGAGCAAAGATTTTATATTAACTACTAACAAAAACACAATCAAAACGACAGACAATTGAACAAAAAAAACAACTAAACTATTAACCACAAACAGAAACTGAAAAGATCTAACCTAAAAACAGGAATTGAAAACAAAATAAAAACTAGAACAAAAACTAAGCAACCGTCCGGCTCCCCGGCAACGGCGCCAAAAACTTGTCTACGGATTTTATCTATGCAAAACAAACAAGTAATAAATTTATAATCCGGTTAACCCCAAGTATAAGGATCGTAGTACTAGTGGTTAATGCCGGGTCGATCCTACGGGGAACTAGACGATTGTGGTTCCTAGTTTTTGTCTAACTAAACTATGTCACGAAAAACTAAACTAAACAGCGAGTAAAACAAAACTAAACTACACATATATGCTGGAAATAAACTAGACAGAGGACGAAAATCCAAAGCTAGGAAGGTTTGGTTGCGAACAAATTAATCTAAAGGTGCAATAGGAAATATACTAACTAAACAGTTCAAGTTTCAAGGGTTAAATCAAATTTAAAACGGACAAACGAGTATTGATCCACCTATCCAACAAACACTAATCTCTCATCCCGATTATATTGCAGTTTCTATCAAGTTGTGATTCATCTTATCAAAGGTATGAATCCTACTTTCGTAGATGATTCGCCTATTAATTTCTATCTTTCGATTTACGGAAATTAACGCATCATAACATAAACAAAGATGTAAACTTTAACGTTTTAACCTAGATATTCAACCTATCAACTTTCGTTTGACATAGATCAAAGATCTATTCCTAAATCATGGTGATCTAATGTTTATAAAGACTTTCATCAAATATAAAACATCATACATGCACATCTTTCGATATAAATGCAATTAATCAACATAAGACATGATAAAGGAAACAACTTGATTAAAAACTTACAATATAACCGAAGAATCAAAATTAATGAAAGTTGGATGGCTTCACAATGCTCGTTTGATTGAAGCCTAGCCTCTTAGCATCCTTGAATAGCTCGAATTGTTGAAATAAATTGCATAAATTAAACTAATTTTATCTAGGAATTGAAGAACATAAAAACTGGTAAAAACTGAGTAAAAACGCAGCCTATAGCCGCCCCTAGGGTTTAGGGTTCGAGAATTATCAAATTGGTATCTCCATGTGTGAAAAATAGGCAAGTATTTATAGAGATTTGAGGCGGTTTCACTAAGTCGGCAATCCGGACGCTCGTCCGATGAAGTGGACTCTCGTCCAAGTGTTCTGAACTCTAATGTAGACGTTCGTCTGGATAGCGTCCAAACTCTCTGATCTTCTTTTTTGCACCTTGGACGCTCGTCTGCTTCTTCTGGACGCTCGTTCAGTAAGTTCATGAAGCCTCAGTATTGAATCCTTCCCCTAGACGCCCGTTTGGATTGTCAGACGCCCGTCCACTCCTGGACGGGACTTGGACGCCAGTTTAGCTGGAATGAAACTTGATTAAATCATCTCTATCTCTTTTTCTCCACTCCATTCGATCATTATCTCTTTCTTAAATCTTTATAGCTCGAATTCTCTCCCTTTTGACCATCATTTGAGCACAATGAACATACCTATAACACATGGAAAACATCGCAAACTGTAATAATATTCAAATAATTATAATTTAACCATGAAATCACATAAATATATCAATATTGCGATTAAGTCTATAAAAATATCGTTTGCTCAATATTTCAATATAAAGACCAATTATTATGCAAATTACACAATATAGAGGGGAAACATCGTAAAATATATCCTTATAATTCATAGATTTTCACCCTTAACAACTCCCCCACACTTAGCTTTTGCTCGTCCCGAGCAAAACAAAAACGAAAAATTAGGCTCGAGAAAGGAAAACAGGCATCTAGACAAATATAACATATATTCAATAACTTAGAGGTTCACCGGTGTGTGTGCATAGCCATAGAAAACTTCCACTAAAACCAAAACTTGAATGACTCAAAGCAAAACTAGCTAATACCCCCTCGTAGAATAGTAATAAATGACACTCATAAGATGTACCCTACAAACGTGACATATCCCGAAAAGAATGATCGAATATACCTAGGACCCTTCTGAATAACTCAGAGGATAATCCCTACAGCATATCTATCAGTTTATACTGGGGATAAGATTAACGAAAACTAAGCCTTATTCATTTCATAACATATCTTAAGTTGATTGAATTCATTCACCTTTTTTTTTTTGAACACACATTAGAAGAAGCTATTGCCCTCATAGCAGAATAGGACATTTCGAGATAATCCCCTACCGTACTCCAATCATAAGGCAGGTTTTTCTAACTGTCGTGAGCTCTTAGTCATCATAGTGGAATAGGACATACGTGGTATACCCTACCTCACTCAAATCATCGACTAGCTTTCGACACACCCTTTTTAATCAACTATTAACTTATCCTTTTAATTGACATTAGCCCCGTGTTACTTATCACATTCAAACTTCTAGATATTCACAGTATAACATACTACGGAACTAAATACAAACTATCATAAGTCTCACGATATATACGTAGCACTAAGCACATGACTTATGAGATAATCAAAACTACTAATCCAAAACGGGGTATAACTTTATAAAAGTAGCTCATCATTAACTATGGCTCGTGAAAAATAGTGTCAGGTGAAGCAACTAACTTATCAAGTACATGAAATATCGCATAGATGACTATAAAAACAACGAACTTCAAATTGAATTGCCTACTCGGGACAAAACAAAAACAAAAGTGTCGGAAAATTTCGAAAAATTACGCTCATTTTGCATAAAAAACAATCTAACGTATTAAACAAACGATACGCATAGGTACAAATCGAACTATCCCCTCCCCCACACTTAAAAATGCAACATGTCCTCATGTTGTGCAGAAAGTAAAAGGATAAGAAACTCAGCTGTATGCGCGTAGAAAATCGAGATGTTGGTCAGGCCGGAGCATGAAAGAAACAACGCTCGCAAAAGTGTCGGAAAAACGTCCAAACCGAACTCAACCGAGAGCTCGACAAAAACTAGATCTGCACTACTTGACAAAACAACAGAATCTCGAGGGAAAAACGGGGTATAATAACGTAATAAAGTGAAAGGAATGAATTAAAGAGATATAACAATAAGCGTCATCCACAAAATTATCATAATGGCAACCAAGTTCAAACCTAAGCACGGGATGCTAGACAGCTGACATGATTTCAGCAAATAAAATCACGCCTACGATAAACGACAGTAGCGAGAAAAGTAGAAGGTACAGAAATCATGAAAGCATCAAAAGTAAAGTAGTCAAAGTCATCGTACAACCAGATCGAATGTGGAGAAAAGTAAGAAATACAACAAGCAGAAAATGCATAAAAATCTCAAGATCGCTCGGGCGGAGGAATCGGAGCATCAGACGGAGGAATAGCAGCAGCAGTAGTCGAAGAAGGTCCCGGCTGTGTAGTAGAAGTAGTAGCAGGGTCTACCGGGACTCATCCTCCTCATCGTCAGATGACTCTCGAATCACAGCTGCAATCGCCTGCTCTATGTCGTCATCGAAACTATAATCCACCACGCTGTGGCCATAAATCCGCTCATCCCTCGGCAATCTACCCTCAAGCACACACTGAAGTAAGGTGACAATGTTATTCTGCATGTTCCGCTGATCGAGCATCCACTGCCTAAAACTGTGGGCCATGCTGAGCCGCATCCGCATTGATGGAGGAATGGTAGGGATGGGAGGTACCGGAGGTGGGGCTGCCTCGGACTCACCCGTAGGCGGAACTTTTTCTCTTTGAATACCTCTTGGGTTCTTAGGCTTGTGATCCTGCCTATACTCCGCACTCCGGCATCGACGCAAATCGATGAATCAAGTGGGGGACAATCAAGCTCCGCTTGTAATTTTTCTGACTAAACACCAACTCATCATAAATTGCTCGCCAACATCGACATTTAACTTGAAAATCAAAGCATACATCATTCCAAGATCGCCTATGTGAAAGTGTGTCAAATTATTCTTCGGCAATAAACGACTCTGGATGAAACGGCAATAAACTCTCCAATCTTCAGACCATGCCGTAGTAACAAGCTCCTTACGGTCTCCACCCGGTCTGAGCGTCCAAGCAACATCGGGGCAAACTGTCAATCGGAGCTCCTCCAAGGGATCCTGTCCCGAATCCTGTCGCTTCTTGATCTCCTCCTTATAATCGGAGCCTTCAAACGCCGCCAAACCATACTTTGCATTAATCACTTGCGGCGTAAAGGGAACTCTCACGCCTCGAACCATCACCACCACTTGTAGATGCTTTATGAGTTTGAGATGAGGAACCGGCTTCATGATAATGAAAGTGAAAATCATGACTTGATAATCCTTTCTCATATTCAGCCGAGCAAAATTCAGCATCTTCCAAAGCTTCTCTTTGCTCTTCAGTATATTCTCCATGCATCTCAGTTAAAGATTCACTTTCTTCAGTTTCATCTTGTTCACTTCCTTCAGACTCATCTTCAATCAGAATAGTGGTTTCTGTTTCAGTTTTTCTTGCCAGATGTTTGTTCCACATCCTTCTTTGTCTTCTTAAGGTTCTTTCATCCAAATTTACAGTTTCACTTGAACTGGAGTCTGAAATTTCACTCCATTCTTCTTCAATGATTTTTCTTTTCTTTGTTCCAATGGACACTGATTTCTGTTTTACTTCTGTCTCTTTGGATTTTGAGATGTAGAAGTGGTTTAGTATCCTTTGAACTAGATACGTAAACCCCTTTTTCAATAAGAATTTTTCTCCGACAGCCTTCCTTCCTTGAGCTTTTGCTTTCTCGTCAGAGATTTGCTTGATCTATTGCTTGAGAACAAGTTTGTTCCAGTCCAGTCTTTCTTCAAACCAAATGGCGTAGATCAGCTTCATCTTTTCTGTCGAGGGTGTGTAAAGATTCCAAGTGTGACCGATGACATTTTTGGTCAGGAGAATTGTCAAGAATGCAAATTCTTGTTTCTGTTGATAGATGGATCCAATGAAATTCTTCTCATTCTTGTTGAGTGCTGTGATATTCCAAAGTTTGCCTTTTTCCTTATTTCCAAATGTGAGAGATGAAGATCCTCCAATTATGTCTAAACCAAAGACTAGGGAAAGCAATTGTCATCCACAGTAAAACTTTTATCTTGGACTTCTTTCCTGAAGCTCTTTCCATCATTTGTGATTACGGCATTTCTGTAGAAATCTTTGATGGTTTCTGGGCACAGAGCATCGACCTTTGTATCAATCAGATTCTCAAGTCCTCGAATTCTTTTGATTTTGCTTACAATCTGAGTTGACAGAGTGGAGTTTGAAAATCTTTGACAGAAATTGTCTAGACTTGTGGTGATTCCTTCATCAATATTGTATCGCTCCATGATTTTCTGAATTAGGAAATCTTGATAGAACTTTGAATGTTTTTGAAATTGATTGAGCAGGATTTCGTCAAGATTGCGTTTCTTAGTCTTCCAATCGTTTTCAAATAAGAGTCGTGTCGCAATCAATGAGATTTGTAGGGATGTACATCTACTTTTTCTCCTTGATTGACACGTGGCTTTAAGTGATTTGTCATGTCAGCTCAAGCGTCAGATGGTAGCTGGAAAGTTTTCTGCTTTTGACCAATTTGTCCTTCATCAGCTTTTGCATTTTCAGCTTTGTGTAGAAGTCAGTTTTTCTGAGGATTTTGCAATAAAAACTGACTTTTCCTGCAAAACAGTTTTAAGTTTTCTTCGGTACCCATATCTTCTTGGGTCCGGCTGGATTAGTTACTTAAGTATAACTTTCAGTATCTTGGTTGAGAGAATTAAGCCTTCTCAACTCTTTTCTAGATAAACCATTACGCTCAACCTTAGTTGATTTCACAAGGATTCTTTTAGATTTTTCATCTTTAATTTCTTTGTGTAATCTACTAGGTCTTCCAGTATCTTGGTGTCTAGAGTTTATACTCTTTGAAATCTCAAGACTGGGTAGGGGTGGGGAATCATCATTGCTTTTGTCAAATTTACTAGACATTAATCTTTCAGCAAGATTTGACATCTCAGTTTCAAGAAACTCATTCCAATCTTTTGCTTTGCCAAGTTCTATGTCTTTTAGTCTCAACTCCAATGTGAGTTTTTCGGTTAACTTGACAAGTTCAGAGTTTCTCTGACTGAGTTCAGCGAATGATAACTGAGTTGAAGAATGTACCTTTTCTTGATGGTTTGATACAGTTTTAAGATTTGAATGTACATTCTTTTGTTGCTCTAATGAATCTTCTATATCAATAGTAACTTGCAACAACTTCTTTTCTTCTTCTTCTGAGAGATCTCTTAGTGATGGAACTCCTCTGGATTTGTCTATGTAAATATTGAAGTTCGTATCCACATCATCACTGAGTTGAGGTTCTGGATTTGTATGCAAATTTGTCGCACTGAACCTCTCTAATATTTAATCCTGAAAACCAGATACATTTTGCAAACAATTAGTCAGGGGGTGGATAAGCCAACTTCTAATTCTGGATGTTACCATTGAAATCAAACCAAGTGCGACGGACCTTTTCTAGGCTATACAGATCCTAACCGGCAGTGTACCGGGTCAAATTGTAGTGCTAGTCTGGTGAGTCAGGTCGTATTCCTCAGGGAAAACATGGTAATTCTTTTAAGTGGGGTTAAACACCAAGAAGCTATTATTAACTCGATCTAAGTCGCAGGTTTATCATTTTCCTTGGGTTAGATTATGTTAGTAGTTAGATTGTTAGTAATGTTAGAGTTAGATGTTAGTAAAACAGAAAATAAAACAAATAAATACTAATATAATATATAAATATATTTTTGGATCTAGCCAAGAATACTTTACTGAATCAATATCTTTTAGTAGAAATAAATGAGACAGATCTTCCTTTATTCAAGGTGTAAATTATGTATGAATCGGTGTACTCCTAAGCTAGACAACTCCTCCTCACACGAGCGTATGAAATTGTCATATGTCCATTGCATCAGTCCAAGGTCCACAACTGTTACGGTTTTTCTGAACAGGTCCCGAGTACAAATCTACCTTTAGATAAAAAGGAGTCATTCCGTTCGTCAAACGGTCAATTTTATTTAAAAGGCTCCGGTTGTCAAAGCCGGACGATTCAACTTTCCGGTTTAAGTTTCAATTAAACTGATGATTTAACATTATTACGATCTCGAGTACAAATGTCAATAAAATTTATCTTTCCCAAGACAAATCTGCCCCCGGGTAGGAAATCGGATTCCGTTGTCACGTTTTCACTCGGCCAATTTTACCCTCCGGTCTTTCAATTTTAACGTTTCATTAAGCGCAGAAAGAAAGAGATTCATCATAATTGATTTTAATCATTATTACCAGAGTCGATCATTCATTTTACCAAAAGATTAACTAATTCAGATTCATATCTTGGCTAGACATATTTTTAGTTATACATAGATATATATATATCAGATTCTGTCAAAATGTCATGGATTAAACGGCTGGAAGTTTTCCATAATAGCCTTCTGTCAAGATGACAAAACTCTATTACAACCAAATTTAGCCTTTCGATCCAAACACTTATCAAATTCTCACATATATATATAGATAGATATAATTATATAGAACAACAAAAAGTAAAACTCAATAAAATTACCCGTTTACTTCAGATTTAAGTTGTATTCTTGAAAATAGCAACCTTTCCAAAAGCATTTTCCTTCGATAATTTTCTCGAGCATTACAACATTACTACTATTATTTATTCAAACATATACATATATATATACATACATCGACATATGTATACATATATGGGCCCAAACTAAAAAGATAGATGAAATATATATATACGGATGTATATATATATTTTGGGACGTGTGTGTGTGTATATATATATAGATATATCTATATATATATAAAGTGTGTACAAAAAAAAGAAAGAAAGAAGAAAGGGACGAAGAAGAAGGAAGGAGGAAATAGAAAAGAAGGGGCAAATGTTTTCATCCGATCTGCTCTGTATATATAGAAAAAGGGGGAAGGCCGGACTGGGCCGGGAAATGGCCGGACCGGGCCGGCTATCATCATTGCAATCATTTCTCTTCATATGCTTGCATGTGCTGCGTATATAATTATATATAATTTTATATTAAACTTCTAAAATTCATATCTTGAGTTGTAGACCTCCAAAAATCATGATTCAAACGTCATTAGAAAGCTCTCGGAAAATTCTTCAACTTTCATGAAGGACTCTTCTTCAGAAAACGCCTTTTTGATGGGCCATTCCCATTACGTGTCGTTTTGCGACATTTTCCTTAATACAAATCAATTAGCCACTTGACCACCATTTGAGTTGTAGAAATCCGATTGACTTGATTCAAAATCCATTGGAAAGCTTTCTTGAAGATATACAACTTTTATTAAGGAAACTTCTTCAGAAAATGTCATTTTGATGAGCCATCCGTATGTCGAAGATATTTCGGGATTTTTACTAATCCGAATCGATTGGCCACTTGGCCATAACTTGAGTTCCCGAACTCCAAACGACATGATTTCAGCGGCATTGGAAAGCTAGTTGAATAATCTACCACTTTCATGAAGAAGTCATCCCCTCAAAATGCCTCTAAGCTGGGTCAAATCTCCGTCGAAAATATGTAACGATTTAAGTACTTAGAAAATTTGCTCCGTTGAACTTATAAACTTGTGGCACCTTCTTCTAACCCTCTAAACACATCTTTTAGACTCAAAACATGTCGTTACGTGGAATCTTGGTCAATATATAATCCTGCAATGAACCACCAAAATACCAAACGTAAATCCGACACGACACTCCGGTTACTAAACCGATACAAAAACTAATAACAATACGATAATTTATATAATAACTACTACTTATACATTTGAATAAAACTTAGTAATTTTGACTTGATTTGATATAATAATGCTCAAAATGGTATCAGAAATGGGGCGAAATATCATAAAAACGATCATAAATTTATCTCTCATCAGGGTCTCCAACAACTGGTTGCTCCAATAACTGATGGCCAGTTATTTCAAGCAAACAAACTGATACTGGATCACCTCCAAACGGAGGAACTGCTCTGATACCAATTGTTGATCCCTTGGAAAGGCTAACACAAGTTTAGGGGGGTGAATAAACTTGTCACCAAAAACTTTCCCTAAACTGGAAGTACCCCAGGAACTGAGTTTCTCCGAAACTCAAACTGACGCTCAGTTCAGTTTTGTTCCTATCCTTTAAACTTGCATAGGAGTTCAGCTAACTCAACTGAGTATAAGTCAAAACTGACTTATTCTTAGTCCAATTAACTGGCAGCGGATAGAACTAGCCTTTAGTGCAATAGATGTGTCAATAAAGATCTGGACCTCCTATGTATCAGTTTTGTGCTGACTCAGTGTCTGACGTTTGCTGAGTGTGGAGATAACAAGATAATAATCAATCATAACAAAAATGTAAATGCATAAAGTAAATCAACACAGAATTTGTTTATGGAAGTTCCGGGTGGTGTAATCCCGTACGTCTCCCCTTCTCCTGTGGGGTAGGAGGTATCACTAGAATTTTGAGATAACCGTTACAAAATCATAGCTTAATGACAGTCCTTCATGACACCCTAGTTTCACTGTCTACACATAATAAAGAAAGGTAGGATTGCTCCCTTCATTCTGCACACTGATCATTCAAGGTGGAATGACTCCTTCACCAGCTCACCAAAAACACACACACAGTCCGCAGACTGCACCAACAGCTGTGGCAACCAAGTTGCAACCGTATGAGGAAAGGTGGAGTTGCTCTCCTCAAACTATGCACAGCCAACCCTTTTTCACAAAGGTTAGGTTTAGAATTAATCAAACGATTAATTCAGTGAGCTGTCTGATTCTTCTGGATATAGCGTTGTAGCTCCAAGATACCTTCTTCCCCCTTAATGGGTTACTGGATCTTTCTTTTAAATCTTCAAGGTAATTCTATTGGCTTTCCCTTTTTTAGATATGAAATCTGATTTTCTGGATCTGGATCTGGATCTGGATCTGGATCTTTAGATATGTGCTATTCAAAACTTCTCAGATCTCTCTCTCTGTTTCTTCAAACACATCTTCCTGTGTATTTATAGGGGTGATGTAACGGTCAACTAGCTCTTGTAGCCGTTACATTTGTCGTTTAGCCAACGTTCATATGTACGACCTTTTGTCGTTTTGTCAGTTCAAATTCATCAAGGCCTTAACTCAGTTTTCTACTCTTCTTCAAAACTGAGTACCTTGTATTCTTGACATCCGACTTTAATTGACTAAGTCAGAGTACACCAATCAGCTTCCTTCTTCTCCTGATAACTGATAATCTTTGTCCTTAAGATTATTCAGCTTTACATAATCTATAGTTCAGTTTCAGGTCACCACAGATTTGCCTGAATCCTGATTTATAGTCACGACTTGATCAGCTTCTAACTGAGTTTTCCACCTCAGTTCTTCAGTCTTCAATAACTGAGTCTGTGTCCCTCAGTTCTTCAGTCTTCTTAGATAGGCCAACTGAGTCTGTGTCCCTCAGCGAGCTTATCTTCTTCAGTTCTCGCATAACTGAGTCTGCTCCCCCAGTTCTTCATATATGAACTCAGTTTTCTTGTTCCAACTCAGCTGTTTGCCTAGTTCCTATCTATTACAATGCTTGTCTGAAATAACCTATATAAGGTTCAGACTCTAGATAGAACTTATACATTTTTCTCTAGACTGTTTCTTGCTTCTTCTTTCATTATGCACTATAACAGCTAGTTATGACTTCATCATCATGGGTTATAAGTGATCTTATTAATTACGTGACGAATCATCATCAGAACACAAATATTATTTCCAACAACATTCGATAAATTACTTATTACACCACATATTTCTTTTTACTTAATACATCATAATGTGTTTTCTATGTTACTCATATCACCACAATTTTTATAAAAAACTATTAAGTCCAACACTTTTTAAAACTAATACAAAAACCCACCAACACCTCATCTTCATCATCTCTTCATCCAACAACACCACCCATCACCACCATCTCCACCACCCTCGCCCACTTCTAACACCTATAACCACCACCATCTTCCATACCCACCCAACCCAACCCTAACCACCAATCTAAACTCAATCACCCTGCCACCATTACAACCCACCCGCCTCAACCCGTTCATTCACAATCCTAAACCCGCAACCACCATCCACCGTTAACATGCAACCTATCATCTTCCCAAACACGCTCATCCATGAAATCAAAACATCAACCCAAAATATTCGTTCCTTTTTGAAGCTGCAGCAGAAAAAAAATACATTTCGATGTGATTTACAGGTGGGGCATGAGGTGTGATTTACAAGTGGGGATGAAGGTCGCGTTTTGCTATAAGGTGGGGATGGGGCTGATTTGGCCACAATTTCAGAAAGAAAAAGGACGTGCAGTTGAGAAGGCGAGTGGGGTGGTTAAGGGATGAGGAAGGGCGACTGAAGGATAGGAGGACGGGGCACATGGGGAGGGGAAATGAAGGCCAGATGAAAGGGAAGGGAATTAGTACTAGGGTTTTGTTAGATTTGGAGTAGAAAATGTATTTACAATTGTTAGGGTCTTTTTTGTAATAAAGTAAAATTGTTAATGATTTGTGGTGTGAAGAGTGATTTTGTGGTGTTGTGTAGTAAAAACAGATTTCAACATATTAGGAGCTTAGAGAATTTGTGATCTTTGGACGACCACCTACTTCATCAGCACTCTCAGTACTAATAATATAATATATTATATGTAATATATCAGCATATTATATACGCTTCATGCCTTCCATTTTTTGTGAATCAAAAAAAAAAAAAAAAAACAAAATCAAAAAAATAAAAGCGTTCCATGTTGATTAAGCTATTGCGTGTCTTCTTTTCCTCTAGCCATGTCTTATTCAGGTAATAACAAACTGTGTGCTAATTCTATTGGCTGCTGTTGAGGTGAAAGCCAGCTGTGTAGTTGCCGTCTCTTACATCCAATTAAACTCTCATCTCTTACGCAGGTTAGGGATGAAGAAGATGAACATTCTTCTATTCTTGTGATGTGGCTATATAAATCCTTCATACTGCTATTTCCTAGGTCTCACATCACTCTAATTTCCTCCTCTCCCCATCGTATTCCTGAACCGAAATTATGTGAGTTTTCCACGATCTATTCCATGAAACAGCCAACTTTTGTTCTTCTATTCTCTGCTTTTGTTATGTGGCTTTTAATTTTCTCGCCCCAATTAAATTACTTTTAAACCGTGTGATTCTTTCAATCGTTGTGTTGGATGTTTGTTAGATGTCATTGGTTGATGCTAATATCTTTTTTGCTTAGCTCTCTTCTGATTATTAATAATGTTCTTCTCTTCTTTGATCTTAGGTATAGTACTTTACTAATATTTTTTTAATCCCTGGCTGCTAAATGGAGAATAAAATGCTAAGAACACTGAAATGTTCATATAGAACAGAGTTGAAACAGATGAAGTCTACTGCAAATTAAGGACATGAAACATTCATACATATATTACATGAACACATTACCGGGCACATAGTACATTACCTTACCGGATTGCTAGACAATTGCTTAATAGCCAGACCCTATTACATCGACTAAAAGTTCTACACATACACTGCATTTTTACATACGAAAAGACTTTCATAGTCGAGGTTCCTACCATCACCCTAAGAATAACCACCGAATATCACAGAACAACCACATGTTCCTTCATAACAAAACTTGTTCAGTGAGATTGTTTAGAGTTATTATCCACCCATTTTCCTCCTAAAAAGCCCATTAAATGGTACAACTTGTTGCATGCACTTAATAGCCTTCAACATTTGAGTACGGCCCTTCTCCTCCTGGTATCTCTCCTCCTCCTGGTATCTGTGGTACTGCTTGTATCTCTTCTCCTCCTGGTACCCGTTGTAGTGCTGGTTCTGCTAGTGCATGCACAATTGCATTAACAAGTGCATTGTACTTTCCAACTGCAGCATCAGTTAGCCTAAGCTGATCATAGTACAGTCCCTCGTACAATGCACGGTCTTGCAATGCTTGCTGCAGCTGCAACTGTGTTTGTTGTAACTGAGGCTTGATGAGATCATATTCATGTGCAATCCATACCACCTTTGTCGGGATAAGCCCCAATTTTTGGTACATCTGCATCACTTATTGCTTCGTTGTGAGCCTTGACAGGGATGGATGGGGCAAAAACACCTTCAACGCCCTCAGGAGTTTGGTAGATTATTGATGGATATGCAGCTACAAAATCCATTCCTCACTGTTCTATTTGACTGAAATGGTATTTTTGAAGTTGTTGTGTTCTCCTAAAAGAACCAAGACACAATTTATAGCCACTCACCCTAGGCTTGTCCAAAAAAATGCAATCTTGTACAAGCAAGCATGCATCCTAAGAAAATGCTGGTCTAATGAGCTTTTTAATTTCTCTTTCTACAAATTCCCAATAAAATCACTCATTGCATCTGTAGGTTTGGCATGTGAGGCCAAATTTCCATAATCTTCTATGATCTGTGGACATTATTTAACACCATAAAATTCATTCTCTTAGTAACTAATCAACTACTTTCGATGTAATGTTTATGAAAATTTAGTGAAGAGAAAGGAAAACCCTAGCAATGGCGGTTAGATTCTGATAATTGATGACAAAATATCCAAAAACTGTTTACAATAGTTCAGACTTTCAGCTTAAATACCTTAACCTTTGCAAAGCTAAAGAAGGACAAAACTACCCTTCTTAAAAGAACTAAAACAAACGGAATAAAATAAGGAAAAAGATAAGTTTGACATAATAAGCTAAGTATCACATTAAAACCATGCTGCATCATCTTCATCTGCCCCCAAAACAAAAAAACTCGTCCTCGAATTGGATCTTTACCATTTGTGTATCGTTGAGTGGGTGATAAGGAATCAAGTCAGGAACATTGTAAGTCTTGGAAATCAGGTATGTAGTGGGCAAATCAATTTCATAGGCCTCACTAACACCATCAAAAAGATTCATTGGTGGGTCAAGCTCATTCACCATCTTATGAAACAATTTCAAGGCCTTCATAAATTCATCAACACCACTTAATAGAGGGCCGCTTTTCCTCAAAGATTTTGAATGATTCTTTCCACTATGTTCTCATATACCCACCAAACCCTAGGCCCCATCATAGATATGACAACATTATGAATGTCAAGGATAACATTACAAACAAATGATCGATTATGTGTGAATTTTCTTGTCACTGGAAAAGAACAAGTAACGTTATAACCATATAAATGGTATTCATTTCCCATGTATGCAACCTGAGAAATGCTTGTACCCTGAACCTCAATAGGTGCTAATGAGAAATCAACCAAATCCTTTGTACACAGACTCAGTAGGAGCTGAATAAGGATGCACAAATCCTTATACGTTGTTGTCTCTTTCGTTCCTTAAAATGCTTGAGACACTTGATGAAACCTAGACAATATTGTGAGAAGAGTATAGCTGGAGTGTCCATGTACACAAGTCAGGAACAATAGCAATTTCTTGCGGCTTTAGGTAGCAACTTTGTCCATCCACCCAATTGCCGATACATTTTAGCAAAATATTCATAACATCTGACTTGTATTTGTAAGCATCAAGTAACATCAAGATGGAAACTATGACAAAAAATCATATTTCATGAACTGACTTCTGTAAATGAGGTTCTGAAGTACTATCAAGTCTATGGAGCCACTCCAACAAGCAACTACTCATTAACATAATACATGTCTGCTTAGTAACAATTCCAAAGTTATTTTTATATGAAAGCTCTTGTAGATGAATTGGCATATGGATCAAAAGACTCCCGAAAATTTGGTTCCCCTCTCCTAAACTTTTCATGCCTGATGAAGAAAGAGCTAATGTATGTGCCAATGAGCGCTGAAGGACCCTAAAGAAGTGTAACAAAGTGTAACAACACATCAAAAATGTTGCTCTCAGTTACAAAGCTTTGTTTTGTTTGACCAATGACTACCAAAAGAGCATTCTTAAACAACACAATATTTCTAGTGTTAATCATCAATGAGATGCTAGAACTATGAAGGGAACATTTATTCAAGCCACAAGATCTAGCGAGGTAGAGACGGCCACCCGGGTCAAACAAAACATTCATATTCGTAACACGCACCTTGGTTAAGCACCTGAATAACAACAGCGGATCCACGATAACAAGTGCCTTGATAGTGTTGAGAGCCACCATTGTGTAGTTAACTCTACAAGATTCAACAAGCTCTTTGGATTCTTCATACAAATGTTGAAATAGTGTCCTAAACCCAATCGGGTCAGACCGGATCCGACCGGGTCGGGTCGTTTACAATCTAGTTTTAGTTCATGTAATATTATGATTAATAAAAGCACTTTTGTTATTATATATTTTGTTTATCTTCATATTATTGGATATGTATATATAGTAATGTCCTTAGTATTTAAACTGTGATAGAGAAACCATGATATCGATTATGGTTGATGAGATCTCTATTCACTAGAATAAGTTTGATACTTAAATGTCTCTAGTCGTATGTACTACCAAACATCACATTGATGGTACGATTAGACTAGCACGTATTGGATGTCTTCTATCTTATTGACGACAGGGATATATCTCATCTATCTAAGTGTAGAGACACTTGGACTGTACGTGGACGTGTATTAGAGAATGCATACGTTGGACTGACCCACTTACATTAAGTGTCGCAATATGTGGCAGTTGTGTAATTTTCCTGAGATCGGAGTCTGCATGGCATCACGGTGTGGATTGTCATGCTTTGACACTATTGAGGTTTCCCCTAGCCATGGGGCGATCATACGGTAGTGATTGGGTGTGATACTGAAGCATGCATAGTATTCGTGTTGCTCGTCCAGAAATCGCATAAACTATGATTAGGAGTGAAAAACCGAAATGGCCTTCTTATAAGGAATGTCTAGCTCTCGAGAATCTTTCCAAAGTGGGAGTAAGTGAGTTATTCCGAGAGAGCATGATACCAGATTATAAGATATGATCGTTAATGTAGTGACGCTCAAGATACGATTGTATGGATATTATTACAGCGATAGGATTCTATTTACACGGTAACTGTTTCACATGAAAAGTAGTAGTCAGTGCTTTTGACTCTTCCGGTGATTGGGGGTCACGGTGTGTTGCTAGACACTATTCCGTGATCGTTAGGTATGAAGGACATTTTCGTAATTTGCACTTTGTGTCTACGGCCGACATATTCGGAAGCCTATTGGGTCACACACATAAGAACATTTAGCCGGATTAAAATGTTGTTATAGTGATAACCAAATAAGGAAAGTTTATCTCGACTATAAAGTGTTATAGTGGTAAATTAATATGGTGGTATTTATTTAGTATGAATAAATTAAATACAAGATATTAATTATATGCATTAATTAAATATACATATAATGTATATGTCTGTCGAAATATATTTGTGTATATTGATACACATGTATTTTGTAAATTAATTAATCATAGCATTAAGAATATTTCGGATGCCAAAATATTGGCATATGGGGTGCAGGATAGGTGTATGAGATACACTTGGATTGTGCAATTTAATTAATGATATTATCATATATTAATATTGGATACTAATAGATTTATGGAAAATATATTTTGGTAATAAGATAAATATAGTCAATATTAGATACTGACAATATCTTGAAAATATTTAATATGAGATATTAAATTAAATGAGATAAATCAATCAAAGATATTTTCCTTATTTTACTAGTAAATATTTTCTTTCTGCCCCATCTATAAGGTGATGGGTGTGAAGCTCCTTTGTAACATCACAATTAGAAGAGTTCTAATTTACTAGATAATATGAGAGCATCCTAGAGAGAGTTTTGAGAGAGAGAAAATGTCGGTCTAGCAACCGAGTTTCTTCTGGTAGTAATCCATGATGGGATTCTGGCGGGCTGTTCGTGTGGATCAACGAAAGAGGGTGAACACTTGGGTGGCTTCGTGCATAAACTACAACCGTAGATAAGGCGACGATCTATTTTAGATCATCCAAGGTATATTTTACGTCCACTTCTTTTATTCTTGTTGCTTAAACGAAGTCGATCTTGGGTTAATAAGAAATATATTTTAAATTCTGCTGCGTTCCCGCGTAGATTTCCTAACAGTGGTAGCAGAGCGAGCTTCGAGCTAAGCAATAAGCATTAGTTAATATGCGTAGTAATTAAACTATGATAGACTTATGATTTAGATTTGAGAAACGAAAAAAAAATTTATGAT
This sequence comes from Gentiana dahurica var. dahurica, assembly GCA_024500145.1. Taxonomy (NCBI): domain Eukaryota; kingdom Viridiplantae; phylum Streptophyta; class Magnoliopsida; order Gentianales; family Gentianaceae; genus Gentiana; species Gentiana dahurica. The sequence goes on from CM044900.1 coordinate 88,499,610, forward strand.
CGGCGTTTGGGATGCTCGGCCGATCGGTAGCAGCACCCCCACCAGAATCAGTGCCGGCGGCGCCGGCTTCCCCCCTGGGGTGGTCGGCGTCGGCTGATGTTATTTTTGGTGGAACACCGATATTTTGTTTTGTGTTTTTGTGATTCTTTATGATACATTGAAATCTCTTGTTGTTTAGTTGATGTAATGTGGACCAACTAATGTCACAAATAGTTTGTACCATTTGGATGCCACATGGCATGAAAAGTATTATTACTCAATTTGTTGAGTAAAATGGTTTGACCTATGGTCCGCAATTGTAAACCTAAGGTCAACCTAGGCCATTCCAAATCTGGTTTGGAATACGCCTGAGCCTTTTTCAGAATTTTTTTGATTTTGGAAAAGGCCTAGGAAGGTGCCTCTCGGTTCTGGAAATCAAAGGCACCCATTTTGGTTAAGAACCAAAAGATAACAAAATAGACTTATTTTTATTTTTGATTTATTTTGGAATAGTTCAAATTAATTAAAATTAAAAATTGAAATCGTTTAAAATTAATAGTTAATTTTATTTCGATTAAAATCATTTAATTGATTAAATGTTAATTAGTTAATTGATTGAATAAAATCATTAAATGATTAAATGTTAATTAGCTAATTGATTGAATAAAATTATTTAATTGATTAAACGTTAATCGATTAATTAAGACGCAAGTTGGTAATTTTAATATTTATCTTTTTCATAAGATTTTATTGTATGGATTAGATGTGTTAGATATACTATGATCATATGGACCCCGATTGATCATGGACTCGACCTATAGGATAGATGTGAATGATTTATTTACATGTTGGTTTAAAATTTGTCCTAGGACGTTATGAAGAACGTGACCTAGTTTACTTCATGCATTTATCCCATTCCTGTTAGCTCCTCCCCGTGTGCGGCGGGTGTAAATTTTTTATTAGATAGAATTTATGTAACAAAAATTGAGCAGAAGACGGAGATCAAAGAAAGACGAATAAAGATCCAATTAGAAATGGCGCATTAAAGATCCTATTGACGGTTGCAGCTACCCTTAGATTGTGACCCGCAGTTTCGTCAGTTTGTATTCGGAACCGCACTTAGGAAAAGTCCATGATCATACCGGCTACTTTACGCATTTATTTATTTTGTGCTTGTATTTATTTTATATGATACGATAGATTCATGACTAGGCACGATCTAGATAAATGTGTAGGATGTATGTCTATAGAGATATATGTATTTGATGAGACCAACTAATAATAATTAAATACACTCACCTCATATGTCGGAATTATCTCCCAATATTATAATGACGGTGAAGAGCTCTTGTTCGGATCCAATCCATTAGCCACAGCTGGGGGTTGCCTTACCTCGGGTATATCGTTATTATTAAGATATGAACGTAAGTAATCTCGCGAATATTGGGTTATGACTTGACTAAGATTTATTCGATCATCAGCCACAACATGGGTCGAGTAATTTTTAGAGACTTGAAGTGTCACCTACTCACCGAATTATTTTGGTTCACCGGCCACAACATGGAATCGACGTAACAAGGGAATCTTGGCCACTAAATAATTTTTGGAAAATTCTTGAAAGTCAATTGGGAGTAGTTGACTAGTGGGAGCAAAATCATAAATCAAAAGACCATTTTTGATTTTGCATGTATAAACAACAACACTCTTTTCTCTTTATTTTTATGTTGTTGTTTTCTAGCAAACTTTTAGTTCTATATTTTTATTCTCGATTAGTAAAACCAAATTATGACTGTTACCTTTGGAGAAATGTTCTCAAATATGGTTAAGTAATTTTAATCATTTTAAAATAAGCAATGACACGAGCAACCTCGTTGGAGTAGTTAGAGACAATGAGACTACATATTTGATGTAGTGCTCCAATACTTTAATTATTAATAAAAAAAATGGAAGCTCATGATATGATTAAAACACTTGAAATAAGTTTCAACAAATTAGTAATATGTTGGATACGATCCAATATGATCATTCTGTCATACGATGACAATTAATTCAAACGTTGGATAATAATGACCACATCGAATTTTGGAAATGTTGTTTTCAAAATTGTAAGATTTAAGTATCGACTTATTTATTTAATCATTGCTTGAAGGTTAATTAAATAGTTCACGTTTTGAATATGATTCAAAAGGCTAAATAAACTATCTAATAAACATTGGATTATCTTTATGAAAAGAAATTGAAGACTGATATGCCGAACCTGCAAGCGGTCCTACGGACCTAGTATTTGCCCCGAGTAGAGGTGACATCAAAACATCTGAACGGCTACACATTCAGCCCGCTTGCTGCCAAGCCGGGTACAAGCTACCAGTTTTTGAACCTATCCTTACTTTCAAATGGACCAAGGTCAAGATCGAATCTTGACAGCCCGGGGGCCCACCCTGCGTAAAGCCTCCTAACAGATAAGACATACCGGACTCAATTCTTGCACGGCTAAGAACCAGCTCACTTGGCGATCTAAGACCGCTAGTGGACCCGCATCAAGCATAAACCGGCTTCGGAGTTAACTACTGCATACGGGCCCGATTATATACACTTTATGTTTAAGTGTACTTAATTAGGTCTTATCACGATTAGATTAATCGTGATTAGTCCGATGTCTATAAATAGGAGCAACGTGTAATTCATAAAGGATTGAATAATAATATAAGCAGACCAAGCACTGCCAATTTGTCTACTCTAGACCCGCATTCATATTATCATGAGCCCGTCGCCGGAGTCTTCATATTTATCATAAGCGCCGCTATAAAAGTAGACACTTTCACCGGAGAAATCAAACATCAATAGCCAGATATCCACACGTTCAACCGTTACCGCCACCGTGATATTTCCGACAATATCAAAGACATAGCTCTTGTGAGTTTTCTTAAGTCTTATAAAGACTAAACTAAGAAATATTTACAAGTGCTTAAGGGATTAAAAAGGAAAGTTAGGGCATGTGTTTAAAATAAGAGATCTTATCGAAGTCTCTATTCTAGGCAAGTTTGTTGAGGTAAATCTATATAAGTTCAAGTCAACTCTTAGATATATGATATCTTACAAGTATGATTAAATTAGAAAGATTAAATATGGAATACGCCAAGATACGAAAAGTGAAGCAAATGTTGCGACATTTTCAGTATTGTATTCTGAGTCTGGTAAACTGACAAAGGAACTAAATAATGTTATTGTGTTCCGGTTCTTATGAAGGACATGATCTCAGTTAATTGTTAGGATTTAATGGACAAATTCAATAAAAAAGAATAAACGTTATTCCAATAAAGTTGAACGATCACTGAATCTAACACACTAGATTAGGTGTCACTATATAGTTGATATAAGTGTGATGACGCTTAAAGTAGTCTATCCCACGGCATCAACATTCTATCCATTATGAGTTAAAATAGTTGTTTCGACCTTTAAATATGGGCCATTTGAGTTGAATATCATATGTCGGGTTCGTGAGTCGAGTAATCTGCTCTTAACGCTTATTTTCCCTATTTCGATATTATTTCATGCGTTATTTGATTATTTTTTCAGGATACGAAATATTGGGCTGAGCATTGTGGATGAATCTGGAGTGGACTGAACTAGAGGATTGGGCCTAGGGTATTCCAGAACCTTCCAAGCAAAGTCGGCAGAAAGAAAATGACAAAAATACCCCCGATAAATCGGGAGCTGCCACCGACTTACCGATAGTCCACAATCTTCCGAAACACATTTTCTTGGACGAGGAGTAGATCTAGGTGTTTCTAAGTCAGTTTATGTAGCTATAAATAAGAGGCATCACCTCAGAATTCATTGTGTCGTCTTTTGAGTTCATTGTACCTCAAAATTTACTATTACTATGCATTAAAAGTTCTTTTATTTTATGAGTTCTGGACGGAGAGACGACGGAGTCGCCACCTAGGAAGAGATCCAAGGGAGATCTACACTCGTCTTCGAGGATATGATTTTCTGTCTTTTCCAAGATGTAGATTTGTCGTTGTTCTGTTCAATTAGTACGTGATAATTGTTTATTTAGTTTAATTATGTAGCAGTTAGTTTATTTTACCCCATGTATGTATAGATCTAATTCGTTGGTGAAGAAATCATGAAGTAGTTGTTACGTTCTTCAGATCTGCGACGGTTTATATCGCTAGATCTGAATACCTAGTAAATTATTAGTTCATGATAATCGGTGCCAGCTACATTGATCGACAGATTTAATTTACATGTTAGTAGCCTGATCAACTATTTGCATGTCATCGTAAATTAGCATGAAGGACTGTTAGTGAAGTGTTAATTTGGACATAGTCTTGATGGACCCTAGGAACGTGCTAGTCATAGTCGATAGCTGCTTAGGCAGGTTAGCGATATAAGTTAATGCTCAATACTGGCAACTCTAGAACGTATTGCGTATGGGCTATTACGGACCAGTTAAGGAGGGTAGCTTGCGTATAGATTGTCTGCTGCCATTGTCGGAGTAGAGGGTTAGGAGTTGCACCCGTAGCTGAAAATGAATTAAAATTTACCAACAGGTAGGACTATTGCATGTGGGGGGAGGGGGGAATAACTAATCACTCATAATTAGACTAATACATTAGAAACTCTTGTTTACTTCGTGTGAACTAGCGTAGTGTTGTTAGTTTGTGGCACCAATTTTACTTCTGTCTATATTATAGTTGGTCGTAGACCGTATTTGTGACAAGCCCAATCTCGATAATTTGCATTCTTACGAGTCTCCGTGGGATCGACCTTGACTCGCCAGTACTCTACTACGATAGACATAGTCCTATTGCTAGTAAGTGCTTTGCACGCGATCAAGATTTTCCGGCGCCGTTGCCGGGGACTCGTGTCAAGAATACTTTTTATTTGAGATTGAGTGTCTCTATATATTCGAGTCTGTTTTATAGTCTGTTTATAATGGATTCGTACAGAGTCAGTTCTATTTAATTCTGGAAAAAATTGCATCCGATTTATCGGGGGTTAACCGCGGTAAATCGAGGCTCCCAGATTCAGAAGAATCGGTTTTGTCAGTCCAGCATTGAGTCATTAGTCAGAGTCTGTATTTTTGAGTCTGCCAGGTGAGTGTAACAGCCGCCGAGGCAAGTTACTAACTGTTTCTTTTTGTTGAGTCTTGAGTTCACACGAAGGAGGATACATATAACAACATGGCGCAGAATGGACAAAACGCTGTCAACGGAAGCGGAAACGGAGAAGGAGTTGTGGTACAAGTAGATAGGAGAAATCTACAGAGTTATGGAATACCGACGATTGAGCAATTCGTGCTAGCAATTGTTCAGCCAGAGAATGCGGCTGAGGTCTTTCACCAAAAGCCAAACATGATACAGATGGTGACCAATTACACTGCCTTCCATGGAGTACCAAACGAAGATCCTAGTGTACATGTCACTAACTTCTCGTTATAAAAAGTTCATAGACATGTTTAAGAAATTGCAAGTGAATATACCTTTTGTAGAAGCTCTGGCTGGAATGCCAGAGTATGCCAAATTCTTGAAAGAAGAAATCTCTACCAAAAGAAAATTGTTAGACCTTGAAAATATTTGCCTTAACGAGGAATGCTCGGCAGTTTTGCAACACAAACTGCCTCCTAAGTGTAAAGATCCTAGGAGCTACCTCATACCTTGCACTATTGGAGGAGTGTGCCTAAACAAAGCATTGTGTGATCTTGGAGCCAGTGTCAATTCAATGCCACTCTCCATCTTTCATAAGTTAGGCATGAAAGAGTTAAGCGAAACATCAATAACCCTTCAATTGGCCGATAGCTCTATGAAGCAACCGTGCGGAGTGGTGGAGAACGTTCTAGTGAAAGTTGATAAGTTTGTATTCCCCGTAGACTTTGTAGTACTAGACATGGAAGCTAACCACGATGTTCCTTTAATCTTATGTAGACCTTTCCTAGAAACACGTAAGACACTGATAGATGTTCATAAGGGAGAGCTGATTCTAAGAGCAAATGAGGACAGAGTAGTATTCAATGTGATGACGACAATGAAGTATGCACAAGATGAGGGAGAAGCATGTTACATGCTAGATGCCATAGACGAGATTGTTTTAGAACTTTATCAGCAAGTGGAACTAGACCCTGAAATAGCAGAGACCTTGCTCTTAAAAGAAGATGAAGAAAGTAATGAGGAAACATTGCATGGGTGTAGCGAAGGTCTAGTACGAGAAGTAGAGCCAATATCTTTTGTGGATGTAGGAGGAACAATTCATATACTTTCGTGGCACAAGTTATTTGACTTACAATGGATTGGTAAGCTGTTAAGATCATCGTTGGAGGAGCCACAAAGGAACTTGACGTTGAAACCTTTGCCATCTCACATGAAGTACGTATACTTACAACATGATACTCATCTCCTCATAATTTCATCTTTACTATAACCTTTAGAGGATGTGAAACTTTTAAGAGTACCGAGAGAGCATAAGGGGGCCTTCGGGGATGGACAATTGCAGATATTAGAGGAATAAGCCCATCGGTGTGCATGCATAAAATCTCTGTAGATACCGATAAGAAACCAGTAGCACAACCTCAAAGGAAGCTGATGCCTGATGTGGCCTAAAACTGGGGTTCAGTCTAACCGGCAGTGTACCGGGTCAAATTGTAGTCTAGTCTGGTGAATCAAGGTCGTCTCCTCAGGGAACACGATATAATTCAAAGTGTGGTTAAACACCAATTATATATTATTATCTTGATCTAAGTCGCAGTTTTAACATAAAGGTGATAGTTTTATGCTACTAATAAAATTTTAACGATTAATAATAAAGATACTAACCAAGACAATTTCATTGAACTACAGTCTTTTTAGTTTTAAGGATGTGATTAATCGGCCTATTAAGGGTATTCAATTGTGTGAAACGGTGTACTCCCTATTCTAACAATTTCCCCTAATTCGAGTGTATGAAATTGTTACGTCTCCTCCTTGGTTTAAGAGCCCTAAACCTAATGATTCGACATGATAAACTCTCGAGTACAATTAATCTTTCCCCGGATAAGAAATCGGATTCCGATAAACGGCCAATTTTACCTTCCGGTTTTTCTACCTCGTTCTCACACCTAATATCTCCGTTCGGTATCAATTAAGTGTGTGTGTGCTAATATTGGTTAATTACTCCAATACGAGCTAACAATCAATTTAAGTAGAAAAAGATTCAGCATAATTGAATTTTGAAATATGTTAGGTGTAGTGCCCGAAAGACAATTTGTGTAATTGTTTTTAATGGATGACATAATTTATCTCACCTTATTACTGGCTTTGTGCTTGTAAAGTAATACACTGCTGCAAACCCTAAGTATATCTGTATGTAACCACTTAACTCAGTGTATGGATTACACGTGAGGATTGAGTTAGTGGAGATATGCTTAAACTGTTAGTCCGTGGTGAACTTAATCGAGTTTAGGGTCTCTTGATTAAAACACCAATAATGCGCCCAGAACACCTTAGGGTGTGATAGTCTTATCCGGACTGTCGGTAGAGGGTACCTACGTGGGGCATTTATATATGATGGCATTCATATAAGACTGGACCGATTTAATCTGTATTTCTCGGTATAATTCCGTAATCGAGGAATCTTATTAAATCATTAGATGATCATATATGGATCAACCTTAATCCTGAGGTGATCACAGGGTGCTGCTTGTCTCGGGGTAGTGTTTGATGTGTTAGTTACGGTTCACTTGAATATGTGTTCCAAGCCACTTCTCATTGGCACTATCTCCTGATGAATGAGTAGTTCTGATTTTCACAGACATGGAATCCATTCCTTCCTGTGGGAAGTAGAGAGACAGTCCCCTTATTTGTTAGCCCTAAGAAAGTGATCGATCCCGGGAGTTCACATTTGACTAATTAGCTACTAGTCAGATATGTGTACTAATTGATCATCAGGGGTTAATGGTAAATAAGGATAAGATATTCTGAGTCGGGTTCACGGAGACTTCCCACTCAGAATGGACAGTCTATGGAGCGTTAATCCATATGTAGTGATTATATCAATGGACGCTTATTCACTCTATGGGTTGAGTATAAGTATACATCTATAATCGGTAGAGTTCAGTTTTGGGTTTATGGTGGCGTAATCCCGGAATTAATAATTATTGTACTTATTCTGTTCGATGAATAATTAATTATTGGAGCTACTGGTTATAGGTCCATGGTCCCCGATGTGGCTTCCATAATTCGGACTAATAATCTTGTTATTTGGGCCTCGGTGATAATTAATTGGTGAGCTAATTAATTGATATGCATGGATATTATTTAGTTGGGCTAAATAATATAATACACATAAAAGACATTTTATGTGGGCTTATTAACCCTAAGTGTGGCGCCTAACTCCTCTTTAATTATCACAAGAATTATTTTTTGTGATATGGAAAATAAAAGATATTCTTGTTATATGATTGGTTGGATGACTTGTTATTTGATTTCCTATTGGTCAATACATGTCACAATTAGTCATTAAGGAAAATATCTTTTTATTTTGTTTAATTAATTAATTATTTAATTAATTAATACTTAGATACCAAGGATTTACTTTCCTATAAAAGGAGAGTTATTCCAAGGGTAATTGGGTGGTGAATTTCGACATACACACTTAAAAAGAGGGGAAAAATTAGTTTTATTGTCTAGGGTTTTAGAAGAAGAAAAACTCTAAATTTTTCTTGGTGTTGCATATCAAGGAGGTTCGTGCATCAAGAAGGGTGTCCACCAACCGCTGTTTGGAGAACACATCGGAAGATCAAGGCATTTCTTCCCGATATTGGTAACATAATCTTAACCCCCTTGTAGTAGTTTAAGTCCTTTAATTATGTATTGTGGTATATAAGTCGTGATCCATCCGCTGCGCGTAGATCTAACTCGTTTAGATCTGAGTGCCTACATCCTTCATGTGGTATCGGAGCTAGGTTCCACGATTTATATAGTCATAATCATAATTAAACGATTTAAAGGAGTGGAATTGCATGTAGGTAAATTTTATTTATTGTTTTATGCATTGATAATGATTAATTGTTATGGTTGAAGAGATGGATTGGGGGTTGGCACTGTTTACCCGTTAGATCTATTGTAAACTCATATAAACGATGAAAATTCGTTCATATAAGTATAGGAAATTATGTAATTTATTTTTTATTGCAATTTTAATTTCCTGAAAGTAGATCTGTTTAGTAGCTGTTTAGTTTTTTCGTTTTTCCCGTCGGTTGAGCAGTTGAAACGACAATCCCTCCGGTCAGAATCAATAATATAAGATGATGAACACGTCCTCCAAATTTGTCGTCGATCGGAGTCCGTCTCCATATCTGTTCGTTGCAACAAAGAGGCTGCTGTAACAGAAAAACGCAGGATTCACAGAAACCCTAGCTGTGACTTCCTCGAATTTCTGGAAGAGTTTGGACCGTTGAAACGGACATCCAACCGGTCAGATTAATAAACATGGAGGTATTGACATGCCATAAAACTTTCATATCGATCGGGTTTCATCTAGATTCCCGATCGGCCTCGGGAAGTCACTGGTGCGCTGCTGTAAGAGACAGTTTCAGCAGCAAGTTGGGCGGCTCACTGGAGAAAATTGACAAGTCAAAGCTCTGATCCAACCGTCCATATTGAAGCCCGAGGAATGAAGAACAGATCTGGACATTTTTGTCACGATCCGAGTTCGTTTAGTTTGCCGATCGTCGAAGTTTTGAACAGCTACAGATTAGGGTTTTATTTTATTTTCTAAATAGATTTGCTACGGGGGTGCCAACGGTCCATCTCGGTGTTTATTTTCCGCACTAGAATACATGTTTAGATTGTATGTGTAGAACCGGAAAATTGCCATGACATGCATCATATCATGAATTCCACTCCATATGCATACATGTAGAAATTAATTCGAGGAATTAGTTAGGCATGTATAAAACACGCAATTAGTTTTAATTAATTGTTTGATATTAATTAGAAACTAATTAGGGTAAAACCGAGGAACACGGGTTTTTTCAATCGTCGAGGTTGGGTGATGGATTCTCGGTGAATCCCACTCTGCGAAAGCATAAGGAGTAAAATCCCGAAACCTCGTGATTAAGGTGTTGGATTCTTGGTGAATTCCACCTTACCTAAGACGAGATTACGTTTTTGTTCCGTAGTGTCTACGTGAAAGTTTGATGTTTAAGGATTGGATAATCACGGGCAAACATGGTTCGAAAGTGGTTTAACCACGGTTGGGTGGTCAATAGTAGCTACGGCTCGATCGACTTCACCCTCCACGTGTGGCGTTTGCACGGGGGTCTGGCAAGGCTGAGCCATCCGAAGTGCCACTACGGCTCAACGGAGCTCCCCTAGTCTTGACCCGTCCGACGGCCACATATGTTCCAACGAATAGGTCGGGTGGGCTACCCCACGTAACCAACAACATTCGGGCCTATGATTTATTGTTCCTTAATGTAACATCAAGTCCAAAAACGTGATCAGTAAACCCACCACTTTTTTCAAAATATTGAGTGGGAGCGGGAGAGGCGACAGCCGACCCCACGGCCTCTATTGTTGACACAAGCAACATGAGAGAATGGTGACGCCTCGTGCCGGCCTGGGACCGGCCTCCCTAAGGAAGGCCTTCACCGCTATCAAAATTCAAGGCTTGGTCTCCGAAAGGATAGGATTTTGGGTACTCGTCGGGTCACTGACCGACCCTAAGGTGGCACACTCGGGGTCTACCTAAAAATCTGAGACAGTAGGTCACACTCATAAAGGGTATTTTTGGTAGTACCTTGGCTGAAAAAGGAAAGGTGATTGACGATCACAAATGAGATGTTCGATTCTCAATCGATCTTCAATATTAATCGAAACCTCTTTGACCTACCCTAAGGCGGCACAGAGGCATTAGATTAAATCCTTGGAACGGTAGGATAGACTATAAGTACTTAGTTTATGTTCCTAAAATTTATTAGTAGTGTATGATTTGGATTTATTTTCTGTCAATTTTATTTACAATTGTTATACATATCTCTCTAGGGTGCTAGACTGCTAGTGTAAAATTGACTAGTAATGACTTCGTTAAAAAGTGGTAAGTAACTAGAATGTTGTACTTATTGATCTTACATGCGATTAATTTTTTGGAAGAGATATTTCTCTTGAGCCTTCAAGACTTAAGTGACGTAAATAAGTATGTCACTGCTGTCACTCGTGTTGAACGAGAGACACCCATAGTTAGTTTGAAGGATGATTGGGACGATAAAATTCTTCTAGTGAATTTTACTTGTGTAGTGTCTACACGAGAAATATTCTAATAGAAAAATTGGAGATTCATCAATTAAAGTGTCGCTAGTTAGACGGTATTTGGAACCGATAAACTAGTGGGAGCTTTTATCTTATGTTTTTCTAATTTATTAGAAAATTAGTCCCACTGGGTACTGCTTTCATTAGACATCCCACAGTTCACGAGTAATATCTACTCAAACGAACTGCTAGTTCAAGACTATTTCCTTTTAAGGAAAGTTAAGAATGTGAAAGAATGTCTATAAGTGTTAATCATCTTAACTAAAGTTTTGAGGCTAAACCGAAACATTAAGTAAAGAAAGTATAGGATAAAGAAAGCGATTTTGGATCACTAACCAATGAATCCTTAGCAACTTTCTTAACCGAGTAACTCGACTCGGGAGCTAAGTTCTTTGGAAGAACAAGGAAGATGTGCATTAACAATTAATAGAGTAGACAACGGGCAGTTGTTTCAGCTAGAATAGTGAGAGTGATATAAGGAAATGAATTTCGGATTCTATCATTGAATATCACAGAAAAATTTATTTTTCTGTTTACAGATTCGTTGAAACAAGTGGATTCACTTTCATCTCGATACTACAGTTGCCTTAAACAAAGTGAAGATGACATTTGTAGTACGAATATGAGACTCGGAATTTTGTTTGATAAAGACATAACCACTAAGAAAACCTGAATAGGTATGCGTAACACATCTAAAACTATTAAAGGTAAAAGGTTTCCGTATTACGATAAACGACCCTTCAATATCTATTAATTAGTGCATATATCCTAGAGATAAGACCTGATGACTGGCTAAGGGTGATTCCTATTTCCCAGTCTAGGAACACTATCTCAAAGGAACAATGACTAAGTTTCCTTCAATCGGGAGAAGGTAATAGATTTGAAGGGGTAACATAGCTTGTTCATCATAACCTTCGGGGTCTAGTGAGAGATACAAGCTAGTGGGAGATTTTGAGTGGTGACATTTTGTCTGATAACTACTCGAAACACGGTTTAGTTTATCGAAAGAATACGAGGAGAAGTCTCTGATTTTAGCAGAGAATAGAGTATTCCATGCTCAGAAATAGGCTATCGCATAGTCTTGGGACTGATGCTCGGCCTGCCTCCTAGTGGAATGTTTCTCACTGAGGAAGAAACCATAGACTTGCCCTATATAGTTATTGATGTGCTACAATAGACTGCTAAACTCGATTAAGATAATTGGTTGCAAAATAACGGTTAACATTATTATGTAAACCGAGAAGTCTACCTAGAAGATGCTAGTGAATTTATGGATAAGGAGTGAATTTGGTTCACAGCACTTCCATAAATGTAGGCATTTAGCACTTAATGCTTGAAGGTAGGACTGGAGATTTTGCGCATACGTTCAGATTGTGAATGTTTGTAAAATGTATTAATGTGACGAGTGAAGGTTGGTTATAAGATTCTTGAAATCAGAAAGTGATGGTTGAAATGTCACAAGGCTTCTGATAGAATCTATAAGTAGCAGCCTTAAACCTTGGATTACGGTTACCCAAAGGTAGTTACTATCTGATTCAATCAGACCACGTCCAACATCGGTTGTTGGTGATTGCACTGATAAATACTACTAGATCAGAATGTCAATCCACCCAAGACGCAGTGGGAGTATGGTTTAACCGTTGACCCATTATGGTTTTGTGGACTTTACAGTCTGCTGGGGTGATTGATAACCTATGGCTCTTGGTGGGCTGTATAGGATTCTGATCGTAGAACTTCGTTTGAAATACTTAACCCTGTAAATGGAGTTTTGATACTCCAGTTCTGTTCAGCCTCTTGTAGAACCACCTGAGTGTCTCAGGCCCAGTGGGAGCAATTGGATCTACACGGAAAAGAGTCGAATGAATAGGAAAGTTTAAACTTTCAGCGCAAAGTTGAGTGGTATAGGGGTGATTCCCTGACAAGTAGAGAGTTAACCAGACCTTGAACTCTCTCACCACTCAGTCTTGCAAGATTTCGTTAGAAAGCGGAAAATAGGGGTGATACCCTGAGACTTTCTTGCCAAAAAACGGATTCTGAATTCATTAAGAACAGAAGGGTCTTGGTTAGAACAAACGGAAAGATGACTGCCGGGGCTTATATCCTTTGTGGATTTAAGAGAACCTCTCGGTCATTTAAAGTCACATGTTTTAAAATATGTGGACTTGACCAGAATATTGATAAGTCTTTCGTAGACTGGATATCAATATTGGTAAAGTAGTAGTTAGTGTTCATGAATGATAACACTGAAATGGTTGGAAACAACATGTGTGTGCTATCTGAAGTCGGAAACTGACAGGCCAAGATTCCCTGGATGAGAGAATTGGACTATATTATAAGAATCTGATTCGGTCAAATTCACGAGAATGAGTCATTGGCTATTCCACCTATCTTATTGAATAAGAAGATCATGCATATACGTATGCAACATTCATCGAGAGTAGTCCTACCCTAACTCTCAGGAATGTTTATCCAAATCTTCGGATAAAGAGAAAATGGGATAGAGTCTCTCTGGGATAAGGGCAAGTCATCTTGACACAAGTCAATTGCAATCGAATCTTGGATTCGAGCAATAAGTAGCGGTTTAGTACGTACTCAAGTATCTTTAGAGAACGAGGAATCATATGCTTGTATACTCAGGTGCAAACTTGAATATGGTTGACTAAACTGATTCTGAGTTGTAGTCAGATTAAGGATGATCATTAAGTTGATCTCGGGCTCAGTGTTTACTCAGAATTTCCTTTTTGGTCTGGGAGTGATTCAGGTCTGATAAGCCGATATCACTTCATCGTGAAAACAATGAAGAGATATCTTGGAAGGATCTTCTCAGTCAAAAGTAGTCAAAAGCATATTGAGAGAGAGTACCGCCTGATTGGAAGGACCGGCTACGTTTCAACCCTAAAGATCGTCTCGAGTCGACAACCTAACTAATCAGTGTACCAAGTCGAGTGCTTGGAGCGTACGGAATTGATGATATGTCTCATCTGCTTTTAGAGCAAGTGGGAGAGTGTTGTGAATAAGATGAGAAAGGGTGTGCTCTAAAAACAATCGTTGCTTGTCATTTCGTGCAAGCGGGAGATTGTTAGGTGTAGTGCCCGAAAAACAATTTGTGTAATTGTTTTTAATGGATGACAAAATGTATCTCACCTTATTACTTGCTTTGTGCTTGTAAAGTAATACACTGCTGCAAACCCTAAGTATATCTGTATGTAACCACTTAACTCAGTGTATGGATTACACGTGAGGATTTAGTTAGTGGAGATATGCTTAAACTGTTAGTCCGTGGTGAACTTAATCAGAGTTTAGGGTCTCTTGATTAAAACACCAATAATGCGCCTAGAACACCTTAGGGTGTGATAGTCTTATCCGGACTGTCGGTAGAGGGTACCTACGTGGGGCATTTATATATGATGGCATTCATATAGGACTGGACCGATTTAATCTTTATTTCTCGGTATAATTCCGTAATCGATGAATCTTATTAAATCATTAGATGATCATATATGGATCAACCTTAATCCTGAGGTGATCACAGGGTGCTGCTTGTCTCGGGGTAGTGTTTGATGTGTTAGTTACGGTTCACTTGAATATGTATTCCAAGCCACTTCTCATTGTCACTATCTCCTAATGAGTGAGTAGTTCTGATTTTCACAGACATGGAATCCATTCCTTCCTGCGGGAAGTAGAGAGACAGTCCCCTTATTTGTTAGCCCTAAGAAAGTGATCGATCCCTGGAGTTCATATTTGACTAATTAGCTACTAGTCAGATATGTGTACTAATTGATCATCAGGGGGTTAATGGTAAATAAGGATAAGATATTCTGAGTCGGGTTCACGGAGACTTCCCACTCAGAATGGACAGTCTATGGAGGGTTAATCCGCATGTAGTGATTATATCAATGGACGCTTATTCACTCTATGGGTTGAGTATAAGTATACATCTATAATCGGTAGAGTTCAGTTTCGGGTTTATGGTGGCGTAATCCCGGAATTAATAATTATTGTACTTATTCTGTTCGATGAATAATTAATTATTGGATCTACTGGTTATAGGTCCATGGTCACCGATGTGGCTTCTGTAATTCGGACTAATAATCTTGTTATTTGGGCCTCAGTGATAATTAATTGGTTGGGCTAATTAATTGATATGCATGGATATTATTTAGTTGGGCTAAATAATATAATACACATAAAAGATATTTTATGTGGGCTTATTAACCCTAAGTGTGGCGCCAACTCCTCTTTAATTATCACAAGAATTAATTTTTTGTGATATGGAAAATAAAAGATATTCTTGTTATATGATTGGTTGGATGACTTGTTATTTGATTTCCTATTGGTCAATACATGTCACAATTAGTCATTAAGGAAAATATCTTTTTATTTTGTTTAATTAATTATTTATTTAATTAATTAACACTTGGAGACCAATGATTTACTCTCCTATAAAATGAGAGTTATTCCAAGGGTAATTGGGTGGTGAATTTCGACCTACACACTTAAAAATAGAGGAAAAATTAGTTTTCTTGTCTAGGGTTTTAGAAGAAGAAAAACTCTAAGTCTTTCTTGGTGTTGCATATCAAGGAGGTTCGTGCATCAAGAAGGGTGTCCACCAACCGCCGTTTGGAGAACACATCGGAAGATCAAGGCTTCTCTTCCCGATATTGGTAACATAATCTTAACCCCCTTATAGTAGTTTAAGTCCTTTAATTATGTATTGTGGTATATAAGTCGTGATCCATCTGCTGCGCGTAGATCTAACTCGTTTAGATCTGAGCTCCTACATCCTTCAAAATATACATAACATAATCATTATCCGTTCAACCAAAAGAGACCAAAATAGTTCAATTACATTGCCTTGGCTAGTTACAAATCTAGCCACTCATTACTACAAATACTAACATATTAAAATTAGCATTCATGGTAATCAGATTAACAAAATAAAATAACACTAGAATATTATGTTACCGATTACAACCGATAAGTTTGCAACGGCAAGCTTGCTTCCATCTCCGGTGAGCATCCATGGAGTTTGAACCAAAAGCTGAATCTTTTTCTCAATCAAACCTTCCTTAAGCTTGAGCTAAATATTCTAGAATTAATTGTGTGATGAACTTAGCAAAATATGGAATTTAATTTTGGCTCTAAAAGCCTAAGTGATATATTGACTGCAAGATGAGCCAATGGAGAAGATTCTCTTTTTTTTCGTTTGATATATATATATATATATATATATATATATATATATATATATATATATATATATATATATATATATAGCTTTCACTCTGAACATGAATAGTAAGAATGATGTTGAAATGGGTCCCTTTCTCGGTTTAAACCGGGAATTCCCAGTGTAAGCCGGGTCACATCAGTCATGTTCTCATTAAATTGCCAATATTTGCCAAATCTTGCTATATCTGGATATATTCCGGTGTAGTCCGGTATTCTTCCGGTCTGCACCGGGTCTTGTCAACTTCTAATTTTATTGTATCATGTAACGAAATTTTTAATATAATTATTCCGATAATTATATTTCCGTATCCATCTAACTTTATGTCATGAACCCAAGGCGTCACCACGTGGTATCTGTAATAAAACAAAAACAAGAAAAACCATGGGTAATTCTGATAATAAAATAGGCTGATAAGCCTCAAAATATGTCAAAATAGTTGGATTTTATTATATATGCTATTTACAAAAATAAAACGTGCCATCACAATATTTACTATAATTGATATGAAAACGTCACTAAAAACTTAAGAAATGGGATTAAAATATAGCAAAATACATCATCTGGTTGACATATATCAACCACTCCCCACTTAGCCTTTGATCGTCCTCGAGCAAAGAAGCGATAAAATGATTAAAGCCACAACCATTAGTTATGCAATGCTAAGAAATGAATGTTTCAACAAGATGATCCATCCCATCAAAATGGAAGATTACGTGTTATTCTGCTATCTAAGAGAGTAGTGTAGTGTGTGGACGGACATTTCTCAACTTTTGTTACTATTCAACCAATCGAGAAATCATGCATCCTGAATATAATAAATGCAAACCATAAGCTTAAGAGTGATACCAATCTCCACTAATCGAGGTATTCGGAATCAAGAAGATAGGTCGGGAAGGACTTGCAAGCTTGTAATGTTAGGCTCGGGTATTGGCTAATCGAAGGGATAAAAATGATATAGAAAGAACAAATGCAAGATAGCAAAATTTGTACCTTAAATTCCAAAATTGTCAATTTGGTATTTCTTATTCTTCTTTTGCAAAATTGTCGAGGTAGCCACTTCAACAAAGAACAAAAGAAACAAGAAAAATCGCTTCAAATCCATGCAATTCGCTGCTTAAGTTACTTGACCTTGATATTTGTCTTCTTTTTGTCTAACCAAATTTTCTTTTCATTTCTTTTTTAATTTTAAATATACATTATATATACATCAATGATCTCCGAACTTGATAGATACCAACTCGTCTTTGTGCCACTAAAGTTATCCAACATCCCACTTCCAAAGTTATCACCGCACAATACATAGAAATTTGCTAATCTTGCGGGTCATCAAGGGAATGTAGACCAAAATTAGGTTAAGGGTCGGATAATAATGGGGTTAATCATGAATGGCTAGTTCGAGTGGGGTCTCACCACTCTACAAAGGCTGAGATGGGTTCAGGTGGAAATTACATTTGGGATGGCCATTTGGCTATGGTTAAGTCAAAGAAATGCCAGGACCGTCATCCCTAACTTTGATTCCAACCACCTTTCTATTTCGCCTCGAAAGGATATCAAACCTAAGTTCTAGTTATTACTGAAGCATGTGTGCATAATTCACAAAGGTTTGCATATTTAACAAAAACTTCGGATATGTGTTCCGAGGATTCACACTACTGTCAAAGAATTGGAAGATAACATGTATCTTTAATTATTTAAGGTTGTTCATCATTTTGAAATATTTATTCTATTAATCGTAAAGCTAAATGTTGTGTCAAAATTCAAATTTTGTTTTATTTTTATTCTATTATTTTATTCTATTAATCATGCTCGAAAAATAATCAAATTTTAAGCGTTTCTCGAGTATTTAGTGAAATTATTTCTTATTAGACTAACTACGTCTCCACTCCCCACTTACGAACTGTCATCGTCCCGATGAAAAGTGAGTAGTAAAAAGTAGTTAGGAAATAAGGGAATCAAAAGTAGTTAAAACAAGTTCCGGGATACTATAAAAGGGTGGGTGGGTGGGCATAAATAAGAAATAAAATGACAAGCATTCCCAAGTATTTAGCAAAGTATCAACCAAAATGTAGATCCAAAAGGATCATTGGCCACATCGGGCCTCACAAAAGAGCAAAATATTATACCAAACTTTTTCGGGCTGCCTCCGGTAGCACTTTTGTTTAATGTCGTTTGCTCGACTTAAATTACCAAAATGATGATGATTAATTAATATAATATATTAAACAAAAGGGTATACCTCTAACAATTATTCACCAAAGCACGTAGCAATTAAGTACACGAACCAAACCGAAATAAATGCTTAATGAGTAATAGGAAGGATAGTACCCGTGATTGCTACATTTATAGTCTATAGCTAGACTATCTCATGCTTCAATTAGTTGGGGGGTCGATAAGGAACATCACCTCTTGAATTGGAGGGACTCCTCTTCTTCCATGAAAATCTTCACTCTATGGCCATTTGCTATGAAAGTCGTCTTTCCATCAGTCAATTCCACAGCTCCGGATGCATGTACTTTAGTTACCAAAAATGGACCTGTCCATCTAGACTTAAGCTTACCTGGAAACAATTTCAAACGTGAGTTGTATAAGAGCACTCGATCACCCACATGGAACTCACGACGAAAGATTCTCTTATCATGGAAAGATTTCGTGCGTTCCTTGTAGATTCGAGCGTTCTCATAAGCATCAAGGCGAAACTCCTCAAGTTCCGTGAGTTGGAGTAATCGATGGTCACCAACGGCCTTAGGATCAAAGTTAAGAAATTTATAGCCCAAAAGGCACGATGTTCCAACTCAACTGGAAGATGACAAGATTTGCCAAAAACTAGTTTATAAAGAGAACAACCAATAGGTGTTTTAAAGGCTGTCCTATATGCCCAGAGTGCATCATCTAATTTTTCTGCCCAATTTTTACTTTTGGAATCGACAGTTTATTCAATAATTCTTTTTACTTCTCTATTAGATACCTCGACTTGTCCATTAGTTTGCGGATGGTACGGTGTACCAAGTTTGTGTTTTACACCATATTTCTCAATTAATTTGGTAAATGGCGGTTACAAAAATGTGACCCTCTGTCACTAATGATAGCCCTAGGAGTGCCAAATCTCGTAAATATATTCTTTTTAAGGAATTTTAGCACTACTCTGGTATTATTAGTTGGAAGAGCTTGGCTTCGACCCATTTTGATACATAATCGACCATTACTAAGATGAATTTCTTACCAAAAGATGGAGGAAAAGGACCCATAAAATCAATGCCCCAAACATCAAACAATTCACACTCCAATATAGGTTGAAGAGGCATCTCGTGCTTTTTAGAAACGTTTCCCCATTTTTGGCATGACTCACAAGATCGTGCATAGTGGTGTGCGTCTTTATACAGTGTGGGCCAGTAAAAACCACATTGCAATACTTTATAGGCGGTTTTCCACCCTCCATGGTGGCCTCCAGCCTCACGATCATGGCAAAAGGATAAAATACTTAAAATTTCATTATTGGGCACGCATTTCCTAATTATGCCATCCGAACACTTGAAAAAGGTTTTGTTTTTCCCAATAATAAAATTTTAAATCATAAAAGAACTTCTTTTTTGTTGCCATGTCCAATGAGACGGAACATACTCACAAGTAAAATTATTAACGATATTACCGAACCATGGCGAGCTCTCCTTTGGTGTATTACCAGCTTTAATGAGTTGCATTGTTGGGGAGCATCTACCATGAGGAGTTGTTCGTCCGGAAATGAATCTTTGATCTCTTGTCTCATTCCTTCTTCTTCAGCAAATTCTATACAACTTAAATGATCTGCTACCACATTCTCACTACAATTTTTATCCTTGATCTCAATGTCGAACTCTTGAAGTAAGAGAATCCATCTGAGTAGACGTGGTTTTGCATCTTTCTTATACAACAAGTATTTTAATCTTTGAATGATCATTGTAGATAATGACTTTAGAACCAACGAGATAAGATCGAATTTGTCCAAAGCAAAGATTACGGCAAGTAGCTCTTTTTATGTTGTGGCATAGTTGAGCTAAGCTGCGTTTAATGTGTGGGATGCATAATAGATTGCCTTAAGCACTTTGTTATGGCGTTGACCTAAAACAGCTCCAACCGCCAGATCGCTTGCATCACACATAAGTTCAAAGGTAAATTCAATCTGGTGCCACTAGCACTAGTGCAGTTATCAACCGTGCTTTTAAAGCCTCAAATGCTTCCATACATTTATCATCAAAATTAAACGGCACTTCTTTCTCAAGCAAATGACTAAGAGGTTTCGCTATGCGTGAAAAATCGGCGATAAACCTTCTATAGAAACCAAAGATGTCCAAGAAATCATCTCGAGTTTTGATTCACTAGTGGTGATAACTTTTCAATTACTTCGACTTTGACTTTGTCTACCTCAACACCTTCTTCAGAAATTCTATGACCTAAAACAATACCATCTGACACCATTAGATGGCACTTTTCCCAGTTTAAGACCAAATTTGTGTCTTCACAGCGTTGTAGAACACGTTCCAAATGTGAGAGACATTCTCGAAAGAGTCTCCAAAAACTCTGAAATCATCCATAAAAATTTCAAAAAAAAAATCTACCATGTCTGAAAATATTGCCATCATGCATCGTTGAAACGTAGCTGGTGCATTGCATAATCCAAACGGCATTCTTTTGTATGCAAATGTTCCATATGGACAAGTAAACATTGTTTTCTCTCTATCTCCTGCTGCAATAAATATCTGCAAATAGCCTGAATAACCATCCAAGAAACAATAGAATTTATGTCCACTTAATCGTTCCAACATCTGTACTATGAATGGAAGTGGATGATGGTCTTTCTTAGTGTGCTCATTCAGTTTGCGAAAATCAATGCACATTCGATATCCTGTGACTTCTCTTGTTGGAATCCATTCATGTTTGTCATTCTCTTTTACTGTGAAACCGCCCTTCTTTGGTACTACTTGGGTGGGACTTACCCATTCACTGTCTGATATAGGATAAATTATTCTCATCTCTAATAGTTTAATAACCTCTTTCTTGACCACTTTTTGCATGTTCGGGTTGAGGCGGCGTTGTAGTTGGATACATGGCTTAGCTCCTTCATTCAAAATGATTTTGTGTACACAAATCTCGGGACTTATTCCTTGAATATCTGCCATTGTCCATCCAAACGCTTTCTTATGTTGCCTCAACATTCTCAACAATTGGTCTTCTTGTAAACTAGTTAGTGATGATGAAATAATAACAGGAAGCAAATTA
This sequence comes from Gentiana dahurica var. dahurica, assembly GCA_024500145.1. Classification (NCBI taxonomy): domain Eukaryota; kingdom Viridiplantae; phylum Streptophyta; class Magnoliopsida; order Gentianales; family Gentianaceae; genus Gentiana; species Gentiana dahurica. The sequence goes on from CM044900.1 coordinate 88,521,363, forward strand.
TCAGCTTCAAGAAAGACATACTTAAGATTTGAAGGGGAGGTTTCAATTCCAGATTCCTTGGTGGCTCTTCCATCGAAGGTTTCAATCCTGGGACATCCAGTTCTAAGTCCAAATAACGATGCCATGGTCTTTTTACAAAAGAACCTCCTGTGTCTTGGTGAAAAATTACTTCTTCCATTTCCTGGTCATTGTTATCTCCTTCATAGATGGATAAGGTTAAACATTCTTTGAGCTTATCTTCAAAAACTTGTAATTTGTCATGATCCATATATATAGAAGATATAGTATCTATGAATGAACTTGATTCTGGTGACCTGTACGGATGTTTCATAGCTTTAAAGATATTAAAAGTGACCTCATCTTCATTGACCCTTAAGATTAACTCACCCTTTTGAACATCGTTAAGGGTTCTTCCCGTAGCTAGAAATGGTTGACCTAAAATGAGGGGTGATGAAAATCCTTATTCCATTTCCATAACTACAAAGTCAACTGGGAAGTAAAACTTATCTATTTTAACCAACACGTCTTCGATTACTCCTTTAGGACGTTTAATAGACCTATCGCCATCTGGAGAGTCATCTCAGTGTTTTTGAGCTTTCCTATTCCTAGTTTCCTATAATCCTCATAAGACATGAGATTAATGCTTGCACCGAGATCGCAGAGCACCTTCTTAAACAAGAAACCCCCAATCTCACATGGGATGGTAAAACTACCGGGGTCTTTTAGTTTAGGCATGAGCTTGTGCTGCAATACTGCGGAGCATTCTTCATTAAGACAGATGTTCTCATACTCTTCTAAACGTTTTTTGTTTGAGAGGATATCCTTAAGAAACTTTCCATACGTGGGCATGTTTATTAGTGCTTCAATGACAGGGATATTGACATTAAGGTGATGAAATGTGTCAAGGAAACGTGCATACTTCTTATCCGTTTTCAACTTTTTAATTTGATCTCTAGGTGGATAAGGTAAAGACTCAAGATCAATAATTTTGGGGTTTGAAGTCATACCTTCCTTACCTTTCTCCTTGGATAGTGATGCTTCCTTAAATGTTTGAGCATTTGGTGGTCGCCATGTGTCATGATCCTGCACTACCTTCCTTGAAATTTGTCCTGAATTCTTTTTCACTTGTTCTGTTGTGAGTGTTGTTACTCCCTACTTGGACTGTATCATTAGTAATATTTTCTTCTCGACATGTTCATTAAATAATGTCCGTAGATCGCTAGCCCTTGGATTTTTCAATATTCTAGGGACTTTGATCCATTCCTCATCTTCGCTTTCGACTTCAACATGTTTATCATGTCTTAAGAAATTTTCGATAATTTCTTCTTCTTCTCTCTTGAACTCTGGTTGGTCCTTATTTTCCAAGTTCTTCTTGAATTTATCATCCAAATCATCTTCCACTTCATTGTTTCCGGAGTTTTCTATTCCATTACTTCCACATACCCTTCCACTTCGGGTAATGACAACATTCACCTCTCTCGAGTTCCTTTCGGTATTACTTGGTAATCCTCCCGGAGGTCTACTATTCTTTCGTTCTCCTTCTCTACTCAAGTGATCTTCCATGTTTCGTACAGATGCTTCTATAGTTCTCATCCTCGTGTCATGTCCACTCATGGATGTTTTAAAGTACTCATATCCTTAGTGACTGTGCCTATAGAAGTCATCATGGTTTTCATATTCTGAGCTTGAGTAGACATCACACCCATCATATTTTCCATTAATTTTTTCCATTTGTCAACTCCTTCTATGGGCTGAGTTGAGCTTTGAGTAACTGGTATGATTTGAGTGGTGTGTTGTGGGTATGATCTAGGTGGTGATTGGTGGTTTTGGCTCGGTATTTCCTTGATAACCTTGGGGTTGGTTATTTGCATTGTACGAGCTTTTGTACTAAGTTGGATATGGTGGTTGTCCTTCCTTACTTGGGTTCTCGGACCAACGAAAAGTAGGGTGATCTCTTCTAATGGCATTGAATGAGTTTGAATAGGCATTATTCAAATTCCTATGTTGTTGCATAAAACTCACTTCTTCTCTTGAATATCCTTGATTCTTCCACTCATAATGACACATTGTCATGGTTTGAGTATTCACTAGATACATTGCCTTCCGAGCTTAGACTTTTGCTTGCTTGTAAGCCATCAAACTTTCTACTAAGATTTTCCAAGTGTGCTAAAACTTCTGCGTTTGACGTAGATTCTCCTACAAATGCTACTTTCCTTGTGCTAGAACCGGTTTCCCACATTCGGTTATTCTTAGAAATCTTTTCAATAGCATCATACACAACTTGTGCTTCACTCATCATCAAAGAACCACCACATGCATGATCAACATCAGCACGTGAGTCTTTTCTCAATTTTCGACAGAAAAGTTGAATTTGCATATCAAGAGAGTAACCATGATCCGGACAGGCTCTTAATAATTTTTTAAATCTCTTCCACACGCATTTCCAAGTGTTTCCTCGGATCCTTGTCTAAAATTAGCAATTTCAACCTTCAACTCCAAATTCCTTCCTGGAGTAAAATATTGCTTTAAGAACTCGGTTTGAATATCCTCCCAACTTGACAACGAATGATGTGGGAGAGACATAAACCAGTCTTTTGCTCTTCCTTTTAAAGAAAAGGAAACATTGTCATCCTTGTCAACTCACTATGAGCACCACGACTTTTGGCCGTGTTACACAATTCTTCATAAAGATATAAGTGATGATGTAGGTCTTTGTCATCTTCACCAAGAAATTGAGCTCTTGTGTCAATCAAACCAAAAAGATGGGATTTTATTTCAAAGTTATTTGCTCCATCATTTGGTAAACGAATCGGATTGTTAGTCTCATTCCTTCTCAAGGTCCGATCACAAATAGGTCTTGGGTTTGGTGGGTTATTATTATTACGGTTATTTTGGTTTCGGTTTTGGTTATTCCGATTATTGGGGTTTTGATTATTGGGATTTGGTGGTGGAGGGAGGTTTTGTAACGGTGGATTAGGATTAATGGGGTTTTGTCCATGTCCTTGGGCATGTGCAAGCCCTTGTTCGTGTGGTGTATCATCACTGGCCTCGGCCATGTCCTTCTCTTGATTTGATGATTCTTGGGAGATTCGTCACCAAGATGTCCTTGGTTGGTTTGACCATGTCTATTCTCTACTCTTAACCGCCTTTCGTAACTATTTATATCTGGCTTATATGGAGTGAGTGAGGCCTTACCGCTTGGTCATCAAATAGAAATAACATGAAAATAATAAAATAACACTTGCCAATGAGGTAAGTACCAAAGAAAGAAAGATAGAAATGAGATTAAGAAAAGTGTTGACTTATTCTCAAGAATTTTGAACTAATACAAGTAGTAACCAAAAACACAATGAATTGGCGTCCCGCAACGGCGCCAAAAACTTGATGCGGCCTAAAACTTGGGTTCAATCTTACCGGCAGTGTACCGGGTCAAATTGTAGTCTAGTCTGGTGAATCAAGGTCGTCTCCTCAGGGAACATGATATAATTCAAAGTGTGGTTAAACACCAATTAGCTATTATTATCTTGATCTAAGTCGCAGTTTTAACATAAAGGTGATAGTTTTATGCTACTAATACAATTAACGATTAATAATAAAGATACTAACCAAGACAATTTCATTGAACTACAGTCTTTTTAGTTTTAAGGATGTGATTAATCGGCCTATTAAGGGTATTCAATTGTGTGAAACGGTGTACTTCTTATTCTAACAATTTCCCCTCATACGAGTGTACGAAATTGTTCTATGCCTCCTCCTTGGTTTAAGAGCCCTAAACCTAATGATTCGACATGATAAACTCTCGAGTACAATTAATCTTTCCCCGGATAATAAATCGGATTCCGATAAACGGCCAATTTTACCTTCCGGTTTTTCTACCTCGTTCTCACACCTAATATCTCCGTTCGGTATCAATTAAGTGTGTGTGTGCTAATATTGGTTAACTACTCCAATATGAGCTAACAATTACATTATCCGTTCATTATACATAACATAATCATTATCCGTTCAACCAAAAGAGACCAAAATAGTTCAATTACATTGCCTTGGCTAGTTACAAGTCTAGCCACTCTTTACTACAAATACTAACATATTAAAATTAGCATTCATGGTAATCATATTAACAAAACAAAATAACACTAGAATATTATGTTACCGATTACAACCGATAAGTTTGCAACGGCAAGCTTGCTTCCATCTCCAGTGAGCATCCATGGAGTTTGAACCAAAAGCTGAATCTTTTTCTCAATCAAACCTTCCATAAGCTTGAGCTAAATATTCTAGAATTAATTTTGTGATGAACTTAGCTAAATGTGGAATTTAATTTTGGCTCTAAAAGCCTAAGTGATATATTGCCTGCAAGATGAGCCAATGGAGAAGATTCTCTTTTTTTTTCGTTTGATATGTATATATATATAGCTTTGACTCTGAACATGAATAGTAAGAATAATGTTGAAATGGGTCCCTTTCCCGGTTTAAACCGGGAATTCCCGGTGTAAGCCGGGTCACATCAGTCATGTTCTCATTAAATTGCCAATATTTGCCAAATCTTGCTATATCTTAATATTCCGGCGTAGACCGGTATTCTTCCGGTCTGCGCCGGGTCTTGTCAACTTCTAATTTTATTGTATCATGTAACAAAATTTTTAATATAATTATTCTGATAATTATATTTCCGTATCCATCTAGCTTTATGTCACGAACCCAAGGCGTCACCATGTGGTATCTGTAATAAAACAAAAACAAGAAAAACCACGAGTAATTCTGATAATAAAAATAGGCTGATAAGCCTCAAAATATGTTAAAATAGTGGGATTTTATTATAACTGCTATTTACAAAAATAAAATGTACCATCACAATATTTACTATAATTGATATGAAAACGTCACTAAAAACTTAAGAAATGAGATTAAAATATAGCAAAATACATCATCTGGTTGACATATATCAATGCCACAATTGAAGGATGCTGTTAAAGAGGAGATTATAAAGATGTTGGAAATGGGAATCATTTTCCCAATCGCAGACAGTTAATGGGTAAGCCTGATTCATGTGGTACCCAAGAAAGGAGGATTCATTGTCCAACCTAATGAGTTTGATGAGTTAATCCCTGTGAGGCTAATTACTGGACATGGAGTTTGCATTGATTTCAGGAAACTGAATGACGCAACTCGTAAAGATCATTTCCCCTACCATTCATTGTCCAGATGTTAGAAAGATTAAGCGGTCATGTTTTTTATTGTTTCTTAGATGGATATTCTGGCTACTATCAGATCCATATTGCCCTCGAGGATCGAGAGAAAACAACTTTCACATGTCCCTATGGAACTTTTGCGTACAATCGCATGCCTTTTGGACTCTGTAAGGCACCAGCAACATTCCAAAGGTGCATGATGTCATTATTTGCGGACATGGTGGAGGACTTTCTGGATATTTTCATGGAGGATTTTTCTGTATTTGGAGATAGCTTTGATAAATGCCTGGACAACTTGAGTAGAGTACTGAAGAGATGTGAAGAGACCAACCTTGTACTTAACTGGGAAAAATGTCATTTCTTGGTAACAGAAGGAATAGTGATGGGTCATAAGATTTCAAAGAAAGGAATGGAGGTTGATAAGGAAAAATAGAGGTAATAGAGAAGCTACCCCCTCCAACAAACTTAAAGACGTTGCGAGCCTTTCTTGGCCATACAGGATTTTATAGGAGGTTTATTAAGGATTTTTTTAAAGTTACTAGACCTTTGACGGAATTACTTGCAAAGGATGTGCCTTTTGTATTTCGAGAGGAGCGCAAGCAAGCATTCAACACATTGCAGCAAATGCTTATAACCACCCCAATTCTATTAGCCCCGGATTGGAACAAACCTTTCGAGCTTATGTGTGATGCAAGCGACACGGCAGTTGGAGCAACTCTGGGACAAAGGGAGGATAAAATCTTTAAGCCTATTTATTACGCCAGTCGTACCCTTAACAGTGCCCAAAGGAATTATGCAACTACAGAGAAGTAACTCATAGTTGTTATATTCACATTTGACAAGTTTTGACCATATCTGATAGGATCGAAAGTCACTGTATTCACTGACCATGCAGCTTTGAAATACCTTTTACCCAAGAAAGACTCCAAGCCAAGATTGTAGAGATGGATTCTACTCTTACAAGAGTTTGATGTCGATATCAAGGATGAAAAGGGATTTGAGAACCAGGTGGCTGATCACCTGTCAAGATTAACTTTGTTAGAAGAAGAGCAACCGACTGAGATCAGGGAGAGCTTTCTTGATGAATTTTTTTTTCCGTCTCAGTGGTAGCTCCAATTGAATATCAGCCTCAACGAAATACATCAAGAGTGGGTAAGGTATACCCCTAGTTTGCTAACATTGTAAATTATCTAGCAGGAAGGTACCTACCACCGGAATTCACTAGTGCAGATAAGAAGTTCTTTACGGATCTGAAGCATTATTATTAAGACGATCCCTACTTATACAAGATGTGCTCTGTTACCATCCTTAGGAGATGCATCCATGATGACGAGATTCCAAGTATTTTGAGCCAATGTCATTCTAGAGAAGTTGGAGGTCACTATGGGCCAGACAAGACAGCAGCAAAGGTGTTGCAGTGCGGATTCTATTTGCCAACAATTCATAAATCTGCTTACGAGTTTACAAGAGCCAGTCATTCCTGTCAAATGACCAGTAATATTTCCAAGTGGAATGAGATGCCACTGCAGAGTATCTTAGAAGTGGAGTTATTCAATGTATTGTGAATTGATTTTATGGGGCTTTTCACATCGTCAAAATCAAATCGTTACATCCTAGTAGCAGTTGATTATGTTTCTAAATAGATGGAGGCAGTGGCCTCACCTACTAATAATGATAGGGCTGTCCTGAGATTTCTTAAGAAGAACATTTTGACACGGTTTGGAGTGCCCAGATCCATAATTAGTGCGGAGGAAGTCATTTCTGTAATAGGTTGTTTGAGAAATTGATGTTGAGATATGGGGTTAGACATAAGATTGCAGCAGCATATCACCCCCAGACAAGTGGACAAGTGGAGGTCACGAACAGAGAGATAAAGAGGATCTTAGAGAAGACTGTGAATCCCACGAGGAATGATTGGTCTTTGAAATTAGATGACGCTCTTTGGGCGTATATAACCGCTTATAGGACCATAATTGGGATGTCACTGTACATGATAGTGTTTGGAAAAGCATGTCATTTACCGGTAGAACTCGAGCACCGAGCCTTTTGGGCTATGAGGTTTCTAAGCATGGATGAAAGTTTAGCCGGTGAGAAGAGATTGTTGGAATTGAATAAATTGGAGGAATTTAGACTTCAAGCGTATGAAAATGCAAAGATTTACAAGGAAAGAATGAAGCGTCTGCATGATAAAAAGATTCTCAACCGCTCATTTCAAGTTGGTGATAAGGTGCTGGTATATAATTCGCGTTTTCATCTTTTTCATGGGATGTTGAAGTCTAGATGGTCTAGACCATATGTAGTCACAAAAGTTTTCAATTCAGGCGTGTTTGAAGTTAAGAATGAATACTCTGGGAAAACTTTCATAGTAAACGGCCACAGGTTGAAGCATTACCTAGAGCTCATGTATAACCCTGAATTGGAAGTCTTTATTTTAGAGGATCCAATGTACGAATAAAGAGCCCTATTAGTACAGTCGAGCTGGCGACTGTAAATTCGAAACTATTTCTAAACCCTTATTTATTGCTTTGTTTATTTAAGTTCTTTTGAGTCAATAAAGTAGCATGACAATCGTAAGGTTTTTTCATCGCATATATCTTCGGTCATCTGACTAGAGATATATGTGGTTTTTCCCTTCACGATTCTCATGTGATAACCTCGTAAAAGTTTTCGCGTCTTGCTTAGGCCAATAAAGAATAAAGTGGCTTAAACTGTTTTTGCGCATTCCTCCGATATGCACAATTACCGCCACCTTATTTTCTTATTGCCCTTCGCTTGTTACTCACAGTTTGTGGAAGTATTTTGGAATGCAGTAACAACTTGGAAGATGGATGACCTAGAAGCCAATGATTATGCTCCAGGATTCACTTTGACTCAGCCGACCAATTCCAGAGCTAAGTACCTAATATTTTCTTTATTATTAGTCATTGGGGACAATGTCTATAATAAGTGGGGGGTAAAGGCGGTCTTAGCTGGGTAATCGATAAAGTGGAAATTGTTTTGAAATTATTAACTTGCTTATTGCACATTTCCGAGTAAAAAATTGGTAGAAAAGGAGCCCAAGAACAATTTGAAGTTAGCTATAGCATATTCAATTTAGTACGGAAGAATGAGCATGTATTATGTTGTATGAAGTAGTAACTTATTAATTGTTATTCTATCATTGCACTTAATTATTTGAGCACATAATCTGAGTGGGAAGTGTTTGAGATTAGATGACAAATTGTTTTAACCAGGAATCATTATTTGTCTGTCTATATACTTTAACAAATTGTTGTAGGACAAGGGAAGCAACTTGAATACCACAAAAGGTAACCGGGACAAAATGGGCTTATGAGAGTGAGAGAAAAAATGGTGAGAAATCAGCCAAAAAAAAGAGAAGAAAAAAAAATATAATAAACGTAGTGAGGGAAGTGAACTTGTAGCAAAAAGGGCACAACCCTCGCATAAAAAAGAAACAAACTAGGACCTAAGATCAAGACTCGGTCCCCAAGTCCGCCCGGCCCGATGAAGGTGCCATGTTGTGTAACCAAGTATGAAACCAAGATGAGCGAGTGTATGCACAGGTAAGTTAAGATTGTGGGGTTAATACAAATTGATTCTCCTCACGAACGAGATTCATCACACGACACATTGATGCATGGTAAGTAGTGATTAATGGGGAGCTTATTGATTGTGGCTTGATGTATGTTCTACCGGAAATCTTTATTGAATATGTGGTAGTTAATGAAGATTTCTCTTGGAGGTACATTCCGCCTTGATACTCTGCTCGAGGACGAGCAAAGGGCTAGTGAGGGGTAGTTGATGATGCTTAAAATAGTCTACCGTCCGGGATCAACATTCTATCCATTATGAGCTAAAAATAGTTGTTTCGACCTATAAATATGAATAATTTGAGTTGAATATCATGTCGGGTTAGTGAGTCGAGTAATATGCACTTAACGTTTATTTTCCCTATTTCGATATTATTTCGTGCGTTATTTAATTATTTTCAGGATACGAAATATTGAGCTGAGCATTGTTGACAAATCTGGAGTGGACTGAACGAAAGGATTAGGCCTAGGGTATTCCAGAACCTTCCAAGATAAGTCGGAAGAAAGAAAATGACAAAAATACCCCCAGTAAATCGGGAGCCGCTGCCGACTTACCAAGAGTCCAGAATCTTCCAAAACGTGTTTTCTTGAACAAGGGGTAGATCTAAGTGTTTCTAAGTCGGTTTATGTAGCTATAAATAAGAGGCATCGCCGCAAAATTCAGTGTGTCCATTTTTGAGTTCATTGTACCTCAAAACTTACAATTACTATGCAATAAAAGTTCTTTATTTTATTTATTTATGAGTTCTGGCCGGAGAGACGACGGAGTCGCCGCCTAGGAAGATATCCGAGGGAGATCTATACTCGACTTTGAGGGTATGATTTTCTGTCTTTTTCAAGATGTAGATCTGCTGTTGTTATATTCGACTATAATGTGCTAATTGTTTATTTAGTTTAATTATTTAGTAGTTTGCTTATTTTACCCCATGTATGTATAGATCTAATTCGTTGGTGAAGAAATCATGAAGTAGTGATTGCGTTCTTCAGATCTACGACGGTCTATATCGATGGATCTGAATACCTAGTAAATTACTAGTTCATGATAATCGACGGCAGCTGCGTTGATCGACAGATTTAATTTACATGTTGGTAGCCTGATCAACTATTTGCATGCCATTGTAAATTAGCATGAAGGAATGTTAGTAAAGTGTTAATTTGGACATACTCTTGATGGACCCTATGAACGTGCTAGTCATAGTCGATAGCTGCCTAGGCGGGTTAGCAGTATAAGTTAACGCTAAATACTGGCAACTCTAGAACTTATTGCGTATGGGCTATTACGGACCAATTAAGGAGGGTAGCTTGCGTATAGATTGTCTGCTGCCATTGTCGGAGTAGATAGGGTTAGGAGTTGCACCCGTAGCTGACAATGAATTAAAATCTACCAACGGGGAGGACTATTGCATGTGTGGGGGGGGATAACTAATCATTCATAGTTAGACTAATATATTAGAAAATCTTGTTTACTCCGTGTGAACTAGCGTAGTACTGTTAGTTTGTGGGACCAATTTTACTTCTGTCTATATTATAGTTGGTCGTAGACCGTATTTGTGACAAGCCCAATCTCAATAATTTGCATTCTTACGAGTCTCTGTGAATAGACCTTGACTCTCCAGTACTCTACTAAGATAGATTTGCACGCGATCAAGGTGATATAATCTCAACTAAATATTTGTATGGTTGTTATCCTTGATATTTTGTGGTTGTTCTAGACATGGTCTCTATTGAAGAGAAACGTTTGATCAAATGTCATTCTGATGATGTCTGAACCATGTGATTATGAATGATGTAGGTAATACGTGTCTTATCTAAAGATGACTTAAATACCCTTTTATGAAAAGGGAAATAAATTCTAAAAAATTGGCTAAAGCCTAAACATACTGATGTTTGTTGGCTTGTGACAATTAATTCCACGAATGATATTCTAGAAATAGTCAAGTGTATTCCGTGAAGTGCGAAATTCAAAAAGCCCGAAAAATTTGAGCTAGTACGAACATGAGATTGATGAACTTCTTAGGTATTAATCATCAATTGGGTTGAAGTAATTAATACCTGAAGGTCAGAAGTTGTCTGAAAGAGAATCAGATTCTCCATCGAAGGATGCCATATTAGATACGCAATTAGATTGTGTTTCTAAAATGGAAACAACACTTTATACGATAAAGGTGTGACGTAAGCCATGCGAAGTATCCCTTACATGTTTTGGGATAGTGCCCTTATTCAATACATACTTAATCGAGTTCCAAAGAATAAATTTTGAATAAATTCCATATCAGATATGGAGGACGATAACATCAAATCCATCTTAACTGATGATTTAAGGTTGTCATGCTTCTAGCAAGCATGCAATGTCTGAAGGGTTTGGAGCTTAGTATGACATATGCAACTTTGTGGAATATCTTATCAAGAATGCTAGATTATTATTTACTTGCCCGTGGAGAAAAATGTGTTTGCCTCCAAACATGCGGTCTTCTAGAGGAGGTTTTCTTCCAAAAGAAACAGTGGGAGTAAATTGAGATCTCAAAAGAGTTTGAGAACCACAAAGATATATTCAACCATTGGAACATGAGCAGGTGCCAATGATTGACGTGATCAGTCAAGTGATAATAAAATACTCGATCACCATAACTAGCAAGAAGACTAGGTCCATCATAGTATAGCTATAGCGAATCAAGGTCGATCCCACAGGGAACCAATTGTGAATCATTTTATATATAAACAACTAATTAATCATGCCAAGAACACAGAAGCGGTCTATGACCAACAAATGACGAGAAAAGATAAAGGACATGACTCGACACAACACATAAACGTACAAGTAATTAGCCTCCCCAATTATTAAGTTATCGTTTGGAATTAGTGAACTATATAATTAAACAATACTTCACAACTATTAATCCAATTCGTATTTCTCTTATATTGGCTACGAGAGTCATCCCCTAAACTAGATCTAGCTCCGGGTAGGCCATTTAGATCACGGTGCTACATTACGTGACTTCGCTTCGTAGGCCTCCATCTCATAAAATTCGCACGCTTACAAAACTAGGGATGCCGATATTAACCGTATTCCTCACCTAGGCAACATTCCTGTGGTTAGGCGTACTTCCTAGGCGATCGCATCAGTCTCCGTCCCATTAACACTAACTTTTTAGGTATCATGTTAATCTATGATGTACGTTTAAGTAGGTTCTAGCAATTCCCAAATATAACACAGATCTAGATCTCGCTGAAAGTCCCGGAAGATCAATTCATGAGCCGACCTAGGAGTACTATATTGGTATTTCCTAATAATACGCTAATTAAAATAGACGAGCAACGTAGCCGTAGCCATACCTACTAAGATAAGAAATTCTAGGTGGACAATCACACCATAAAGACGTGGCTAGATTGACGCGGCGAAAACCTAAATCTTAGCTTTTCTACATACGTAACGGATAAAATAGAGTCATAAAGCAATTATATAGATCTACTAAAAACACGATTGTCGATCATACCAAAGTCATCTATAGGTCACCGGATAACAGATCTGGGCGTGTGGATCCTTATAGACAAGGAATCCCCACTGCCTCATATCGTACCCTTAGATCTACATTGTTCGGTGAAGAACAAACAACCTCAAACGATAAACAATAATTGGGGGGGAATCAATTACAACATAGAAGAAAGAACAAGTGAATAAAAATAACTCACATAATTACTGCTGGAAATCTGTACTAAAACTGCTCTGAAAAACTTATAAATTGTGTTATGAGTCGATGTACAATTTGTCTAATAAAAGGGAGTTTATATAAGCTATAAACCGACTTAGAATAGCCATCAACCGACCTAAATTACGTTTCCTAAACCCTAACGGAGCCTAAAACGCGTCTGGAGAAGCGGTGGAATTTTAGCCAACTCACTGGCAGCCAGAGCAGGGCTCGCTGCCAGCGAGCCTGATGATTTGCCTGGGCCTTTTTCTGCTTTGCCTTGTCCATTTTGGTGCTTTTATCCACTCCGAAGTCCAGCTAAGTTGCTTCCGAATCAGCCCACTATAAATACAACATAAAACAAGGCTTGTAATATCAAAGAATATAATAAAATGGCTAATTACATAATAACGAGTCGTAACTTGGTTCGGGTGTAATTTATGCACGAGACGACTAATTATTAACCACTTAAATCCCATTTAAGCTAGAATCAGGGATAATAAATAGATAATTAATAGTATAAATTGACCGTCATCAACTACCCCCCACTTAGCCTTTGATCGTCCCGAGCAAATACAGTAGGCGAAAGAACCACCGAAACATAATTTACTAATTGATAGCAGGCTCCTTCAAAATTCCAAAGTAAATAAAATAGCAAACACGTTTGTCAGTCAGGAATTAACCACTATTTCATCATTGAATCAACGTGTGTGTGATATAACCGCCATGCAGAGTATTTGAAATAGAGAGATTCGAATTATAATATCCTCTAGATGCAACTTTCACCACTCTAAACTTTGTGACGCCTCCTTATCGTTAACAAATAATACAGGTGTAATACCAGATTCTAGTGAAACGGGAAGGATTTGGAAACCAAGAAACTTTTCTCAGTTCACATTTTTTTTTATTTGCCAGGGCCGCGTAGATTCTAGGGACAGTAACTTGCAATGGTGGGTGCCTAGCAAGCAACTACCTTAAAATCTCCACGAACTTGCTACCCTACTGCCTTGTTTTACAACCGTGCATCTTATGCTCCATCGGTTTAGCAGTCTCTAACCCAAACGTTCATAATTTCTGTTTTTCCTTTATAAATCAAATCCTGTTTTTTCTTGACCGGTTTTGCTTCACTATCATCGATATTAGCCTTATCGAAAGTATGACAAGAAGAAGTAATCACAAAGTCAAGTAGTTCCTGTTTCAACCTTTCGGAAAAAATAATTTCTTATCTAACCTTTCAGACCTAGCATTTACGTTATTCATGCTTAAAAAGGCTGATTCAACGACAAAATATATGTTTAATGCAAAACTACGCACACAGCATGATATGATATTTACTAAGCAATTCTGAAGTTAGCATGGAAAAAATAAGTTATAACTATGCTTAAGAGCTTCTTTCATTATCTATACATGCTCGGTTTTCACAAAAGATAAATGCAATTCAAGCTTAAAATTTTATAATTTATTAGCATATTAATTATCTGATATACAGTATTGCTGCAAAACAAATCTTCAACAAAGCTCGAAACTTGTTACAGCGTTAGTCCAGAAAATGTAATAATCGAAAAAAGGGACCGTAAAAGGAACAAAATAAACCTTAAACATTTTTAAGTCCTTAAAACGATTACATTAAAACTACTAACCATACATGTTTAGCACCTCATTATTATTCAGGAAACAAACTTTATACAAACTCGACTCAATACTACTTAGACTCAAGACCAAGGAAAACATACTAATTTCGAAATACAAAGATACAGTCAATCTCCTCCATCAAAAGATCTTCCAAAATCTGGAGAATAACGAGGAGTAGAAGGCTCAAATCCCTCAAAACCAGGTGGTGGTGTAGGCCGACGTTCACGTCGGAATCGAGAAATGTCATCTCCATCCATATTGCTCACAATCCTCCCGACCATGTGATGTGTCTCAGCCACCGTCCGCTCCATTCCATTGATACGAGCAAAAAGTTGCTCCAAGTCTCGCCCTCGTCCGGTGGCATTGCCTTCACCGCCATTCCTTGCTTGTCGGGGTCGAGGCGGTGGTCTTTGATGTGGGTTGGCATTGGTGAGGGCCGGAATGGATGTTCTTGACAAAGGGGTCTCCGGGTCAACATAGATATGGGCCCCTAACTCTGAGCAGCCATGCGTTATTGCAAAATTTGAAATCATAGAACCGTAGGGCAGAATGGTCCTTTTCTTCCTGGATACATTGGTCATGTTTCCCCGTATGAGTGTGCCCAAGTCTATCGGCCGCTCTAACCATAACCAATACATCAAGGCGGCATGAAAGTCATAAACTGTGGATGTATGGCCGGATGGGAGTAATTCGGAACAAATGAACCGATGTAAAAACTTGTCTTCCCAAGTGGATAATGCGGCCTCATGAAAATTTCGAGCATATCGACCAACATACCACTCGATGTCAAAGTAATTACTGATTTCTGCTAACAATTTGTCAGAATGTTCATACACATTAGCAAAACTCCTCAGGGTGATCCACTAAACTTCCCAAATTGAAATACTCATTGATAGTGGTGGGTGATATAGCAAACGTGCAGCCTCTAACCATGGCAGTGTGGGAATGGGGATGCACCGCTAAATAGGCATAAAACTCTCTTACCAGGGACCCGTTACAACGAGTAGGCGGTTCGACCACGTACTCCCAATTGTGATAAGCGATAAGATCTGTAATGAGCTCCCCGCAATCCTTAAGATCTATGCCCCTTCCTCGATGCACCGTCGCATTGCTCCAATGGGGTACGAAATGCCACGTAGATTGCGGGGCTAACAAATTGTGGCACCCCATCAATAACTGGTATAGTGTCACCATCGAGAACAAATTGTGCTCCAGCCCGATGAATCTGTGGTTGATTCCTTCTACTCCGATTGTTCCGATTTATCCTGCTATGCTAGAAAAGCATCCCAACTCAGCTTCTGCCTTAAGCAGGGACTCGCTGGGAGCGAGCTAGGGTCTCGCTGGGGGCGATTTGCCCAGTCCTGGCTCGGCTCGTTTCGTTTTGCTAATCGTCACCTTGATTGATTTGAAATGTGTATTTTTCAGAAATTTAAGAGCCAAATTGAATGAGAAATGACCCCATTGCAATTTATAAAATTTGGAGAAAGATAGAAAGTGAATAAATTTGGGTAAAAATTGGTAATGATTGGCAAAGATAGCACCACAACAATTTTTCTACATAAATTGGGTGTTTGGGGGAAAAATGGAGGTTTAGAATGTGATGGGTTTAGAAAAATGGTAGAGAAAGAATAAGAAGAGTGGAGTGAGTGTGAGAAAAATGTGGATAAAAGAAGGGTTTAAATAGAGAGAGGAGTGAAAATGAGAAAGATGATGATTGGTGGGTTTAGAAAGGAGAGGATTGATGAGGTGTAAAGTGATAAAGGTAACGGTGGAAGATTGGGATATGTAGAAGAAGTGTTGACAAATTATTTTTTTTTTACCCTCAAAAATTTGAATTTAAAAATAGGAGGGTAAACCAAAATTTTCTAACTTTCACACTTTACCAAAAATATTGCTCTAAAAATAATCCTGTTGGTCCCTTGAAAAGGCTTTGGTTAAGTTTAGAGGGGGGTGAATAAACTTAACACTTAAAACTTTTGGAGTTAACAAATTCTACAACTTCAGCAGTCTGCTGATACTTCAGTAGTCTGCTGAGACTTCAGTAGCCTGCTGATAACCAGTAGTTTACTGATAGTTCAGTTTGCTGAATTTGTGCAGCGGAATAATATCAAAATTAAGCCTTATTACTTGTTGTTAAATATGATACTAAGTATTAGATACTTAGTAGTGCAGGTGTGTGATTTCAGTTGCTAGATTCAGTAGGTTGATGAGTGAAATAAACTAAGTGCAGAAAGTAAAATGCTGAAAGTAAATGGCCCGATTTTATAGTGGTTCCAGGTGATGTAATCCTGTCAGTCCACTCTTCTCCTGTGATGTTGGAGGGAATTCACTAGAGATCTTTGATGTTGCTTTTACAAAGATTCCTAAGTTGCTTGTCCTTCACCAATAACTATGGCTTCACAAACTGAAAACTGGGAACATGTAGAATTGCTGCTCCTGAGTCTTCCACTGGTCCTTGAAGGGTAGGATTTCCTCTTCACCAGCTCCACCACAAACAACAGTCTTTCACCCCTAACAGATGCTTCACTGTCTTCAGCAGATTCTTTATAAAATAAAGATTGAATCAAATAAATGATTCAGTTGCAGCAGCTTGATTAGGATGATGTAATCAGCAACTTGCAGTCTCCAAGTGTGTAATCTTGATGCAGCTTGAATACAGAATACACTTGAAGAAATTTACAGGATCAGTAGGTTTAAGCTCAGTAAGTTCAGCAGGGTGTTTTTCAGCTCATAAATAGAACTTAAAGTTTATCCAAAAATTCATCTTCTTTTCTTGAGTTGAAAGTCTTCTATTTATAGCCAAGAATGCATGTGACTTGTATTTGAATTTCAAATGTGACCGTTCCTTGTATTTGTCCCATCTGATCTGCATTCTGTCTCTATTCATAGGACTGACACTGTCAGAATTCCTTTTTGACAGTGCAGTCTGTCCACCCCTTTGACTTGTATCCAATGGATAAAAATAAAAGTCATCCCAACGTCTTTTTAATCTCAGCCTTTGATTTTCTTGATAAGTCAGAGGTAGTTGGCTATCCTTATCCATGTAATCTTCCAAGATAATCTTGAATTAATCGAGGTAATACATCAGCAGGTTCATGAGACTGCTGAGATACTTATCCGTCTGGTGATCATCACATAACTGTATGTAAAATACAATGCAGCTGATTACTTCTATCTAACTTTTATTTGTGTAGTTAGATTACATCATTTTAATTGTAACTAAGTTCCAAACATCATCCAACTTATGGAACTTAGACCTTCTACACAAGGTATATGTAATCAGTTTAGGTCATCACAGACTTGCCTAAATTCTGATCCCATATCCTTGACTTAAATTACTAAGTTTGATCCCTTAGCCTTCATCTACTGAGTTTGAACCCTCAGCCTTCAGTCTTCAGTCTTCAGTCTTCAGCAGGTTCCTGACTAGTCTACTGACCTATCTACCCTACTGACCTAGACCAGTCTGCTGAAACAAGTCAGCAGCCCTTTACAGTGCTTGTTTGATCAAACCTATTTATGAATCAAACTTTAATAACCCAATACATTTAATCTAGACATCTTTTTGCCTTTGTACTATAACAGCTAGTATGGCACTCATCATCAAAACTGAGGAATAAGTCCAACAAATCCGAATATTACCTAGTGAAAGAGTAGTTTCGCATGAGCGAAACAACATTTCACCGGGGCAGTCTGACCAAACTGTCTCCGATTAAATCCATCCTACCTCCAGTCAGTTTCGCTTCAAAGCTCATGCTTTGCCTCCGTCTTCTTCTCGGTTTGATTGTATGTTTTTTATTCCTAAATTAGGATACTATCCTAGACACACCTACGGAACTCTATTTCACGCTTCAACGATTTGAGTAAAAAAGCTCTTGCACATCCTTAACCCAACGGTCATTGGAACACGGCAAAAATAAAAAAGCTCAAATGTTTTAACGTTACTTTTATTTTGACTCAAATAAAAGAAAAAGAAAAAGATAAGAAAAACTAAAAACCTAAAGAAAACTACGAAAAACCTAAGGGATAGAAGTAGTTCTGAGTTTTGAGTCCTCGGCTCGACTTTCCAGAAAAACTCATTCCATTGAGCTACCTTCTTTCGCCTTCCAGATTTGCACCCGGTTAGCCTTCACCGAGGTCTGCTTGCCTTCTTTACGAATGAGCGCCTTTCCCTTAGTCGTGAGACCAAGGAAAACACAGTCACCTTGACCATCCAAACGGGCGCCTACCTCAGCCACTGTCTCAGAAACCAGAGTGTTTTTAACAGATCGAACTCTGTGAGTTCTCTTTCTAGCTCGCCTCCGCCTATCTTTAGCATTCAAGCTCTCCCGAGTCTCAGCGTCTTCTTTGGATGGGGTTGCCCCACCCCCGTACAGAGTATCTACCTCGTCAACCAGAAGAATAGAGGTATTTGCTCGTACCGTACTCTGAGACTGAGCGTCTCTCTCCTTCCTTAAGATAGACATGAATTCTCCCTCACTGCTCTCCTTAACAGTGTCAACACCACCAACTTTGCCTTGGCCTAGAATCAAGGCAGCTTCCTCCGCACTATGGACTGTGATTACTGATATTCTAGGCGGAATAGGATAGTTAGGTCTCATAATCCCATGGACTTCCGATCCCTTAGCGTCGGAAAGAGTTAGCTCGAACTTGTCCATGTTGATTTGGGCTTTGGAGGTAGCCATAAAAGCTCTGCCCAATATGATTGGGCAGCTCAGGTCCTCGTCGATTTCCATCACGACTACATCTATCATAAAACGGAGCTTTCCAATACTGATGGTCATGTTGGGCATCGTCCCAGTTCTGACGACACGTATGTTATCCGCACAACGAATAGTCATCAACGTGTTCATAGGAGTGAAAACCATCATCCTATCACACAAACTCTTAGGAAAGATATTCAGGCTCGATCCAGAGTCGATCAATGCTAAGCCTGCATGTTTTCTTTCTAAGGTCACATCTACTATGAATGCATCGGGGTCTCCTAGCCTAGGCAGTAAGCGTGCATTGTTCTCTATGTCTACTGCCTCTCTAGAACAAGGGACGAGGGGCAAGTCATCTAGATCTGACTCAGAACTAGGATATTCAGGAGAAGGGGAAAGGGATGGTAAGTGCTCGGGGTCGGACTCAGATTCAGACCTAGAACTAGAATCAGAATCATGAATAAGAATTGGGATACGAGCAGTCATACCTTGGAAAAGATTGGAATTTCTTGCTTCCTTTTTCTCACGCCTCCGTCTTATCCTATCTTTCTTTCGCTTTTGTGTGTCCGGCCTTGCGTTGTCTTAGTGTGTAAGACTTTTGTTTCTTCATTCATAGCCTCAGAAAATTGGTTGGTTGGCATTTTGGCTCGGCTCAAATAATAACTCAACGCAATGATGTATTGCTCTGGCTTTCTGCAAACATAAGAAAAAACAAACAAATGTCAGTAAAACTAACAGTCAGCATGATTACTCATGCTGCTGCCAGACCTACAGACTAACAAACAGGGGTAAAAATGGCACAATTGAAAAACCCAGAAACTGAGAATAGGTCTCGCTGGCAGCGAGCAGGAGGCTCACTGAGAGCGAATCCCAATTCTGCAATTCTGGAAATTTTTCACACATGCAGATTGCCAGAAGGACTCAAAAAAACGTAAAAACAGAACCTAAAACAGATAACTCAACATGTATAAAAAATTATTTATATATAAGATTGATTTTTGGCTCCCCGGCAACGGCGCCAAAAACTTGATTGACGTGATCAGTCAAGTGATAATAAAATACTCGATCACCATAACTAGCAAGAGGACTAGGTCCATCATAGTATAGCTATAGCGAATCAAGGTTGATCTCACAGGGAACCAATTGTGAATCATTTTATATATAAACAACTAATTAATCATGCCAAGAACACAGAAGCGGTCTATGACCAACAAATGACGAGAAAAGATAAAGTACACGACTCGACACAACACATAAATGTACAAGTAATTAACCTTCCCAATTATTAAGTTATCGTTTGGAATTAGTGAACTATATAATTAAACAATACTTCACAACTATTAACCCGATTCGTATTTCTCTTATATTGGCTACGGAGTCATCCCCTAAACTAGATCTAGCTCCGGGTAGGCCATCTAGATCACTGTGCTACATTAAGTGACTTCGCTTCGTAGGCCTCCATCTCATATAATTTGCACGCTTACAAAACTAGGGATGCCGATATTAACTATATTCCTCACCTAGGCAACATTCATGTGGTTAGGCGTACTTCCTTGGCGATTGCATCAGTCTCCGTCCCATTAACACTAACCTTTTAGGTATCATGTTAATCTACGATGTACGTATAACTAGGTGCTAGCAATTTCCAAATATAACACAGATCTAGATCTCGCTGAAAGTTCCGGAAGATCAATTCATGAGCCGACCTAGGAGTACTATATTGGTATTTCCTAATAATACGATAATTAAAACAGACGAGCAACGTAGCCGTAGCCATACCTACTAAGATAAAAAATTCTAGGTGGACAATCACACCATAAAGACGTGGCTAGATTGACGCGGCGAAAACCTAAATCTTAGCGTTTCTACATACGTAACGGATAAAATAGAGATTCATAAAGAAATTATATAGATCTACTAAAAACATGATTGTCGATCATACCAAAGTCATATATAGGTCACCGGATAGCAGATCTGGGCGTGTGGATCCTTATAGACAAGGAATCCCCACTGCCTCATATCGCACCCTTAGATCTACATTGTTCGGTGAAGAATGAAAAACCTCAAATGATAAACAATAATTGGGGAGGGACTCAATTACAACATAGAAGAAAGAACAAGTGAATAAAAATAAATCACAAAAATACTGCTGGAAATATGTACTAAAACCGCTCTGAAAAACTTATAAATTGTGTTATGAGTCGATGTACAAATTGACTAATAAAAGGGAGTTTATATAGGCTGTAAACCGACTTAGAATAGCCGTCAACCGACCTAAATTACGTTTCCTAAACCCTAATGGAGCCTAAAACGCAACTGGAGAAGCGGGGGCATTTTAGCCAACTCGCTGGCAGCCAGAGCAGGGCTCGCTGCCAGCGAGCCTGATGAATTGCCTGGGCCTTTTTCTGCTTCGCCTGGTCCGTTTTGGTGCTTTTATCCACTCCAAAGTCCAGCTAAGTTGCTTCTGAATCAGCCCACTATAAATACGACATAAAACAAGGCTTGTAATATCAAATAATATAATAAAATGGCTAATTACATAATAACGAGTCGTAACTTGGTTCGGGTGAAATTTATGCAGGAGACGACTAATTATTAACCACTTAAAGCCCATTTAAGCTAGAATCGGGATAATAAATAGATAATTAATGGTATAAATTGACCGTCATCAGCCACATAGTGATGAAGCATAGGACACTGCTCAGAGCACACAAGTATTCTATGAGTCTGTAGATAACCACACGCCTGAAAGGGCTACTGGTACGTTCATCTTGAAAAATGAAGATCTCACGACTTATGTAGGAATGCTTGAAAGGCAAGATTAACAGATATGGCTTGGTTCCATAATATCTGAAACATATCCCATGTGTGACAACCGGGTTATGAATGTAGTGTGTCTTACCTGAGGGGAATATCCCTAAAAGGTGTAGCATGTCTTTATGAAAGACTAACATGGAAGGTAATGTGATTACTAGTTAAGCTGAGTTGATGGCTAAAGGCTATAGGTGTTAGGAAATCTATGCGGGAACGCACCGGAATTTAAATTTATTTCCTATCGACCCAAGATCGACTTTTCATTTAAGCAATAAACAAATAAGTAGTAGACGGTGGTTAACTTGCTTGATCTAAAAGATCGATGCTTTGACCGTCTAAGGAGAGTAATGGTGCATGGAGCCGCCCAAGCGTTCGGCCTCTACCGCTAGTCCACACGAACAACCCGCTGGAATCCACCATTGGATTGCTACTAGAAAAACTCGGTTGCTAGACCTACCTTTTCTCTCTCTCAAATTTCTCTAAGAAGCTCTCTTATTTTTCTGAAGAACTATTAGTCTCTTGGAATTATGATGTACAAAAGAGCTAGCCAACCCTTCTCTTATATAGAGGGTGGGGTGCCCCATGTGATCCCAAACTGATTGGGATTAGCTTCTTGGTAGATTGAGGAGAAATAAAACATTTTCCTAACAAAATAAGGAAAATATATTTGATTGATTTATCTCATTTAATTTAATATCTTATATTAAATAAATGCAAGATATTTGCCAATAAACAATATTGAATATCTTTATCTTATTACCATAAATCAATTAATATCCAATATTAATATATGGTAATCTTATTAATTAAATTGCACAATACAAGTGTAACTTATACTCATGAAAGTGGCGCCGCAAATAGCCTAATATTGGCATCCGGAATATTCTTAATTAATATAATGTTATGATTAATTAGTTTGCAAAATACATGTATATCATATATATATATATATATATATGTATATATATATATATATATATATGTATATATATATATATATATATATATATATATATATATATGTATATATATATATATATATATATATATATATATATGCATATACATTATATGTATATTAATTAATCAACATAATTAATATCTTGTGTTTAATTTATTCATAATAAATAAATTCCACCATATTAGTTTACCACTATAACACTTTATTGTGGAGATAAACTTTCCTTATTTGGTAATCACTATAACCGCATTTTAATCTGGCTAGATGTTCTTATGTGTGTGACCCGATAGGCTTCCGAATATGTTGGCCGTAGACACAAAGTGCAAACTACGAAAACGCCCTTCATGCCTAACGATCACGGAATAGCATCTAGCAACACACCTTGACCCCCAATAATCGGAAGAGTCAAATGCAATGACTACTACCTTTCATGTGAAATAGTTACCGTGTAAACATAATCCTATCTCTGTATTAATATCCATAAAGTCGTACGTCGAGTGTCAACCATCAACGACCGTATCATATAATCTGGATATCATGTTCTCTCGAAGAAACTCATTTACTACCACGTTGCAAATATTCATGAGAGTAAGACATTCCTTATAAGAAGGCCCTTTCGGATATTACTCCTAATCATAGGATACACGATTTCCGGACGAGCGACATGAATCCTACGCATGCTTCAGTATCACACCCAATCACTACCTCATGATTGCCCCATGGATAGGGGAAAACTCAATAGTGTCAAAGAATGACAATCCACACCATGATGTCATGAAGACTCCGGTCTCAGAATAATTACACAACCGCTACATAGTGCGACACTTAATAAAGTAAGTGGGTCAGTCTATGTTGGACTTATTTTTAAGTTTTAGTGATGAGTGCCAGACTAACTGTTATAGAGCAAAGGCAAAAAGAGGTCTAGATCAAATGTATAGGTTTATTAGAGTTTGATCTTTGTATAGGTTTGATCAAACATGCACTGTAAAGGTCAGCTGACTTATATCAGCAGACCAGTCTAGGTCAGTAAGGTAGTTAGGTCAGTAGACTTATCAGGAACTTGCTGTAGACTGAAGGCTGAGGGGTCAAACTCAGTTAATGAAGGCTAAGGGATCAAACTTAGTAATTAAAGTCAAGATATGGAATCAGAATTTAGGGAAGTCTGTGATGACCTAAACTGATTACATATACCTTGTGTACAAGGTCTAAGTTCCTTAAGTGGGATGATGATTGGAACTTAGTTATATGCAAAAAGGTGTAATCTAACTTCATAAATAAAAGTTAGATAAAAGACAGTTAGCAAAATATGGTTCAGCTGGCTGATATGTATCTCAGCAGACTTATGAACCTGTTGATGCATATACCTCGATTTAATCAAGGTTACATTGGAAGAAAACAAGGATAAGGACAGCTAACAACCTCTGACTTTAACAAACAAATCAATGGTTGAGATTAAAGGGACGTTGGATAATTCAGGACTTTATCCAATGGTTGCAAGTCAAAGGATGGACAGACTGTACACTGTCAAAAAGCATTCTGACTGTGTCAGTACTATGAATAGTGACAGAAAGCAGGTCAAATGGGACAAAATCTGGAACGGCTATATTTGAATTTCAAATACAAGTCACAAGGACTCCTACCTATAAATAGAGGACTCCTAATTCAGATTCAAGTGATGAACATTAAGAGAAAAATATAGATAATCCTGAGCTTCAATTTCTAATCAAGAAAAACACCCTGCTGACCCTACTGAGCTTAAGGCTACTGATCCAGAGAAAATCTTCAAGTGTAATCTGTATTCAAGCTACATCAAGTTTACACACTTCAAGACTGTAAGCTGCTGATCATATCATCTTGATCAGGCTGCTGCAACTGAATCATTTACTTGATTCCAACTTTCTTTTACAAGAAATCTGTTGAAGACAGTGAAGCATATCTGTGTGAAAGACTGTTGTTTGTGGTGAAGCTGGTGAAGAGGCAATCCTACCTTTCAAGGACCAGTGGAAGACTTTGGAGCAACAATCCTACCTGTTCCTGGTTTTCAGTTTGTGAAGCCATAGCTATTGGTGAAGGACAAACACCATAGGATTTTTGTAATAGATATCTCAAGAATCTCTCTAGTGAATTACCTCCAACATCACAGGAGAAGAGTGGACGTACAGGATTACACCACCTGGAACCACTATAAAAGCTGCCTACTTACTTTCTACATTTATATTCTGCCTTTAGTTTATCAAGCACATCACCTTACTGAATCTAGCAAGTGAACTCACACACATACACTACTGAGTATTCAATACTTGGTATCATATTTAACAACAAGTTTTAAGGCTTAATTTTTTATATAATTCCGCTGCACAAATTCAGCAGACTCAACAGTCAGCAGACTACTGAGTGTCAGCAGACTACTGAGGTATCAGCAGGCTGCTGAAGTTGCTGAGTTTGTTAACTCCAAAAGTTTTAAGTGTTAAGTTTATTCACCCCCCTCTAAACTTAACCAAAGCCTTTTCAAGGGACCAACAATTGGTATCAGAGCAGTTCTTCTGTTCTGAAGTAATCCTACTTGTTGTGCTTGTGAAAATACTTTGAAAACTTTTCAAGTTACTGATTTTCAAAGCTTTGCATCATGGATAACAACCAGTATGCTAGAACAATGTTGATGTGTTCTGTGGATCGTTTTGATGAATATAAACGTCGTATGCAAGCTTATCTAGCTGCAACTCATGATGAAATGATGGATGTGATGACAGATGGACCACTGGAGATTACCAAGGTAGTAACAGTGGGAGATGAGACACAGTACATTCCTAAGCCTAAAAAGGAATGGACTGCTGAAGATAGAAAAAGCAAATCTCAACAACATTGCTATTGATATCATTTATAGAACTTTGGATAGCAATATGTACGTGAAGGTGAAAGATTGCAAAACTACAAAAGAACTTTGGGACAAGATACAGTTGATCTGTGAAGGCACTGATGCAATTAAGAAAAACAAAATCAGTGTGGCCAAAAAGAAGTTTCAAAAGTTCAAGATGGTGACCAATGAATCCATTGAACAAATGGATTCAAGATTCAATGCTATCCTGGATGAACTTACCCTGCTGAGTGTAAGTTACTCAAAAGAAGAAATCAACTCAAAAATCTTGGAAGCATTACCTAACAAAGAAGTTTGGGGGATGAAAGTCACTGCAATAGAAGAAATGAGAAAGCTACATGAAGAAGACACCTTCAAATTATTCTCAGATCTTAAAGCTTATGACTTCAGCAAGAGGTTGGTTCCTACTACTGAAAAAGAAGATCCAAAGACAACTGCATTGGCTGCTAAACATCAAGAAGAGACATCAGGAGCTCAAGATGATCTGCTGGATGAGATGCAAGAGCAGATTGCCCTACTGAGCAAGAAAATCAGGATGATGAAGACTGGAAAGAGTTCTTCAAGATAATTTACAAAGAGATCCAGTGAAAAGAAGAAAGAAGAATCAAAGAAATATAATGATTTCTTGTGTTTTCATTGCAAGAAACCAGGACACTTCAGACCTGATTGTCCTGAATTAAAACAGAAAAAAAAACCAGATTATCTTTGCTTTAACTGCAAAAAACCTGGACATTTCAGACCTGATTGTCCAGATCTACAAAAGAGCACGAGTCAACAAAGAAGACATGGAAAGAAAGCAATGCTTGCTGAAGATGAATCTGGTTATGAAGTAGAATCAGATAAAGGAAATGAATCTGATGACACTGCATTGATTGCTGATTTGGATGATTATGCCTTGATGGCTAATATGGATGAGACAGAGGAGGTATACAATTCTGTATCAATTAATACTCCTGCTGATAGTGATTATGAATCCACCTGTGGTTCAAATCCCAAAAATTCTGATAATGAGGAAACTTTAGATGTCATCCTTAATCAACTAAGGATAATACAATCTGGTTATGAGATTGTGAAGGCAGAAAAAGAAGCTCTTCAATTAGAAGTTGAAAGATTGAAAGCTGAATTGAGAATTCTTAAAGGAAAGGAAAAAGAAGTTGAACAGAATCAGTATAAGTCTGCTGAACATTCAGTAGCCCCTGAATCTGCTGAACAATCTTGTTCCTATGCTGTATTCAAATCTGGGAAGCTCTATGGTGATAGGACAGGTCTTGGATTTGAAACTCAACAATCCAACAAGAGTGGATCTAGCAAGGTTACTGAACCTAGTGCCAGAATTGGTCTTAAGTTTGTACCTGCTAAAGATCCAACTCCAAGTAGGGTTGCTGAGACAGTAAAACCTACTGAGAAAACTTCAAGAAAGCAAAATCAGAAGTCAAAGAAGTCAACAACTCCTAATAAAAAGAATAAATCCAAAAATAGGACTGCTGGCCTTCTAGAACTGCTGATAGCAGACCTGCTACCAAGTCTGCTGGACCACAGAAGGGTAAAAACCAGAAATATTCCAAGGATAAGAATCCTAAATCCAAAAATGTTAATCATTCAAGGGATACTTATCTCAGGGAGGAAAGGTAGACTATTCCCTGCTCATGATGATTGGAATATTCCTGCCCCCACTGATAGAATCAACAGATATAACCATGCTACTAGGGTAAAACCTAGATAATGGAATCAGCAAAGGACTCAGCAGAGGACTTTTATAAGACCTCAGCAGACTTCATGGCTGTTCCTAACAGACAGCAAGCCTATGGTTATACTGCTGCTTCTAACAAGAAAAATCACTCCAAACAGAACTATATACCAAAAAGCCAGAAAGTATATGTGAATCCTACACAACCAAATGTTAGATCTTATGGATGTGTGGAATATATGTATGAACCTAAGTATGACACTTTTAGAAGAAGACCTTATGGAAATTTGCCAGGGGTCATGCTTACCACTGACCATCATGGACCCAAACAGATTTGGGTACCTAAAATGTATTGATTTTGTTTTGTAGGGTGTCTGGTACTTTGACAGTGGATGTTCCAGACATATGACAAAGAATAAGCACTATCTGACAAGCTACATAGCAAAGGATGGTCCAAGAGTGAACTTTGGAAACAAGAACACACCTGGTTACACAAGAGGCTATGGCACACTTGTGAGGAATGGACTAACAATCAGGAATGTTACATATGTTGAAGGAATGGACTACAACTTGCTGAGCACTGGACAATTCTGTGATATGGGATACAAGGTCACTTTTGACAAAAACACATGTATTGTCATTAGTGAAAGAGGTGATCAAGTTGTGTTGCCTGGAAGAAGACAACAAAACATTTATGTTGTGGATTGGTCCACTGCTGTTCCAGAAACATGCCAGATTGTGCACACCAAGTCAGAACTCAATTGGTTATGGCATAAGAAGTTGAATCATCTAAACTTTGAAGATATCAATCAATTGGTAAAGAATAAGTTGGTGATTGGTTTACCTGAGATCACATTCAAGAAAGATGCTATATGTGATGCTTGTCAGCAAGGTAAACAAACCAAATCAAGCTTTAAGTCAAAAACAAAGCAATCAACTAAGAGAGTGTTGGAGCTGATGCACATGGATCTATTTGGACCAGTGACTCTAACAAGTGTAACAGGAAAGAAGTACACTTTAGTTGTTGTGGATGATTATTCAAGATACACTTGAGTGGTATTCATGAATAAGAAAAGTGAGACACTTCAAAAGATGTAAGAACTTTTGAAAAGATTACAAAATGAGAAAAGTGTCACAGTAGTGAAGATCAGATCAGATAAGGGTACTGAGTTTCTCAACAAAGTGATAAGAGAATACGGTGAACAGAATGGTGTACTACATTAACTTGCTGCTGCTGGTACACCTCAGCAAAATGGGGTTGCTGAGAGAAGGAACATGACTTTAAAAGAAGCAGGAAGGACTATGATTAATGAAGCATTGTTACCTGAAAGGTACTGGGCTGAGGCAATTAATACAGCATGCTACACACAAAATAGAACATTAGTGAACAAGAAGCTGCTGAAGACACCTTATGAGATTTGGAATGGAAGGATACCTAATATATCCTATTTCCATCCATTTGGAAGCAAGTGTTTTACCTTAAACCATAAGGAGCAATTGAAGACCTTTCAACCCAAGTCAGATGAAGGAATTTTCTTGGGATATTCTTCTGTCAGCAAGGCATTCAGGGTACTGAATTAAAGAACACTGAAACATGAAGAAACTATACATGTTGTATTTTATGAACCCAAGTTCACTGGAATGGAAGAAGAAGGTTCAGAACCTGCTGATAATCAACAAGTCACTGATCCAGAATGTGTTGAAGTTCTGGAAAGGTTCAATGAATTAAAAGTTTCTGACCCTGCCCCTGCTGAACACCCTGCTGGAAACTCTACTGATGCAACAACTGAAGCAGTTCAAGCATCTTCTGAACCCCCTGAAGCTACAACAGACCCTACTGAAGATGATGTTCCAGAAAATCAAACTAACCAGAATCCACAATGGTTAAGAGACCACCCTGCTGAACAAGTTATTGGCAACATACAGCAAGGTGTGAGGACTAGAAGACAACTGGAAGCAATGTTTACATGCTTTCTATCTCAAATGGAACCAAAAGTTGTTGAAGAAGCAATTTCAGATCCAGATTGGATAATTGCTATGCAAGAAGAGTTAAATGAATTTGAAAGAAATCAAGTTTGGACACTAGTGGAAAGGCCTAATCATGCAAATATTATTGGCACAAAATGGGTATACAGAAACAAACTGGATGAATCTGGTACCATTGTGAGGAATAAGGCCAGACTAGTAGCAAAAGGCTATTCTCAAGCAGAAGGAATAGACTTTGATGAGACATATGCCCCTGTTGCAAGATTGGAAGCTATCAGATTATTTTTGGAATATACAGCTTATAAAAACTTCAAGGTATATCAGATGGATGTCAAAAATGCATTTATGAATGGCATTCTATAAGAGAAGGTGTATGTTCAGCAACCTCCTGGATTTGAAGTTAAAGATCAAGAAGATAAAGTGTATAGACTCAACAAAGCACTTTATGGATTGAAACAAGCACCAAGAGCTTGGTATGAGACTTTATCTCAATTATTGTTGGACAATGGTTTTACAAAAGGTACCATTGATAAGACTCTATTCAGAATCAATGAAGGAGATAGCACCATGCTGGTCCAGATTTATGTTGATGACATAATCTTTGGTTCTGAAAATGACTAACTTTGTGAAAAGTTTGCAAATCTGATGAAAAGTAAGTTCCAAATGAGTATGATGGGTGAATTGAACTACTTTTTGGGCTTACAAGTCAAACAGTTGAAAGATGGAATCTTCATTCATCAAACCAAGTATACCAAGGAGCTGCTGAAGAAGTTTGGTATGGAAAACAGCACCAAGGTATCAACTCCAATGAGTACAAACATAAGGTTGGATGAAGATAAAGAAGGAAAAAATGTTGATCAGACCTTATACAGAAGGATGATAGGCAGTCTGTTGTACCTTACAGCCAGCAGACCTGATATATCCTTTGTTGTAGGTGTTTGTGCAAGATTTCAATCAAAACCTAAAGAAAGTCACTTAGGTGCAGTCAAAAGAGTTCTCAAATATCTTAAAGAGACTTTGGGAGTAGGGATATTGTATTCTAAAGATGGAAGTTTCAAAATTATATCCTACTCAGATTCAGATTATGCTGGATGCAAAATTGACAGAAAAAACACCACAGGAACCTGTCAGTTAATCGGAAATAGACTGGTTTCCTGGTTCAGCAAGAAGCAGAATTCTATATCAACTTCCACTGCTGAAGCAGAGTATATAGCTGCTGGAAGTTGCTGTGCACAAATATTGTGGTTAAGATAACAGTTAAGGGATTATGGAATTGAAGAAAAGGAAATTCCAATTATGTGTGACAACACAAGTGCAATTGCAATTACTGAAAATCCTGTTTTTCACTCAAGAACCAAGCATATTGATGTAAGACATCATTTTATAAGAGATCATGTTGAGAAGAAGGATGTGGTGGTTCTTTACATCCCTACTGAAGATCAACTTGCTGATATTTTCATTAAACCATTGGATAGTGAAAGATTTGCTAAGTTAAGGACAGAACTTGGAATCATTAAAGTTGACTGATCAGCAGTGTACTGGAATTCACCAAGGGGATTAGTCTTTGCTATGTTGGGTGAGCTCACTTAGCAGATTAGTCATTGGTATCAACAATTCCATGTACTTACAGTTGGACAATTGAGCAAATGAGGTTGCCAAGGGGATTGATCTTTGTCATGTTGGGTGAGCTCACTTGACAGATCAGTCATTGGTATTAAACTTCATCTTGTATTATCAATTGGACAATACAAAAGGATTTAAGCATCAGCAGAGTGACTGTATCAGCAGGCTGCTGAGACATTTTGTCAGCAGGCTGCTGACCCAAGTCTGCTGATGACAAGTTGTTGAAGAAACATTACTCAGTCAAAATTACTAAAGTCAAAAAGCTAATGGCGGGATATTTATTTCCTATTTACAACCGCAGTTAACACGATCCAACGGTTACAAAACGTTATGAGGAGTAATGGGCCACGTGTCAAGACAGCATTCACTCATATTTAATCGTGGTTAAATGCACAGTACAAGATCTGACAGTTCTCAACCGTATATGTCTATATATATGCAGTCCTAAACGCAGAGGCTACTTACAAAATCCCAGATTGATTCTCTTTGTATTTACACTGTTTAAACGCAGATCTACAAGCTTTCTTCTTCATCTTTTCTTATTACAATGGCACCAAAGGATGAAGTTCATATTGGAACCAGTCAAAGTGTTAGAGGATACGTTCATGACTGTAACTCTACTGAGCTAGCCATCAATTTTGGAAGAAGAATCAGACGATTTGCTGGGCTAGAGAATGTAATAAACAAGAGATTGGAACAAATCTCGTATATCATTGTTCTGGAATTCTGGAAAAACATTGTTATACATGAAGGAAGAGAGGCTTTCACTACAACTGTCAATGGAAGAGAGAGAGAGATTTCCTCTGACCTGCTGAGAAGATTATTTCATTTTGCACCTGGAAATAATGCTCCTACAAATCCAGAGGCAATGAATCTACCCAGGATGAAGTTTGTAGATCAAATAAAGACCAATGATGCTATACCTTCCAGTTTGGGCATTAATGTAAGACATATTGGTTTTGAGTACAATCTACTGAGCACATTGGTTGCCAAAACCATTTTGGGATTTGTTGGAAGCCTGGATACTCTATCTGGACCTAAGATAGGGCTACAAATCATCATCTGCAGAAGTTTGAAGTTTGATTGGGCTGGATTCTTTATACATTACATGAAGAAGGTGTTCATTGAAGATAGAGATGGTATAAGGAAGTCCAAGGTCAAGCCCCTGGGTCTACTGATTCAGACCATATTGACTCATTTTCAGATACCTGATATTTCATCTGAAAAGATCAACCAATCAAGATACAAGCCAGCAGTTACTACACCTATTCCTGGATTGGATGATGAAGATGAGGTTGAGGAGGCTGTTGACAGTGATGATGATGATGGAGATGATGGTGATGCTGGTGGTGAGCAGGTTAAGAAAGTTGTCAAGCCTGCTGCACCAAAGAAGGTTACTGAGAAAAGAAAGGCTGTTGACACAAGAAAAATAACAAAAATGTTAAAGCCTAAGAGGACAAGAAAGCAAACAGCACAGACTGTTGAGTCTGCTGAGGGTCCAGCTGAAGTTGTGGTTACTGACCCTGCTGTAGTTGCTAAGAAGACTGTTGCTGAAATTCTGAGAGAGCAACAAAAGGAAGCCAGTACAAAGAGGAAGTCTACTGAAGTTGAAGATGAACCACATTCCAAAAGAATGAAAGAGATTGCCAAGAAGAAGAAGTATGGCAAAGGAAAACAATTGAGAATTTTGGAAAGTCAGAGAGAACAACAACAACAACAACAACAACAACAACAACAACAACAACAAGCAGAAGAAGAAGAAGAAGAGGCTATTGAGGCTGAGCCCTTAACTATTATCAAGCCTAATGAGGATGTAGAGGTTGTTGTTGAGCAACCTGCTGGAAAATCACAGCAGACTACTGACCTTGTGCCTGCTGTAGAAATTATTGAATCCACACCAGAAGAGGCTGCTGAGCCTACTGAAACTGCACAAGTTGTTGTTGAGCAACTTGTAGAATAGCCACAGAAAGCTACTGAGTCAACACCTGCTGTGGAAGTTGAAAGTTTGGTACAAGACCCTACAAGTCCTGCAATAGTTCAGGGGGAAGAGCAGTCTGCTATTCGGAGGATTTTGCATCACTAAACAAAAAATAATTTATAAACATATACCTAACATGCAAACTAACTCCCAACCGACCGAATATCGGGTAATTTCTAGCATAGTAGGGTAAGTACGGGTATCGATCCACATGGAATTGGGATGTTGAATCTAACCTTATTAACTCTTTAAATTGTTACTACTAAACCTAAACTAAAAACGATAAAATAAACTGGACAGAGGATTGTCAATCCAAAGCCAGGAAGGATAAAAGCGAAAATAAATAAATAAAACGGAACAATAAAAACGACCTAAACTAAAGATACATGGGATTAAACATTATACAAACCAAGTGATTTCAATCCTAGTTCATCTCATGATTTTAATTCAAATTGTGGTTTCACCTTTACACGAGATACAAATTCCTAATCTCTTAGTGAATCTATTTCTCAAGCTATGAATTCCTAATTCCTTAGTGAATTCAATTACCGATCTCTCCTCTTCCGAATGTTGAGACCAATTTCCATACAAAACGAAGGTGTAGATTCAGGTTAACTCTCGTATTTTAGAATCTAACAACCTAGATAATTAATCCATTAATTTGTCACGAATTAACGATTAAAGATCCTATCTTTCTATGGTGATCTAGTTTACGCAACTTCCGTATGTTGTAAACATATCAATTAATAAACAAATCTCTCGATATGAGTTCACACGATAGCATCATAATCATAGAAAGATACAAAATAAATCAAAAATCATGAAGATAAACAAAGCTTGAATAAATCAAAAAGATGAACTCACATAGTTTATACAATGGATGATCCATGAATTGAAAACGAAACAAAAACGATCCTAATCTAACCTCGGATCACCCGAGCACAAGGCTCGGGTGACCGGCCTTGAAAGCTCCCAAGATGCGGTTGCTCTCTCTCGGAAATTTTTGATGTGAAAATTGTGTTTTTTAGGGTTGGGATCCGCTGCCTTTAAATAGAAGTTTAAGTCGGTTTCAGCATGGCGGCGCTTGGACGCCTGTCCGTTTTGGGTGGACGCCCGTCCAACAAGGCAAACGCTCGTCCACTTCCCGTCCAAACTCTCTGTATCAAAAATCTCATCCTGGACGCCAGTTCGCATTTCTGAACGCCCGTCCATAGTGGACGGGACTTGGACGCTCGTCCAGCTGGACTTAATCTTGATTTTCTTCTATCTTTATCCTCTCATTCCATCATATAAATCTTCAGTTAATTCATCATTAAATCCTCTTCTAATCCATATCTCGTGTATCTACAATAATCGAAAACATACCAAAGCGTAACGATATTCCAAAACAATATAAAATCACAATTTAAGCACATAATTCGTTATGTTTTGCAATTTAACTATTAAAAACACCATTTGCTCAATATTTCAATATAAAGCTCGATTTCTATATAAATCATAAGAATATGGGGGAAATTGATATAGAACATATCCTTATAAAACGTATAAAATCACCCTTAACATCTGCTGCTAACCCTGCTGATGAGCATATAAGTCAGGGGAACCAAGTGCAGTACAGATGGAGGTAGTAGGGACCAACTTACAATCTGAGCAACCTACTGACCTAGGAGCATCTGTAGAAGAAACCCTAAACTTACTTGTTGAGGCCTTTGGAATTCAGCAAGATACTCAACCTGCTCCCAGAAAGCCAACTATGCCATATGAAAGGAGGGAGCAGACATCCAAAAAGGATAAGGTAGATCCCAACTTCAAAAGGTTCAAAGATATTTCCAATGGAAGTTTGGATTCTACAAGAAACAGAAACCAGCTGCTGATCCAATGAGTGGATTTGAAGAATGGGCATTTGATCAGCTGGGTGTGGACAGCCTGTTGGATTTAATAGATACAACCTTGCTACAATCTAGGCTGATGGATCTGTTGGATGAAGGAAAGAAAAGTGGTGCAATTATGTTCAAGGATCCAAAATACACACCTGACAGTGATTCATCTGATTCTGATGATGATCCCCATATGTTCCCTAGGGAGACCAGTGGAGTGGCTAGAGGTACAACTGATGAAGCCACTGGTCAAAGATCTACTGATGGTGCAGTAGATGAACCTACTGATGCTGGTAAGTTTGCTGAAGATCAACATAATGAAGTTTTGGATGATGAAGGGGTTAATGATTATATTGACCCCAGTGTCAGTTCTGAGGACTCAAATCAATACCAAAAATGGATTGACACTGAAGACACCTTGACCAAAACTGCAAATTATCTGAGAAGAATTGGTGATTTTGGGGAATTTCAACAAGAAAATATGGATATATTCCCTGATCAGGTTATTGTGGCACAAATTGCACAAGAACCAAGGCAAGAAGTGGAGGTACAGGTTGCTGAGGATCAAACAGCACCTGCACACAGGTTGGAACAGGAGGTACAGGCTGCTGAGGAATAAACAGCACCTGCACAAAGGTTGGAACAAACTTTGGGTTGGAGAAAACCCTTGCTGTTGTTGAAGAGGCTGCTGTAGTGGAGCCTACTGAAGGAAAGAAGACCACTGTAGGGAAGGATGGTCAGCAGACTGCTGTTAATGAGGATGAGCAGCTGCTGGACTATGACTATAGTGATGAGGAATTCCAAATGCTTGAAGAAGAAAATGTTGATATTGAACCCCCACAGGCATTTGTACCTATCTTTGAAGAACCAGCTCTTGATCCTATTCTAGAGGAATACCAAGGACCTAACCCTGCTGGACTGGATATGAGTTTTGCAGTGGTTATCAGCAGACAGAGGCCACAATATAGTGTATAAGAGCCTGCTGATGGAGCTGATGGAGGAATGGCTGGTGGGGTACCAGCACATGTCATGGAAGAGTTGAGGACTGTCAGAAATGACATTGCAAACTTAAGAACTCAACTTGACAGGCAGGATCAGAGATTTGAAGATTTGATCAATTTGGTGGAAAATAGAGGGAGGACTACAGAAACAGTTGCCTCCAATATTACCTCCAATCAGTATGCTCTTGCTGATCTTATCCTAGAAGTGAGAGGCATCAAGCAAGGAAATACAGTGAAGGAAAAGTTTCTGAAAAATCAACTTGAAGCCATCCACCAGAAACTTGACAAACTTGCTGAGGCACCTAAGCCTGCTGAGGCTGCTGGAACATCTCAACCTGTTGTACTGGATCCTAAAATCACTGAGAGGATAACTCTACTGGAGCAAACAATGCAAGAAAGGATCACAGCTATTGACACTAGGACTGAAATCATGGAAGGGCAACTGAACAATCTAGTGTTAACTCAGGAGAGTGTGCATGGCCTGCTGTCCCGGTTTGTTGATGATGTCACTAAGGGGGAAGAGGGCCAAACAGCAGTAGCAAAAGAGGCTGCCAGAATTTTTCACAAGAAAAGATGGGAGGCTGATACTAATGCATTCAGGGAACCTGCACCTGGCAGACTTTCACTTACTGATGATCTCCTCAAGCAATACAAGAATGAGTACCACAACAAAAGGAAACCTTATCATGAAAAGGGATTTCATGAAGGTTTAAACTCATTTCTGGGCCTAAATTTTTGGGATGCAAGGGTTAAAGCCTTGAGGGCCAATTATGGAGGTGGAAGAAGTGGTAAAGGTGAAAGGAGTTTGCCTATCACAAAAGCAAAGGACTCACTTGATGAATTCAAAGAACTATACATGAAATTAGGATTCAGAGTAAATCAAATCAATCTCATTCTACCTGAAGCATGGAAGTGGTGGAAAGAAGTGAATTCTTACATTGAATTCACTTTGATTGAAAATGAATAGATGATAGACATGATTGAGGAGATAAGATCCTACCAAGAACAAGTGGAGAAGGCAAGGGAAGAAAGGGAAAGAAGACAGTAGATCAGCATACTTTATCTATTTTATCTTTGCTGAATCTAGACAGTAATACTTTGAACAAATGATTATAATGAGATATGACTGGAATTTGTTCTGTTTTTGTTCTTAATCTTTTTTCTTTGCTGTTAGGTGAGGGTAGTGGCATCATCACCAAAAAGGGGGAAATTGTTGGACTTATTTTTAAGTTTTAGTGATGAGTGCCAGACTAACTGTTATAGAGCAAAGGCAAAAAGAGGTCTAGATCAAATGTATAGGTTTATTAGAGTTTGATCTTTGTATAGGTTTGATCAAACAAGCACTGTAAAGGTCAGCTGACTTATATCAGCAGACCAGTCTAGGTCAGTAGGGTAGTTAGGTCAGTAGACTTATCAGGAACTTGCTGTAGACTGAAGGCTGAGGGGTCAAACTCAGTTAATGAAGGCTAAGGGATCAAACTTAGTAATTAAAGTCAAGGATATGGAATCAGAATTTAGGGAAGTCTGTGATGACCTAAACTGATTACATATACCTTGTGTACAAGGTCTAAGTTCCTTAAGTGGGATGATGATTGGAACTTAGTTATATGCAAAAAGGTGTAATCTAACTTCATAAATAAAAGTTAGATAAAAGACAGTTAGCAAAATATGGTTCAGCTGGCTGATATGTATCTCAGCAGACTTATGAACCTGTTGATGCATATACCTCGATTTATTCAAGGTTACATTGGAGGAAAACAAGGATAAGGACAGCTAACAACCTATGACTTTAACAAACAAATCAATGGTTGAGATTAAAGGGACGTTGGATAATTCAGGACTTTATCCAATGGTTGCAAGTCAAAGGATGGACAGACTGTACACTGTCAAAAAGCATTCTGACTGTGTCAGTACTATGAATAGTGACAGAAAGCAGGTCAAATGGGACAAAATCTGGAACGGCTATATTTGAATTTCAAATACAAGTCACAAGGACTCCTACCTATAAATAGAGGACTCCTAATTCAGATTCAAGTGATGAACATTAAGAGAAAAATATAGATAATCCTGAGCTTCAATTTCTGATCAAGAAAAACACCATGCTGACCTTACTGAGCTTAAGGCTACTGATCCAGAGAAAATCGTCAAGTGTAATCTGTATTCAAGCTACATCAAGTTTACACACTTCAAGACTGCAAGCTGCTGATCATATCATCTTGATCAAGCTGCTGCAACTGAATCATTTACTTGATTCAAACTTTCTTTTACAAGAAATCTGTTGAAGACAATGAAGCACATCTGTGTGAAAGACTGTTGTTTGTGGTGAAGCTGGTGAAGATGCAATCCTACCCTTCAAGGACCAGTGGAAGACTTTGGAGCAGCAATCCTACATGTTCCTAGTTTTCAGTTTGTGAAACCATAGCTATTGGTGAAGGACAAACACCATAGGGATTTTTGTAAGAGCTATCTCAAGAATCTCTCTAGTGAATTACCTCCAACATCACAGAAGAAGAGTGGACGTACAGGATTACACCACCTGGAACCACTATTAAAACTGCCTACTTACTTTCTGCATTTATATTCTGCATTTAGTTTATCAAGCACATCACCTTACTGAATCTAGCAACTGAACTCACACACATACACTACTGAGTATCCAATACTTGGTATCATATTTAACAACAAGTTTTAAGGCTTAATTTTTTATATAATTCCGCTGCACAAATTCAGCAGACTCAACAGTCAGCAGACTACCGAGTGTCAGCAGGCTGCTGAAGTTGTTGAGTTTGTTAACTCCAAAAGTTTTAAGTGTTAAGTTTATTCACCCCCTCTCTAAACTTAACCAAAGCCTTTTCAAGGGACCAACAGTCTAACATACGCATTCTCTAATACACGTCCACGTACAGTCCAAGTGTCTTAACACTTTGATAGACGATATATATCCCTACCTTCAATAAGATAGAAGACATCTAATACGTGCTAGTCTAATCGAACTATCAACGTCCCGTTTGATAGCACATACGACTAAAGACATTTAAGTATCAAACCTTTTAAAGTGAGTCGAGATTTCATCAACCATTATCACTATCATGGTTTCTATTTTACAGTTTGACACTAAGGACGTTATCATAGATACAATCACAAATTGGTTCATATAAATGAACAGAATGTTTAATAATAGAAAAGCCATTTAATATATGTATAAACATAAAGAAATAGTAGAAATGATCCGACCCGGTCGGATCACGTCCAATCCGATTGGGTTTAGGACACTATTTCAACAATCTCCCACTTGGCCTAAAACCAATCACATTTACACACAAGACCAAGTTGAAACACAAGAAACTCATGCAATACTCGTAACCAACCCTAAGCGTGAATGGATCACCATCTGTGGGGACTCAGACTATCTTCATATCATGCTCTAAATGACCAAGTCAAAGGGAACCACCTCAACACACACATGAATCTCTGACGAGACCCTGGTCCTTGCTTCAAGCAATAAATCCACCACTATATCAGTTATATAGTGAAGGTGGAAGAACCGTACAAGGTTCAGGAATGAAACTCCTAGATCCATGTACTGCTCCCGCTGCGCCTCCAAGGCATTACTGTGTTTTGGTCCAGTTGTAGAATCTCCAGTGATTTCTAGCTAAGA
Organism: Gentiana dahurica var. dahurica; assembly: GCA_024500145.1. Lineage (NCBI taxonomy): Eukaryota > Viridiplantae > Streptophyta > Magnoliopsida > Gentianales > Gentianaceae > Gentiana > Gentiana dahurica. Next base: position 88,560,623 of record CM044900.1, read on the forward strand.
ACATTTCCAGCTCACTGTGTCACTTAATCAAAGTGACTACAAACTCGGACCTTAGCTCCTACTGTCTTCATAAGACTCAGGGTGCGTATCTGTACATCTACGTTTATCCAGTTCCAAGTTTCAGTAAACTAGGAACCTATCCTTAACACTTTTAAGGATATTCTCGACACTTACCAGAATCTCTTTCACACTTACATTTCAGGACTGACGTCCTATCATAGATAGATCTCAAGAACACTGGGTAGCAGTGTTCCTTGACGTGATCTATGCTAAACTCCTTTAGCAACTCATCTATGCGGGTGAACTGTGATAATCAAGCAGTATCCAAATCTATCACTATAGATTCTTATTTCCAAAATAAGAATTGCCATTCCAAGAGATTTCATAAAGACCTTGAACTACCAAAACTTATTGACTGTGAAATGGGGTGTTGATTCTGAGTAGGATATTCAATACCTTGATCGAGAACTATGACACTCCCACTAACCCTTCTACACACGAGGCATATCTTTCCTCTTGATGAAATAAATCCCTTTGATTATCAAAGTAAAGAACTTATACAGAGAAACTTGTTTGAGTCCATAAATGGATCTCATAAGCTTACACATCACGTTACTGTCTATGACCATCAAGCCTTTGGCCCAACGTTTTTCAACACTATCATATAGCCATGATACGTAGCTACAACAAGCATTATCTGAATAGATTTAAGCACAGTCGGTAGCATAAAGGTAATTACAAAGTTTTTGCCTCGTAGCCCTTTAGCCATCAACTTAGATTAATGGTAATCCATGTTACCATCCATGTCAGTCTTTTATAAAGAAAAGCTACACCTTTTAGGGACATTCCCTTCAGGTAAGACATACTAGGTTCATAACCTGGTTGTCACACATAGAATCTGCTTCAAATACTATGGCTCCTAGACATATCCCTTAATCTTGACTTTCAAGCATTCCTACATAAGTCGTGAGATCTTCATCCTTCAAGATGAATATACCAGTAGCCCTTCCAGGCGTGTGGTTATCTGCAGATTCATATAGTACTTGTGTGCACTGAGCAGTGGCTTACACCTTATCTCTATGCGGCGTCTACTCATGTTCCAATGGTTGAATATCTCTTTGTGGTTCTCAAACTCTTTTGAGATCTAAATTTACTCCCAGTGTTTCTTTTGGAAGAAACACTTCCTCTAGAAGACAGCATGTTTGGAGACAAACATTTTGCTCCGTGGATAAATGATATCTAGCGCACTTGCAAAGATATTCGACAAAGTTGCATATGTCATACTAGACTCTAAGCCTTTCAGACACTGCCTGCTTGCTAGAAGCACGATAACCCTAAATCATCGGTTAAGATGGATTTGATGTCATTGATTCCATATCTGATATGAAATTTATTCAACCTATTATTTAGAACTCGGTTAAGTATATGCATTATATAAGGGCACTATCCCGAAACAGGTAAGGGATACTTCGCATGGCTTGGGTCACACCTTTATCATATAAAGTGTTGTTTCCATTTTGGAACACAATCTAATTGCGTTTCCCAAAATGGTATCCTTCAGAGGGTGAATCTTATTCCTTTTCAGACAACTTCTGAAACACCCTTCAGGTATTAATTGCTTCAATCCAATTGAAGATTAATTCCTAGGTAGCTCATCAATCTCATATTCGTACTAGCTCTATCTTTTCGGGCTTTCTGAGTTGTTGTAATTCACTAAGAACATTTAACTATTTCTAAAAATAGTCCTAGAGAATAATAAAAAATTATTTGTGGTATTTATTGTCATAAGCCAACAAACATCAGTATGTTTAGGCTTCAGGCAACTTTCTAGATTCTATAACATTTTCATAAAATGGTATTTTAGTCATCTTTAGATAAGATACGTATTACCCACATGATTCATAACCACATGGTTCAGACGCCATCAAAATGACATCTGATCACACGATTCCCCTCCATAGAGACTATGGGGCTGTTTGTTAAATCTGAAATCTGAAGTCTGAACAGGTTAAGTGACTGAAATCTAAAAATTAAAACTGTTTGATAACGTTATCCGTCTGAAATATGATTTTTTTTTTTGAGAATGAAATATGATTATTTTTAACTTTATAATTTTGCACTTGCGGACATGATATTAGAAAATATAGGTTTTTGTCCAGAAGGACAAACTATTATATTTATTAGGCTACAAGGAGATGGATGATTAGAAAGGACAAAATTTATATAAAATTACCAAAATACCCTTTTTCTAATTAAACCTAATTAGAAAACATAAACCGCATATCTCATCAATTGCACATCTATTTTGCATCTGTAAATCCTTCTTGCCGGCAATACTATTCTGGTCGGAAATATCATACTCCTTCTTGCCGGAAACACTTTTTTGCCTCCTTCTTGCATTTGTACCTCCTTGCCGGCAGCCATTGATGAGAGATGGACAGAGGATGAAGAAAGAGAGGGGTGACATGAGTGATATCCTTCCAATTTATGCTTCGATTAAGTGGATTTGCAACACGAGTTTCCAAATTCGTGAATGCTTGCTGCGATTCTGCAACCGATTCTCTGTGTCTTATGGGAGGCATTAAAAGCAATGGATTCGCAGCTTCTCCATTCGAATGGTGTGGCATTTCTGATGTCAAAGGTTGAAGCTTTACACTTTGAATCGGCTATTTCAGGGAAGCCATTTTCTGGGTTTTATTCTCTGTTAATTTCTGATTTGATTCCCAGTTAATATCGCATTTATTAAACCGATTTGACTCTGAAATCTGCCCTTGAAGGTTTCAATGGCACTGATTGAAAAGAAACACAGCCATCTTGAATCTAGACGGCATGGTGTTTCTGTAGAGCTAAATCGAAGATCTGAATTTTTTATTTTTGAATCGAAGCTCTGAATCTTTGAACGATTTGGGGAGGAGAAGCAGGGATTGGGGAGGAGAAAGAGGGGCGATGGTTGTACATGTGCCGCCGGAGCTGAACGATCGGATTTGAACGCCGGGGCCCGGGGAATAAGACTGCATTTTTTTTTTGAAAAAATTTAGGGTTTAGGATTGTTTATATTAATTTTGTAACATTACTACATTTTTTGATGTACTTTATCTGTTTTATGGGCTGTTACTATTTATTTTTTTGACTGTTACGACTTGTTTATGGGATGTTACTACTTGTTTATTGCCCGTTATTATATGTTACGAGCTATTACTACTTCTTTTTAGGCTGTTACTACTTGTTTTTAGGCAGTTACTATTTGTTTATTGCCTGTTACTACTTTTCCATTGGATGTTACGACATTTTATGGGCTGTTACTACTTGTTCTTGGCTATTACTATTTGTTTTTGTGGCTGTTACTACATTTTATCTAGTGTTACTACGTGTTTAATGTGCAAAAGGGTTTTTTTTTTGTCTATTTATTATGAATTTGTCATTTCTAATCACAAAACATGTAGTAACGTCCTTCTGGACCCATTTATCAATTTTTTTGTCCTTGTATCCCCTTCCCCATTAAAATAAATACAATGTATCCGTACCATGCACATTTATTCACACAAAATTCTATCAAAGGTGTGTTTATATGTACATATATCAATACATGGGTCTATATATCTTCCTATATAAATAAGAAAGGAAAGAGTTGGGAGGGGGTGACACTTGTTTTTTTTTATTGGTTCCTCCGTTTTTACTGTTCATCGGCCCAGAAGCCCACCTTTTTTTTACTGTTCACCTATGTTCCACTGTTCATCGGCCCAGCTTTTTTAACTGTTCATCGCCCATGCATTTTACTATTCATCAGATCTTTTTTTTTTTCAATTTTTTTTAATCTACATATTAGCCTTAATTTAATCTTATTATGTGTGTTGTGCTTAAGATGTATCCGATTCCAATTTAATTACATATCATTTTGCTTTCCATCTAGATCTCTTCTCTCTTTTTTTTTTTTGGGTCTTATCCTAACACGATACGACCACGTGATATTTCAATATACTATAGTTTGTTTGTGTGTGTGTTCTTTTCCTTTTTTGCGTATATATATTTTACATTGTGTGTCTATTTTTGGGGTGCTACGTATTGTTTATTTTTTTCCGTCTTCGTTTTTTTACTTCTATATATTGTGTGTGTCGGTTTTTTTCTTTGGTCAATGGTTCAGTAGTGTCGAAATGTGTCGATTTTGTGTCGTGGAGTGTTGACAGTGTGTTAGATTTTAATTAAAATTTTAATTAATATTCATTTCATCAACCGACAACTGTTGGATATGGAGTCGGGGTGTATCGAAGCGTATCGTGTCGTGTTTTTGGTAGAACACGTGTTGTTGCAAATAATGTCGAAGATAGATTCATATTTTCGGTTAAAATAGATTTAAGTTGAAATTGAAAATAAATTGTTCAGTAGTGTCGAAAAGTATCCATACAATGTCGGAAGATGTCGAAGATGTGTCGGATATTCATTTCATACGCACTTATATTATTCTTCTATGAACATGTTTTGATGCCACCCTAAAAGGTGTGACCAACTGGTTTTACCTTGGAATTAACTTTACTTGCTACATGCACAATGATTATAGAAAATTAGTTTCAAAATAAATAATTTCTTTTGTCCTTTTACGTTTGTGGGATATGTGGACGGGAATAGTTTAGTTATTTGCTCTAATTTAATAATAATTATAATAACTACTCCTTTCGTTCCTAATTATATATCATGTTTGAGAAATATGAATGAATTGAGTAATAAAATATTAGTGTTATGGTTGTTTCCTTCGTCGAGAAGTATAGCCAAATATATAAAATAAAACAAATAAAAAGAAGGGGTGCGTAGGGCCGCCTTCTTAAAATACTCGAAATAACGGCCTGCTCTTCTTAAAATACTCGAAAAATTTATACGTCTAGCATGGACACACCGTGCTTTGCACGGCATTCACTTTTACAAGTATATATATATATATATATATATATATATATATATATATATATATATATATATATATACACGCACGCAGCTTCTTCTTTTTTTTTTTTTTTGGAAAAACACAGCTTTTTTTTATAAATAAATGAATAGGAAGTATTTATCTTATTTGGAGAGAGAATGATGAATGAATATATATTATAGATACGCACGCAGCTTCTTTTTTTTTTTTTTTTTTTGGAAAAACACAGCTTTTTTTATAAATAAATGAATAGGAAGTATTTATCTTATTTGGAGAGAATATATATATAATACATGTGTCGACCAAAAGTTCACTATACAAAGATAGATATACATTCAATATTCATGTAATAAAATAAATTAAAAAAATGATCATTAGCACACATTTTAGTGAACGTGAGGAGTGCACTAAAAAGAAGGAACGTGGGTGGTGATTGAATTTGCAGATATAAGCAGCAAGACTATCGCTGAAAATTTTACAAAGAAATTCAGACCCACTTAATTAATTAAGTGTTGAGTTATATCATTATCAAACGCTGCTTAAATAATTATCTCTTATTTTGTTCAGAATAAGTACTTAATGAAATTAAGTTGGTTTAACAAACATGCCCTATGTCTAGAACGACCACCAAATATTAAGGATAACAGTCATACAAATACTTAGTTGAGATTTCATCACATATATCAACTATATAGTGACACCAGTCTAGTATGTTAGATTCAATGACCGTTCAACCTTATTGCAACAACATTCATTCTTTACAATTGAATATGTCTGGTAAATCCTAACAAATAACTGAAGTCGTGTTCTTCATAAAAACCGGAACACAATAACATTTATTTAGTTCATTTATCAGTTTGCTAGATTCATAATACAATACCGAAAATGTCGCAATGTTTGCTTCACTTTCGTATCTAAGTGTATTACGTATTTAATCTTTCTAATTCAATCACTCTCGCAAGATATCATATATCTAAGAGTTGACTTAAACTTAGATAGATTTATCTCAATAAACTTGCCTAGAATAGAAAGTTCAATAAGTTCTCTATTTAAGCACATGCGCTAAGTTTCCTTTTAATCCCTTAAGCACTCGTAAATTTTTCTTAGTTTTAGTATTCATAAGACTTAAGGAAATCACAAGAGCTATGTCTTCAATTTCCTTTCATAAAGAAAATCCAATATTTATTAGATAGTTTATGTGACTTTTGAATCATATGCAAAACATGAACTATTTAATTAACCTTCAAGCAATGATTAAAGAAATTAGTCAAGACTTAAATCTTACAATTTTGAAAACAACCTTTCCAAAATTCGATGCGATCATTCTATCCAACGTTTGAATTAATTGTCATCGTGTGACACAATGATCATATTGGATCGTATCCAATGCATGATTAATTCATTGAAACTTATTTCAAGTGATTTAATCATATCATGAACTTCCATTCTCATTAATAATTAAAGTCTTGGAGCACTCCATAAAATACGTAGTCTCCTTGTCTCTAACTACTATAACGGGGTTGCTCGTGTCATTGCTTATTTTAAAAGGATTAAAATTTACTTAACGATACTTGAGAACGTTTCTCAAAAGGTAACAGTCATTAATTTAGTTTTTATACACCGAGAACTAAAACATAAATAAAAGCTCGCTAAAACTACAACATAAAAATAAAGACAATAGAGTGTTGTTGTTTATACGCTTCTAAGCGTCTACATATTACTTTTATCTCCTCCAAAGACCAGTTAACGGATGTTCTCACTAAACCGTTGGGCAATCCACGCTTCTCTCAGTTGAAGGCCAATCTCCACGTCCAGCCTCTTCCCGTGGGATTGCGGGGGCGTATTGAGGATAATATAATTACCACTGATTGATTTTGTATTTAATTGTATTTATGTTGTATTTATCCTATTCTTTGAAATACTTGGTCACCAAGTTATGTGACCTTATATATACTTGTACTGTACCATTCGATTATCAACGAAAATCACAGAAGTATTTTCGAGAATACAACTTAATTAACAAAGGTTTTCTGGACAGAGAAGCACCTGTTGAGGTGTCAAGGACTGTTGAGTGTGGTAGAGCTATTGAAGAGTCAATCCTAAACTCGAAGGAGCAGTGGAACAGCTTAAGGAAGTATCAAGTCTACATGTCATCTAAGTGTTCAGATTGTGAAGTTGTAGCTATCAGTCAAGGACAATCACCAATCTATTGTGCCTTGTAACAGTACCTCAAGAACACTAGTGAATTCCTCCAACATCACAGGAGAAGAGTGAAATAAGAGATTACACCACCCGGAACCACAAGATACTTTGTGTTTTTATTTCTGCATTTACTTTCTTGCAATTTACTTTCAGCATCTAATCACATCAACTACTAACTTACCAATCTGCTGAACACACATATCACAGTTGAGTGCAAAACACTTGGCTCGTCGGTTTATAAGAACAACAACATTAAGGCTTTAAGTTGAACACACATCTCATAGTTGAGTGCACAACACTTGGCTCATCGGTTTTATAAGAACAACATCATTAAGGCATTAAGTTTTATCCGTTGCATATAACTGAGCAGAGCTGAATAGTCAGCAGACTATCAACTCAACAGAGATATCAAAACTCTAAAAATGTTTTATTAAGTGTCAAGTTTATTCACCTCTCTCTAAACTTGACCAAAGTGTTGGACTTATTTTAAGTTTTAATGATGAGTTCTAGACTAGCTATTATAGAGCAAAGGCAAAAAGATGTCTAGATCAAATGTATAGGTTTATTAGAGTTTGATCTTTGTATAGGTTTGATCAAACAAGCATTGTAATTAGGTCAGCTGACTGTATCAGTAGACCTGTCTAGATCAATAAGGTAACTAGGTCAAGAGACTAGTTAGGAACCTGCTCAAGACTGAAGGCTGAGGGTTCAAACTCGGTTATTGAAGGCTAAGGGATCAAACTTAGTACTTAAAGTCAAGGATATGGAATCAGAATTTAGGGAAGTCTGTGATGACCTAAACTAATTACATATTCCTTGTGTTCAAGGTCTAAGTTCCATATGTTAAGTGGTGATTGGAACTTAGTTATGTTAAAAATGGTGTACTCTAACTTAATAAAAAAGTTAGATGAAAAGTAGTCAGCTGAAGTGTTATTATAAACACCGCAGACTTTAGTCAGCCGACAGATATGTACATCCGCAGACTAAAATAAACAGATATCTGTCGAGTATAAATCTCGATTTAATCAAAGGGTACATTGGAAGATTACAAGGATAAGGATGGATTACAAGCCTTGATATTGTCAACAAATCAATGGGCAAGATGAAAAGAACGTTGGAAAGATTCAGAGGATTAACCAATGGACATAAGTCAAAGGGTGGACAGACTAAAAACTGACAAAAAGCAAACTGACAGTGTCAGTACTATGTACAGAGACAGAAAGCAAGTCAAGATGGAGACAAATCTGAAACGGCTATGTTTGAATTTCAAACATAAGTCACAGGATTCTCACCTATAAATAGAAGACTCCTGATCCAGATACAAGTGATGAAAAGTAATAATCTACTCTAAGCTATCAAGTTTCTTATCAAGAAAATCACCCTACTGACATCACTGAGCTTAAAGCTACTAATCCAGAAAACTCTTCAAGTGTAACCTGCTATCAAGTTACATTAAGTTCACAAACTTGAAGACATAAAGCTGCTGATCATTTCATCCTGATCAAGCTGCTGATAACTGAATCATTTACTTGATTCAACCTTTCCTTTACAAGAAACCTGCTGAAGACAGAGAAGCACTTAGGTGTCAAGAACTGTTGTTTGTGGTGGAGCTGGTGAAGAGGAAATCCTACCCTTCAAGGACCAGTGGAATACTTTGGAGCAGCAATCCTACATGTTTCAATTATTCAGTTTGTGAAGCGTTATTGGTGAAGGACGGATAGCTTAGGGATTTTTGTAATAGAAACCTCAAAGATCTCTAGTGAATTTCCTCCAACATCACATGAGAAGAGTGGAATGACAGGATTACACCACCTGGAACCACTATAAAAATTGGCTACTTACCTTCTGCATTTACTCTATACAATTAGTATACTGATCACATCAACTTACTAAAACTAGCAACTAAATCACACACTTACACTACTGAGTATCTAATACTTAGTATCATCTTTTTAACAACAAGTTACAAGGCTTAATTTGAATATATTCCGCTGCATTAAATCTAGTAACATCTGTTGTCAGCAGACTACTGAATGGTCAGCAGACTACTAAGCAGTCAGCAGGCTACTGACATTGCTGAGTTTGTTAACTCCAAAAAGTTTTAAGTGTTAAGTTTATTCACCCCCTCTAAACTTAACCAAAGCATTTTCATTGGACCAACAATTGGTATCAGAACAGTGCTTCTATTCTGAAGTAATCCTACTTGTTGTGCTTGTGAAAATACTTCGATAACTTTTTCAAGTTTCTGATTTTCAAAGCTTTGCATCATGGATAAAAACCAGTATGCTAGAACTATGATGATGTGTTTCTTAGATCGTTTTGATGAGTATAAACGTCGTATGCAGGCTTTTCTAGCTGCAACACATGATGAAATGATGGATGCGCTGACTGATGGACCACTGGAAATCACATAATCTATAACTGTGGATGGTCAAACTCAGTATGTTCCAAAGCCAAAAAGAGAGTAGGGTGCTGAAGACAGAAAAAGAGAAAACCTCAACAATATTGCTATTGATATCATATACAGAACCTTGGATAGCAATACGTACATGAAAGTGAAGGATTGCAAGACTGCAAAGGAACTTTGGGATAAGTTACAACTAATCTGTGAAGGCACTGATGCTATCAAGAAAAACAAGGTCAGTGTAGCCAAAAAGAAGTTCCAAGATTTCAAAATGAAATCAAATGAAACCATTGAACAAATGGAGTCAAGATTCAATGCTATCATGGATGAACTCACCCTGCTGAATGTGATCTATACAAAAGAAGAGATCAATACAAGAATCTTACAAGCCCTACCTGCAAAAGTGGTTTGGGAGATGAAGGTTACTGTCATTGAAGAATCCAGGAGTCTACATGAAGAAGACACCTTCAAGTTGTTTTCAGATCTCAAAGCATATGAATTCAATAAGAAACTTATTCCTGAGACTGAAAAAGAAGAACCAAAGACTACTGCATTGGCTGCTGCATATAAAGAAGAATTATCAGATGGTCAAGATGATCTATTGGATGAGATTCAAGAGCAAATTACCTTACTGAGCAAGAAAATCAGAATGATGAAAACAGGAAGGGGTTCTCCAAGGAATTTCACAAATAAATCTAGTGAAAAGAAGAAGGAAGAATCCAAGAAAGATAATGATTATTGTGTTTTCATTGCAAGAAACCAGGACACTTCAAACCTGACTGTCCTGATCTAAAACAGAAAAAGGAACCTGGTTATCTGTGCTTCAACTGCAAGAAGCCTGGACATTTCAGACCTGATTGTCCAAACCAACTGAAGAACAAGAATCAGCAAAGAAGACCTGGGAAGAAAGCAGTGGTTGCTGATGAGGAATCAGGCTATGAAGTTGAATCAGAAAAAGGAAATGAATTTGATGATACTGCACTTGTTGTTGATATGGATGATTATGCTTTACTGGCAAATATGGAAGAGACTGAGGAGGGTGTCTGGCTTTGACAGTGGATGTTCCAGACATATGGCAAATAATAAGCACTGTTTGACAAATTATATGGCAAAGGATGGTCCAAGAGTAAATTTTTGCAACAAGAATACACCAGGATACACAAGAGGATATGGTACACTAGTGAGGAATGGATTAACTATCAGGAATGTTGCATTTGTGGAAGGACTGGACTACAACCTACTCAGCACTGGACAATTTTGTGACATGGGCTACAAGGTCATTTTTGACAAAGGCAACTGTATTGCCATTAGTGAAAGAGGTGAACAAGTTGTGTTGGCTGGTAGAAGACAACAAAACATGTATGTTGTGGATTGGTCTACTGCTGTTCCAGAATATGCCTAATTGTGCATACTAAGTCAGAACTGAATTGGTTGTGGCACAAGAAGTTGAATCATCTTAACTTTGATGATATCAATCAGTTGGTGAAAAAGAAGTTGGTGATTGGTTTGCTTGAGATTACATTCAAAAAGGATGCTATATGTGAGGCATGGCAGCAAGGTAAACAAACCAAGTTAAGCTTCAAGTCAAAGACTAAGCAATCAACAAAAAGAGTTTTGGAGCTAATGCACATGAATTTATTTGGACCAGTAACACCAACAAGTGTAACAGGGAAGAAGTATTGATAAGTCCGCCATAAGTGATTATTCTTAGATCGTTTTGGCCTGTTTTAATGCCTATTTTGTGATATTCATATGATAAATTGCTTTTTTGGACTAGATTACTGCTGTGGCTTTGATATTTTGCAGATATGATGAATCCGAGCATAAAAGGCAATGAAAATGAGCTAAAAAGGAAGAATCACACCCAGGTGTGGAAAAAGGGAACAGGTTGTGAAAAAATGCAGAAACTATCCAGATTTTCTACAGGCCAACGAAATGTTCTGATTGGTGGACACAACTTCCAACGTAATTTTCATGTTGATGGCGCAAATTTGGATGGATTTACACGCATATTTTTAGGGAATTTTATTTTAGGAGATAAATTACACAATTTGGAGTGTGGAAAATTTCTATTTATCCTAAAATAATTTCCTTAAATTGAAAAAAAAACATCATACACGCCAATATCATTCTTGGAGGCGTGGATTGAAAATAAAAATCCCATCTACTATTTTTCTCTCAACTTTTGGAAGAACAAGATTTTTGCTTAGGGCTCAAGAACGAAGAACGGATCATGAATTTCTTGATTTTATGATATTTGTGAGACTATTCTCTTTTCTCTCTCTTAATTTTCTTCCTTTTATTTTATTTTTTACGTTTCACAATGCCTGAATCCATGATTTTTGTGATCTCTTTAATTATGCGCGAGTAGATTTAATTTTCTAGGATTAAGAGAGCCCGGTAAATGAATATATGAATTAAAGATTCGGTCTTTCCTATTATTATGAATTGATATGCGGTGTGCTATTTTGTATTAATCTATGGATTGATGGATCGAAAGATGAATCTTCATAGATTTATATGAAGAATTTATTATCAACTTGGTGATGGACGGAAAGGTGAAATTTAATTGATGGGTTAGAACCCTAATTTCAATCAAGAAAATTCATTAGAGCGAAAGTTAATTGAAATTTCTTGTGACACATTGAATAATGATGAATAATGATGTTTAATGGGTCTAGATTAATTTAATGAGCGAGAAATCGGATTTAATATTAATTTAGGCACGATTAATAGTAGTTTGAAAGAATATTGTTAATCACTTTTTATTATTCGTCAACATAAGTAAAAATTCATAGTAAATGGAAAGGCCGTTGTAAAAGTCGTATATTTGTTACCGTGGTAATCCGACATTCTAGAAGTTCTTCCAACTTGATCTTTAGCACTTTCTTGGACTTGCGTTGAGTTTTAAATAGGACCTTAGTTTAGTTATTTTATAATTCAAAACACCAAAATTTGATTAGTTTAGCTAATATAAATTGATAACTATTCGGTGATTGTCCCAAGTCCCTGTGGGATCGACATCCTAAGTACTACTCGATAAACCGTGCGCTTGTGGTAGCATTTAGTGATTATATTGAAAATCACACATCAAGTTTTCTGGCGCCGTTGCCGGGGACTTGAGTGCCAACATCGAGCCGGTTGTTAATTTTGTTAGACTAGACTTTTTTTTTAATTGTTAGTAGGTAGTGTTATCCTTTTTTGTTTCTCTCTTCTTGTTTATGCGAAAATCTCGAAATCTCGACAATTTATTTGAGTTAGATCTAGAAATCGAGAGGACTTTTCACAGGAGGAGAAGATTGTGTAAGCTGGAATATGAGACAGAGGAAATTAAATCTGAAACAGAGATGGCTGAGAACAATAATAAGACCTTGAAGGATTACTCAGTACCTACTGCACAGGGTTTACAGCCAGGGGTTGTACAGCCTACCATAGCAGCAAACAACTTCGAACTGAAACCTGCTCTTATTCAAATGGTTCAACAAAATTCCTTTGGGGGATCACCTACAGAAGACCCCAACATGCATCTAAAAATATTCCTAGAATACTGTGACACCCTCAAAGTGAACAACATCACTTCAGATCAGATCAGAACCATGCTGTTCAAGTTTTCCCTAAGAGATAAGGCAAGAGCCTGGTACCATTCCATACCACCAGGCACGGTGACTACTTGGGATCAACTCTCTCAGGCATTTTTAGCCAAGTATTTTCCTCCCGGTAAGACAGTTCAGTTGTGGAATCAGATTAAAGCTTCACACAATCCAATGAATCCCTTTATGAAGCTTGGGAGCGGTTTAAGGAAATGTTGAGGAACTGTCCTCACCATGGGTTGGAAAAATGGAAATTAGTGCAGACATTTTATAATGGACTGGATTATAGAGACAGGATGAACATAGATGTTGTGGCAGGAGGTGCACTGCATAATAAATATCCTGATGATGCATACAATCTTATTGAAGATATGGCAACAAACAGTTCCATGTGGTCAGGAAACATAATCCCTAGCACATCAAAGAAGGAGCCAGGTAAGTATGAGGTAGACGCTTTGACCCTTCTTTCTGCTAAAGTAGATGCCCTTAGCTCTAAATTTGATAAAATAAATGTGAGTGCTTTGAGTTATGCAGAAATACCTTGTGAAGTTTGTGGAGTGATTGGACATACTGCTCCAGGATGTCAACTGCTTACCCAACCCCATGAGCAAGTCAATGCCTACAACACCTTCCCATAAAGGAATGATACTTCACAACCTATCCCATTTTACCCTCCTAGTTTCCAACCTAGGCCGTCCAATCCACCTCATCAAAAGTCCAATCTTGAGAGTTTAATAGAAAATTTTATGGCGAACCAAGCAAAGAAAAATGAGGAGAACCAGTTCATGATTAAGACTCTAGTGTCTAAGGTGGACAACCTAGCTGCCCACAATAAGATATTAGAGAGCCAGGTTGCCCAACAAGCGGTTGCTTCCTCTAGTGCCCCCGGAATATTGCCAGGAAAACCAGAATTGAACCCCAAGGGAGCATTGTAATGCACTGACTTTAAGGAGTGGAAAACAACTTGTGGGGCCCGAGACCTTGATTGGTAAGAGTAAGGATGCTGAGGTAGGTAAACATGAGAATGAGGAACCTAAGTTTGAGGTTGAAATCCATATAGAGAAAGAACTGGAACTAGAGCCTAAGTACGTCCCACCGCCACCTTACCAGCCGCCTGTGCCTTTCCCTCAAAGATTGGCTAAGGCAAAGCTAGATGAGCAGTATGGGAAGTTTTTGGAGATTCTGAGGAAGCTTTACATCAATGTACCATTCGCCGAGGCACTTTCCCAAATGCCAACCTATGCTAAGTTTTTGAAGGACATTCTGTCTAATAAAAGAAAGCTAGAGGACTATGAAACAATTGCTTTAATGGAGGAGTGTAGTGCAATAATTCAAAATAAAATGCCTCCAAAACTTAAAGATCCTGGTAGCTTCTCTATACCTTGCGTGGTTGGCAATGTGACCATTGATTGGGCATTATGCAATTTGGGTGCTAGTGTCAGTTTGATGCCTCTGTCTATTTGCCTAAAGTTGGGACTTGGTGATTTGAAGCCCACTACGATATCACTGCAATTGGAGGATCGATCCGTCAAACATCCGGAAGGTATATTGGAGGATATTCCAATTAAAGTGGGTAAATTTTCCATACCGACTGATTTTGCTGTTCTTGATATGGATGAGGATACCAACATCCC